>CM052893.1:2659524-2818904 GCA_028534135.1 Potos flavus | reverse complement strand
ATGAATGGATCAAGAAGATACGGTCCATATATACAATGGAATATTATGCCTCCATCAGAAAGGATGAATACCCAACTTTTGTTTCAACATGGACAGGACTGGAAGAGATTATGCTGAGTGAAATAAGTCAAGCAGAGAGAGTCAATTATCATATGGTCTCACTTATGTGTGGAGCATAAGGAAAAACATGGAGGACATTGGGAGAGGGAAGGGAGGGGTGAACTGGAGGAAATCAGAGGGGTGATGAACCATGAGAGACTGTGAACTCTGAGCAACAGACTGAGGGTTTTGGAGGGGTGGGGGTGGGGGGTTGGGCGAGACTGGTGGTGGGTATTGAGGAGGGTACATATTGCATGGATCACTGGGTGTGGTACATGAACAATGAATCTTGAAAAAATAAAATGAAAGTTTTTTTTGGGGGGGAAGGGTAAATAAGCGTTCTCCAACAGGCTGACAGGGAAAAGGAAGTCCATTCTAGGCAGAAGGAAAAGCACGTGCAAAGACACAGAGGTTTGAAAGAGCACAGTACATTCAGGGAACTGAGTCTTTCAAAATGACTGGAACAAAGCGCATGAATAGGAGAACACTGGGGGCTGAGGTTAAATAGAGAGGCAGAAGCCATAAGGGAGGAGGAGACCAGACGAGAAAAACTGAGAAGGAGACAAGCACAAGAGAGGAGGAAAAACAAGGAGATCTCTCACGAAAGCCAAGGAAACAGAGAATTCAGCCTGGACATAGCTGTATAAAATAGACAGTATCACACTAGATCTAAAACCCAGCCTTCTCTCTACTAGCAGTGAAAACACTGACTCACATGGGCAAATGCCTAACAAAACCAGCCATATCATAAAGGAGTAATCTCGAGATAGCTGTAGACTTTCTCATGAGATTTTAATTATACACATATTTTTAATAAATTTTTTAAATTACTATTGAAGATGGTACTACAGAGAAACAAAGACAAGAAAGACACATGCCTATGCTTAAGGATCTTATATCCTACGGCAATGAAATCATTTATGGCTTTATAGCACTATGCCATCCTGTAAACTTTATTACAAAGACTACATATGAGATATTCAATGTCCATAAATAGGACGCATTAACATCAACTTTAAAATTACTTGTGTGAACAAACATAAAATTCAAACACGGAAATTAATAATGCTGATCTAAGAGTCAGTACATGATCAACACAAATTTGTGTAATGTTCTCATGGCATCCAAGTACCCAAAATACTTACATCGATAAGCCATTCAATAAGACCACTAAGATCACAGCCATATTTTCCTGCTACTTTATTTTCACCTTCAATTGCTAGCGGACTAATTTTAAGATGTGTTGTTTTCAGCTTAAGAAGTCATTCATTCATTTATTCACCTAACAATTATTTATTAAGCCAGCTACCATGATTGGCAGTGAGGAATAAACACAGACCAAAAAGAAACAGTACTGCCTTCACAGAGCTTAGTCTAGCAGGAAAATAATTTAACATGGAACTAAAACACAGTATAGTAAGTGCTTTCTACAAATAATCTTTGTAGTTACAAATAATCTTTGTAGTTACAATCACAGACATCATTGCATTACACCAACATAACCAATGCCTGTGTCAACAGCTCATTTCAAATCCATTTTTGAAAGTACTTGAGGTATTTGGACAACTTTAGGAAACAACATGAGTGGCATCAGTCATTAATTATGCTATTTTATGACTTCTAATATTCTGACACACTATACTTTTCCCACCAGCCATTTCCAGAAGATTAATTCTTGCCCTTTTCAGGCTACTGCAGTTGAGAGACAAAACTGACGATATTTTTAAAAACAAAACAAACAAAACAGCCATGGGAAACAGTATTAGCCATGTGATAAAAGACTGGAGCACTTAACTTTATTTAATTATTCTAGTCACGGGGCGCCTGGGTGGCTCAGTGGGTTAAAGCCTCTGCCTTCAGCTCAGGTCATGATCTCAGGGTCCTGGGATCGAGCCCTGCATCGGGCTCTCTGCTCAGCGGGGAGCCTGCCTCCCCCTCTCTCTCTGCCTGCCTCTCTGCCTACTTGTGATCTCTCTCTCTCTGTCAAATAAACAAATAAAATCTTAAAAAATAATAATTATTATTATTCTAGTCACAAAAAGAACTATGAATTACATGGTACCTGGGCATGTACACTTTGAAAAACAAAAATGTTCACGCAGTAAGAAATTATATCTGCCATCATCTTTTTTCAGAAACACTTGAAATTCATAAACAACACAAAACGTGAAGTTTACAAATCAAAAGAAACTGGTCATACACAATGACTATATTAACTTTTTAGAAGTGCTTGTGGGAGGTGAACATCATCACAGTATCTTGTAAGACTCACATCCTGAGATTAATTCAATGATCATTTTATTTTCTTTTAAAGATTTTATTTATTTATTTGAGAGAGAGCACAAGCAGGGGGAGGATCACGGAGAGAGGGAGAAGCAGATATCCTGCTGAGCGTGGAGCTGGATGTGGGGCTTGATCCCAGGACTCAGAGATCATGACCTGAGCCTAAGCAGATGCATAACTGACTCAGCCACCCAGGTTCCCCTAATGATCATTTTCAAAGCAAAACTTTCTTTGTTAAAAGCTAAAAGGATTTTTTGAAGTAACTAAGGAGAATTGTTAAAATGGAAAACACTGATAATATTAAATTCTAAAAATCAGGTATGTTGTAATTATGTACAGTTTTAAAACATCCCAGTAAACTGTGTTTTTAAAGTCAATAACTCAAATGGTGTATTAAGATTACTGTCATAATGCATTCTAGCCCAGGATAAGAATACCCTCGCTAAACAGTGCATGCCACCTTCATCATTTCTTTTTCCAATATAATGGCAAAAATCAGAATTGCAATATTTTTATTGTAGTCATAGGAACATTAATTCAATATATATGGCACTAAAATATCAAAACACAAAATACAGTAAATATCAAAAAACATGTGTTTATTCATCCTAATGAGTAAATTCAAGATTAGATATGCTGATTACCTACTTTCTAAATTTATGAAATACCATAAAATATGAACCAAAATTGTTTGAAATCAGTTAAACTGAGTCTTGATCTGCTAAAATGATGAACAACACCATCCTACAGATGATCCCACATCTGAGCACGTGGTACCTCTGTGATTTCAGGGCACAAATCCTTCTGTCCATCAAACTAAATGGAAGGGTTAGAGAGGTTAATAGAGACAGAGTATCTGTAACAGACTTCTGCATTTCATTCTCCACTCAATATACTCCAATGATCTACTGGAGTGAGCTATTTGTAATGAGCTATTTGTAATGTTCTTATGAATCAATGCTCCCTTCACAGTCAAGATAGAGGCTAGAAGCCACTGTGTAAAGCAATAAAGCCTACCGCTGCAAACCCTCATCAAGCTGATCTTATGATTAAATCTAGGTAAGCCTTCATAAACAATTGAAGTCCAGGCACAACGTTAATTAGAAACTCAAAGAGCACTGCTAAACACCTAAATAAAACATGAGAAGTACAACAGCCCCCTGCAAAGAGCAGTGCCGATTTCCAGCCTCTGGTTAGCAAAGGAGACTTTTCTCTATTCAGCTTCACAATCACTCAGGCTGTATGAGCCCTGGGCCAGCGGTAGAAGTCAATAATTTAAAATTGTGGAAATAAATTCTGATTCTGCACTTAGGTTCTATTATGGATTGCACTCACAGCAGTCAAATACGATACAGACCGAAAACAGCAAAGTTCTCTCCTATGCTAGGCTGGTTCCCCATTCTATCCTAATTCTCCATAAAGATTCACCATCAAACAAACAAAACCCTCAGATTGTGGACTGCTGATTAATCAGGGTCAACTTATTCTGTTTGTAGCTGATTAGTGGTGAGCCTGAGACTACATGGCTTCTTAGGTCCTCCCTGGCAGAAGGAAAATTCCTAGAAGAGTAAGGACTAAAGAGCTAGCTGGGCAGGTCAGAGCCACGTCAGGACGATTTGTGCTGGAGAGCAATATGCAGGGGACCCAATCATGAAGTTTCTTTTGTTTATTTTCCTTCATTTGTCCACCTTGAATTCAAATTTCCCCAGGGTTATGTTTACTTCGCTGTTTTAAGTGCCAAAGCTGGAAGGTAATCTTTTTCCATTAATACCTCATCTCCCCTCGTGGCCACACAGCCCTGACCGTGCCCATCTGAGAGGACAGGGGTCAAAAAAACTCGGGTTGAACACTGAGCTCCAACTCTTTCTTCCTAGCTGCATGATCACAGAAAAGTTACTTTCCCTCTATGTGCATTTCTTCACCTGTTAAATGGAAAGAGTAAAAGCTCTCACAGGAATGTTACAAGAATTACATGAGAGCATATGCGATGCTCTGGATATCCAGAAAATACTAGGTCAGGTCCCTTCTCTTCTCCCTATTTTAAATATATCCTATATAGGGGGGATCACTCTTCCCCCTGGTCCCTTCTTCTGAGATGTGAATGATCTATGCCCTCACCTCACTACCTTCAAACAATAATGTAACAGAAAATATCATCAAATGAAAGAACATTTTACTACGAAACAACCCAGAAGTCCACTTTCAGAAGAATGGATAAAGTGTAGCATATTCCACACAGTGGTATACCATGCAGCAGAGACAAGGGATGAACTGCAGCTTGAAGCGATAACACAGACGCATCCTGAAAATGTTGAGTTAAAAAAAAAAAAAAAAATCCTGTAAGACTGCATTCAGCCATGATACCATTTTATGAAGCTCAAAAAGAAAAAGCAATGTATGTTTAAGCATACACACACGTATGATAAAACTCAGCACAGCAACATCTCAGATACCCTGACTCGAAGCTGACTTTTTCACAGTAATTTATTCATGTTTGGACATAGGCCTGTATTGGAATGTACCCTGCAATATACACAGACACACCAAACACAAATGACCTGCTTCTGCTCTAATGCTGCTGCTTTGTTAAAAATAAATAGGGGCGCCTAGATGCCTCAGTCAAACGTCTGCCTTCAGCTCAGGTCATGATCTCAGGGTCCTGGGACTGAGCCCAGCATGGGGCATCCTGCTCAGCGGGGAGCCTGCTTCTCCCTCTCCCTCTGCCTGCCACTCCCCCTGCTCCTGTGCTCTCTCTTTCTCTGTCAAATAAATAAATGAAATCTTAAATAAATAAATAAAGCCAGCAACATATGCCACCCTTCATTTATCTACCTCAAATTCAAATCACAGTAATGGCTATAAATGGAAATTTCTTGCTTTTTATTATGAAAGCTCCCCATATACCATGGCATATACCACGGCAACCACAGTTGTTGTGGTCAGCAGCATCCCAACAGCACCAAAGGGTTAGCAATTTAGTTCTTTCGTGTTGAGGCCTTGGCTCAAGATCCCATCTGTGCTGACTTCAGGCTGAAGGGAATACATTTCCTCCAGCCTGAACGCCGAAACATATGCTGCAATAACTAAATACTTCTTAAAGCCAGTTCAGCAGGCCCGGGAATGCTGACACTGGGGCCCCGCAAGCACCCCCAGAGGACTTCACGCAGGGCATCCACCTGCTAGACTGAAGATGTTTCTGGAGACTTGCAATAAGGCCACTGGATCCACAAAGGCAGAAGTCCCACGAGCTGTATGTGTTATTTCCACACCCTAGAGCAGACACGGACTCCCGTTCAAATGCAGAGTGGCGGTTTTGCAGGTCCGGGAGATTAAAAAAAGGTAACAAAACCATAGCATTTAGAATCCTCCTGCAAGCATTTTCTCTCTGCGTCCCCTTTACTTACCCAGACCTGTTGCTGCCCATTTCCAGACACATGGGCCATTTATACTTAAAGTAATTTAAAAATTCCATAAATTTCAAAATTAACTTCCTCTGACAACACTAGCCACATATCATGTGCTCAACAGCAACACAGGGCCGTGGCTAAAGACCACTGGGCAGAACAAATACAGAATATTGTCATCATTACAGAAAATACTTTTGGACAGGCCTGATCTAGACACTAACCCACTTTTAAAACAAAACCAAAACCTCTTCCAGCATGCTGAACATAAGGATCCTAGGGCCAACCAGAAAGTGTCAAAACTTGAGTCACCCAACACAGCTATCTGAGACGGGAGGCTGGAGGCTTCTCCTGAATGGTATCTTTATTTGCCCACTTCACTGTTTAGAATGGCCTCTGGAGTCAGAGGACTCTGGTCTATCTCTAAACCAAGACACTCAGAGTGAACTTCTCAATCTGTCTCATTATCTGTACATAACATGGGGATTAAATAGTAGCAAGTTCACAGGATTGTGTAAAAGATTAAATGATACAATCCTTGCAAACCTATTAGTGCCCTGCTCGGCACATGACAAGATATCCACAATTGTTAGCTATTAACCACCGTTATCTTCGCCAAAAGAGAGGAAAAGGGAAAAAGGGGGAAATGATGATGAATTTTACTCATCGAAATCTACGTAGAGCTCCGGTAAAGATTCATTATCTGAGAAAATCAAAACACATGACCTTTTTCATTTTTTGCAGCGTATAAATTTTATAATGTTCTTTCTCACTGTTTTTTAATTAACATATAATGTATTATTTGCCCCAGGGGTACAAGTCTGTGAATCACTAGGCTTACACATTTCACAGCACTCACCATAGCACATACCCTCCCCAATGTCCATAACCCTGCCATCCCATCCCTACTCCCCCACCCCCCAGCAACCCTCAGTTTGTTTCGTGAGATTAAGAGTCTCTTATGGTTTGTCTCCCCCCTGATCCCATCTTGTTTCATTTTTTCCTTCCCTACCCCTGCCCTGCCTCTCAAATTCCTCATATCGGAGAGATCATATGCTAATTGCCTTTCTCTGACTGATTTATTTTGCTTAGCATGATACCCTCCAGTTCCATCCATGTCATTGCAAATGACAAGATTTCGTTTCTTTTGATGGCTGCATAGTATTCCATTGTATATATATACATCTTCTTTATCCATTCATCTGCTGATGGACATCTAGGTTCTTTCCATAGTTTGACTACTGTGGACATTGCTGCTATAAACATCTGGGTGCACGTGACCCTTCGGATCACTACATTTGTATCTTTAGGGTAAATATCCAGTAGTGCGATTGCTGGGTCGTCGTAGGGTAGCTCTATTTTCAACTTTTTGAGGAACCTCCATACTGTTTTCCAGAGTAAGCTGGCTGCACCAGCTTGCATTCCCACCAACAGTGTAATAGGGCTCCCCTTTCTCCACATCCTTGCCAACATCTGCCGTTTCCTGACTGGTTAATTTTAGCCATTCTGACTGGTGTGAGGTGGTATCTCACTGTATTTGATTTGTATTTCCCTGATGCCGAGTGATGTTGAGCACTTTTTCATGTGGTCCTTTCTCACTTTTAAAAAACCCTGTCCTTCCTGGGGCACCAGGCTGGCTCGGCCGGTGGAAAATGCCACTCTTGATCTCAGGGTCGTGAGTTTGAGTTTTAAGATTCCTTAAAGAAATAAAAAATAAAATAAAATAAAAAATCTTAAAAACCCTGCCCTTTGCAGGGCACCTGGCTGGCTCAGTTGGTAGAGCATGCAACTCTCGGTCTCAGAGTCTAGAGTTCAAGCTCCACGTTGGGCGTAGAGCCTACTAAAAATAAAACAAAAGAAATAAATAAAATAAAATACAAAACCCTCTCCTGCCCTTTTCACTATAGGAGTCTCTCTTCTGGGGCGCCTGGGTGGCTCAGTGGGTTAAAGCCTCTGCCTTCGGCTCACGTCATGATCTCAGGGTCCTGGGATCGAGCCCCGCATCGGGCACTCTGCTCAGCAGGGAGCCTGCTTCCCTCTCTCTCTGCCTGCCTCTCTGCCTACTTGTGATCTCTCTCTCTCTGTCAAATAAATAAAAAAAAATCTTTAAAAAAAAAAAAGGAGTCTCTCTTCTACACACTGTGTGCACAGTGCTTTGTCAAGAACTAGTCAAAGCACATGACACAGAGCAGCTTATTTCATTCTCACAAAGATCCTCACAAGGTAGGTAACAATGTAACTACCCGTTTTCAGATGAGACAAACCGATACAGGAAAGATTAAGTAACGCCTGGGAGATCCTACAGCTAGGAAGGGGCAGTGAACGACTGGAACGCAGGCAGTCTGGGTCCAGCATCAGAGCCATCATGCACTACTGTGTCTATATGCTGACTCAACTTCCACAGCACACAAAACACTTCCAAGCTGTTTGTTATGGAATTGTATTAGAAACAGGCAGTTTATTTAATGGGGTTGGCCATGACAGGGAAGGAGGAAGTCTCTGGATTTGGAAGTGAGCACAGCAGCATCACTGTCCTGTTTTCTAAATCCCCTCACAACTGTGGATGGAATCCAGCTCTGCTTCCCATGGGAGCATGGCAGAAAGTTGGGAGGGAGGTCTGGTTTTTCCCAACGACGGGGTGGTACCATAGGCACTCTGAAACAGACAATGGCGCTTACATCCTACGATATATGTCACAATCCCACACACCCTTCAAATATCCAACTAGGACATTTAAGTCTAAACCAAATCCCTTTTGGGGGCGCCTGGGTGGCTCAGTGGGTTAAAGCCTCTGCTTTCGGCTCAGGTCATGATCTCAGGGTCTTGGGATCCAGCCCCACATCAGGCTCTCTGCTCAGCAGGGAGCCTGCTTCCCCCTCTCTCTCTGCCTGCCTCTCTGCCTACTTGTGATCTCTCTTTCTGTCAAATAAATAAATAAAAAATCTTTAAACCAAATCCCTTTTTACATATAAGCAGAAGTAATCCTCATATTGGTTTAGTGTATTTAGTATATGCTAAATTTTCCACTATTACGACTTAGATAAATCAAAGGACACTGGTCCTTTTTTTGGCCCAAAACTCTACCAAGAGTTGTTTATCATTTCAGATGATAATGTCATGCTATTCTGAATCCCCAACACAACACACTTCTATCAGTCCCCATAAGAGCAGCACATTACACTATTTCTTCACCATGAATTCTAGTGCCTAATAAGCATTAAAAGTGGTAGCATATACTATTTCATAATAATTGTCCAATTATTTCTTCCTTATATTATCATTAGGGCATTATATTGATATTTTGAAATTGTGTGCATAAGTAGTTCTATCAGCGAAAATCTTTTTTCTTCAGGATAGTGTGCACATGCACTCGTGCATGTGTGCGTGTGTGTGTGTGTGTGTGTGTGTGTGTGTGTGCATTTCAAAACACATGTGTGAGAACAGGACAGAGGGATGGTGCCAAGAGGCATCTTGGTCCTCACCTTGTGTGCAGGGCTGGCACCCGCCCGTACAAACAGATCTGCTGTCTTACAAAAATGTTGCTTTGCACTTAACCTCTCTCACTGCAACAACAGCAAAAAATCAAAAAACTCTACAGTAACTTCTATGTGTCCACCATGTTTGTTTGATTCGAAATATCTAGCCAACCACATTTTACAATCTCAAAATATTCCCATCAACCCAGACCGAAAAAAGAATATGATATCCTGGAAAAGTATCCCTCATACGTAGTGTCATAGTACACTTAACATTTCTATTAAACACCAAGCTCATTTTAACCTCAGCCTACTGTTTCCAGCCCTAAATTCCTTTGACTTAGTTATCACTGGTAAGAGCGCAATAAGATGAGGAATGGGTTGTTTTGTGTTAAAAATGCCTTATGGCTTTGTATATAAGATCTATATATGCAAAAATAAATGAAGTGCCTTGTTCAAAAAACATTAAGAATTTCAAGATGAAGACAGTAGAGCATTAAACCAAATGTGGAGCTCTGGTAAGCCTGGGGCATTTTGCATGCCTAGGAAGCTGGTCCTGGTCTAGATCTGTCCCTATGACTTGAAGGAATTGTGGTAATTGTTTATGATTTTCTGTCCTAAACTTCATGGTCAGGAAGAACTCTGAGAAGTAGCCAAGGGGTGAGGAACAAAAACAAAAACAAAAACAAAAGACATGTTTATAAAAAGGGGATATTGTGCCATTGTGAAACTGGTGGTCCGCAGAATGAACTAATGGGATATTACCTTGACATTTCCTATCAACATTTTACTATACAGTCTAAACAGAGCTCCATGTCCCCAACACCAGCTTTAGGACTGCCCAGGAGTAAACAGAAACCCGTGAAATGGGTAAACAAAACCTATGAGTTCTCCACAGGAAAGTCCTAGTCCTTCCCATCCTAATCTCTCCCTTGAAGCAAGTCTTAGGAATGGAGACTCCATCCGACCTCTTACTATTATCACTAGTTGGCTGGTGGAGTCAAATTGACTTGAGCTAACTACCATTCACAGCATGGCCCCAGGAGGCTGCAGGGAAGGCCCATGACCTTGGACTAACCACCATCAGATCACCCCAAACCCCTGGCACGTTCACCCGCCCAGTTAAGTAAGAACGGCTTTCACAACCCCTTGGACGGTTCCTCAGGCACCCTCCCAGTCTGAAGACAGCTTCCCAATGGTGCTCACATTTCCATCAGTGAATCCAAGACACAACACAGGATCCCTACCTCACTTCCCTGACCTGGGTGGCCTACCTTCCATTTCTTACCCTCTTAGCTTCTGGTGAAAACAAAACTGCACTGCCTATTCTTCTTTTTGCTAATTCTCCTTTAGCTATAAAACCTTCAAGTTCTTGAATACTTGATCTCTTTTCAATTCTTCTATCTGTTGCCTGTTAATTCAGCCAAAAAATAGGGCAGGCATTAAAAAAAGAAGAAAAAATAGTCCAATAAAATTAAGCAAAATATATTAAATGACAACTACTTACCATGTGTTATGAAAGAATATTGGCTATTTTTTTTCCCCAGGGAACTGAAAGGTTTTCTGAATTTGCAGCATTCCTAAACTGAACTAAGAACTAGAAAGCGACAAGAGAATACTCGGGGGCGGGAGGGGGGGACCAATAGGGACAACTGTGGAAAGGGACAATAGACAATAGTGGCAATTATTAAATTTTGCTTTATACCACATCTCCTTCCCAATTACCTGATAAGAAAGGTTACCAACAATTTACAGACTGAAGAAATCAATACAGAGAGGCTGGAGAATTTGCTCAAGGTCATGAATAAAGACACCGCTACCCCACCTACCCCATGCTAAAATTATAAATCATGTTTGTCTACCTCCATCACTCCATACTGCCTCAACAATAACTATTGTAACTAGCGCAACAACATGCGAAGAACTGTGCTAAGTAGCTTATTTAATCCTCATAATAACATTATGTGGTAGGAACCAAATTCAGCCCCATTTTATGAACCTAGAGAAAATAAGTTCAATTGCCCCAAGTCACAGAGTAAATAATGCAGCTTATATTCAAAGCCAGGCAGTCAGACTCCAGAACCCCTGTGCCTCATCATTAGGCTATACTCTGCCATGACTAAAATTCACCAGGCATCTAGTGAACAGATAATTTTTATCGGTAAAGATTGCTGATAAAACCACAACAGTTCTATCCCCAGAAGGATGGTTTATTTATTTAACAGTAGCTGTCTTCATAAGGATGCATTAGCAAATCAAAGCGGGATGTTTCTTTTTAGTCCACAAATGATTAAAATTCTTAAAAAACACAGCCATTAACCTTAAGAATTAAATATCACCTTTTGATGTGCTAATGTAAATACTGAACATGAAGTGATTAAAGAATAATTCCCTATAATTGCTATTTTGGGGTAGAAGGGGAGGGGACGATAGTTAATGCTGCAACACAGAAATGGCTCAGTATATGTGCCCAGTTGGAAATCCACTTTTCTCCTGAGGACTCCAGACCCCTCCTCTCCCTAGGGCAGTCAGATAGAAGTTGCTACCAAATGCAAAACAGAGCAGGCAGTCTTTTGAGAGAGAACACCAGGGCTGAGGTACCATACAATTATTTACAAGTAAAGACAGCAGTATTAATATATTAGAGAAAATCAAAAGATTCTAAATAAATCAATTTTTAAATAGCATTTAAAATATTATCTGATAAGTTAACAAAACCCCGAAGCAAGAATCAGAAATCCCAACTCAGCCATGTGGGACACAGAACAATCCAGATAAGAAGAAAACTACTCTTCTCCACAAAGGTTAAAGTTTAGCAGAAGCTTGCTAGAACAGAGAGATTTCTAATGTGTGGTTATCATGTAAATAGTTCTCCTTGCCATCCCTCTGACAGTGCTTACGGACATATTTTCTCTCCATAATATATATGGAGACAGAATATGTACATATCTAGTCCCACATATATTCGTGTGTGTGTGTGTATATATACACGCACACATATACATACACGTGTATCAATGAAAAACTGTAACTGAATATTGGAGTCAGGCTTCTGACATCCACCCCTCCTCTTCTAACGTAACAACAATATTAACAGATATAATGTACTTAGTACTTAGAATGTTCCAGACAGTTTTAAATGCTTTCAGTCCTCCATTATTTTTAATCCTCACAATGATCCCATTATCAATGCCATTTTCGAATAAGGAAATTAAGCCAGAATTCGGCTAGAAAGTCCGAAGTCATTAGTTAGTTGGTTGAACTGGTCTGGAACCCAGCCTTCCAACAGTAAGGTCTTTGCTAACTTTTTTTTTTTTTTTTTTTTTTTTTACGATTTTATTTATTTGAGAGAGAGAGAGAGCAACCAGGGGCAGCGGGAGAGAGGGCAGCAGAAGAGGGAGCAGCAGGAGAGGGAGAAGCAGGCTCCCCGCTGAGCAGGGAGCCTGATGCTGGGCTCCATCCCAGGACCCCAGGATCATGACTGGAGCAAAAGGCAGATGCTTATTAACCAACTGAGTCACCCAGGCAGCCCGCTTTTTTTTTTTTTTAATATATTTGAGATTAGTTTACTGTTTCATTCGGGGAAAAGAAAAAGGGGGGATGAGGGGAGGCGTTCTACTACTCACAATAAAAAGCACTGAACATGACTAGTCTACACGCTTCATTTAGTTAATATAACTTATCCTTTGCTATCACTTTTACTGTGACCTGGATGACCTGTTGAATTCTGTGCTGTTCTTTAACTCTGTACATGTTTGTGATAACTATATTTTTGTCTTGAACCACATCCATTCAGGTTTTAACTCCCCTAGAGTGGAAGTTCCCGGGAACTTGTATTTCTTTGTATCTCCTCTGTGGCACCCAGCACAGTGCCTTCACGTGTAAATTTTTCAACGAGTAGGGGCGCCTGAGTGGCTCAGTCGTTAAGGGTCTGCCTTTGGCTCAAGTCATGATCCCAGGGTCCTGGGATCGAGCCCCACGTCAGGCTCCCTGCTCCATGGGAAGCCTGCTTCTCCCTCTCTCGCTCTCCCTGCTGGTGTTCCCTATCTCACTGTGTCTCTCTCTGTCAAATAAATAAAATCTTTTTAAAAAAAAATTTTTTTTTCAACAAGTAAACTTGATTTGACTGGCTGAATAAATCCCTATTTTTGGTCCTGGGAAAAAATTTTAATTTGGTATAAAATATGTTATGATAACAACGAACCACTTTGAGAACATCATTTGAGCACAGCGGTTGTACCCCACCCCACCCCCAATTTCTTACCAAACAGTGACACCTATCAGTTTATAGGTTAAAACAAGAGAAAAGTTTTCAGCTACAAAACTAGTAGAACATACTTTCCCTACAGAGGGACCGCTAATGTGACTTGTGTATTCTAATGACATTTTTTTTAAAGCTTAGCATTCAAATCTGCATTTTGACTTGATTAATATTCATCACCACTATTTTTATGCAGATCACATGAAAAATGAATCCTACATGCCAGGATAACTTGCAAGAATTTACTATTCATCAGCATGAATCAACAAGCCCACAATTATAATAGTATCCACTGGAAAAAATAAAAAAAAAAAAAAAGCTGTTACTAAGGTCATGTAATATGAAAGAAAAAGGAGAAAAATTAAAAAACGCATTTTTGCACTGAAAACCACACACATGTTTCAAGAGAAAATCAGTATGGCCAGCCAAGATCAAACACCAATAGACGAAGTTCTGATATATATATCGCAACATGGATGAACACTGAAAACATTAGATTAAGTGAAATGAGCCAGACACAAAAGTACAAATATGATCTGATTCCACTTCTACGAAATCTAAAGCAGGAAATTTCGGAAATATGGAAAGTAGATTAGAGGTTACCAGGGACTAGATGGGAGAAGGACATGGGGACTTACTGCTTAATAGTTACAGAATTTTTGTTTGGGAGATGAAAAAATTTCAGAAAAAGATAGCAGTGATGATTGCACAATATCCTGAATGTAAATAAGGCCACTGAAATGGACTTTAAAATGGTTGAAATGGAAAATTTTATGTAACATATATTTCACCTCAATTAAAAAAGAACGTAAGTTGTTAAAGTTTAAACTTTTTTTCCAATGCCTGAGTTAAGACAGTAACTGGTTTCATAGATGGTGGACCAGGTCACACGCTAACCCACGTCATATGCTCTGCCCACGAGTGAGCCTTGCATGGCATGCCTCAGGGACATATATAATGTAATGTAATGTAATATAATATAATATAATATAATATATTAAAAATATATTTATACATATTTTAGGGTACATTCCTTTGAAAAATATTATTCACTCTATGTTCCACTGCACGATATCATGCCTCTAAAACTTAAACAATGTCTTTCTCCCAAGAATCCCATCATATCACCGGCTACTTATTAACGACACAATAATAATAATAGTAGTCGATAAAGATTAAAACAGAAATCACTGAAAAAAAAATGTTGCTATAATAGTGTTCTTCTCATAAGCAATGTGAAATACTACAAACCACTTCCATACACAATTAAAACTAAAGAGCATTTTTTTATCGTTTTAAAACAAAGTTCAAAGTCGAGGCTATTCTGTAGTTATATAGATATTCTATACAAAAATTCAGATTATGGGTTAAAGTTACTAAATTATAATATATTCAGTTGTGTTTTAAAAGATTCAAAATAGGCTCATGCCCAAAAATCCTAAGTATTTCGTTTTCTGTATGCTGTGTCTGTATACTGCTGCTCTCTAATGGGTGGTGAAAAATCATTTTATTTTTAGCACTTAGTAAGAAAAAAATGAAAACATCTCAAAAACATTTATGCTGGGGGCACCTGGGTGGCTCAGTCGTTGTGCAGCTGCCTTCGGCTCAGGTCATGATCCCGGGGTCCTGGGATCGAGCCCCGCATCAGGCTCCTGCTCAGCAGCAAGCCTGCTTCTCCCTCTCCCACTCCCCCTGCTTGTACTCCCTTTCTCGTCGTCTTTCTGTCAAATAAATAAATAAAATCTTAAAAAAAAAATTTATGCTGATCATAAGTTAGAAATAATATTTTTGATATGTGAGGTTAAATAAAATATTTTATTAAAATTAATCTAAACTATTTCTTTCAAATGGTGCTACCAGAAAATCTGAAGTGATGTACTCCTATTGGACAGAGCTGCTCTAGAGTAAAGCCTTACACTCAACAGTCTTTGTGCGAAAGGAAGAAAACAGAAAAGGATACCTGTTATCCTTAGGGAAAAGTTACTGCAATTCTGTTTTTAAAAAAACAGAAAAAAAAAAAAAACAATACTCTTGGAAATAAAAAAACCAAGAACAGAAATGAACTATAGTACAAGGGAAAACAGCCTCCCAAAGATGCCCTCCTCATCCTAATCCTGAAACCTATGAATATGCTACATGGCAAAAGGCAATAAGGTATAAAGATGGAATTAAGGTTGCTAATCATCTGAACTTAAAATAAGGAGATCAGGGGCGCCTGGGGTGCAGTCGGTTAAGCATCCGACTCTTGGTTTTGGCTCAGGCCATGATCATAGGGCACTGATGCCAGGGTTGTGAGACGGAGCCCCTCTTCAGACTCCATGCTCAGGGCCAAGTCGGCATGGATTCTCTCGCCTTCTGCCTCTGCCCCTCCCCACTGCAAGTTCTCACGTTCTCTCTCTCTCTCTCTCAAATAAATAAATCTTTTAAAAAAAAAAAAGATTATTCTTGGATTATCCCAGTGGGTCCCGTGTAATCACAAGGGTCCTTTAATGACTGAAGGAGGAGGAAAGTCAGAGTCAGATATATGAAGATGCTGCATTGTTAGCTTTGAAGATGGCAGGAGGGACTACAGGCCGAGAAATGCAAGCCACCTCTAAAAGCTGAAAAGGGCAAGGCAGCAGGTTCTCCCCCAGAATCTTCAGAATGAATGCAGTCTACTGACAACTGCTATTAGCTCAGTGAAAGCTACTTCTGACTCCCAAAACTGTAAATTAATAAATGTTAATAAATAAATTAATAAATAAAAGCACCTTATATTTAATATAATTTTAAGGAGTGCCTGGGTGGCTCAGTGGTTAAGCATCTGCCTTCGGCTCAGGTCATGATGTCGGGGTCCTGGGTTCAACCCCCACATTGGGCTCCCTGCTCGGAGGGATGTCTGCTTCTCCCTTTCCCACTCCCCATGCTTGTATTCTCTCTCTCTGTCAAATAAATAAATAAAATATTTTTTTAAATTTTTTTAAATAATAATACAATTTTTAGAACAAAGATAGCTTTTTTAATCCCCAAAATTTATACCCTTGCTTTCTTAATGAACTGAAGTCTTTCATTCATTCCACATTCATTCATTCATTCCACAAATATTTGCTGAATCCATATTAGGTGACCGGTACTGTTCTAGAAGATAAAGACAAAATTAATTCCCTCCCTTGTTATATCTAAAATCCAACATAAGAAACAAGACAATAAATAAATCAACACATAGCATGTCACACGTGGTAAGCATTATGGAGAAAAATGAAGTAGGATCACAGGGAAAATGAGCGCAGAGTGGAAGGTATTATATACAGAGTAGGCACAAGAATGCTTTTTTCCTAAGACGACCTGCGTGAGGTAAGAACCTGAGTCATAAGAATATCTGAGAGAAGAGTGGTCCCTATTGACGAACATCATCAAAAAGATGTGACCACAGGGCACCTGGATGGCTCAGAGGGTTGAGTATCAGACACATCGGACTCATCTGACTTTTCGCTCAGGTCATAATCTCAGGGTCATGAGGTCAAGCCCCAAGTCGGGCTCCCCACTGGACATGGAGCCTACTTAAGATTCTTTCTGTCCTTCTGCCCCTACCCTACACCCCCATGCTCACTCCCTCTCTCTCTAAACAACAACAACAAAAAGTAGGGACTGCCAATTGACAAGTGAACTAAACTCAGGCCCTAGGAGGATCCTCGCTCCCTCCCCTGTCCTTGGAATGTGGGTTCTGCTCTCAGAGGCTGCTCCAAGGACATAGCCTTGGAATGGTGATATGATGTTGAGAATACCTGCAGGATATATGTGACTGAACTCAGTTAAGGACTCCTTTTAAACTTTTAAGATTTGATGGGAAGTTGGGGAGATCCATTTGTCTTACTGCCACCCAAGGCAAGCTTTTTATATGTTACCTTTGCTTATTAAGACTGCCACCTACAAACCTGAAGTGGCTAGACTCTTTCCTCAGTCTCTCCCTGCTCTTGGCATGCAGGGGCTGATTTAGGATTACACCTGGGAAGTTCTAAGAGGGCTGTGAACCAACATCTCCAGAAATGGACAATATTTGCAAAACCTTGGGGCGCCTGGGTGGCTCAGTCAGTTAAGCATCTGCCTCTGGCTCAGGTCATGATCCCAGGGTCCTGGGATCGAGCTTCGCATGAGGCTCCCTGCCCAGCAGGAAGTCAGCTTCTCCTTCTCCCTGTGCCCCTCACCTTCTCTCACTCATGCTCTTTTTCTCTCTCCATCTCTCTCAAATAAATAAATAAAATCTTTTAAAAATAAAATTTAAAAAAAGAAAAGAAATGCAAAAACCTGGAGCAGGTACACACTTAGGCTATTTAAATGTGGGAGGAAGGGAGGAGAAAGAAATGAGGTCAAAGAATCAGAAAGTTTCAGGGGCACCTGGGTGACTCAGTCAGTTAAAAGTTTGATTTTGGCTCATGATCTCAGGGACCTGAATTGAGGCCCACACTGTTACCTACTTCTGCCCCCTCCCCACTCATGCACTCGCTCTCTCTCTCGCTCTCTCTCTCTCAAATAAATAAAATCTTAAAAAAAAAATTCTTTGTTTCTATTGTAAAATTTTAATTGAAAGATAATTTTAAATTTTTAAAATTTTTAATTTTTAATTTTTAAAATTTTAAAATTTTAAATTTTAAATTTTTAAACTGCTTAGGGGCGCCTGGGTGGCTCAGTCGGTTGGACGGCTGCCTTCGGCTCAGGTCATGATCTCAGGGTCCTGGGATCGGGCCCCACATCGGGCTCCTTGCTTCTCTCTCTGCCTGCCTCTCCCCCTGCTTGTGCTCTCTCTCTCTCTCTAATAAATAAATAAAATCTTCAAAAAAAAAAGATTTCATTAAAAAAAATTTTTTTTAACTGCTTAAAGTAAAAATAATGACAATATACTATGGTGTTTCTAAAATGTACAAGTAAAATGTATGATAAAATAGCATGAAAAATGGGAGAGGGAAAACGAAAATATACTATTATAAGGTCCTTACATTATGTTATGTATGTAATATTATTTAACAGATTATAAGCTAGAGATAAACATTTAAATCCTACAGCAACAACAACAAAAATAATGCATAGCTAATTAAGCCAACAGAAGAGATAAAAAGGAATATTAAAAAATACTCAAGGGAAAGTAGAAAAAGAGAGAACAGAACAACAAAAACAGAAAATAAGTACACAGTACTTAATAAAACTTAGCAAGAAAAATGTCTACCAAGCAGCATATTTAAGCTAATCTGTGTAAGTGTATCTATCAGGAATAAGGCTGAAAACTTGTATCTTTACTTATGGATATAAATGTCTGCTTCCAGGTTTCACAGATAATTTATTGTAATACGGTCACTTTGCATTGCTTCTTTTTCAATCTATCACAAAATACTTGTGCATAGTTTTCAAAACCAAGAGATATTTTTAATTAGCCAACTAGTTTACTGATATCTTCTCAAATAAGCTTTTTGAAATACTAGGCATCATCAAAAAAATAGCAATCAGGATCTGTAAGAAGAAAACCAAGTAAAATACTGAATTAAAATAGTTACTTGTGAAATCCTGAATCTTTGATTCACAGAACCATCATGTATCTCATATATCATATGGTTCCTTGATCAACATTCAAGAAGTTGTCACATCAGTACATTTATCATGATGAGCACAGAACAAAGTACGTAAGTGTTGAATTACTATACTGCATACCTGAAATTAACATGAAACTGTATGTTAACTATACTGGAATTAAAATTTAAAAACTGAATTAAAAAAGTTGTCACATCAATATTGTCTGCAAAAATCCTGGTATGCTTTCCTTATTTTATGCAGTACTAACACTGATTGAGTACCAAATATATTGGAATTCATATTGGCAGAGGCTAAAGGAACAAAAATATTTTCTTGCTTTTTTAAAATAAATAATTGGCTTGTCGATGTTACAAAGTATCCTATATGACTAACTTCAATCAGCAAGAGCACCAGACTCAATGGAAAACTGATCACAGCAAAAACAGCCCAGTTCCTTTTCCACAAGCCAGTCCAGACTTCTGAGCAGGCCTGGAAGGAGCCAATGTGGGGAGGTTCTGCTGCTGAGGAGCCCGCCTGTCTTCAGCACAAAAAATGCGAAACTGCTCCTTGACTCCTTTATGGTCCCATTCAGAGAAGACCATAGCTCTGCAGGTAGTGGATAGGACACGGAAAAGACAACGAAGACCACCTCCTCAGTTTGGTTTGAAACTGGAATGTCTTCTACATCCCAACAACACAGATCTGGAATGCCACCATAGTATAAACTGCTAATCCCTAACATGCTTGTGGCTTTCCACTACAGGCCACACGGTGGAGAAACCAGCCACCCAAGCTGGCGGGAATTGGTGAATAAATACCCCAGCTTTCTTTGCCCTCAGGTACAACTCTGAGGCGGGTTCTATGCAACTCTACAAAAGTCTCCAATAGGACTGAACTGCAGCCACCAAGAGCTCGTAGCCCTGTCATAAACACACCTTGTCCTGACCTAATTCCATCCCATCTCACTCCCCCCTCGACCAACACTCCTCCCTCCCCCACCCTAATCTCTCATCTCACTCCCCCCCCAGCACTCCCCCACCCACACTCCACTCTCTCACAGGTGCTTCTTGGTATTGCCTCCCAAATCAACAGCTTACACCCAAATCCTTGATTACAACTTGTATTGTTGTCATCTTATCCTAGAACAAGGCACTTCAGTTTTGTACATTCTACCTTTAAGCCTTTCAGAAGTGTTTTAAAGTTTTCTTTATACAAGTCCTGCACATTTCTGCAGTTTAATTCCTGGATATTTTATCATCTTTGTTGCTTAACTATCAATGGGGTTTTCTCTCCCATTATATGTTCTAATTATTGTTTATGTGTATGAAGGTTTGTAATTTTCATATGTTAATTTATATCCTACTACCCTACTGAATTATTTCACTGTTTAATTAAAAAAAACACTATGTTAAGAAATCATTTATATACCATAAAATTCACTCCTTTAAGTATACAGTTCAATAGGTCTTAGTATATTTATTTAGAGCTGTGTAACCAACACCACAATTTAATTCTTTTATTTTAATTCCAGTATAATTAATAGTGTTGTATTAGTTTCAGGTGTACAATATAGTGACTCGACAATTCACCATCATTCAATTCTAATTTTAAACCAGCTCCCTGGCCCCAAAAAGAAACCTTGTGCCCATATAAAGTCGCTCCCCATCCGTGCTCCCACCCTAGACAACTACTAATCTACCTTCTGTCTCTATAGATTTGCCTACTGTGAACATTTCATATGGATGGAATCATACAGTACGTGGCCTTTTCTGCCTGGTTTATTTCACTTGGCACAATGCTCGTTAAGTTCATTGTTTTTGAGTCAGTTTTACAACTGACTCACTAGAGTTCTCCAAGTAAAATGCCACGTCAACTGCAAACAGAAAACAGTGTTCTAATAATGATGTCTCCCCTTGTTTCCTCTGGTAACTGCATTTGTTAATACCTTTAGTACGATGTTTCTGACCTTTGTGGGACTACCTCTGGTGTTTTCCTATTAAAGTAAGATGGTGATTGTTTGATAGATTAACTCTGAGAGGACAATCCTATTTCCATCTATACCACCGTCCATACTTTTTCACAGACCAGGAAAGTTCAAGAAGTTGGTATTACCTGCCCAGAGAGCCACAGTGAGGAAGCGGCAGAGCGGGCACACCAGGCTCTTTAGTCCCGAGCCGCACTCTGAATGCTAACGCTCTACCGCCTCTTCATGGTTTCTCAGACAGCAACTCAGTTCTCAACAACTGCTGGCTCGGCCTTCTTCCACCCCTAGCTTCAAGCTCTGGCTAGCTCCCCTCTGGCATGACGGCTGCCAGTAGCTCCGGGGGCTACACACGCTACCTTGTTCTTATGGAAAAGGGAGAGGGAGCAAGTATTCCTTCCCACCCAACAAAAGCCCTCAGTCTCACTTTATGGACGCATCTAGGCATTGTTCCCACTATAGACAGGGAATAAGTTTGCCCTGAGTTATGTCCACCAGTGGGCACCTACCACGGACAGGGGGTGAGGGGAACCCATTCTACTCACCCTGCACAACTACCGTGTTATACGGCAGGGTGGGAAAGAATGTTAAGTAGAAACCACAATGTCCACTACAACCAATAAGACCCGTGGGTGATACAACTCCACAAATGGAAACCATCATGTAACCTCACACACTTAATTACTAAAATTCATCAAATCTAAAATGCTATGGATGACATGTTGTTATCAAAGATTACTACTAAAAACAGTATATACAATATTATCAGTTATCATCATAAAATGCTATCAGCTATAAAATACATGGTTATATCAATGATGTTGAATTGTGGAGGAAAATGCTCATCTTCGAGTCCAATAATATGATAAATGCCATTAGCCAGAGTTCTAAAAATCCACAACCACTTCCCCAAATACATCCAGCATGAGTCTAGTCTGACTCCACATGCAGGCTGAGAAATGGCACAGGAACCAATCCTGCTGTGCCCAGAATTTAATGTGAATGATAACTAAAAGCGTTGTCAGAAGTCTCACTCCTCAACCCTGAAATCAAATACCACATTAGGCCAGGCAATGCCCACCATATGCCAGGCCCAATGTATGGGTCCTCTAAGGGAAAATGTCCTAGCTCCAGCCTCAAGAATGTAACAGACTAGTGGGAGAGATAAGGATTAGTAGAATAAGGTAATGTCATTAAATGAGTTTCAATAAATTACAGGACTTTACAAAACGGAAAGAGCAGTATAAAGAGGAATGGAGCTTCCCTAGATCAGGGAAAGTTCTGGCATCAAGCTGGCAAGGAGCTGTTCGAGCACATTTAAGAGATGAGGATCTGTTTCAGAGAGGGAGGCATGAAGCAAGCAAAAATAACAGGGATATAGGCAGGTTCAGGACATACTGGTAGAAAGCCAAGTATTTTAGTTCCACTACAGCAAATGTTAAATATGCATGATGCGGGGGGGAGGGGGGGGCGCACCTGGGTGACTTAGTCGGATAAGCGGCGAGCTCTCGATTTCAGCTCAGGTCGTGATCTCAGGGTCCTGGGATCGAGCCCCACAGTGGGCTGTGCACTCAGCAGGGAGTCTGCTTCTCTCCCTTTCCCTCCACCACTCACACCTCTCTCTCTTTCTCAAATAAATAAATCTTTTTAAAAATGATGCTGGGAATACAGTTTAGGGCCAGGGCATTTGGCAGGCAAGAAGAGGCACTTAAAACTGACAGAACCAGAAAAGGGGGATAATGGGGTTGGGGAAACCCTAAAGAGTTATTTGGAGACAACTGGGTTTAAAGGGCTTATGGGGCATCTTGGTGATTTTTCTCACTTACTGGAACTACCCTGAAGCCAGCTAGATAGGAGTCTGGAATCCCAAAGAAAGATCTGGGCTGGGAATTTTTATTTGGGAATCATCCAGGCCAGATGAGAGTTGAAGCAATGATATAAAAGACATTTTCTGAGATGTGACACATAAGGAAAAAAAGGAACCCAGAGAAATAACCCAAAGAACTTCCATTAGTGGACTGAGCAAAAGAGGAGCTCACAAAGAATAAGAAGCAACAACCATATTAGTGGAAAGAAAATCAGGAGAGTAGAAAACAGTGTTTTAGAAAAGAGAGAAGCCAAGGGGCACCTTGGATGGCTTAGTGAGTTAATCATCTGACTCTTGATTTCAGCTCAGGTCATGATCTCAGGGTCATGAGATCCAGCCCCACCTTGGGCTCCCTGATCAGCAGGGAGTCTGCTTGATATTCTCTCTCCCCTCCTACCCCACCCACCTCTCTGTCTTCCCGCCCATCCGGCTCTGCGTTCAGTGTGGAGTCTGCTTAGGATTTCCCCTCTCTCTCCCCCTCTGCCCCTCCCCCCATTCACGCTATCTCTCTCTCTCTCTCTCTCAAATAAATAGATAAGTTTGTTTAAAAATTAAAAACTCAAAAATTGCCTTTACTCATGAAATTAAGAAAATCAGTCAGTTCCTAAAAACCCAAATTTCTGGCTATACTGTGGGAGGAAAGACAGTACAATACACATGTATGTTTTTTACCTCACTGCATTACTGCAGATGCCACACAAAAGCAATGTAAAAGTTAGGTTAAACTCAGACTGGAGTACAAGTATTGAAGTAACACCTCCTCTAGCAGATTCTCCAAGGAAACAATCAGAACCATTTATCATCAACTGCGTGTTCATAGCAGAACTATCAGTTACGCGATGCCCTATAAAAAGACAGAAACAATTTCTAATTATATCCATTCTTTCATTTTAATTACTCAGGAGAGTGATTATATATTTAACTTGGCTATCTTTAAAACATTAAGTTGCTTTAATGAAAGTACTTTAGATAGCTATGCCACCATACATCAATTAGAAAGTTAATCATTCTCCTTGTTCTCACAAAAAGATTTTAAAGCAGTGGGGAGGTGGCACTGTTTGGTGCTTTTTAAAAAGTTAATTAGAGCACACTCAGTAAGAGAGATCATCCAGGAAATAAAGTTTATCAAAAACTCAAAATATGTAATCTGCATAGAGTAAAAAAAAAAAAAAAAACACACAGTAAGAGATTCTCTTTAATGAGTCTATTCATGTTCACTTGAGAAGAAAAACCACTTCTCTGTGTCAGGTTTCATTTTCAGTATGCTGTGAGATTTCACTACATAATAAAAGAACCACTCTAGAATTTTTCTTAGAATATTTCTAACAGACAAAAGGCAAACAAAATCATAATCTATGACTAACAAAGCTCCAAATTAGCTCAGACATATCACAAATTAAACTATAAATAAGAAAAGTTTCATAGAATAGAACCGAAGATATTACCCATAGGTAAGCAAATCATGAATCTGCTACAATTGTAGCATACATTTCCCTCATCCTAGATTCACTAATAATAAAGCAATTTATTTCTATAGGCGAGAATTCCATCTTAAAATGTAAATCATTATGGTTTTATGTAAGCAAAGGTGTCATCACAAGCAGTTGGTGTTAGAGATAACTTTCAAAACACACACACAACCTTACCATGCAGTCTTACTCGCCTTTCAGTAGCTTACTTTATAAAAATTGCACAGCATTCTTCCACTACCTTCCTTAATCCCATTAGTAACTCTTAAAATACCAATTCGGGTTTCCCACACAGTTCTTCTCTCAAGACAGTTCAGCCCACACAATAAAATGTCAGTGTACCCCGTTATAATTCAAAACCTCATTTAATTAAATAAGATCAAATGAACTAAGGCAAATGAAAATGGATTTTGCAGTCTCTCACCTGGCAGACATTCCATAAACACCTGCAATCTGAATCCAGCGCAACCACTCTGACACTGAAACATTAAGAACTAAAAGGTTCACCTTTAAACATCAAATTAGACCAATGTCACAGCAATAGCACTAGGGCAAATGGAGCCCATCAGGAATGGAGTAGCAAGAAGTAAAGGAATTTGACCTCACTGCTTAGCCCTGCTCAGACACAAGAGTAACATAAAAGATTCCCAAGACACCATCCTTCAGTTACATTCCTTGCTCATTACGCTAGGGGTAAGGGGGGAGGTCATCACTCGCTTGGTCTTGGCTGCTTAATTGATGGCTGACTCTTTTCTAAATCATATTCCTACTCTGAAGGCAGCCCGCTACGGTACAACAGTCCTGCTGTATTCCTTCACGACCATCATTACAAAACATAACATGCTCTTTTAGATTTTATTTGACAGAGAGAGAGAGCAGGCAGAGCAGAAGGCAGAGGGAGAAGCTGGCTCCCCACTGAACAGAGAGCCCAAGGCGGGGCTCGATCCCAGGACCTTGGGATCCTGACCTGGGCCGAAGGCCAGGTGCCCCCACATGCTCTTTTTTTTTTTTTTATAACTTTTCACTGTCTGAGTTATCATAATCGTCACCCTACCAAAATTATTTACTAATGTGATAAGAACCAAACCAAAGATCAAGACAAACTGATAGTTCATCTTTGCCCCAAAACATGGTTCTTTACCTAGGGTCAACGGATAAGCTTCACTGAGGTCTAACGATCTGAAATTACTGCAAAAGTGTGTACATACTTTTTCCTACAAGGAGTCCACAGATTTTCTAAGCTATTTTACTATTTCATGAATAGACCATGGGATAAACAAAACGGAGAAGCAGAATTGTACGTAAAGGCATTTTATTTATCCTCCAAAGTTTCCCTGGTAAAAGTAGTGTGTTAAGCAAGGAGTAACTGGAATACCAGATAACGTACAGACAGAGCAATAACTACAGTCCTTCTCTTAGTTAAATTCCTTCAGGAAGTACTGAGAAGTGGCTTTTTTTTTTTTTTTCTTTTTTAGAGAAAGAGATCACAAGTTGGCAGAGAGGCAGGCAGAGAGAGGGGGAAGCAGGCTCCCCGCCGAGCAGAGAGGCCGATGCAGGGCTCGATCCCAGGACCCTGAGTTCATGACCTCAGCCAAAGGCAGAGGCTTAACCCACTGAGCCACCCAGGTGCCCCCCCACTGAGCCACCCAGGCGCCCCGAGAAGTGGCTTTAATGGCATGTGTGTTGGGGGGAGTAACAGGAATGAGATTATAAATGATAGAAGAAATGTCAAGCAGAAGGTACAAGCAAACTGGAGAAAACATGCTCAGTAAAAGCACATTAATTAGGATGTCCTGCATGACAGTTAACTTTCCTCTACTATTGTTTGCTACAACCTTCAAGCAACTACAAGTTTGTCAGGGAAAGAAACCTACCTTAATAATCTTTGTAGCATAGATCCCAGCTCAGTACCTGTCACCAGTCAGTTGTTTCCCAACGTTTCATGAATCTATAACGCAATTAAGAGTTGGAAGTACGTGCCAAATGAATTTTTCCACTAATGTCCTTGCTGTAGCCAGAATTCTACAATGCATTTTGAAATGCATTAGTCTCTGTAATCTGTGACAATCCCTAAAGCTATCCTTGTCTTTGACACTTGATACTTTTGAAGAGTAATAATCATATATTTGGGGTCCATCTGATGTTTTCTCGCAATTATGTTGAGGTTCTGCATTTTGGCAAGAATATCATAAAGGTTATGTTCTTTTCCTTTGGTTAAGGTAGTCTCTGCCAGATTTATCCACTGTAAAGGTACTCTCTTTCCCTAGTAATTAAGATCTTGGAAGAGATACTCTGAGATTCTGCAAACATTCTGTTTCTTCTCAAACTTTCATCCTCTAATTTTAGTGTCCATCACTGGATCTTGCTTGTAACAATTATTACTGAGGTGTACTAATGGTGATTTTCTATTTCCCTCATTTCTTCTACATTTATAATTCAAATTCTTCTGTATGCTTCCTCTCTATTTACTTATTCATCTAATTATTTATATCAGTATGGCTCATAAACCTTTATTTATTCTCTGACTTATAATCTAAAATTGTAGTGACATTTTGTTGCTCAAACTGTTCCAGTTTTGGCCACTGAGAGCTTTCTGTTTGGCTCCTGTGCCCCTCAATATGTCCCATTCTTTTTTTAAGAACTTCCTTAGTGGGGTGCCTGAGTGGCTCAGTCGAATTCAGTGTCTGACTTCATCACAGGTAATGATCTCAGGGTCCTGGGGTCAAGCCCTGCATTAGGCTCCCTGCTAAACAGGGAGTCTGCTTCTCCCTCTCCCTGTACCCCACCCCTGCTCATGTGCTCTCTCTCTCTCAAATAAGTAAGATGTTGGGGGGGGGGGGGGGAAACCTTCCTTAGTTGTAGCAAAATAAGATGTTCCAGGCTCATCTTGTAGATTTCTAACCCAGTTCTGGAATCAACCAGTTCTTCAAGCAGCCTTGCTTCCTTTTATTGGAGAATGGTATTTAGAAAACAAGATCCAGGAACCAGGTGTGCTCATCACCCCTGGGCTATCTCTGCTTCTAGAGCCTCTCAACAGCGATGGGAATGTATGTAATACACGTATGTAATACAAATAATACATATGTATTACAAATGTGTAATACACATGTAATACATATGTATGTAATACAAATCCATGCATACACTACACTTTTTAATTTATTTATATAGAAATAATTTCTTTCTGTATCTATTTACATATATAACTAAAATATTCAGAATAAATTCATACTGATATCTCTGATTGCAATCTAACACCACAGGTTCACTCTAACCTGTCACCTTTTCTTATTTGTAATTTCTCTGGCTTTCGTTATCTACTCTACTATTTTTTCAACTCCAGTAAACATACAGTTTCTGAATTGCTAATCCATACTTCTGCAAGAAACAAATTTACTAAATAGAGTACAGTACTTGTGTGCAGCTCCTTTTGGTCTTTAGCCTAAAAATATCCAGTCAAAATACTATTTTCCAACATTAATTAAGCTAGTCCTTTTCTTCCCCACTCCCTTCAGTGAAGTTATGTTCCTCATTTGTAATATAGTTAGAGTCATTAGTAATTTTCTGTGTTCTATTTTGGTTTAACCTCACATCCTAGGGTTTGTTTGTTTTTTTAATTTACACAGAGTAAAATTTACTCTTTCAGATATACAGTTCTATGGGTTTTGACAAATAGAATCATGTCTACACTTGTTAGCAGGTGGAGGAAGTAAGGTATCCCCCAAACTGAGAAGACACTTTGAGACCAGAAAATGAAGGAGGCCACTCCCTACAGTTCACAGAGTTTTATTCAGGGTAACTTACTGCCGGGTAATTATTCTCTGCAAAACCTAGACCCTAGTTCCCAGATTTTATAGAGCAAGGGGACACAGAGAGGGGCACTGTAGTGAGATCAAAGGGTTCGCACACACCTCAAAAGGTTTGCATGCACTTCATTGACAGATAACCTTTAATTAGATCTTGTGACACCATCTATGCAACAGGAAGGGGAAAGACTATGTGATCTGATTCTTGGGACGCAAAAAACAAGCCTCCCCCCATCCCAGCCTTGGCGGGCATTTCTACGGTATGTATATTAATCTCCAAGGGGCCTGGAACACACAGAGCCCTAAGAGAAGTCACTGAGCAAAGGAGAACAACACAGAGGGCCAGAGATGGAGTCAGTATTGTCAGCACTCCTACACACCTCATGTTACAGAACAGTTCGTTACCCAAAAACACCCCTCATGTTGCCCCTGGGAATCAACCCCTTCCCAATTTTCAATCCTTGCAACCCTTGATCTATTTTGCCTTTTCCAGTTTAATTTTTTTAGTGGTTTACATTATTCCGATTGTGCTTATGTTAGACATGCCAGTTTTGTTCCACAGTTCTTAGACACTGCTCTGCTTTGTGTTTTTCCCTACTTTTTTTTTTATCATTTGTGATTTTTCTTTCTTTTTTTTTTTTTTAAAGAGAGAGAGCACACAAGCAGGAGCGGGGCAGAGGGAGGAGAGAGAGAATTCCAAGCAGGCTCCACACACAACCTGTAGCTCAACACAGGGCTCGATCCCACAACCTCAAGTCAAGGACCCAAGCTGAAACCAAGAGTCGGACGCCCAAACAACTGAGCCACCCAGGCACCCCATCAGTTATTTCTATTCACCTGTTCTCAAGTTCATGGATTCTTTCCTTGGTGGTGTCAGAACTACTCATAAGTATACCAAAGATATTTGTCATTTCCGCTTTTTCTCACTTGTAATAATTTTACTTATGCTTTTTTGTAGTTTCTATCTTTCTGTTAAAACTACTCATCTAAATTATCATGCTGTTTTTTCATTAGCGCTTTCAATATAGTAATTATAGTTATTTTAAATTCTCTATCAGACAGTTCCAGTATTTGTGTCATGTCTGAATCTGATTCTGTTCATTGCTTTGTCTCTTGGCAGTGTTGTCGGTACTACCGCTGCCTTTTTGTAGGCCTCCTGATTCTTGTTGGAAGTTGAACATCTTATGAAGAGGAGGGACTAAAATAATAATTTCTATGCCTCGAAATGGATGCATCTTTTCTTTTGCTGTGCCTTAAGGGTGGGGCTTTAAGTTAGTCTGGCCAGAAGTCAGGCTGGGTTTGAGGTTTATTTCAGATACGGTTACCCTCTGCATACCAGTCTTCAAATTCGTCTACTGGTAACTTGTGTTTAGAGTGAGGACTGGTTCGCCAAGGTTTCTTCTGTCTGTTATACTCTCAGCTCTGCTCTGTCCACATGGTCTGACTACTCTCCCAGCAATAGTCTACTGTTACTTGGTACTTTATGTTTACCACTGTGGTAAAAGAAAATAGGAAGAGGGATTTTCTAGTGTTGTGATTAAGCATCAATCTTCAACAGTCACTGAATCCTTGGGTCTCAGAGATATATGGTATGGCTCCTACCCCTTACGTTGTGGTTCTGGACCCAACATGCCATCCACAGGTAGGTTTGATTCTCTTCCCAAACCCCAGATGAGAATGGGATTTTACCAGTGCCCTAAAGGCAATAGTGATTTTTTTTTATTTTATTACTTTGTTTGTTTTCCCCTAAATTTCATTCAGTAGAGGGGAAAGGGAAGACAGAGAAGGAAGGTCCTGACAGAAATTCTTTTTTTTTTTCTTTTTAAAGATTTTATTTATTTGAGAGAGAGAGAGAGAGAGAGAGAGAGAGAGCATGAGCAGGGGGAGGGGCAGAGGGAGAAGCAAGCTCCCTGCTGAACAGGGAGCCCGAGGGACTCGATCCCAGGACCCTGGGATCATGACCTGAGCCAAAAGCAGACGCTTAACGACTGAGCCACCCAGGCGCCCCCTGACAGAAATTCTTGCTCCATCTGTAGCAGCTGCTGTTCTCCCCAAGCTCTGCACTACCGAAGGACACTTTCTTAGGACTCTCACCTATCTTTTTTGGGAATACCTGATAGAGTTTATAGAGAACAAGCCAGCACATGGATATAAACTCTCCCGATATGTTCAGCCTCCAGGATTTCACATTTTCTTGGCAGCCCTCATTCCACATCTATCATTTCTTTAACTACTCTAGCTAAATTCCTACCACTGCCCAGCAGTATCTGCCCAGGTAAGCAAGTACTCCTGTCTCACCCTGAAGGCATCTGTTTCCCCTTTAACTTCAAGCTAGTTGGCTGCCTATAACTTAAACTCTCTGAAGGATTCCAAAAAAGTAATAAACGTACAGTTGTCCAGCCTTTTTTGTTTTGTTTTGTCATGTTTTAAGGGTAAAAGCCATGCTTTTTCTGCACCACAATTTTGTTTTTATTAATGCCCAAACTTAAAGTATAACTATATGTATAACAGTACGAAACCAAATTTAAAGTTTATTGAAAAGTCAACATAAAAGCAACATTTCAAATTCCAAATTAAAATACTCTAATATAGTTTTTAGTCTTAAAACCTAGTTAAAGAGTTTCGGCTGTTTGTTAATGTGATTTTTTCCAACTGTTGATATATCAAGAAAAGTCTCATTATTTCCCTAACGATAAATTCAAAACTTAAATTGCAATAATACAGCTAGATATAAACTACACTAAAAACTCAGCCTAATAAAAAACACAGAACAGCTGATAATGATTTCTTAAAAGCATTTACTTTCCATTTGACAGAATGCTTTGAGAGCAACAATTATGTATTCATAGTCCCCATAATTTTGTTTTACAAAATATTTCCTCAAATCTCTCAGGAGATTACTACAGGGTTAAAAGCTGTCTTAAGATCAAAGATCAAATGGAGAAAAAAAAAACCTGTAATTCTCTGTAGCAGCTCATTGATCTTCCCCATCTGCTATGCAAAAAGGAGGTATATGTTAAGTTTGAAAAAAGAAAACCTTTTTAACTAGAAATGACAGTAAACTGATTCTGGCAAATGTTCAGAGGGAATTTTTCTATATGTGATCCAACTCCTTTTTGCCAAAATGCAAACAATGTCAACAATGGAAAATAAAATCAAGTAAGTAAATTACTCTTTATTTCTAACTTTCTTTCTGCAAATACATGATCAGATTTCTATTATAAAACCACAACAGTAAATGAATTTTCAACCATGGAGAGGACTTTATAAGCACGAGCTCATGGGTGAATGATGAGACACAGCTGGAGCAAGACATGAAAAACGTAGCTCACTCAGGCCCAGAGAAATCCCTTTCCTGGTACCGGCCAACAACTCACAACTTTCCCTAGACTTTCCTTTATGTAAAAATCTAGAAGCCCTGTCCTATATCTTCACCTTGGGAACAATAAAGAAATTCTGAGAAGACCAATTATGTGGCACATTTCTTTTAGGACAGAAGAAGCACTTTTTGTCTACTGAGTCAAATGCTTATGTGCATACCTACAATCATGGCCTTTGATAACCATCAGAGCATTCTAGAATGGGGTCTGGTTCTTTACCTTCTGTCTCCTCTCACGATAGTTGAATTGTACACTTAAAATGGGTGAATTTCATGGTATTTAAATGACACTGGAATAAAGTTGTTTAAGAAAAAAATGAAAGAGGGGCACCTGGGTGGCTCAATGGGTTAAAGCCTCTGCCTTCGGCTCAGGTCATGATCTCAGGGTCCTGGGATCAAGCCCCTCACTGGGGCTCTCTGCTCAGCAGGGAGCCTGCTTCCCCCTTTCTCTCTGCCTGCCTCTCTGCCTACTTATGATCTCTCTCTCTCTCTGTCCAATAAATAAATAAAATCTTTAAAAAAAAAGAAAAAAAGGAAAGAAATATTAATGGATCCAATGTTACTGAATCAATGAATGAAACTACAAATAATTACCATTCTCCTTCCTATATACAGAGGTGTAGATAGATCTCAAAAAAGATGCAGTGGGAGGGGAGAAAGTCTTTTCAATAAATGGTACTGGGACAATTGCATATACTCAACCAAAAGAATGAAGACGAACCCCCACTTCACCCTATAGGTAAAAATTAACTCAAAATACATCAAAGAACTAAACGGAAGCCCTAAGACTCTTGGAAAGAAATGATGGTATAAATCTTAATGACCCTGCATTAATAACAGTTTCCTAAATATGACACCAAACGCACAAATAACAAAAGAAAAAACAGATAAGCTGGACTTCATCAAAATTAAAAACATTTGTGCATCAAAGGACACTATGGAGAAAGTGAAAAGACAACCCACAAAATAGGAGAAAATACTTGAAAAATCACATATCTGATAAAGAACTAATATCCAGATTATATAAAGAACTCTTTCAAGTCAACATTAAAGAGTCAAATAACTAAAAATTTAAAAACAGGCAAAGGATTTGAACATTTCTTCAAAGAAGATATAAAATGGCCAATAAGCACATGAAAAGAGGCTTAATATAATTTATCATTAGAGAAATGCAAATCAAACCACAATGAGATACAAATCCACACCCACTAGAATGGGTATAATAACTTTAAAACAAATAGAAATAAGTATTGTTGAGGATGTAGACAAATTGAAACCCTTGTACACTGCTGTGTAAAATAGTGCCATCATCGTGGAAAACAGTTTGGCAGATCCTCAAAATAAACATAGAGTTACTATATGACCCAGTTCCACTCCCAAATACATGCGTGCACACACATACACACACACCCTAAGAGAAATAAAAACATATATCCACATAAAATCTTGTTCACAAATATTCAAAACAACATGATTCACAATAGTCAGAAACTGGTAGAAGCCCATCAACTTATGAATGGATAAACAAAATGTGGTGGCGTATCAATACAGTGGAATATTACTTGGCCATGAAAAGGAATGAATTCACAATATACACAAACTATCAAATCATTATGTTGTATGCCTGAAACTAATATAATGTTATACATCAATTATAGCTCAGCTTTTTTTAAAAAAAGGAATTAAGTACTAACAAATGCTATAACATGGATGAACCTTGAAAAAACATTAGGCTAAGTGAAAGAAGTCAACCACGGAAGAACACATATTGTATGATTTCAGTGATATGAATTGTCCAGAAGAGGCAAGTCCATAGAAAAAGAAAATAGATTAGTAGTTGCCTGAGGGTAGGAGAGAAGAAAATTGGGAGATATAGCATTTTGTTTTGAAGTGATATAAATGTTCTGGAACTATATAGTGGTGATACTTGCACAACACCAAATATGCTAAAAATCCAAACATACATTTTAAAATGGTTAACGTGGTGAATTTCATGTTATGTGAATTTTATCTCCATTTTTTAAAAGTGGGTAAAAAAAAAAAAAAAAAATGGAGAAAGGAGTGATGGTGCAGGTTGCAGACCCACCCTGAGAAGAACTATGGCCCTTCCCTTGGATCCCAATAAACACCTAGTCACAGAGGAAAGTGGGCACACTTTACACCACTGCCAAAGCTTTAAGTGGACACAAATCAAGCAGGATTAGAAGACAGTCGCCACAAGATGCAAAAGGCAGTAGGAGCTCATGTGTTTAACAGGGGCAGAAATGAAGCTGATGGCTAATAGAGACTGTATGAAGGAACACGCATACCATCAGCCCCACATGTAGAGGGAGGAAGGCAGGGTTTCTCAATTAGCAACTGCCAAACTTGGGCTTCTATACAGGATGAAAATAGGATTTTCACACTGCCAGCTGCAACCCATTAGTGAGTTGTAAAATCAATTTAGTAGTTCATTTTTTAAATGAACTAAAACAGGAGATTAAAGATGAATGGGATAAAATATATACATCACAGCTACTAAAGTGTTATTTACTGGTTTCAGTTATAAACATGTATGTGTTTGAGCTAACTCAAGATGTAAAATACATTTTTGTGATTTCTAGTCCAAAAAAAAAAAATCTGAAAAAAACAAGTCTACAATAGACAGTAAAAATCTCTGTTGCAGACCATTAACAATAAATAGGATGAAAAGCATAGCAAAGGAAATACAGTCAATAATATTATAACACACTTATCACGGTGAGCATTTCATAATGTGTATGATTGTCTAATCACTATGTTGTACACCTGAAACCAATTTAATTATGTCACCTATACTTCAAATAATTAGAAAAAAATCCATAGATATAAAACAATCTATTAACTTCTTCAGTAAGGAGGATTAAAAAATTATATATTTATTAGACCATAAGAAGTTGCATCTAAAGATTTATTACATACAATATCTATAAAATAAGTTGCTAAAATTAAAAATATTCATGTGACTATTATTTTCCTACAACTTTCTTATTTCTGGAGTTAAATATGTAAGTACAAAACAAAGAGTCTAGAAACCAACCAGTTTCTATGCTTTGAAAGCCCCAAAGTTTGCCTTACAACTGGAAAAAATACTAGTATTTTTACTGTCCCTTTTTAAGACAGTTTAGTGTATGTGTTGCCGAAGTGAGCACTCTTTTTTGGGAGAGTCTAATCACTCTGACTTACTACATTCATTTGCTGAACATTTATTGTAATCCCACATCTGAAGGTGAGGCTGTGGGTCTTTCTTCCTTGGTGCACATGAAATGGAATTTTGGCAATTCACAGAACTGGTGATCCCTATGTTTCCCAAACTCAAGTGTTCTGCCAGGGAATAGGAGGGATTAAATATCAAGAAAGCCTCTGTCAAACATTCACAAATAGTGCTCTGGTAGGTTTTTACATTCATGTCTAATACTCATGCCTAATGTTGCTTCACACATTGGAGATAGTATTTATACTATAGAGGTTTGGAAACACAACCTCAATTCAACTTTATTTCAAAATTTAATTTTTATTTCATAAATTGAACAGGTGTTTTCTTATGACATGGTGTCTCAAATCATTTAATAGTTAAAAGTAAAAACGCTTTCCTTCATAAATAAGCGAGCTCCGTAACACTTTCAACACAGAAGGCGGCATGCAGGGTGACAGTGACACTGGTATTCCATTTGTAAAAATGCATCAACCTGTAACACACGCTTTCACAGACAGTGTATATAAACTGTATATATACACGATGGCTCAACAAAAATTTTTAAAGAATTGATGTGTTTATAAACAAATCCCTCATATGGGTGTTTTGAGTTTTTGAAGCGTATATTGTTGCTATTATTTTGTTTTGTTTTATGAATTTATTTTTTAGGAATCTGTACACCCAAAGTGGGTCTTGAACTTATGACCCCAAAATCAAGAGTTCATGCTCCTCCGACTGAACCAGCTAGGTGCCCCTTGTTTTGTTTTATCAGATGTGTTTATTTTCTAACTCTAAATTTTTATCTTCAGATATAAAGAAAACTGCTCTGGCTCCACAGTCTTACTCAGCAAATCACCTCCACAAATGACACATAGTAGTTCTGATGCACTTCATGTAGTTTACACAATAGATGGCACTTTTGTGTGGACAGTGTGGATATAGAACGTTTCCACCATTGCAGAAAGTTCTAAGTTTAAATTAATTTAAATAACCGCAAGTGTCTACTGGCTATCCTACCGGACGGTGCAGTTCTAAATAACACCTAGCATTTTCTGCTCTGTAGACATCAAGCTATGCTTCATTTTTGTTAGTCATAGGACGTTCTGAAGAACCTGACTCACAGTGACGATTGTAGTCACAAGAAGAAAGGCTCTCTGGATATTTCTCCCTCGTGTTTGAAAACCATCCTTCTATTTCACTAATTATCAGAAGACTGCAATGAGTAAGTCCATAAATTTAAGACTAAAATAATTAAAACAATCAAGAGAAAATACCAAAAAAAGAACAGCTCCCACTAATTACAGGCAAACAGGCTGGGGTATGTACCCAGAAAACAGGAGACCTCTTTCACAGGGGGAATTAACTGATACTTAAGGCCTGATAAATACGTTTTTTGTTTTTTTATTAAAGATTTTTGTTTATTTATTTGACAGAGAGAAACACAGTGAAAGAGGGAACACAAGCAAGGGCAGTGGGAGAGGGAGAAGCAGGCTTCCCGCCAAGCAGGGAGCCTGGTGTGGGGCTCGATCCCAGGACCCTGAGATCATGACCTGAGCTGAAGGCAGACACTTAACTAGCTAAGCCACCCAGCTGCCCCAGGTTTGTTTTTTTTAATTACAAAGTCAAATTTACAGAAATCTCTTCAGGCAGAACCTACAGATATAGGAACCCTCACCTCAAATCAACAAGTACATGTCTACAAAAAAAAAAAAAAAAATTTACTTCAGAGGTGCAACAACTAAATTAAAATAAGTATGCAAACATATTTAAGGTAAAGCTGAAAATCTTGACCTTCATGTGACCAAAATGGAAAGTCTCATGTGTGACTAATGGAGTATACAAGGGAATTCAAACAACCAGCAGCAGAATCAAAAGCTTCCAGATAAAAAGTTCACAAAATCCCTTTCATAATTACAGGGTTGGGACTTTCTCATCTGTGACCACTTTCTGAATGTCCTAGTGTGCCCCTTCCTTTGTACTTTCCTAAGAGAGGCAGAAATCCCTTTGTGAATGGAACAATGCCCTCGCTGCCATGTGTTGTAAGGGTATCTCTGCCGGTTGCTTGGTTTAAGGCCATGGGCAATGATGCACACCTGTGAGTGGGGTGAACCTCGGTCCTCCAATCTGGTCTTATTATGCAGAAGCAAATGATAGGTAACCCTTAATCTCTGTTTTGTGCCTCTCCCCTTGGCCTTTTACAAGGATGTTCGTATTACAGACACATGAGGAAGAACTTTTCCCCCAAGACTTTGGAAGAGTTCATGAGGAGACCCACAGGAAGATCTAAAGAGCAATTATTTTAAATATAATTCATTCAATGGTGGTCCTTTCTTGGATCTCATTCATGGACACTAACTTATTCATAAGTACAAAAATACCTTTTTGTTTCACGGTCACTTCACCTAAAGGGCCAAGACATGGTCTGTGAAATGCTGCAGAATTTGTGAATACAGTGACTCCAAATTATCCCATTTCACCCTCAGCAGAATCCTGTGAGAAAAGTACCCCCAGCCCACTACATTGATGAGCAAATGGAGGCTCATTTAAAAACAGTAAGTTGATATTACTTGCTACTAATGATCTTTATTTAAGAAATGGCCAAGTCACCCCTTTGCTGATATCACTGGAACTCTAAATCTGCAAGAAATTGGAAAGCATTCTAGGGGCTTCACAGAAGCACTAATACAAGGACAAGGAATGGCTTCTCTTTTTCCCTAAACTAACAACACTGACATTCTATGGTCTGAGTAACTTCTCATTCATACAGAAAACGTGCTCCCCTAAAGCTGCCTTTTTTTTTTTTAAGATTTTATTCATTTATATGAGAGAAAGAGAGAGAGATGGTAGGAGTCGGGGGGAAGAGGCAGAGGGAGAGGGAAAGCAGGCTTCCCACTGAGCAGGGAGCCCAATGTGGGGCTCAATCCCAGGACCTGGGATCATGACCTGAGCCAAAGGCAGAGACTTAGCCAACTCAGGCACCAAGGTGCCCTCACTAAAGCCTTCTTGTCTAAAAAAGTAAAGAAGATAGCCAGCAGTTTGACATTCAAAACATTTCATTGTGTGAGGTAAAAATGATAATACAGTCATTTATGAAATAGTACTTAACACTTAGCGGCACTTTACTTTTGCTGGGTACTGACTCAGCACGTTGCACGCAAGAACTCCTTTAGTGTCCCCAACAATCATGTAAGTTACATTTTATTGTCACTCCCATTTTACAGATGAGCAAATTAAGGTGCACCTGGCCAATAACCTGCACAGCTGCTTAAAATCAGGACCAGGATTTGAACACAGAGAGCCTGTCGAAGGCCCACAGTCCGAGGCCACAATGCCTACACTATTATGTCACGCAGAGCAGGTCAAATAGACTCTAAAGGCTTCCTTTGTATTCTTCACTTTACAGTGAGTTAAAGTTGAGTGTCCAGCCACTCTCACTCATCTCTGATCCATGGAATAAGATGGGAGAGTCCATCGGGGCCGCCTGGGTGGCTCAGTCGGTTAAGCGTCCCACTCTTGATTTCGGCTCGGGTCATGATCTCAGGGTTGTGAGATCGAGCCCCACTTTGGGCTCCAAGCTCAGCACAGAGTCTGCTTGAGATCCTCTCTCCTCTCCCTCAGCCCCTCCTGCTCACATGCACTCTCTCTCTAAATAAATAATAAATAAAATCTTAAAAAAGGAGAAAAAAGATGTGAGAGTCGCTGAAGCAGCTGTGAGGGCTCTGCGAGTTCGTGCACACAGTAATGTACACAAAGCACTCATTATAGCACATAATAAACACACTGGAAGTGTTGCCTGATACTATTATTAGCCTTTTCTTCTCACTACTTTCTCTCGAATGACTTGATGTTCGTATATCCATTCATTCAGTCAACAAGCAGAAAAGGCCTACCATGGGACAGCCTCTCCGGAAAGCACTGAGAATCACGGGTTATACGTATTCTCGGGGCTCTCCCAAGTGAGCGGAGGAGTCCCATCTATACACCCCCACGTACTGTATCAACAGGTAAGTGCTGCAGGATGTAAGCGCTCTGAGGGCACGGGGGGTGTGGAGTCATACCGGAGGGTACCTTTTCATCAAGCAAGGAAGGGGCGACCTAACAATCCATTAGAGCTAGAGCAAAAGGGATGAAACTAACGGACCCTTAAGGAAATTTTTTCATTAAAAGATTATTGAAAAGATTGAGTGAGAAGGGGTAAACAGAGTAAAAGTAGTCACATAAAAAATGAGAAAAGGAAAGACAACCTAAAATGTCAGAAGAGTACAAGATTTAATGGAGGGAAAGGATATCATTTCTAGCACAGTATTATGTATTTCATTTTTCCAGCTTTAGTGAAGTATCGCTGACAAATAAAAATTATCTATTCAGGGTATACAACATGATGATCTAATATACATATGCACTGTGATATGACTGCCTTAATCAGGCTAATGGACAACCCATCACCTCTCATATTTTCTTTTGTGTGCATGTGGTGAGAACATTTAAGATCTACAACCTCGGCAAATTTCAAGTATACAATACACTATTATAACTAAAGTTACAATGCTGTGCATGAGAACCCCAGAACCTATTCATCTTATAAGTAAAAATTCGTACCCTCTGACCAACATCTCCCTGTTTTCTTCCTTAGCCGCTGGAGACAGACCACCATTCTACTCCCCTGTTCAACTTCTCTAGATTTCACATATAAATGATATCGTACAGTATTTGTCTTTCGTATCTGGCTTATTTCACTTCACATAATGTCCTCCAGGTTATCAATGTTATCTCAAAAGGCAGGATTTCCTTTTTTCATGGCTGAATAATATTTCACTACATACATGTATGTACATACATATGGGTATACGTATATATACAAACAATATATATATGTATATATATATACAGTATATATGTATTTTAAGTATATTACTGTTACAACCGTGAGAGCTGTAGATTTTATTCATTTACTTAATGAAATGTCCACCAAACAATCTAATTGCTAAGCCTGTCATCATTGTCAAATCAATAAACGAAGTCAAACTTTCCTTCAGAAAAGCCTGACCACATTTTTTCAATTCAAACAAATGTGCTAATCTTCCTTCTCTGTAAATTTCCCTACCCCTTACACACACACACACACACACACACACACACACACACACACCAATCAAGTCCAATTCTAAAAGAAATAAGTAAGGCATGGAATCCTGCCATGCACTTGTCACCAAGATAAAATAAGACTCTGCCCCATCTATGATTCTGACCAAAATTCTCTTTGCTTTACAATTTATAACTTCTTGTCCAGGAGCTAAGAATTCTTAACTGATCCCTTTATTGGAAGAACCAGAAGATTTTGCTGCCTGGGGCAATCAAGTATTGAAAAATTCATACTAGGTGAGAAGCATGACTTTGTCATGTGGGAGAAAAGCTATTTGTCAATGGAAAGTTAAGAAAGGCGAATCAGCCAGCCACAAGAGCTCTCAAGAAACAAATTCTAGGAAAGTAAATAAGTACATTGAGCATCTAAATACCATGAAAACCATTTTTGCATGTAAAATCCCTGGAACATTCCATGAAACCACAGGTACACATATATTCCAGTTTAAAGACTAATCTAAGAAACAGCTCCAAAGCTGAACTCAAACTGGAAAGCCAAGGAACATAAACTGTGAAAACTATCCATCATAACATCTAAATATGGAAGCTGAATCAAGATACAGGACAACCTGGTGAAAGCTATAGATATGTAAGTTCAACACCGGGGTGCTGAGTTTGGACCCTGGAAGCATAAACCACAGGGTCTGGATCCAGTTCTACCACTTATGAGCCATGGGACTGTCAATAAATTCCTTTATCCCCCTTTGTTTTTGAGGCTTACTGAGATATAACTGACAAATAACATTGTATAAGTTTAAAGTATACAACATAACTAATATATGTATATATTGTTAAGCGATTACTACAATAAGGTTGGTTAATACATCCATCACTTCACATAGCTAAGTATTTTCAGGGGTGAGGACCTATAAGATCTACTCTCTTAGCAACTTTCGAATACACAATCCAGTGCTGTTAACTACAGTCACCATGATGGACATTATATTAGCTTTTGTATCCTGTAACTCTACTGAATTCACTTATTCTAACAGTTATTTAGTGGAGTCTTTCAGATTTTCTATATAGAAGATCATGTCATCTACAAACACATACTTTTATTTCTTCCTTTCTGATTCAGATGCCTTTTGTTTCTTTCCTTGCCTGATGGCTCTGGCTGGGACTTGCAGTACTATGTTGAATAGGAGTGGTGACAGCGGGCACCCTTGTCAGTTCCTCGTTTTAGAGAAAAAGCTTTTCAACACTGCACCTTTTCACCACTGAGTATGACGACCAACATACACATATCAATAAATGTGATACGTCACATTAACAGAATGAAAGATAAAAACCATACAATCATCTCAGTAGATGCAGAAAAACCGCTTGACAAAATTCAACACTCATGATAAAAAACGCTCAACACATTAGGTCAAGAAGGAACACACCGCAACATAACAAAGGTCACATATGTCCTTTATTTCATGAAGGCTCATCTTCCTCATCTATAAAACATGAGTGTGGGCGCCTGGGTGGCTCAGTCGGTTGAGTGTCTGACTCTCGGTTTCAGCTCAGGTCATGACCTCAGAGTTGTGAGATCGAGCCCTGAGTCAGGCTCCATGTTCAGCATGGAATCCAGTAGAGATTCTCTCTCTCCCTCTCTCTCTGCCCCTCCCTCCCTTGCTTGCATACACACGCATGCATGCTCTCTTTCTCTCTCTAAATAAAATCTTTAAAAAAAAATGAGTGATGGTAAAGATGTCATCATGATGATGACAGTGGTGGTAACATAACAATTTTATTTTACTGTTTCAATGAAATATTATGAGGGTTGAATGACATAACATGAGGCACGTAACACCAAACCTAGCATATAGTAAACACTCAGTAAATACTAAAAGCCAACAGTTTAGGCTGCGAATAAGAAAACACTAGTTAACAGTCAACTCTGACAAAACGGAAACATATTATTTTCAATTACAAGTGTGTCCTAGGTCTCTAAAATTGCCTTCCATGAATCTAACCCCAATCAGAACACAGTTTAGGAAGAACATAAAAATTTTCCCTTCTTACTAGTCAGTCACCTAAGGGATAAATAGCAATAAGAAGATTCTATTTTGAAGCCACTCACAAATCTTTATCTGAATTTCAAATTGTTTTAGGTGCCCAGAGTCTAATAGCATATGACACAGTTAACAACAAAGAAAATGAACTCAAGAGAGCTGAGTTAGAAAACCCCTACAGGTGTTAAGACATAGTCTTTTGCAAACCAAGAGATTAGGAATTTAATTTGTGCAAGTACGGAGGAGACTTTCAGTCATTTGTCTGGGAGAGCTTAGTGCAGATAAGAACTTAATTTGCCTGAATGACCTAGACTTAATTTCACAAATTTTCTCACTTCTGAAATGTGCCTAGAGCTTTGCCTTTGAATGGATGTCCCAAAAAAAAGGAAAAGATTTCTAGAAATGAAGGAATTACCTTAATAACTCATAAAAAGTAAGGCATTGCTGGACATCTGTTAAGACTCAATAACATGGAAAAAAAAAAAAAAAAAAGACTGAATAACATGAATATATAACCAACGAATTAACCCACAGATGAAGTTCATTCAAGATCTCAAGCAGTTAATTCCTTTCCATTTCCAACTTCACTACAACTGGTTTCTTTCTTAATCTTTACCTCCCCATTTACTAAGGTAAATCAAAAGACTCAATTATATCAATCGCCTCTAAAAACGAAGAACAAATAATGAAGAGGTGAAGAAGATATGGCAGTTTCCCAATGCTATTGTGAAAGTACAGCCCAAAATCAGCCCTTATTTTCCTACCAAACAAACTATGAAACAGTACATCACTATATGGAGCAAACAGCAGATAAGCAGAGAATCAAGACATCACAATGCTAAAACCATAAGATAATGTGTTACCACATTGTCCCAAAGGCAACTCTGGAACTAATTCTATTTATCTATTAAGGTGGGACAATTTACTATACAAATGAACAGAATCCTCCAAAGAATATCAAAAATAAAAAAGACATATTATCCAATATGCTGGAATCTGGGAGAGAAAATGTACTAATCTTAGTAAATGGAACTTTCACATTAGCGATATTATCTAAAAGGTGCTGTTTCTCTAAACCCATTCAAGCTGGCTCTCTGAGTTTGCAACAGGATCTCTGCCTATTTCTAAAGTTTCAATGTAAACTTATGTATGATTTAGACTGGTACCATATGAGGACAAATTCTATGAACCTTTGTAAGTTGAGGCATCTGTTGACACTGCATTACTAAAAGGGATTTCCTATTATTGCAGTAACACAGTGATTTAGAAATGGCATCCTAGCTAATTTTATCACACTGTAACTTACAGCAAGTTCTCTGTTTTAAGCTATATAGTTTTCAGAAGCAATATCGAATTCTATAAATAAAAATTTTATTTAAGTGATAAATGCACTACTATCATTATATCTTTTCCTTCGGAAACTAGATTTAATTTTAAGGTAATCTGTGATGTTTTGCCTTTCTCCGAGAAAGTGGGTGGGTGATAGAATAAGTGAATTACAGTGTGCACCCGACTTTTTTAGTCCCCTTAGCTTCCTTAAAGTTGAGTAACAAATTGAAGTATGAACAAAGAATACTTATAAAATCAATACCATAACTGATTGCTTCAAAACAGAAAAACTGACTACTGGCTATAAAAGCCAGAGGAAAATGTCAGGCTTATGACAAGGTAAAAATACTAAAAATATCTGATATTTGCAAACAAACCTAACCCCTGTAGTTCCTCGCACAAATGTCTGAGAGACAGACAGAAAGACACAGAGGAAGAGACAAAGAGACGGACTCACAGGCCACATACCTGAAGTGGTCTCACCTGTCTTTTAAAATTGATTCTCCCAAAGAAGGATGATGGCTTTCCAATATTTCTTTTTCAAACTTACAGTCTACAGACATACCCACATATGGAGAGCTAGGAGGACACTCAAACATCATAAATCACGGCGGACAGGTCAGCTTCACGCTTAGTCAGTTCCTCATTCAACACTCTTTCCCAGTTAAAGGAAGCCTCACCGCCTCCAGGGAATTAACTGCCAAGTAATCATCACTTGGATTGTTGAGCACTACTCTTTCACACGAAGCTTTTTAAGAGAACTGTTTTCCTTATTTTCCTCCCACTTTCTTCAGACAGAAAAGTTGAGGTGGAAAAAAAAAATACAACAGTCACTACTATACACGTGCCCCAGATCAACATGTGTAAGCGATTTGCCATGTTGGCTCCATTTCCCCCCCACACACCTGTATATTCTTTTGCTAATTCATCTGAAAAAGGCAGAGGTCACAACCATCCAGAGAACCTTCAGCCTACGATTCCAAAGAATGTCTCTGATACAATCACATACTATTATCCCACCCAAGAACATAAACAATGATTACATAATATTATCTACTATACAATCTATGTTCAAATGTCTCCAATTAGTGAAGGAATGTGTGTTATAACTTCCCCTCTCAACCTGGATCCAATCTAAATTCATACAAGTGTTAATTATGTTTCTTCAATTTCCTTTAGTCTAGAAAATTCTCTTTCACACAGTCTCTTTTTTTGTGATGACTTTTTGAAACGTTCCAAAAACTGTCTTATTAAATGTCATGTATTTTGAACGTATGTGACTTTTTTCCGCTTGAGCCCATTTACCTTGTATCTCTATCTCCTGTGTTTCCTAAAACCCTGAAGTTCAGTATAGGATTGATTAGACTCAAGTGAAGCATTTTTGCAAGAGTATCTCAAAGTGGTGATTTTCTATAGTTCGTCTATACTTAGGAGAAGGCATTCTTCTGTAAGGTAGAGCTTTCCTTTTTGTGTTTCTCCCCCTACCCAACTACCTTTTTGTATCACTACAGACCAAGACATTTTTCCTTATTCAAAATATTACAATCAATTAGAATTATTGTTCTTTCTTGATATTTAAATTATCCCAAACTTAAAAATATACACATAAAATTTTTTAAAAGTAATATAAAAAATAAATTGTCCCAAACTTGACAATTAGGAGCTTCTTTAAGCTGCTGTTTTTTAAAACCTCTGTTTTAATATAATGTGATTTAAAAAGTCATCTCCTTTGGGGCACCTAGGTGGTTCAGTCAGTTGGTTATCCACCTCTTGATTTTGGCTCAGGTCATGATCTTAGGGTAGTGAGATCGACCCCTTGGGCTCTGCACTCAGCGGGGAGTTGGCTTGAGATTCTCTCTCCCTCTCCCTCTGGCCCTCCCTTCCACACGTGTGTGTGGGCATGTTCTCTCTCTCTCAAATACATAAACAGGTATTTTTTTAAAAAGTCATCCTCTTTAAAGGTTATTCCTCAACTAAAGAAAATCACCCACTCATCCAAATTTATTTAAATTTAATTAACATATTGTATTATTAGTTTCAGAAGTAGAGGTCAGTGATTCATCAGTCTTATAAAACACCCAGTGCTCATATCATGTGCCCTCCCTAATGCCCATCACCCAGTTACCCCATCCCTGCACCCCCTCCCTTCCAGCAACCCTCAGTTTCTTTCCTATGATTAAGAATCTCTTATGGTTTGTCTCCCTCTGATTTCGTCTTTTATTTTTCCCTCCCACATTGATTTAAATTAATTCAAAATCATTTGCTAAATATTTGCCATGTGCCAGATACTTTTTAGGTGTTGGGGATATAGTAATAAACAACAGAGACCCTATGATCATGGAGCTTACATTATAGTTTATGTAGACAAACGAGAGAAATCGTGTAATGTATCAGATGGTATTAAATGTTTAGAAGAAAAATAGAGCAGCATAGTGATGAAGAATGATCGAGTATAGATATTTTAAAGAGAGCTCCTCTGATAAGATGACATTGGGCAGAGACCCAAGTGAATTTGAGGGAATAGCCTGTAGCATCTGGCGGATGAAAAACCCGGGCAATGGGAATAGGAACAAACGCTGCTTGGAAAGTTTCACGAACAGCAAAAAGAGAGTGTGGCTGGGGTACAGTGAGCTGGGGCTAGTTGTAGGAAATAAGATCAGTAAAGAATGGACCCTAACATTTTCCTGTACTCAGTGTGTAAACAAGATTTGTTTTGCATTTTTACCATAAAGTAATAATTTTTCAAGCAGGTGACTGAGCATGGGTTCTCGTAGTGGGTCAAAGAGTGGCCCTCAAAAAGATACAAACACATCATAACTCCAAGAACTTATGAATGTGACCTCATTTGGAAAACAGGTATTTGCAGATGTAATTAAGTTAAAGATTTTAAGAAGAGATGATGTGAGATTCCCTCACTGGGCCCTAAATCTAGTGATGGCTGTCCCAATAAGAGGCAGAAGATGAGAAGATGCAGAGCATAGGCCACATGAAGACGGAGACAGAGACTGGACTTGCAACCACAAGCCAAGGAACATATCAAGCCACCATTAAACACTTGTGAAAAGCAGACCTAAATACATTTATAGAGGGGCGCCTGGGTGGCTCAGTGGGTTAAAGCCTCTGCCTTCGGCTCAGGTCATGATCTCAGGGTCCTGGGATCGAGCCCCGCATCGGGCTCTCTGCTCGGCGGGAAGCCTGCTTCCCCCTCTCTCTACTTGCCTCTCTGCCTACTTGCGATCTCTCTCTCTGTGTCAAATAAATAAAATCTTTTAAAAATAAAAATAAATAAATACATTTATAGAAAACCCAATAAATATTAAGAAATCAAATTGATCAATAGATTCAAAGCAACCCCAATCAAAATTCCAGCAGGCATTTTTATAGAAATAGACTGATTCTATGATTTATATGAAAACCAAAGACCTAAAACAGCTAGAACAAATTTCGCAAAGAACAAGGTGGACAACTCAGAGTACCTGATGTCAAGACTTACTATACAGCTAGAGTAACCAAGACAGCACTGCCTTGACATAAAGATAAATATATACGTCAATAAGACAGAACACTGTCCAGAAAGAGACTCTCACATGTTGTCATGGGTTTTCTACAAAGGTGCTATACATTGAATACTATGACCCCCAAATTCATGTCCACCCAGAATGTGACCTTATTTGGAAACAGGGTTTTTGCAGATGTCATTGGTTACAATGAGGTCATACTACATCGGGCAGATCCTAAATGTGGTGAATGGTGTCCTTATAAGAAAATAACACAGAGAGAGGACACACGGAGACAGAGACACACAGGAAGACAGCATGGGACAGCAGAGAAAGAGCGTGGAGTCATGTGACTACAACCCACGAAGCGCAAGGAGCAGGGGACCACCAGAAGCTCCGAAGACTCGAGGAAGATTTCTCCACTACAGCCTTTAGAGAAAGCCCTGCCAACACCCTGAGTTCAAACTTCTGATCTCCAGGCCTCTGAGAGAATGAATTTCTCTTTTAAGCCACCAAATCTGTATTAATTTATCACAGCAGCTCTAGGAAACTCATACAGTTTTTTGTTGCTTTGGTTGGTTGGTTGGTTTTTATGAAGGTAAAATGCACGTAACAAGCAGCTCACCTGAGCATGAGTCTTTACGGTCCCACTGGCCTGGATTCCACTCCTGCGTCTATCACTTCCCACACTTACCAGAGCAAGCTGCCAACCTGCACCTCATTTTCTTAACTATGAAATGGGGCTGTAGTCTAACCTGCCTTGTGGTTATTGGGATTTCTTGAGAGAAAGCAGTGGTTCCCTACTTTACCATGTGTCAGAGCCACCTGCAGGGCTTATGAAAAAATAAACTGCCAGGTCCCACTCACAGTTTCTAATTTGGGGGGTCTTGGGTGAGGGCTGACTACCTGCATTGCTAACAGGTTCCACAGGATGCTGAGGCTGCTGCTCCTGAGAACACACTAAGAACCAGTGCAGAGTGTGGGATAAAACAGATGTTCAAGAAATGATCCTCTCTTCTTCCTCTACCCTTTCTTGTCCAAAAGTCAAACTGTCATTATCCCATGAAAATAAAATATATTTGAATATATATTATATAATCAATCCTTTAGCAAGAACTACCCGTCCCCAACATATCTACTACAATAGACTCAATATACAAATGGCCAGACCATATATAAAAATAGAATTCTGACCGACAACTTGCAGCATCCAGCCCAGGAAACCAATCCACTCTCTACAGTAACCAATCCACTCTCTACAGTAATTGCGCAATAACTTCTATAATGATTGGCCCCAAATGACCATGACTTGATTACAGACCGCTTCCCTCATTTTTCCTCCTACTTCAACTTAGGACCAACAGTTAAAATTAAAAATGCACCAAACCAATCACATAGATGTCCTGCTTCTAATTAGCCTGCATCCAGCTTCCCCATACAAACAGCTCCAATTAGAGCACACCTAAATTTCCCTTTTTTCCCACCGAAAAGCATTCCCACTCCACAGCCTGCCTTTGAATCTCTGCCAAATGAAAGTGATGAAGGCTGACTCCCTTATTACAGCAAGCTCTGAATAAATAGCCATTGATTGTTCTCATTTGGATGGTCTTCATTTACTTCCACAACTAGGAAAATAACTTATAATTCCGATTTTATTTTTGTGGTGTTCTTCACTCTGTAACTTAAACACTCCTTCCAAGACAGTATGATACAGTTGGGGGTGGGGAGGTCCTGCTTTAGAACCAGAGAAACCTGGTTTACAAAATCTTACTCCTTTTGCTGTGATGTTATGTAAATTCTATAATCTCTTTGAACATGTGTTAACTCACTCATGTCCCCAACCCAAGGAACAATAAGCACCAGTTGTTAGGACTGTCCTAAAAAGAGATCATGACCATAGAGAAGAATAGTGCCCTTAACAAAGTGCTCAATGAAGTTACCTGCTTTGCGTCCGCTATGATTCTCACCATTGAAACATTTACTCCTGTAATTCAATATCCTTTTGCTATTAAGTCTGGGAGTTATTTTTTGTTTTTTAAGTTATGTTATTAGGAGTATAGGACCAAGTCCCTCACCTCAGAAAGGATGGGCATTTTAGCATCGATGTACTGTTTTGACTACAAGGGAAAGAAAACCACCAAAACCAATTTATGTAAAATCTCAGGGACAGAAGCAAAGTCCATCCAGGACTCACGAGGGCTGAATTTGAACTGATACAGAAATCAGATGACCCTCTCAGTAAATGCAACTGGCTTCCTCTGCTTACTCGGCCTGCACAGGACCCTTAAAAACAGCCACCTCAAAATAGTAATGATCTGTAACTGCAGAAGGATCGGGGTTACAAACAGGTATATACACCTGTCCAAGCTCATCTAATGGTACACTTAATATGTATACATTTCACTGCATGTCCTGGATCTCTTTTCGTGTCTGTCTCCCTCATTAAACTATAACATATAAAAGACAAAAAGGGAATCATATTCAACTCCAAATCCCCAATATTAGCACAAAGCATGCCAAGTAGCCAAATCTCAATACATTTTCATTATTAAACAAAGAAAGGCAAACTTAAAAATTCGAGAAATTTTACTTATTGGGATTCATTCTGCAAGAGGTGTTAAAAGTTCTCATTTTAATTAGTGATTACATTCTAGTGAATTAATATAAACAGATTTAAATTTTACTTACTATGAAGAAAACTGTATTTACAAGCAAACAATTAGTGACTTAATTACGGTGCAAAATAACCCAGGTATATGACTCTACCACCACCTAGCGAAATTAATCTATATTACATAACAAACTTGAAAACGACAAAGAATCTCCAATGAGTTGATGGGCCATGAGCAAAAACACACTTCAGGGCACCTGTTAGGTTCTAGAAATTATCCCTGGTTCCATAAGGACAGGGATAGCTCATGTCTGTTTTGATAACTGCTGTATCACCACAGCCTTCAAGAGTAAGAAAACACTTTGTTGGCTTCCAACAAATATTTGGTAGCTGACTAAGTAGATTCTGGGATTAAAAAGAGACTGAGATTAAGATCTTTAAGAAAGATAATCAGGGGTGCCTGGGTGGCTCAATGGGTTAAGCCTCTGCCTTTGGCTTGAGTCATGATCTCAGGGTCCTGGGATCGAGCCCCGCATCGGGCTCTCTGCTCAGCGGGGAGCCTGCTTCCCTCTCTCTCTCTCTGCCTGCCTCTCTGCGTATTTGTGATCTCTCTCTCTGTCAAATAAATAAAGTCTTTTTTAAAATAATAATAATAATAAAATAAAACAGGGCACCTGGGTGGCTCAGTTGGTTGAGTGACTGCCTTCAGCTCAGGTCACGATCCTGGAGTCCCAGGATCGAGTCCCACATCGGGCTCCCTGCTCAGCAGGGAGTCTGCTTCTCCCTCTGACCTTCCCCCTCTCATGCTCGCTCTCTCTCATTCTCTCTCTCAAATAAATAAAATCTTTAAAAAAAAAATAAAAATAAAAAACAAACAAAAAAACGAGCTATCCACCCATGAAAAGACATAGAGAAACTCAAATCATATTGCTAAGTAAAAGAAGCCAATCTGAAAAGCCTACGCAATATAGGATTCCAACTTTATGACATTCTGGAAAAGGCAAAATTATGGAAACAGTAAAAATATCAGTGGTTGCCTAAGGATAAGGGGAAGGGAGGGATGAACAGGCAGAGCACGGGATTTTTAAGGCACTGAAACTATTCTGTGTGATACTCTACTGGTAGATACAGGTCATCATACATTTGTTAAGACCTACAGAATGTACAACCAACGCCAGGAGTGAAGCCCAATGTAAACTACAGACTTTGGGTGATAATGATGTGCCCCTGTGGGCTCATCAAGTGTAACAAATGTGCTACTCTGGTGGGGGATGCCAACGGTGTGCAGGCAGGTGGTATTTGGGAACTCTCTGTACTTTCCACTCAACTTTTTTTTTTAAGATTTTATTTATTATTTGACAGAGAGAGACACAGTAAGAGAGGGAACACAAGCAGGGGGAGTGGGAGAGGGAGAAGCAGGCTTCCCGCTGAGCAGGGAGCCCGATGCGGGGCTCGATCCGAGTACCCTGGGATCATGACCTGAGCCGAAGGCAGACGCTTAATGACTAAGCCACCCAGGAGCCCCTTTCCACTCAATTTTGCTATAAATCTAAAACTGTTCATTGAAAAAAAAAAAGTCAATTTTTTAAGTCAAAAGGATTTTATATTCTGACTTTAGATTTCAAATAAGCAACCTACATCTAATGCATGTATCAAAAGTATGATATTGTTTTTAAACACCTAAGTAAATGTTCAATAAATGTTACTTCCCCCACGGCGCAAGCCCAAACCCTAACCCCCAAGGACCTATCATTAAGTAGCTATATACAAGCCACTGGTTTTCTTTTTTTCTTTTTAAAGATTTTATTCACTTATTGGGGGTGGGGGGGAGAAAGAGAGAGAAGCAGACTCCCCAGTGAGCAGAGAGCCCTGATGTGGGGCTCAATCCCAGAACCCTGAGATCACGACCTAGGCCAAACGCAGACACCTAACCAACTAAGCCACCCAGGAGCCCCGCCACTATTTCTTCAATTATAGAATTAAGACAGGTAGGGACGGCTCAGTCAGTTAAGCATCTGCCTTCAGCTCAGGTCATGATCTCAGGGTCCTGGGATCAAGCCCTACATCGGGCTCTCTGCTCAGCAGCGAGTCTGCTTCTCCCTCTGCCTCTGTGATCCCTCTCCCTCTGTGATCACTTTGGCTCTCTCTCAAATAAATAAAATCTTAAAAAAAAAATTAAGATAGCTAGACTAAATCTTTTAGCTCCCTTCCTAATTTAACACTTTTTTTTTAAAGATTTTATTTATTTATTTGTCAGAGAGAGAGGGCGAGCACAGGCAGAGGGAGAAGCACGCTCCCCACCAAGTAGGAAGCCCAATGCGGCACTTGATCCCGGGACCCCAGGATCATGACCCGAGCCGAAGGCAGACACTTAACTGACTGAGCCACCCAGGCATCCCAACACTCTTCTAATTTTAAAAAAAGAAGGGCTGTCTGGGTGGCTTAGTTGGTTGAGCGGCCTACTCTTGGTTACCACTTAGGGCATGATCTCGTGAGATTGAGTCCCCCTGCTCCTTGCCCACGCACTCACCTCCCTCACACACTCGTACCCCCAAGAACAGGCTCTGCCTCCAGCTCAGAGGGAGCCTGCTTGAGATTCTCTCCCTCTCCCTCTGCCCTTCTTCCCACTCATGCAGTGCACATGCTCTCTCTCCAAAATAAATAAAATTTGTTTAAAAATAATAAAAAACAAAAGAAGAGATAATCAATTTAAACTTTTCTAGGAGCGCCTGGGCGGCTCAGTCAGTTAAGCATCAGGTCATGATCTCAGGGTCCTGAGATCGAGCCCTGCACTGGGCTCCCTGCTCAGCAAGGAGTCTGACTACCCCTCTGACTCTCCCTTTTCCCCTCCCCCTGCTCGTGCTCTCTTTGTCTCTCTCTCAAAATGAATAAATAAATAAATCTTTAAACTTTTCTAGCCTATAGAGAAACAGAAGTGTTGAAATATTACAAGCACCACACTGACACCAAAACTTGACAAAGAACAGATTAAAAATTAGTCAGATCTCACTTATATTTAATGCAAAAACTTTAAAAATACCAAAAAGAACTCAGAAGTGCTCTAAATGAAAGCTAAGCTATGAGTGCAATGTATTCGTTCCATTGATGTAAGAACAGTTGAATACTAGAAAATTTACTCACGTAAATAACCATATAGATAGAAAAAGAAAAGTTGATAACCATCTCAGTGTAAGGCCAAAAACCATAAGATAAAATTTTTAAATGATTCCTGATTTTTAACCCTTAGCAAAATAGCAATAGATGACCATTTCTTTAATAGAACTGAAAAATGCAAAATTTTATATCAGTCCAAAACTTCCTATTGTTTCATGGAAGCATGATTGAAACACTAAAATAATGAAGAATCAGAGGCATTTCTGTTGAAGCCTAGAAGGAATAAAGAAAGCTCACCACCATTTTTTAACTTTCATATAAAATTAGCCAACACAGGGGTGCCTGGGTGGCTCAGTGGGTTAAAGCCTCTGCCTTCGGCTCAGGTAATGATCTCAGGGTCCTGGGATCGAGCCCTGCATCGGGCTCTCTGAGCAGAGAGCCTGCTTCCCCCTATCTCTCTGTCTGCCTCTCTGCCTATTTGTGATCTCTTCCCTTCTGTCAAATAAATAAATAAAATCTTTAAAAAAAATAAATAAATTTTAAAAAAAATTAGCCAACACAAGGGAAAAAAAGATGTTTTTTATTTATTAAACATTTTTATGGTGCTCACACTATGTGTCAGACACTGTTTCAAGCACTTCATACATATTAAATAATTTCATATAATCTTCCTAACAATCCTATAAAGTATACTATTATGATCCCATTTTATAGATTGGGAGATGGAGGCACATAGATAGTAAATTGACCAAAGTCATACAGCCAGCAAGTTAGTGAAGGTGAGATTAAAACCCAAGCAGGACTGGTTCCAGAACCTAAGCTCTCTACCAACATGCTCTATGAATCTCTATACTGGTAAAGAGAAGGCAAAAGTGTCCATACATCCAGATGTTATGACTGTAACTAGAAAACCCAAGAGGGAAAAAATCGAAATATTGTTACAAATGAGAATTTAGTAGTGGTTGATTACAACAATCAAGTAAATAATCAATAGTATTTTGATACATTAACAATAAACACTAAGACAATATATTATTTATTTTTGTTAAGATAACATTTTATTTCATTTATATATATATATATATTTTTTTTTATTAACATATATTATTTGCCCCAGGGGTACAGGTCTGTGGATCCTCAGGCTTACACATTTCACAGCACTCACCATAGCACATACCCTCCCCAATGTCCATAACCCAGCCACCCTATCCCTACCCCCCTACCCCCCAGCAACCCTCAGTTTGTTTCATGAGATTAAGAGTCTCTTATGGTTTGTCTCCCTCCTGATCCCATCTTATTTCATTTCCCCCTACCCCCCCCGCCCCCCACCCTGCCTCTCAAATTCTTCATATCAGAGAGATCATGTAATTGTCTTTCTCTGATTGGCTTATTTCGCTTAGCACGATACCCTCTAGTTCCATCCATGTTGTTGCAAACGGCGATATTTCGTTTCTCTTGATGGCTGCATAGTATTCCATGTATATATATACCACATCTTCTTTATCCATTCATCTGCTGATGGACAACTAGGTTCTTTCCATATTTTCACTATTGTGGACATTGCTACTATAAACATTTGGGTGCACGTGCCCCTTTGGATCACTACATTTGTATCTTTAGGGTAAATACCAAGTAGTGCGATTGCTGGGTCATAGGGTAGCTCTATTTTCAACTTTTTGAGGAACTTCCGTACTGTTTTCCAGAGTGGTTGCACCAGCTTGCATTTCCACCAACCATGTAGGAGGGTTGCCCTTTCTCCGCATCCTTGCCAACATCTGTCGTTTCCTGACTGGTTAATTTTAGCCATTCTGACTGGCGTGAGGTGGTATCTCACTGTGGTTTTGATTTGTATTTCCCTGATGCCGAGTGATGTTGAGCACTTTTTCATGTGTCTGTTGGCCATTTGTATGTCCTCTTTGCAGAAATGTCTGTTCATGTCTTCTGCCATTTCTTGATTGGATTATTTGTTCTTTGGGTGTTGAGTTTGAGAAGTTTTGGATACTAGCCCTTTATCTGATATGTCCTTTGCGAATATCTTCTCCCATTCTGCCAGTTGTCTTTTGGTTTTGTTGACTGTTTCCTTTGCTGTGCAAAAGCTTTTTACCTTGATGAAGTCCCAATAGTTCATTTTTGCCCTTGCCTTTGGTGATGTTTCTAGGAAGAAGTTGCTGTGGCTGAGGTCAAAGAGGTTGCTGCCTGTGTTCTCCTCAAGGATTTTGATGGATTCCTGTCTCACATTGAGGTCTTTCATCCATTTTGAGTCTATTTTTGTGTGTGGTGTAAGGAAATGGCCCAGTTTCATTCTTCTGCATGTGGCTGTCCAATTTTCCCAACACCATTTGTTGAAGAGACTGTCTTTTTTCCATTGAATATTCTTTCCTGCTTTGTCAAAGACCATAGAGTTGGGGGTCCATTTCTGGGTTCTCTATTCTGTTCCATTGATCTATGTGTCTGTTTTTGTGCCAGTACCACACTGTCTTGATGACTATAGCTTTGTAATAGAGCTCGAAGTCTGGAATTGTGATGCCACAAACTTTGGTTTTCTTTTTCAACATTCCTCTGGCTATTTGCGGTCTTTTTGGTTCCATATAAATTTTAGGATTATTTGTTCCATTTCTTTGAAATAAATTGATGGTATTTTGATTGGGATTGCATTAAAGGTATAGATTGCTTTAGGTAGCATAGACATTTTCACAATATTTGTTCTTCCAATCCATAAGCATGGAATATTTTTCCATTTCTTTATGTCTTCCTCAATTTCTTTCATGAGCACTTTATAGTTTTCTGAGTACAGATTCTTTGCCTCTTTGGTTAGGTTTATTCCTAGGTATCTTACAATTTTGGGTGCAACTGTAAATGGGATCGACTCCTTCATTTCTCTTTCTTGTCTTGCTGTTGGCATATAAGAATTGCAACTGAATTCTGTGCATTGGTTTTATATACTGACACTTTACTGAATTCCTTATGAGTTCTAGCAGTAAGACGATATTATTTATAATAAAGATGCCATTTACTCTACTGACAAAAAAAAAAGCTAACTGGAAATTAAAAATCTACAGCTCCCATTTGAATAAAACTTTACATCTCTCTTAATTTACCAATAAATACAATGCTGCTCCTATTTGAATAAAAATTTGCAACAGTGAATATGAACTCCAAATTTATAGGAAATGAGATATTCAAAGGGTGGCACCTGGTGGCTCAGTCAGTTGGGCATCTAACTCTTGGTTTAGGATCAAGCCCCACATGGGGCTCCATGCTCAGTGCAGCATCTCCTTGTCCCCCGCCATACACACTCTCTCTCTAAAATAAATAAATACAATCTTAAAAAAAAAAAAAAAAGGCTCAAAGGGCCCCCAAGCACCTAAGTTGCAAGAATAGGAAGCAAACCAATCCTAAAAAGCAAAGGAAAGCAGGTGAGCTTTGTCAAGTAATTTGTTGATCCCCAAGTTAGGTCAACCCTCAACAAATGTAATCCCTTGTGTCACCACTAGTCACATGCCCAAGAGCATGGACAGAATACAGAGTAGTTTTTTGGCAAATTATTAGTAAACCTCAACTATGTTCATACAAAAGTCCACATTTTTACTACCTGAATAAGCACCAGCTTTCCGAACAATGAGAGGGAGGGGAAAATTGCAATAGTAGAAGTGGATCTTCTCATCGGCTCCTACTTTAGTTAAGGACCTCGACTAAAGGTGAGCAGTAAGTGCCCAATGAAGACAGCTGCTTCGGACCAGCTGACTCATATTAGGTCATGAGGAAATTGTTCACACTGCAAAAGGAGAAATCCTGAATAAATATACAGAGATATGCTCCCTGAAAGGAAGGATCATTCAGCTATGAAATGAGTTAAGAAGGTAAACTGCAAAAGTCTCTAGGAAATATTTCTATAGGACAGATATGCATCCATAGAACAACTATTGTGCGTTTTGATAGGGTTCGATCTTTTCATTGTCAAGGTGAGCCCCATAACTAATCAGTCAGCCGAGCAACCAATCAACAATTAATGCAGTTCCTACTATGTGCACAACTCTCCCCGGCAGTTATAATGAATTTACGATCTGGCTCCATCAAGGAAAATGATTACATGGTTGGGGAGATAGAATAAACACATAAAGAGAACATAAAGCAATACATGAAATAAATAAAACAAACTATTAATAGAAGAATTTCTCTCTCTGCTTTCCCATACGTTTTAGGAATAAGAACACAAAGAGGAGTCAATGAAAGCAGAATTTCATTTCCTCCCACTTTTAGAAGCTGAAAGGATTTGGAGGTCCTTAAATATACAGAAGTAAATAACCTATAACAAGAGTAAAAACTGATCAGAGATTACTGAACACACTAAAACCTCAAAGAAATCTCAGTAATGTTTATTCTCCTGCTTCACTAAAGCAAAGTCACTAATGACATTAAGCACTGTTACACACAAGCCACTGTGCAAGGCTCCTCTGAAGGAGTCAAATGAAACAGATAAAAATACACAAAGAATTCTTACATAAAGCAACCGGACCAGAGGCAAGCTGAAGGCAGCTCTTTAACAATGAAAGAAATGGGACCGAAATTCGTAAATCTGTAACTGAAAAGAAACACAGTTAGCTTTGTGGTCCTATTTATACTTCAAGGATAAAAGCCACATATGGGGTTAAATCAATGTCCTCCCATTCCTTAGTACAGGACACTTTGCCATGCCACAAACTTACAACTTGGGAAGTAAGGTGATAGTTCACATTAATGCAATTCAACAGAATTTATAGAATTATACTATGCTCAGGGCCTGAAATGTGAAGTTGAATAAGACATGGACCCGGGGGGCGCCTGGGTGGCTCAGTGGGTTAAAGCCTCTGCCTTCAGCTCAGGTCATGATCTCGGGGTCCTGGGATCGAGCCCCGCATCGGGCTCTCCGCTCAGCGGGGAGCCTGCTTCCCTCTCTCTCTCTGCCTGCCTCTCTGCCTACTTATGATCTCTCTCTCTCTCTGTCAAATAAATAAATAAATCTTTAAAAAAAAAAAAGACATGGACCTGGTTTGTTGTTGTTGCTATTTTTAAATAAGAATACAGCCAAGTCCAAGTACTTAACATGAAAGAGTTCATGTTACAGAGTTCTTCTCTTTGTTGGGAAAAAGAAAAAGGAATAACTTTAAAAAGTAAGGTTCCTTGGGGCGCCTGGGTGGCTCAGTGGGTTAAGGCCTCTGCCTTTGGCTCAGTTCATAATCTCGGGGTCCTGGGATCGAGCCCCACATCGGGCTCTCCGCTCAGCGGGGAGCCTGCTTCCCCCTCTCTCTCTGCCTGCCTCTCTGCCTACTTGTGATCTCTCTCTCTGTGTCAAATAAATAAAATCTTTAAAAAAACAAAAAACAAAAAGTAAGGTTCCTTGAAACAGTTCTGTTTCTCCAATCATTAACTACATAACCAAAAAGCTAGAGAGCTAGAATACCACAACATTTTACTTCTAAGAATTGAACAGAATAATGAATCAGTTATAAAAATTAAATATCGCTCAAACTAAAATGCTGTATTGGTTCAATGTAAAACTATGGCATCCTACATCAAGAAATTTTATTTACACAAAATCTATCACACAGAGCAAGATACAACCAGCTAATATTTCACTGCACTATTACAAAGTGTAAAGAGGTTTCCAAGTAAGAAATGTGCTCCGTTAAAAGCTTTAGGGAGACTGAGCCTCCAAATCTTGTAGAAAAGGCAGATACAGCCTTGAGGCCAAATGCTACGAAGTGATAGAATGCCTTCTTTAGAATTTGCAGCTAGGTTATTACCCATGATAAACTGATAACCATTCATTAACTTTGAGAGCAATAGACAAGTGACAGGCTATTTCATGCCTCAAAGAATTTATGGCAAAAATGACAGGTGACTTTGAATTCAGAAAATAAAATGGATTCTTGGAAATTGTTACTTTCATGCATTCTTCTTCTAAATAAACTTGGAGGCAGATATAGGTATTTTCTGCTGATAAGAATTAAAGGTCATGCTTTTCCACATCAGTGATAAAGGGATTAATGTTTATCAGTTGTATCAGTCCGTCCATCAACAAAACATATGTGAATCAGGCATTAACGTATCCTGATACACAATCCACTCTGAATCGTATGAAAGAAGTTATGCAAAATATACATTAACAACCTAAATTTTAAAAGGATGCAATTAAGATTTAGGGATTGTGCTCCCAGGTTCTCCTTGGCCCGCACATCCTTGCCGCCAACCACAATGTTGGCATTCCGTAATTAAGGTTTTTGTCTGGTTCTTTTCTCTTCTACTTCTTCCTGTTCCCAAACCAATCCATATCTAAGGCTTCAGCTATCACTACACTCCACCATTTCCAAGAAAAACTCCGCCCTGAATTAAAATGACTGTCAACTCTGGCAGCACAGTAGCATCACCTTAGTCGTTTAGAACATACCAAGCTGAGTCCCAATCCCAAATTAAGCAAATCAGAGTCTCCATGCATAGCCCAGGGGCATAGTTTTGTTGTTGCTTAGGTTCCCTGATGCACGGTCAAGGTCCAGGCCTACTACTCCTCCACATCCATCGCTCCAACCCTCTCCTGATCATTTCCACCCGAATATCCCATGGACACCTCAAATTCTCTCCTATCTCATCCACCAGCACTAAGCCAGAGCTTTTTCTCCTTCTCTTCCTTAACTGACCCCAGGAGCACCATGTAGTCCTTCCTCTTAGCTTCCACAGTATTCTGTCCATGCCTCCATTAAAGCATTTATCACAATTTATAGAAACTGTATATAGGCCTATCTCCCCCGTAAGACTGGGCACTTGTTTTTTCTTTGTTTGTTTCATTTTAGCATCCAAAGCATCCACACTGAGTGGTACAAGCGTGAGTGATAACCAAAAGCCAAAGAGACCAACCAAATTTCTATAGTCAGGTTTAAGACGTAACTACAAGATTGGAAAACTGAGACGAGGCTAAGGAATGATTAACCACGTAGACACAGGATGACAGTCATGAAGGACACAGAAGAAGGGGATGGTGTACCTAAGGCTCAGCTTTATTAGCTTCCACTCCATACACTGAATGGGCCAGACTGATTAAATCCGACCATGCCTGGAAGCGAAACAGTCCTGAAAAGTCTATCTCCCCCCAACTTAAGCTCTTTTCACCCTCACTGCTACAGCCTTTAGGAAGAGCCTCCAGCATCTTTGCCTAGACTTTTAAAAGAGCATCTTAATTTATGTCCACATGGCCCATTTCTTGCCACTCCAGGCTGAGACTGACCACAAAGTTACCTGTAAAAAGAACAAATCTCCCCCTGTTACTCCTTCTTGGGAAATTCTCATGTAGCTCTCAAGAAATGAAGTCAAACTCTCCACCACAGCCTATGTGGCCCTCTCCGCCTGCTCTAATGAGCCCCTTCAGCTGTCCTCCCAACATAATAACGCCACATTCACACTCTCCATCACTCCACAACTTGGTTCCTGTACACGAGCTGTTCCTACAGGAAAAATGCCCAACCCATTATCCACACGCACCCAAATTGTTCAGTCTGCTCAGATGTTACCTCTTCAATGAGGCTACAGCAGAGGAACACCCTCATGCATTAACTGATTCTATCCCAAAGTTTTTCTAGAGGCCCTACCATGTGACAGGCATTGGCATAAATAATCTCATAGTATCCAGTTCAAACTTGAGTTATGATGGTCATGACGTTGTATTAAAAACATTTGTGATTTGGGGCAGCTGGGTGGCTCCATCAGTTAAGTGTCCAACTCTTGATTTTGGCTCAGGTCATGATCTCAGGGTCATGACATTGAGATTCACGTGGGCCTTATGCTCAGCACAGAGTCTGCTTGTCCCTCTCAACTCCTGTCCCTTCTACCCCCTCTCTCTAAAATAAATACATGAAACCGTTTTTAAAAAATTTATGATTTTCTCTTCCCCATCAGCCTGTGTTTCCTGCAGAGAAGAACCGTATCTCCTGGTCCAGCTCTCTTGTTTTTCTGACTTGGGTTTAAGAGGGGTGCAGGATGCCAGAAGACACCCTTGTGGGCAGTTCACAACTATGGGGGCCCCTGGATCAGGCTACAAGGACAGATACTGAAATAAAGGCTGGAGCCCACAGGCAGAATATAAAGAGTGAACCAGAAAGTGAAGAAGGGTCAAAGCAGGTCTTCATCCCAGATGAGAAGGACACAGGTAAATGTGACAAACAGGGCATGGAAACTGGGTATGGAAAGACTAAAGACCCATTTTGAATGAACATCATGAATACAGCTCATCGGTGCATGACCTGATACACTTTGAACGGGGCCATAACCTTTGAAGGGCAAAACCATTCTCAATACACTGTATTCATCTTTGTAACCATCCCACCCACCTCACCTAGCTATGGATGCTGCAAAAGTGTGCTGAATTCACACTTTTGCAAGCAATGATCATACAGGTATGCATGCACACAATGTATTCATATGACCCAGAAGGTGAAACAAGGCCATCAGAAACCCTAAACCTTACACCAGGACAACAGAAGAGATCTCATCTAACACTAGTGACCTGGGATTTTTAACACGTAGCATGCAGTACTTATCAAAAGATTAATAATTTACTAATTCCACCATATACAAGCCACATGCAGTACTGAAGCCTGGACAAAAATATAAAATCAGGGGGGGCCTGGGTGGCTCATTCGGTTAAGCGGCTGCCTTCGGCTCAGGTCATGATCCCAGAGTCCTGCGATCAAGTCCCACATCCAGCTCCCTGCTGATCAGGGAGCCTGCTTCTCCCTCTCCCTCTGCTGCTCCCCCTCTCCCCCCACCGCTTGTGCTCTCTCCCTGTCAAATAAATAAATAAAATCTTTAAAAAAAAATAAAAAAAAAATATATATATATATTATCAGGAGCTTTAGACATAAACTGTCATATGAACTGAACATCAGAGGAAACTATTCCGGTGGGCGGGGGACAGGGCGGGGGGCTTGAGGGGGGCAGTCACACAGAGAAAAGCAGGGATGAAAAAAAGCAAGATAACACGCCTGGGTTCTTGAAGGCTCTCCAGTCCCTGGGTTCCCTTCCCAACTCACAAGATGCACCCCTGCTCTTCAGTTCTGTCAGACACCCTGATCCTTTTGATATGTTCTTCTCTGCATAAGCTCCAAGCTGGTTGCCATTACTTGAAAACAAGCACTCTTAAACCAAACAGTAATATGACAAAGTGCTTTGCCCCTGCTGATTCATCTAAGAACCTCACTGCCAAAAAATATCTACTCCTTTTATAGCTCTGATTTCATTTCTTACTCCTCTTTCCGACCAATTCATTCAATTAGTATCTCCTGAGCACGTCCTTCGTGCCAGGCACTGCTAGCACCTGGCAGCAGAAAGTTCCCGCGCTCCAGTTCATACTCCCGCACAGAGCCTCTTTCAAACCGCAGGCAGGCCCTCACCAGTTTGTAATTTAGTCAGTCCCAAGAAGCACTTTTTTAAAATTTGAAATATAAGAGAACAAAAACAGAGATAAAAGGTAAGGTTAAATATTGCTTTCTACGACTTTTGTTCAAGTTATGTATATTTATACTGGATACCAGTGTAATATGTATTTCTTACTGTGAATCATGAACAAAAACTTTAACTATACCAGTGGGCCCCTATTTTCTAACCACCTCAACAAATGCCAAGGAAGAGGGCAGAAAAAGTTGTGCCATTAATGCTTTAGTTAATAAAAAATAATTTTAATTGACATATTCTTAGTTTGTGTTGATTTTTACATGCTTGAAAACAGTTATCAGTTTGTCTCAAGTAGATTAAACATTCCTTCTTGTTTAGTTTTAATTAGCTAAGCAAATCATTTTCTCTTTGCCTTAAATAGTACAGAGAAAGTTCAAGTCAGCATGTCAGAATTATTATAAACTCTTAATTAGCCAAGTATAAATTCAGTAAATTTCTGCCATGCTTACAATGAATACTGACCAAGCAAAACCCAATCATCATCATGGTAACTAACTATCCAGATACAAAAGATGACAAGTTAGCCTGGAAAAAAAAGACCATGAGGCAGAAGATAGCTATGTTCAAATATTTTTAAAGGCATACAATGACTCTGAAGTGTTTAACATAATTTCTGAAAAACATTAAATGAAGAGAATGTAAGAACAGTACATCAGGGCACCTGGGTGGCTCAGCTGGTTGGGTGTCTGCCTTCGGCTCGGGTCATGATCCCAGGGTCCTAGGGTCTGGGATCACATGGGGCTCCCTGCTCAGCAGGGAGCCTGCTTCTCCCTCTCCCACTGAACCCCACTCGTGCTTGCTCTCTCTCTAGTGCCCTCTCTCTCTCTCAAATAAATAAAATCTTTTAAAAAAAATAAGTTATTAAAAAAATAGTACATCAAATAAGCCTTGGTCATATTGTCATATTTCCTGTATTTTCCAAGTGTCTTCAGCCTAAGAACCTGAGTTCATTTCAAGGAAAAGGAATTCAAACGTGTTTATTCTCTAATTTAAAGGCTACCCATCTTTATCAGATAGCAGAAGTTACGCTACATGCCTGACTCATCAGCAAGAATACATACTGAACACCCAGTATCTGCTGCTCTAGGAATCATACAGAACACCATAAATGATGCAGAATGTCGTGAAATACTGATAACTGAAAATCCATCATAAAAACCTGGGACACTTTTAGTGGCAGAAAATAATCATGTCACAAGAACATTCCCACAGAGAAACAAAAACCTATCACAGAAAGCATGGCGGTCTATTGTCTTCGTCTTCCAAAAACACACACGTACGTGCTACTTATTCATCCATTTTGTCAGGGAGAAGTATGTAACTAAAAGTGAAGAAAACGATATGTAAAAAATTGAAGTTGAGAAAATGTGCTCACAAACACTTTTTTTCCTGCCACAAGGAAAGTGCTGCCATTTTCACAGTGGCATGTGCTTCTAGCTCACAGAACAGCCATGTTCATGCATTCATTCTCATTTATTCTAAATTAATTGTATGTCTGCCTAATTCTAGGTACATAAAGATGAAGGCATTCACAGTTTAGAAATCGAGCAAACACATAAACCTAACTGTAATTTAATTTGGAAAGTGCAACGGAGAAGAATACCTAATATGGCGTGGTGTGGTGTGGTGTGGGGAGAGCAAGCAAGGCTTCCATGAAAGAAGTGAATTTAAAACAAAGGGTAGGAGGCACCTGGGTAAGATGTGTGTGGAGATGTGGGAGGCCTGCATTCCGAGCCCAGTCAAGGGGAGAAGAATCGGCCTTCAGGGTGTGCAGGAGGGCAGCCAAACCTCCTCCAGGGAAGCTGGGGGAGCGGAAACAAGTTCAGGGCAGAGACCAGATGAGCCCGGAGTTAAAGAAAGGGTCAGACTTTATGTCATAAGAAATCAGGATCCAGAGAAATTCCAGACAGCTCATTCTGGTGGCTGACAGAGGATGGACTGGTGCATAAGAAATCAGGACAGAGGGGCAAATGGGTGGCTCAGTTAGGTAAGCATCTGCCTTCAGCTCAGGTCATGATCCCAGGGTCCTGGGATCGAGCCCCGCATCGGGCTCCCTGCTCAGCAGAGAGCCTGCTTCTCCCTCTCCCTCTGCCTGCCACTCTCCCTACTTGTGCTCGCTCGCTCTCTCTGTCAAATAAATAAGTAAAATCTTAAAAAATAATAATAATAATAATAATAAAGAAAGAAATCAGGAGGGAGGGAAACCACCTGTAGAAGCTGCTGCATGGGCAGCCTGCAGGTGAGACAATGAAGGCCCAAAGTGACAGTCGTAGGAGGTACGGAAGCAGGAGAGCTCGAGACAAACTTCAAAATACAGAAAGTAAAGTGAGCTGGACTTGCTGACTGACTGGAAAGAGAGGAGAGGAAAGAAAAAGGTCAAGAAGTGGTTCACGATGAGGCAGGGAGGGATCCACAGGCACAGTAAGGATTTTAAGCCCTAAACTAAGAACAATACCTAGGAGGGAAATAAGAATGGGTACCAGGTGATGAGTTAGGAAACTACTATAGAAATTTAGACACAAAGGCGCCTTCATGGCTCAGTGGGTTAAGCATCTGCCTTTGGCTCAGGTCATGATCTCAAGATCCTGAGATCAAGCCCCCCATCAGGCTCTCTGCTCAGCGGGGACCCTGCTTCTCCCTCTCCCTCCACTGCTCCCCCTGCTTGTACACACACACTCTCTCTCTCTGTCAAATAAATATATAAAATCTTTAAAAAAAAAATTAGACACGAGGCTATGGGATGACAGAACGATGGTTTTGACTAGGGTGATGACAGTGGAGATACTGAGATAAACATATATTTGATAAATATTTCATTGCTAAATTCAATAGGATTCACTAATCATCAGGTTGATGGGGCAGAAAGAGGGAGAGAAGACATCAAGAATGCTCCCCAGATTTCTTACAAGGGTAAAACAGTGGTACCTATCCCTGAAAGAAAGTGGGAGAAGCAGAAAGTTCGAGGGGCACCTGGGTGGCTCAGTCAGTTAAGTGTCAGACTCTTGATTTCAGCTCAGGTCTTCATCTCAGGGTCATGGGTTCAGGCCCCGCGTTGGGCTCCACTTAAAAAAAGAAAAAAAAGGAGAAGGGAAAAAAGGAAGTTTGAGACTATACAGTGTTTTAAACATGTTGAATTTTAAGCACCTCTGAAATATCCAAATAGAAATATCAAGTAGACAGTTGAATATAAAGGGCTGGAATTCAAAAGAGTGGCCTCTTCACACTGAAAAATATAGTTCAGGGAATTACTAGTATATAATCAATTGTAACCAACCACACCTGAGATCCAGAGGAAGAGGAAGAATATGGATTGAAAAGATGGCCTCAGAACAGGCACTGAAAAGGTCTAAAACTCTAACCTTTGGATCTAAGGGGAGGATAAGCCTACCAACGCTCAGATCATAATCTCAGGGTTGTGAGATCAAGCCCCACATTGGACTCAGAGCTCAGCATAGAGCCTGCTTGAGATTCTCTCTCTGCCTCTCCATCTGGCTCTCCCCCACCCACCCCCAACAAATAAATAAATAAATAAATAAATAAATAAATAAATAAATAAAATCTATACCACTAAAACAATGGGAAACTAGTATCATTCCATTATTTTAGCACAAGACAGACACACAACATTGGAAAAAACTGAGTTTTCATATACTATTTGGATGGCTCCTCTTTACTTTGTCAAAAACTACCCAATATGCCTTTTTTTAAATTTATGTATTGTTAAATTCACTTTAAAAAAAAATATATATTTTATTTATTTATTTGCCAAAGAGAGAGTGAGCAAAAGAGCACAAGCAGGGGGAATGGCAGGCAGAGGGAGAAGGAGGCTCCCCGCTGAGGAGGGAGCCCGACTCGGGACTCGATCCCAGGACCCAGGGATCATGACCTGAACCGAAGGCAGACACTTAACCAACTGAGCCAACCAGATGTCCCTAAATTCACTTTTTTGATATACAGTTGCGTATTTTTCCACAAATGCACAGATACAGAATAGTTCCATCATGCACGAAATTCCCTTGTTGTACTCCTTTGTAGTCAACCCCTTTCTCTAACCCCTACCCCCGTCAAATGTGCACACACTACTGGGTCCACAATCATAGTAATTTCAGTACTCCATAGTCCATTACCAGAGCAAAAGACAACTTCTGGAATCCCAGCATGACAAGTGTATATCAAAAACAACAAGGAGTACTGTCATATTTAGTCAATTTCCTCGACCACCCATAGGCGTGGCCTCTGCTGCTGGCCATCTGCTCTCCACCATCACCACAAACACCTATCTACCACCTCCCGAAGAGGTGAAGCCTCATTAACTACTTCTTTAAATCTGGATCTTCTTACTTTTTCCACAATTTATCTTGGTTGGGAAAAGCCCTAAATATTATAAATGTCACCACCTCCTAGACCAGGCTTGTGTGTTAGTATATTAAAAGAAGCTAAATGAAATTACAAAAATGGCTGATTCCAGATTGGGAAGGAAAGATACAAGATAAACCTGGAACATTCTGTTGTGCCAGAGAGTAAAAAGATGTTCCAAAAAAGTATGGAGGCAGATCAAAAAAAATACAGGAGCCAACTTGAAGGGGCTTCCGTGAATCAAATCTGTGACAATTTCAGCATAAAAACAAACAGAATAATAGATTGTAGCCCACTGAATAACTTTTTATTGTTTCTAGCCTATCAGTAGAAGTTCATACTGATAAAAATTAGATAAATAAATAAGAAGGGAGAACTCTTCCTTTGAAAGAAATAAACAGTAATAAATGCGAACAGAGTGAAGGAGTTAGAAAGCCATTATTTTACAACCATCACAGTAGATACCGGTTCAGGCAAAAACCAATCATAAATAGATGCTACATATATGGAGGAAAAAAACGATGAGGACTAGATGTTTTTATGGTCTCAAAGTGTCTCCCCACAGGGGCTGCTGGGTGGCTCAGTAGGTTAAACATCTGCCTTTCACTCGGGTCGTGATCTCAAGGTCCTGGGATTGAGCCCACTTTGGGCTCTGCGCTCAGCTGGGAGTCTGATTGTCTCTCTCCCTCTGCCCCTCCCTGTTTTCTCTCGCTCAAATAAATAAAATCTTAAAAAAAAAAAAAAAACATATCTCCCCAAATACTAGCTTATTAGTTACAAGGAGAAAAACAGGAACTACTCAGCCCAGACAGTAGCATGAGCAGGTGATCAAAATTTCACCAATGAGGACGACATGGACATGGTACACCTCAGGTATATGACTGCCTCTGTACTTAAGCAGTACTCTGGCTGGGGATGAACCACCTAAGTCTTATCACCAGGAAACATCAGATAAAGCCTAATTTAGGAACAATCTATAAAATAACTGGCTTGCATTCTTCAAAAATACTAATATTATAAAAATGCTAACATCATAACAGACTAAGATTGCCACGACGTGAATGGAACTGGAGGGCATTATGCTAAGCAAAGTAAGTCAATCAGAGAAAGACAACTATCATATGACCTCACTCGTATGTGGAATTTAAGAAACAAAACAGAGGATCATAGGGGAAGAGAGGAAAAAAATAAAACAAGACGAAACCAGAGAGGGAGACAAACCATAAGAGATTCTTAATCATGGGAAACAAACTGAGAGTTGCTGGAGGGGAGGGGGAAGAAAAAGGGGCCACTGGGTGATGGACATTGAGGAGGGCATGTGATAGAATAAGCATTGGGTATAACACTAATGAATCACTGACTTCTACCTCTGAAACCAATAATACATTATGTTAAATAACTGAATTTAAATTTTAAAAAGAAGAAAAAAAATAACAGACCAAGAAAGACTAAGGAACTATTCCAGATTAAAAGAGACTCAAGAGTCATGGCAACTGCATGGAACGTGGGATCCTAGACTGGATGTTGGACTGGAAGGAAAAAATGCAACAAAAACAAATATTTGGGGGCGCATGGGTGGCTCAGTCAATTAAGCATTTACTTTTGGCTCAGGTCATGTTCCTGGAGTCTTGGGATGTAGCCACTCTCCACTCAGCAGGGAGCCTGCTACTCCCTCTCCTGCTGCCCCTCCCCACTGCTTGCATGCAGTGCACACACTCTCTCTCCTTCTCCCTAATAAAAATCTGTAAAAAAATATATATATATATATTAGGAACCAGTGGCAAAATTGGAAATATGTAACGGATACAAATATTGTGTGAATGTTAAATTCCTTGGATTTGATTAAGGGTACAGTGTTATAGAAGAGAAAGTCCTTGTTCTCAGGAAACACACACTAAAGTATTAAGGGACATTATGTATGCAATCTGCTGTCAATAGTTTAGAAAGAATTGTGTGTGTGTTTGTAGACAAAGAAAAATACATATAAAGCTAATGTGGCAAAATGTTAAATTTGCTGAATTTGTGTAAAGGACATATCAGTTTTCTGTACTATTCCCTCAATTTCTCATGATCTTGAAATTATTCCATAATAAATCTTTACGTGGTTTGCCCAACTTTAAAACATATTTAAAGTAAGAATGCAGTCACACTTCGTCTCTAATTTTAACCATAATTAGCAAGCTAACAAAAGATACTTTCCAATGGAAGAGATCTAAAAATCGATGTGATATAAAGCACAGATAAATATTTTATGAGAGGATTAAAGCTTCAGCGAGCACAGCAATTATGCACTGGTGTTCAGCTTATTGCTTCAGTTGGATTTCATTTTGGGCTCATCGGGGATCCACCAAGTAAGATTAAAACACTTTATCTCTTATCTATAAATAGATCATTACAATTGAATACAAACTACTTCTATAAAAATGTATGCAGACACTCCTAAAGTCAACCAGGTACAGAACTCCCCAGTCACCAAGTCTATCTCCTGATCTCCTGAGCCTCTAAAAGCTAATTAGCAGTACGCACAATTCAGATACAGAAAGTAGAGGACATTCAGACCAATCTTGGGAAACAAAAACCTCAAGAAGGTGTTATTTAGGATGTCTTCACTATGAGTAATTCTATTTTTAAAAATGTAAGCATTCATCCAAAATACTTGATTTTAGTTTTCTAATGATCCCTGATGCTGTTTAAGTACGAAAAATATGGGAAGAATACAAACTAAAGGTTAATTACCAAGCACAAGCCACGAGGGGCCTCAGAAAAAAAACAAAAACAAAACCCCACACAACACATTTCTACAAACCCACTCCCTAGGTCCCATACAGAAACTGCCACGTGTAATTACAACAATCAGATGCTTTCAACCTTGTGAAAAAGGACCCAGAAAAGTGATGAGCAGCCCTTTCTGCAATTTAATGGGTAGATACTCCTCTAATAGACTGAAGCACATGTAGTTTTTAAATTTTTTTTTAAAGATTTTTATTCATTTATTTGATAGAGAGAGATCACAAGTAGGCAGAGAGGCAGGCAGAGAGAGAGGGGGAAGCAGGCTCCCCGCTGAGCAGAGAGCCCGATGCGGGGCTCGATCCCAGGACCGTGAGATCATGACCTGAGCTGAAGATAGAGGCTTTAACCCACTGAGCCACCCAGGTGCCCCATAGTTTTTAAACTTTTAAATAAAGAATATATAGCATATGGTTAAAAAGTCTAAGAATACAAGAAGATTCCCTTGCCTTGCTCCCTCAAAGGCAATCACATTTTAACCATCTCATTTTGAGAGTCTCTGACAGTGCTCCTCAATTTTCTAAATAATACACATTTATATCTATTTCTTCATTTATCACTTTTAGATGTTATGAGACATTAAGCTGTTAGGCCATGATGCTGGAGCCAACTTCTACTTCCCATTAACACCTTTCTCCCTTCCTCTCAATGTATATCACTAATTTTATGTTCTTAGGCTGGTTATTTATAAGACGTAGTTCCGATTTCATTTTTGTTCTATCAACTATAAAAGATCTTAACTCCTCCTTCACAGAATAAGGCTATTAGAACCTACGCCTATTCTTCACATCCTCCCATCTTCTGTCAGCTGTGCCTTTTATTTTTTACAATGTCAAGATTTAAAATTCGCTTTCCATTATATAGTCATAAGTAAGTTTTCCCTGCATTGTCTGTAGCAGTAGTTCTTAAGAGTGCAACACGCATCAGAATCACCCGGAGAATCTCTTAAAATACAGGTTGAAAGGCCTCACCCAGTGAGGTTTTGGTTTGTTATGTCTGGGGTGTGGCCTGAGACTGAATTTCTACCAAGTTCCCAGGTGATGCTGATGCTACTGGTCTGGGAATCAAACTCTGAGAATACTGTTCACCAAAGGACCAAACAGTACATTCAGTTAAGATTACATTCCATTCTCTATGGTGGTAATGTCAAGATCCTTTTGCCACTCAAAAGAGAATGTTCTGGGGCTCCTCGGTGGCACCTTCCGTTAAGCGTCTGACTCTTGATTTCAGCTCAGGTCTTGATCTCGGGGTCATGCATTCAGACCCTGCACTGGGCTCCCCGCACCCAGTGTGGAGCCCACTAAAAAAAAAAAAATGTTCCTAATGCCATAATTAAATGTAATTCACCCATACCTGGCACAATACCTGGAACACGGCTCAGCAAATGTTTGTTTGAAGTAAATACATCCACGCAGGCAACGTGGAGTTGGCAAGAAAAGGCAAAGAGGCCAAACACAGCAATAGTAGCAGAAAGCAGATCTATTCAAAGACCCACACTCTAGTAAAAAATACCTAGAAACAAAAGGGGAACGAGGCACCAAAATCCAAAGATTCTTTGCTTCAAAGAACCTAGTCATATATTGATCTTTACAGTATGAATGAATACAGACAAAGGATCATTTCAATTAACAAACCTATCCTCTCATTGGAGCATGTTTTTCTCCCACGAGATCAGGAGCTCAGATGCTGTGACACTGCTGAGCTTCAATGCAACTGCATATCTGCCTTCATCTCTCAATTCCTGTGCCCTGCATGCTTGAAACATCTCAAGCCTTTCTTACAAAGAGAATTTAATATATAAATATCATTAAGTCCTTGTCAAAATTATAGAAGGGCTATAAAATTGACAAATTTTAAGTCATGTTTTTACACAATCACCAACTCTAACCAGTTCATTAAACAATACTCTGTTTGCCTGATAATTATTAGAACTTCTCATAGAAAGACTGAATTACTTAAATGTCACACACTTTCCACTTAAATCAACTGAAAAGTATTTACTGAAGAACTACTATGTGAAAAGCATTGTTTCTAGGCTTAATTAATATTTCCATATAACTCCAAGTAATGAAAGTATTAAGAGTATTGAGTCATTTTAAACTAATCAATGATTATTTATTTAGTTTTTAATTATTATTCTTCCCCAGCTGGGTCAGAGCGTCTTTCTATAACATACATATCTCTGAATCCTCCAATATCTAGTAATCACACAAATTCTTAAACTGGGTGTCGTCTACACCACAAGAATTAACATTCACGACAGTCTGTCATTTGTTTTCTAATCATTTTGTTTACAACTAACGTGAGCTCAACAAGGAGGCCTGGCCCTCGATCTGCCCTTCGCTTACAGCCTGCCCAACATCTCACGCAGTCCTCCGCACACAGGCGGCAGCTAGTAACTATTTACTGATTAACTCAATTGTCTACAGCCCTGTCACTAAGTTCCCCATTTCTTTCTTCAAATATTTACCAAGTACCTTCTATTCCGGTCCCTACATGGAGAGCTAAGAATTCCTGTAAGAGTAAAACAGACATGGTTCCTCAGGAAGGCCACAGCGTGGTAGAAGACATAAATAAAAGGATGGGAAATCCCAACACAAAGCAAAGTGTGTGGGGGCGCCTGGGTGGCTCGGTTGGTTAAGCGTCCAACTCTTGATTTCAGCTTAGATCATGATCTCAGGGCCATGAGATACAGCCCTATGTAGGGCTCTGTGCTGGGCATGGAGCCTATTTAAGATTCTCTCTCTCAGGGCGCCTGGGTGGCTCAGTCGTTAAGCGTCTGCCTTCGGCTCAGGTCATGATCCCAGGGTCCTGGGATTGAGCCCCGCCTCAGGCTCCCTACTCGGCGGGGAAGCCTGCTTCTCCCTCTCTGACTCCTCCTGCTGGTGTTCCCTCTCTCACTGTGTCTCTCTCTGTCAAATAAATAAAATCTTTTAAAAAAAAAAATTCTCTCTCTCTGCCTCTCCCCTGCCCCCCTCAATCATGCAAAAGCTCTCTCTCAAAAAAAAAAAAAGAGAGAGAGAGAAGAAAAAAGTGTGCTATGATGGGAGAAATACAGGATGCTGGGGCCCTTGGTGGTTCAGTCAGTTGGGCATGTGACTCTTGATTTCAGCTCAGGTCATGATCTCTGGGTCATGGGACTGAGGCCTGTGTCAGGCTCTGTATCCAGTGGGGAGTCTGCTTCTCTCCCTCTCCCTCTGCCCATTCCCACCACTTGCACATGCATGCGCATGCTCTTTCTCTCTAAAACAAATCTTTAAAATAAAAAATACAGGATGCTATGAAAACACTTAAGAGGAACACTTAACCCAGATAAGGAGGGCACAGGAAGAGTGCTGGAAGAAGTGCCATGTAACCTGAAATGTGAAGGATATGTAGAAATTAGTCAAGAAAAGGGTGTAAATCAGGGGAGGAGAGACACAAAAAGAACAATCTATGCAAAAGCCAAAGGCAAGGAAAAGCGTGGACCATTTAGGGACCTGAAAGTAATTCAAGGTGGCTGGGGCACAAAGATGGGGAAAAGGTCAACAGGTAGAGCTGGAAAGGTAAGAGAAGCCATATTTGCCTTACAAACTATCCCAAGAGCAATGAAAAACCACAGGAGATGCTGAAAGCAAGGGAGGGAGAAGAACAGATTTTTATTTTTAGAAGAATCATTCCAGATACAGGAAAAAAGAATTGGAGAGAGCAAGCTGGAGGCAGGAAGGCCAGCTGGCTGTGTGGTGACAGAGGAGGAGGTGAGCAGGAGAGCCGAACTATGGAAGTAGCAGCAGGGTGCAACAAAGTAGAAAATCTGAGAGCTATTTATGAAAAGGAATTACAAGAGCCTGGTAATGACGGGGTATGATGGATGAGGGAGATGGAAAGTAAGAGATGATAGCTAGGGTCGTAGCTTGAGCAGGTGAGCGAAGGAAAGAGAAGGTGGTATTGGTCTGAGGAAAAGATAAGGATTGGAATTTCCGAGTGAATTTTAGGTGTCTATGAGCCATCCAAGAAGACATGACCAATAGGTTACCTGAGATATGAGCGTAGAACTTAGGGGAGGCACATGGAATTCAGATAAAGACGTAAAAAATCAGTTAATTATTCATAATAGCCAAAACGTAGAAACCCAAATTCCCATCGAATGATAAACAAATATGGTATATCTATGAGACAGAAATTATTCAGCTGTAGAAAGGAATGAAGGGGTGCCTGGGTGGCTCAGTCGGTCAAGCACCCAACTCTTGATTTCAGCTCAGATCATGATCTCAAAGTCGTGAGATGGAGCCCCGAGTCAGGCTCCGCACTCAGTGGGGAGTCTGCTTGGGATTCTCTCTGTCTGCCCCCTCTGCCCCTCCTTCCTGCTCACGCACAGGCACAAGGGCTCACTCTCTCTCTCTCTCTCTCTCCAATAAATAAATAAATCTTAAAAAAAAAGGAATGAAGTCATGACATGTGATACAACAAGGATACACAATGAAAACATTACCTAAGTGAAGGAAGCCAGACACAAAAAGGTACATATTATAATTCCATTTATACAGAATGTCTAGAATTGGCAAAGCCATGGAGAAAGGATATATACTACTGGTTGCCAGGCCATCAGAAGGAGGGGAGGGTGGGGAGTGACTGCTAATGACTACAGGATTTCTTTTTCCACTGCTTAAAATGTTCTAGTATTAGAGTGTGGTGATGGATGCACTAAAAACCAATGAATTGTATATTTTAAAGGGGTGAATTTTATGGCATGTCAGTTACATCTCAATTTAAAAAAAAAAGGAAAAGTCATGGGTAATTGCTCCTACACGGAGCAATCCTCCTGCCAATAACAACTTATAAATTCTGAGCAAAATATAAAAAGCAACTACCCCAAAGGCACTGGAGAGCAATCGAAAGCAGAAAGAAACTCATCAGAGAAGGCAGGAGTATGCGAAAGTGGAGAACAGGGGTTATTGGAATAAGGGAGTGGCACTGAAGAAATTCGGGCAGGTTGGCTGGCTGGCTGGGTGGGTGGTTGGCCAGTTGGTTGGCTGGTGTAAGTGACTTTTTTTCTGAAGGCAGGCCCTGCTTTGTGGCATGTGGGACAGCTAGGTGAAACTAGGATAAAAACTCAGTCTTACTGGCTTGAAGAACCAGAATTTTGGGCAACCAAAACAGGTAGGAAATGAAGAGGGGGCCAAAAAAGCAAAGACCCAGAGAGAGTGTGCCCCAAATTCTAAGTATTGACTCCACCCAAATTTTTGGCTGAACCCCAAACTACACATGGATAGGACAAGCTGCAAGCAACCCAATATAGCTACAAGAACTGAACAGAGATTTCAGCTGCTGCCCACGGCAAGTGAGAGTCCAGGGCTTCAGTCCAGCACTACAACCATGACCAAAGATGTACAAATTTGAGAGGTACCAAACAGTGATGATATGTGAAGCTTTAAGGAGCTATAAGACTGCCCAGGACCCTCACTTATATAATACGTAGAAAAGGGTTTCATGTTCAGCTGATAATGGCCTACTAGCAGGAGAAAGGTATTAAAGATTTGGAGGCCAATTTCAAAATATTATAGGAGATTAGTCAAGCTTGCTCTGAGAAAAAGGAGTGGTAGATCCATTGTGCATCTGACATTTCTGGTCTAAAAGATCAAAGTCGGGGTGCCCAGGTGGCTCACTCAGTTAAGTGTCCTACTCTTGATTTTAGCTCAGGTCATGATCTCAGGGTCATGAGATCCATCCTGCGTCGGGCTTCATGCTAAGCACAGAGCCTATTTGTCGCCCTCCCTCTCCCTTTGCTCCTCCCTCCACTCTCTCTCTCTCAAATAAATAAAATCTTTTTAAAAAATAAATAAAAGATCAAAATTATGCTTTCTCTACACTCAGTAAAGCTAATACAGAATCCTGTATGCAGTGGGCTCCTCCTTCTTTGATGACATATCCAGCCCTGTATGTTTTAATGCTCCCTGCTTTCTGCTCTAAAATAAATACCAAAGTCAGGGACAGGACAAAATACTCTCTTTCAGGTTTACTTCTCCAAAATCCAAACCCAAAACTCCCAAGTATTTACTTACTTCTCCAAAACCCAAATATAGGGCATGTAAGTTGTCTTGGACCATTTCTTCTCTTAAAATACACACACACACACACACACACACACACACACACATACTCAGATACGTAGATATCTGCACGCATACGTGTCAGCCTGCTTGATGGGTCCGGCCGCAGTGAAAACAGAAATGTACAAATCCAAGTTGCATTTGACAGAACAGCTGACAAGCCTTGATGTCTAGGGGCGCCTGAGTGGCTCAGTCGGTTAAGCATCTGCCTTCGGCTCAGGCCCTGATCCCAGGGTCCTGAAATGGAGCCCCTCATCGGGTTCCCTGCTCAATGGGGAGCCTGCTTCTCCCTCTCCTTCGGCTCCTCCCCCTGCTTATGCTCTCGCTGTCAAATAAATAAAATCTTTAAAAAAAAAGGGGGGGGTGCGTATGGGTGGCTCAGTCAGGCGTCTAACCTTTGGCTCAGGTCATGATCCCAGGGTCTTGGGATCGAGTCCCACATCGGGTTCCCTGCTTGTGGGAAGCCTGCTTCTCCCTCTCCCTCTGCCTGACTGTGCTCTCTATCTCTCTGTCAAATAAATAAATAAAATCTTAAAAAAAAAAAAAAAAGGACTTGATGTTTAATTGAATGTAGAGATTGAGACCGCTCCCTTCAAAGATTTTCCATACTTTCTACACGATGACCACTATGAAAGATCCATACAAGAATTTCTAGTTAATTTCTAGTTAATTTCTGGTCTTCTCTAATGAATCTTTTTCATTACCTTATTTAGTATGTATCTTAATTTTTTATTTAATCTTTTCACATGGCTTAGGCTCCAGCAATAAGGAAAACCAGTAAACTGAGTCTAACTTGTTTTATACCCTGGAGATAAATAGTATATTAGCAGTTTGGGTCTAGAATATATTTAGAGTAAATCTGATTTATTATGGGATTATTTATTTTGTTACATATATATATGTATACATGTATATATATGGTATATATAGTTGTTGTTTTAACCAGGAAAAGTACCTTGGCACCTTCTTACCTTTGCCAATGGGTGTTCTGTTCATCTCAGAGGAGTCTTCCAGGACCCGCTCTGTAAACCACTGCTGTAAGCTGACTTCAGAACCATCTTTCTAAAAACACTATTTTACAAGTTCAGTAGCTGCTAGCTAGGAATATTACTGACTTTCTAATACAACTTGTAGGGTTTGAAAAACATTTTTTATGTACTTAAATTGCCCCCCTCCCATCAAAGACAGACACAATGCCATTTACGACTTATATGATTGGTGAATTTGGGAAGCAGGACACACATGGCTAACCCTTTACAGTTCTTTTTGGGGGTAACTCCTTCGTATCATAATTTTTAGAGCAGGTTTTCCCTCTCAAAGGAAAGCCTGTGCTTGTCCAGCATTGCCAAGAAACTGAGTGTGACTCTGCTGCCTAACCCTATGTGAGCTGATTGCTGTTGCACACCCACAAGGCATGTTTTCCAAATGCTCTATCACTAATAACGTTGAAATTTTGACCTTTACAACAAAACAAATCTATAGGGCCACTCAAACTTAGAGCAAATGCAAAGGTTACTGAGGACTTATTTTTAACCTAATCCTATATATGATTCATCATTATTAACACTTAAATAAATCATATGGAACAGAACACAGAATATTATAATTCTACAGTAGGGTCTTTCAGCTTACTTAAACTTTGAAGGCTGTAGTTAGCCCCCACAAATAAGAAAGACACTTGTTTTCCACAGTTCAGGACTAATGAAGCTTAACTACTCCTTTTAAAACCAGATACAAACAGTTATTAACAGCAAAACTTAATTTTATGTATAGAATTATAAAACACAAGCACTTGGATTTTCTTTTTTTAATCTTTACCATGTATAGAAGAGTTCAACATTTAGACCAGAGGTCAGCAACTCTTCGAGGTTAGTGCAGGGAAAAGGGGAAACAAGCAAAGGCAACAAGGGGGTGATGTCTGCACGTCCTTCTCCCTCTTCCTTCCCAGTAGCTAGCTCCCTTTTCTCCTTTACCTCACCACCCTTCCAGAAAGGTGCTATCCTATGAGGCAATCCAGTCAGGTACTGCCAGAGGGAAGTTGCTGAACCTTAAAGCTATAATGGGTAGGAGAGAAGGAAAATGGTCCTGTTTGTGCTGTCAGAATAATTAAGGTACTGCCTTTGGTACTGCTGGCCAAGAGAGTCAAACCCTCAACTACTGGGGTGCCTGGGCTCAGCTGGTCTGCCTTCAGCTCAGGTCATGATCCCAGGGTCCTGGGATCCAGCCCCACACTGGGCTCCACACTCAAGGGGGAGTCTGCTTCTCCCTTTGCCTCTGCATCCCCCACTAGTGTTCTCTCGAGTGCGCTGTCTCAAATAATAAATTTTAAAAATCTTTTTTAAAAATACTTAAAAATAAAAAATAAAAAAACCCTCAACTACAACCTTACAGTGATTTATGGCACATTAAAAGTTTTTACTGTTGGAGCGCCTGGGTGGCCCAGATGGTTAAGCATCTCCCTTCGGCTCAGGTCATGATCTCCAGGTCCTGGGATCGAGCCCCATGCTGGGGTCCCAGCTCAGCGAGGTGTCTACTTCTCCCTCTGCCTCTCCCCCTGCTTGTGCTCTCTCTGTCTCTCTCTTTCTCTCTTAAATGAATAAATAAAATCTTTTTAAAAAATAAAAGTTTTTACTGTGAAGCAATAGCTTAAATTTATTTTTTTTAATATATTTATTTATTTAGAGAGAAAGAGAGCACAGAGGGAGGGGAAGAGAGAGAATCTCAACCAAACTCTCCCTGCTGAGCACAGAACCCGACCCCAGGCTTGATCCCAGGCAAGATCCCAGAACCCTGAGATCATGACCTGAGTGGAAACCAAGAGTCAGACACTCAACTAACTGTGCCACCCAGGTGCCCCTAAATTTATTTTATTCATGCTCAAAAGTTATGTTCCCTAGATTTCACTTTATTTTATGACAAGTAATACAGAAATATGGCACACAAAGTTAACACTAGTATAGGATCCTAAGCTACTTTTTAAAAACTTAACCAATAAATGAATAATGGGGTTCATGCTATGAATATGAGTATTTAAATCTGTAATTACATATCCAGTATATACAGTGTACGCTACATTTTAAAACTATCTTGCTAATTCTAATGGAGCACTTCCTATTCACTACACTCCTCTAAACACTGAGCATCATGCCACTTTCGCCTGTTTCACACTTAAGGAACTGGGACACAGGAGGTTAAACACCACCCAAAGTCACAAAGTTAGAAAGTAACAGATTCAGGAACTCTGCTAGTCTGGCTGCACAGCTCATCTCAATCCTCATATTCCATCAGTGCTTCTCAGACTTTAGCAAGAACAAAAATGAGCTGGAGACCCTGTCCCGATGTCCACTCTCAAGAAGGTGCTCTGGGGTTGGGCTGAGATTTTACATTTCCAAAAAGCAGCTACTGACCCCAACGCTGCTGATCCGGAGGCCACAGCTATTATGGTTCCAAGTCACTCTGCTCTGCTGCCCAACAAAGTACTTAGAGGGTGGGATTTAACTCAGGACCTAGTGACTAAGCAGTTCAAGTCCCGAAGCAAGCCAGGTGAATGAAGAGTTTCCACTTCTAATGCTCTCAAGACCCACGTGACATCCACTCGATTTGTGCAATATCCTTTTTCCCTCTCTTAAATAAAAACCTATTTCTCCCTATGCCCATACAAATATACAATAAAAGAACAACTCTTTCCCCTTTTTTGGAAGTCGGGGGGGCTTTTCAACTTGGCATCTGACTGAACACTACAAGTAAAAAAAAAAAACATCATTAAGACACAAAACTCGGGGCGCCTGGATGGCTCAGTTGTTAAGCAGCTGCCTTCGGCTCAGGTCGTGATCCCAGCGTCCTAGGATCGAGCCCCGCATCAGGCTCTCTGCTCAGCGGGAAGCCTGCTTCTTCCTCTCCCACTCCCCCTGCTTGTGTTTTCTCTGTGTGTGTGTGTCAAATAAATAAAATCCTTAAAAAAAAAAAAAAAAAAAAAGACACAAAACTCTTGGGGCGCCTGGGTGGCTCAGTCGTTAGGCGTCTGCCTTCAGCTCAGGTCATGATCCCGGGGTCTTGGGATCGAGCCCCACATCGGGCTCCCTGCTCAGCGGGAAGTCTGCTTCTCCCTCTCCCACTCCCCCTGCTTGTGTTCCCTCTCTCGCTCCCCCTCTCTGTGAAATAAATAAATAAAATCTTAAAAAAAAAAAGACTCAAAACTCCTGACTACTTCATTCTCGAATATGCCACAAAAAGCTGCAAAGGACAGCTTGTCTCTGGATTACTCCAGCTCAGCAATTTTTTAAAAGAGGGATTACAAAAAGAAATTGTTCCAACTAGTCATGTTTCTCTATTAAAAACAACATGCTTCAGGCCTTTACAATTTACAGACATCTCTGATGTGAACTGAAACCAATTTGCTTCTTTGAATCTAGGCCAACATTAAAATATGGTTAATTTGTAATACACTTAAACCTAATTTCTCTTCCTCAGAATCAAGCTGCTTCTAAAAATTATCTCATAGTCTCTTTTTTTTTTCCTCATAGTCTCTTTTAAGGACTATTCAGAGTTTTCTTTGTGCATTCTATTTTTCCTCCTTATAGGATACATGAATAACTGTAATGAAGGAATTTATTAGATTTTGAGGGGCGCCTGGGTGGCTCAGTCGTTAAGCGTCTGCCTTCAGCTCAGGTCATGATCCCAGGGTCCTGGAATCGAGCCCCACATCGGGCTCCCTGCTCAGCGGGAAGTCTGCTTCTCCCTCTCCAACTTACCCTGCTTGTGTTCCCTCTCTCGCTGTGTCTCTCTCTGTCAAATAAATAAGTAAAATCTTAAAAAAAAAAGAGAGAGAGAGAAAGAATAAAGTAACTTATTAGATTTTTGAAATTAAAATGTAGTCTTATTGAGAAAATCAACTATAATAGTTTCACCAATAGGTATTTTCTTTTTTAAAAAATGCCCACTTTCTAAAATCACCTGTTAACATGATTGTATTCTAATGCTCTTTTTGAAGCGGGGAGAACCACCTGAAGAAAAGGGCAGAGGGAACTCTGGCAATTGGGCAGCCCTGGATTTACATTCAGCTTGAGTGACTGGACTATGTGACCTGTAGGCAGGTTTACCTAAACTTACTAGGTCATGATTCTTTGTTTGTATATAAAAAACACTCAATTACACTGTTATTATTACAACAGCTATTAGAGAACATTTCTTATAAAAAAGAAAATGAAAGCTCATGGAATTTACACAACTTGTTGAAGGTCGCATAAAACTGAAAAAGCTGGAGTAAGTCCAGCCCTACCTGACTCCAAAGCCCAGGATTTCTCCTCTGACTCATATATTTCTTTTTTTTTTTTTTTTAAGATTTTAGGGGCGCCTGGGTGGCTCAGTGGGTTAAGCCTCTGCCTTTGGCTCAGGTCATGATCTCAGGGTCCTGGGATCGAGCCCCGCATCGGGCCGTCTGCTCAGCGGGGAGCCTGCTTCCCCCTCTCTCTCTGCCTGCCTCTCTGCCCACTCGAGATCTCTTTGTCAAATAAATAAATAAAATCTTTTTTTAAAAAGATTTTATTTATTTATTCAACAGAGAGATAGAGAGAGAGCACAAGTAGGCAGAGCATCAGGCAGAGGGAGAGGGAGAAGCAGGCTCTCCACTGAGCAGGGAGCCTGACATGGGGCTCGGTCCCAGGACCCTGGGACTTGACCTGAGCCGAAGGCACCCACTTAACTGACTGAGCCACCCAGGTGCTCCCCATATATTACATTTCTAATGTGGAATTATTAATTGCTTAGGTATCAAGTATTCTTCACACACTAAGAATGGATCTTTAATGTTAAAAAGCCTATACTTGTACTGTAGCACAAAAGGCACCTACATCTACACTGTTGGTACTAAGACAACCAATTATTAAATATCAAGTAACTGGAAGGAAAAAAACAAAAGTCAATCTCCAGTAGCCTAATAGATACTTAAATAATTAAATAAATAATATCTGTATTTATTTGAGAGAGAGAAAGAGCAAGCGCAAGAGCGAGGGTGGGACAGTGTTCAGAGGGAGAAGGAGAAACAGACTCCCCGCTGAGCAGGGAGCCCGAGGCGGGGATCAATCCCAGGACCCTGAGATCACCACCCGAGCCAAAGGGAGATGCTTAACTGACTGCGCCACCCAGGCCCCCCAACTTAATACATACTTATGTACCTAAGGACAAAGATGATTGAGAAAATTAGCTACTGAGGCCCTCCCACTTTTTCATTCTAACAAGCATCTGTTGAAAACCTACTGTGAAAACATTGTGCTAGGGACGGATTTAAAATTTACCAAACATTATGAGAAGGATTAAGACTAAAGACCAGGACAGCTTGAAACAAGAAAAATAAACTAACCTAAACCACAATGAAAGTATCCTATAACTGGTGCTTTAAATGGTAGATATAATTAATTGCATCTCAGGACATACAACACCTAAAAATACAGCTAAATTCTGTGTATAAAAGCACTAGCAGGGGACGTCTGGGTGGCTCAGTCAGTTAAGCGTCTGCCTTCAGTTCAGGTCATGATCTCAGGGTCCTGGGTTCGAGCCCCGCGTTGGGCTCCCTGCTGAGCAGGGAGCCTGCTTCTCCCTCTCCCTCTGCCTGCCACTCCCCCTGCTTGTGCATGCTCTCTCTCTGACAAATAAATAAAATCTTTAAAAAAAAAAAAAAAAGCGCCCCAAGGGTGAGGAAGTACCTGTCTACACATGCGCACACCTGTCCTCTATCCAGGACAGGGTCATGGTTCATAGCTTGGGCCAGCAATCACAGAGACCTGAGTTTAATATCCAGCTCTGTCACTTATGGCTGAGTGACTTCAGTCAAGTAATCTCTTTAAACCTCATCACCTCAACTGTCACATGGGAATAAAAACAGCACTTATTTTAAAAGGTTACTCATTTCACACACTTTTACTGAAGGTATGCCTTGCTATATGGCATTGTGCTAGGCACTGTGGGTTAGGTATAAAAATGCATGTGCTTGGCATATGTCAAGAACAAAGCAAGGGTTTCTGTTTGTTTTGTTCCCCGCTGTATCTTCAGACCTAGAACAGTGACTGACATGTAGAAGATGCGCCATAAATACTGTGATAATCAGTGAATAAAATATAGATTTTTTTAAATTTTTTTTATTTTTACTTATTTATTTTTAAAGACTATTTGAGAGAGAGAGAAAGAGTGTAAGAGAGCGAGTACAAGCAGTGGGAGCAGCAGAGGGAGAAGCAGGCTCTCCGCTGAGCAAGGAGCCTGATGTGGGACTCGAACCCAGGACCCTGAGATCGTGACCTGAGCCGAAGCAGATGCTCAACTGACAGAGCCGCCCAGGCGCCCCAGTATAGATATTTTTATGTGATTTGTGTATATGAATACATTGGGAAAGATGCCACTTAGGAGTGAAGTCTAAAGAAAGATGTATGTTCTTTATACTTTAAATCTGCTCTAAGTTACAGCAGATATTACAAACCAAATGGGAATTTGTTCAAAGCCAGAGATTTAAAAAATTTACATCTTCTAACTGCTAACATTTAAACAACAATAAAAAAAAAATCAGCAACAACTGCCTTTTAAAGGAAATAGTATGGATTATAGAAAGAGCCAAGGACCAGGTATAGGAAAATTCAGACAAAATTACTATACTAAATATCAAATACTGGGGCATCTGGGTGGCTCAGATGGTTAAGCATGGCTCAGGTCATGATCTCCAGGTCCTGGGATTGAGCCCCAAGTCGGGCTCCAGGCTCAGCAGGGAGTCTGCTTCTCCCTCTCCCTCTGCCTCTCCCCTGCTCATGCTCTCTCTCTCTCTCTCTGTCTCAAATGAATAAACAAAATCTTAAAAAATACATGTGTGTGTGTATATATACACACACACATATATATCAAATACTAATTTTTAGGATATTCCCTGACTTCAGGAAAATTTGAGCTAAACTGCGTGAATGGTACTTTTATCCAGAAAAATAATTTCTAATGCTCCAGTATTATAGGTCATAGCCTACAAAATAACTTAGTTAACACCTTCCCAAATGATTTGTGATACAAAGCATCCTGCTGTTCAAAGAAGTTTCCTACTGATTACTCATCCATTCCTATACATGTGGATGGGATGCAAAATGTAAACACAGGCTGTGGGATTTAGCAGGACTTCTTTTAGAGTTAACTGTATAGTTCTTTTTTTGCTAGGATAGAAGGTTTCAAGTCTCCTGTTAATTAGGGAATAGGTAAAATCAAGTTTCTAACACTCAATGACCAAAAAAAAGAATAAATTGTTTAGTGTTAGGTGGGTCAGAAACTATTTCCACCCCCTACCCTACAACCCTTGTTTGGATTCGGCCTTCTTGAGCACATACATTTCGTTCAAGTCTTTTTTTTTTTTTTTTTTTTAAACATTTTATTTATTTATTTAAAGTAGGCTCCATGCCCAATGTGGAGCTAAACAGACGGGGTTGAACTCATCACTCTGAGATAAAGACCTGAGCTGAGATCAGGAGTCAGGACGCTTAACCAACTGAGCCACCCAGATGCCCAAAACTCTTAGATTTTTTTTTTAAGATCCATTCATTTGGGGACGCCTGGGTGGCTCAGTCGGTTAAGCCTCTGCCTTCAGCTCAGGTCATGATCCCCGGGTCCTGGGATCAAGTCCCGCATCAGGCTCCCTGCTCGGCGGGGAGCCTGCTTCTCCCTCTGCCTGACGCTCCCCCTGCTTGTGCTCTCTCACTTCTCTCTCCCTGGCAAATAAATAAATAAATAAAATTTTTAAAAACATTAAATAAAATTTTAAAAAGATCCATTCATTTGATTTTTGGTTTTGTTTTGTTTATTATGTTAGTCACCATCCAGTACATCATTAGTTTTTGATGTAGTGTTCCATAATTCATTAAGATCTATTCATTTGGGAGAAACTGTGTATGTGCAACCACAAGGTGGAGAGAAGGTACAGAGGGAAAGAATCTCAAGCATACTCTCTACTGAGTGCAGAGAGCAACACGGGGTTCGATCTCACAACCCCAAGACCACAACCTGAGCCGAAACCAAGAGTTGGATGTTCAACCAACTGAGCCACCCAGGCACCCCCAAGTCTCTTATTTTTAATAAGAATTAGAAGTCTAGCTCCTGAGACTCCATGTGAGATTTTCTGTCGTACGTGTTTAAAATACCTTTAATTGAACATTTTATAAAATAAAACATTAAACATACAAAGAAGAAAAGTATAATGCACCTTCTTCAGGATCTCATGAACCAGCTTCAACAATTATCAACACATTTTTTACTACGTTAAAGTATTTCAAAATTCTTAGCACGATAAGACTAATAAACGCCTATCATTCAGACATACCTGTTGGTTTCTAATTGAAGAGAAAGGGAGAGGTATGTGTTTATGTTCTGATACAATCGTGGCTCTCACATCAGTTCTCTTACAAGGGCACTGCGCAGCAAAAATGACTTTTACCAGCCATGAGCACTCCTAGGAAAGAGAGCAATCAATCCTCTTTTGTTCCTCCCACTCTGCTACTTTGGGCCTGATAAAATGAAAGCAAATCTCAATGTAATTCAAGCTACCTTCCCTCTGCCCCGAGGGTCTCTCTATATCTCGGTTTTTAAAATAACCAACAGGGAAACGGTGTTGTACATACATTGTGGATATAATAAACCTGCTCTAAATACCATTAGGTCCATATGTGATCTCCCTTCTCAGAAGTTAAAAAAAATTCTGTAACTTCTAAGTGTTCTTCCATAACATCAGAGTGATTCTCAGTTTGCCATCAGAAGTGATGGGACATTCTGAGACAGGCAGGGCACAGAATCTTTACATGAATGGTCTCACTGAAGGGTGTTGTGTGTAAAGCCATGGCAGTCCTCCTCACTGGGCTAATCCTCAGTGTTACACATCAGGCATATTAGACACTTCTTATCACGCCATAAACGGATCATCATGTATCTACACCATCACATACATAAGCATCCACGTGGTACAAGCTTGTATTTTATCCCTCAGATTTTTTTCACAGCTACAATGGCTGATGGACCACCGTACCCCCATTCCTGGTCTAGACCAGTGGCAAGTGTACCCCCTCTGCCTCACCTCAGATTACCAACCAAGGCGGGCTCTCTACCACCTGCACTCAGAGGCACAAGTACACACCCTCCAACACATCAGGAGATAAATAGCAACTCAATCTCAGTACAGCACCCTCTTCTAAAGATCTAATAAACACATAACATTGGCCAATAAAATTAAGGTAACAAGTTTCACTTGTTTTATAACCATATAAAACATATAAACAGTAACTTAGGATACAGTGAGAAGCAAGTATCACTCCCCTATCAGGTACAGGGAAATCAAAGCTGTATACTTCTCAGTAAGGGGAATGTCCCATAAGAACCTAGAAAACACCCACCCCGGGACAAAGAGAAGAAAACATTGCACCACAAGCAAGGATGAACCAGGGAACCTCCAAGACACCTAAGAGTGTATGGTTTTAGTAAGTAGACATCCCAAGAGATCAAACTGTTACCCCAAATTTCAAGTTTCTTCTGACTAAGACCATATGTTCTTATACCACCAGGCTGATCGCAATGCCCCTCTCTTGAACCTAAACAAAACCCACTTGTCCTTAAAAAGGATTTAGTGTTCACAGCAACAAAACTAATTTTCTACTACACCCAGATGTTCCTTTTTAAGTTACCAAAGTTAAGGTAATCAAAGAAGGATTTCCCCCTTGCTGATATGTACACCTCAGTTGATGTGCTTTAATATTCAACTAAGAATTAAGCTGTTGGTAAGTCCTTTAAATCTGGTATTTTCATAAAACATTCACATTAATTCAAGCAAAACATTAAAAAGCATTACATAATGAGTCATAGTAAACTGGCAAAGAAAGGAACAACCATTAAGACACCCAGAGCACCAGTTCATCACAAGTTATCACTCACAGCATGAAAATATTTGAAGACTAACATCAAAATACTTTCCTGAGCCCCCAAAGGTACCCTATTCTTCCCTTAAATACACAACATTTACTAAAGTATTGATGCATGCAAATAAAAGACTTCTCTAAAAATGAAACTAAAGAACTTCTTTGGGAAGAACAGTCACAAAGTTATTTCTACTGCTGACCTATAGGCTTAAGGGACCACTTATGGGAAGGGTAGTTACGTAATTATGTTCTACCATACAATTGTGACTCTCACAACAGCTTTCTTTTTTTTTTTTTAAGATTTTATTTATTTATTTGACACAAAGAGAGAGATCACAAGTAGGCAGAGAGGCAGGCAGAGGGAGAGGGGGAAGCAGGCTCCCCGCTGAGCAGAGAGCCCAATGCAGGGCTCCCAGGACCCTGAGATCACGACCTGAGCCGAAGGCGGAGGCTCAACCCACTGAGCCACCCAGGCGCCCCTCACAACAGCTCTCTACAAGAACATGCAGCAAGTAAGATGGGAAAGCACAGAAACATATATATATATATTCATACCAGCCATGAGCAACCACAGAAGACAGCAATCAGTACCTCCTTCTTTCTCTTTCATCCACTCTGTTATTTGGGGAATTACTGATAAAAGGAAAGAAAATTTCAATGCAGTAGGAGTAGTTCTGTGGTTCATTCCAAATATTTCCTATTTTAATAAGTCTAGCATTGTTTTTTCACTATTTTAACAGATGTCATTCACAAAAATGTCTTATTAAAGATTCTGGAGAACACAAAAATATCTAGCTTTAACCTAAATCTCTCAACTATTGGACTAGCTACATATTACCAGAAAGGGTCTTATGTATCCAATCTTGTGTGTACATTTTTCCTAATCTCTGAGAAAGATGTTAGAATCAATATTACTGCATCACAGAATGCATCATTACTGTTGATATCTGGTAAATTTCCAACAGGAATGAAAAGCTTAATTAGTAATAAACATCATGGGTTCTGAATTCAGGCAGAACTAGCTATATACCTTGATCAAGTTATAGCCTAACTAAATTTCAGTTTCCTTACCTATAAAATGGGAATAGTAAGATCACCTATAGAGACCTCAAGAGATTTTGCAAGGTTATATGAGGTAATGCACATGAAAGCCATCAGCATCATTCCTGACACATGGCAAGTATTCCGTGTTAACTCTCATGATCTTCTATACTGATTATTATCACCATAAATAATATCCCAGGCATTGTACTGAGTGCTACATACTTTATCATAGGTTTTGGCATTTATACCTACTTCACCAACCCTATGTGGTAGGTAGTTTTGGTTTTATTATTTATTATTATTATCCTCACTTTATCACTGAAGAAACTAGGTTCACCTAGCAATTTACCAGGTTCATACAATCAGAAAATGGCATAACCAGAACCTGAACCAAAATCTATCTGACAACAAACCTCCTTAAGAGATATGACATAAGTATTAACAGGTTCAAATTCCTCTAGAATGGGCAATAGCAGATTCATTACCCAAAAGACATTATAGATGATATTCATACAGATAACTACATTAACTTCTAAATGTTCCATCCAAAAAGAGACAAGCCAAAATCCCATTCCAACTCTTGATTTATTAATTTATCTTTCATTTCTAAAAACAATTTCAAGGATGAAGGTGATGATTATGACAATACATCACATTTATGTACTTCGGTACAGTAACTAATTTGATTTTCACTACAATCCCATGGATAGTAGGAGGAATTATCACCTCCATGCTGTAGATGAGGAAAACGAAAAGTCACAAATCTGACAAAAAACAGAAGAAGGACTCAGGCCTACGTCTTCGTGCTCCAATACAAAGCTATTTTTCACTCTACCACGTGGACAGATGGATAAATAAATAATTAAAACTAATCTCAAAAAAGCAGTCCACACACACACTCATTCTCGTCAATGATCAGAGCCGTAGAAACAAAGCAATGCTGTAGTCTCCAAGCCATACCATTTAAAGAAAGAACAGATTTAGAGGAGCATAACACTGTTTAAAAAGGACAGCTCCTGGGGCGCCTGGGTGGCTCAGGTCCTGGGATTGAGTCCCGCATGGGGCTCTCTGCTCAGTGGGGAGCCTGCTTCCCCCTCTCTCTCTGCCTACTTGTGATCTCTCTCTGCCAAATAAATAAAATCTTAAAAAAAAAAAGGACAGCTCCTGGACCTACAAGGAAAGCAGAGGATCAATCAGTCTCCAAGATAACAAAATAAATAAAATTATCCACTTGTACTGAAACAAAAATGAAGGAACTATGCCTTGGAATTCTACTGATGAATTTAATTTACATTAATGAAGAACAGTCAGAAGTGGTATCTATTGGTGGTAGTACAAGACACGGTTCCTGCATCCAGAGCTTCCAAGCAGGATAGAAATATTGTTCAAATAATTAAGATACAATGTAGTAAGTGAGATAAAAGACGTGCATGTATATAAGAGAGAGCTCTGCTCTAAATAGAGAATAGTTGGGGTGCCTGAGTGGCTCGGACGGTTAAGCGGCTGTCTTCGGCTTGGGTCATGATCCCAGGGTCCTGGGATGGAGCCCCATATCAGGCTCCCTGCTCAGCAGAGAGCCTGCTTCTCCCTCCCCTTCTGCCTGCTGCTCTGCCTACTTGTACTCTCTATCTCTGTGTCGAATAAATAAAAAACCTTTAAAAATAAAAATAAATAAACAAATAGAGAATAATTGAATAATGTGTTCATTTACAGAAAGATAGGGGACGCCCCAAAATACAAGGAAAATAGTTATAGGAGGTATCAGTTGCCAGTGGAAAACCGCACTCAGTTTCTAACCTAGGCTCCACTTGTTGCTTTTTTACCATGTCCTACGCGTAGTAGCTACATGAATCATTTGACCTCTCAATAAATTGATCTTCTGCAAGTACACTGCTCATTAAAGGACTGGGATCCAAATTACACTTAAATCAATTTATTTGATCTGTGACTGATAAATTAATGATTAAAGGATAGTTATTACATGGATGATTTCATTCAAAATCAGTCTGTGTGTTTTACAACAGACTTACAGAATCATCTGACAGTTTGAGTTGTGTATCTTGACTAAAACCAACAAAAGAAAGAAAAGGTCTTACTTTATATCTCTTACATAAAAGGGTGAAGTTCAGGAAATTTAGTCAAAAACCAAAGTTAAGGGGCGCCTGGGTGGCTCAGTGGGTTAAAGCCTCTGCCTTCGGCTCAGGTCATGATCTCAGGATCCTGGGATCGAGTCCCGCATTGGGCTCTCTGCTCAGCGGGGAAGCCTGCTTCCCCCTCTCTCTCTGCCCGCCTCTCTGCCTACTTGTGATCTCTCTCTCTGTCAAATAAATAAATAAAATCTTAAAGAAAAAAAAAAGACTTGAATCAGGCTGTTACTGAGAATTGCTGCAAATATACACATTCAAGCAATATTTTTTTGGCCCTGGTGTTATCAAGCTTTAGTCACAACATGACAACTAAAGTAGGCAAAGAACAGGGGCGCCGCGACGGCTCAGCTGGTTGGACGACTGCCTTCAGCTCAGGTCATGATCCTGGAGTCCCAGGATCGAGTGCTGCGTCAGGCTCCCAGCTCCACGGGGAGTCTGCTTCTCCCTCTGACCTTCTCCCCTCTCATGCTCTCTCTCACTCTCTCTCTCCCTCAAATACATAAATAAAATCTTTATAAAAATAAATAAATAAAGTAGGCAAACAACAGATTCCAAAAGGAATGTGTCCCTGTCTTGCAGGTAAGCAAGTCTCAAAGTCTAGTGGGTACCAGCATCACCCAGGTAGCTGGTAAGAATGTAGATTCCTGGGTCTAAATAGTAGACATTCTGAGGATAGGCACAGGAAAACTGATTCTAATAAGCCTCACTCCCAGCTAATCCTGACACAGGTGAATGGTGGGCACTGCTTTGAGAAGCAACACAAGATCCCAGGCACCGTCCAGGGTACTCTTGTGTGTTCTTTCCTAGAATCCTCTTAAAACCAGCGGAGGTAGATATTATACTTATTCATGAATGAGGAAACAGAAGCCCAGGGATTAATTAAGATGGCTCAGATTAAACAACTAAAGAGAAAGAAAAAGGACAGAAGAGAAATTTACTTCATTAGATAGCAGTTTCAGAGGAACCTACATAAGGAAGCTGGCATTCTAAAAATCATTAAAAAAAATAAAAATAAAAATAACAGTAGATCAGAGAGCTCATCTCGTGTCACTCAAAGATACAGAGAAAAGAAAGGCCGATATTAAAAATTACAAATAACTATTTAAATAGTTACATAAAATGCAACTCACCTCTATGTGTAGTTGGCCCTTTGTAGGCTGAGGTAAAGACTAAAAGTACACTGACATGAACTTACCTATGCTTAACACTTAACATTCTTTGAGTTTTAAGTCACTTCTAATAGGTGAATTAAATAGTCATCTCTAAACATTTATTTTGATATAAACATTTAGGTGACTACATGGAATTAGTTTTCATACCAAGAATTCAACCTGTGGACCAAACTCTCCCAACACATGGTACAAACTGACCAAGAGTAGTAATCAATTAAGGGAAGGAGAAAGTTTTAAACAGTACCAGGAACGTGTCTCAGATGTTGTCTGTAGACGGTGCTCTGATAATCCTGCAAACCTCAGTCACGGGGACACTTACTGAGCGTGTGTGCGTGCGTGTGCTCAGAACTGTGCCAGGCTCTGGAAACACACAGAAAAGTAAGACTAGGTCCCTGTCCTCAAGGAGGCTAAAACCAGAGGGGAAATAACTAATAGGAAATAACCTAGTAACAACCATATTAAGAGCTAAATCATGTAGTATTACCCAATGCCACCTCAATGAAGGAAATCAATGACAAGTAAAACAAAGAAAGAACACTGATGAAGTATGGATGCCCATCGTATATCACACACTTTCACTTGTGTTACAATCTTTTTAATTCTAAGAATAACCCTGAAAGGCAGGGTTCAAGATGAAGAAAACCAAGTTGAGGGGTGCCTGTGTGGCTCAGTCACTTAAGCGACCGACTCTTGATTTTGGCTAAGGTCAGGATCTCAGGGTCATGAGACTGAGGCCCTAGACGAGCTCTGAGCTGAGGGTAGCATCTGCCTGGGATTTTCTTTCCCTCTCCCTCTACTCGTCCCCCTCCCCTCTCTCAAATAAATAAATCTTAAAAAAAAAGAAAAAGAAAAAAAAAACAAATTCTGAGCAGTTAAGTATCCTGCTACAACTCACAGAACCAGCAAAGATAACACAAGGGAAAGCACCAAAGCAGGGGAGGGCTCGACTGCCTCACTGAGGGAACCAGTGTGGCTAAAACGCGCGCACACCAGGAAACAGGATTGGCCAGAGTTGGGCCAAACTAGAAAGAACCACTATTTATGTGTGATGAGCTAAGACAGTTGGTAAGGAGATATTTAAAGAAGACTAATGCGGCAGGACTTCACAGAGCAGACTGAAGCAGGGAAGATTTACACTGAGATGGGATCAGCTAAGGGCTCTAGGAACGAGCTGTCCCGACCTGCCAGAGCTGGCCTGGCTCGATGGCTTCGCTCCCGTGTCGCCAGGCACTGGCTGTCACTCACGGCAAGGCGGTGCTGTCCTCCTGATAAATATAAACGATTTCAGAGCATCAATGTCAGACAAAAGCACTCTGTGGCCAGGATGGATCAAGACAAAAACAAGACGTCTCTGGAATCATGTCTGAACATGGACAAAACATGAACGTTATCCAAGCCACAAACATGATCCCGCATCCTGGCTCCTCCTACGAGTGATAGTGACTGCTTTACCAATCACAGCTTTAGCCTCATTTCATTCCTGCCTGCTAGGCAGGATTTATTAGGATACTCAATCACGGAATTACACCTACTTCTTGACGGCATCCAATCCAGAGTGAAGCCCTACTTCCTTGAACCCTCCCCCAAATCACCTAACACAAGCCAACTCCTATAATAAATCCCTTCTAACATCCTCTGAAACAGCCCATAATTCTCCATGGTTAATAAATCCAACTTTGTTCAACTACAAGAATGTTCCTGATAGTCTCCGGCTAGAGAGCACTGACAGAAATGGGACCCTACGCTAGGCTGGTAGGAGCAGGAATGGAGCAAAGACAGAGACATTTCCAGGTTAGAATGAAAAGAACTAGCAAAAGATTATTAAAGATATTAAAGAGGAAAAAAAAAAAGTTGACTCATGCACCACTTGGGAGAGTAGAGACATCAGACTAAAATATTATGAATTTACAGTGGACCTAGTTAAAAAAGTTCATTTTTCACAGATAAAGGAAGTTTTTTCTTTCCATCTTTCCATTTTCTAAACTTTTACTTTCTTATTTAAATTCAATTAGCCAACTTATAGTACGTACTTAGTTTCAGATGTAGCGTTCAGTAACTTATCAGTTGCGTATGACATCCAGAGCTCATCACATCAGGTGCCCTCCTTAATGCCCATCACCCCACTACCCCATCCCCCCCACCTTCCTTCCAGCAACCCTCCATTTGTTTCCTGGAGTTAAGAGTCTCTCATGGATTTTCTGGCTCTGTGATGACTTCCCATTGAGTTGACAAAGGGAAAAAAAATTTTTTTTAAGACTTTTATGTATTTAGGGGCGCCTGGGTGGCTCAGTGGGTTAAAGCCTCTGCCTTCGGCTCAAGTCGTGATCTTGGGGTCCTGGGATCGAGTCCCGCATCGGGCTCTCTGCTCAGCGGGGAGCCTGCTTCCCCCTCTCTCTCTGCCTGCCTCTCTGCCTACTTGTGATTTCTCTCTCTCTGTCAAATAAATAAATAAAATCTTTAAAAAAAAAAAGACTTTTATGTATTTATTTGAGACAGAATGAGAGAGAGAGAGAGAGCGCGTGCATAAGGGGGGGAGGGTAAGAGGGAGAAGCAGACTCCCCGCTGAGCAGGGAGCCTGATGCCCGACTGGAACCTGGGATTCCAGGATCATGACGTGAGCCGAAGGCAGTCACTTAATCAACTGAGCAACCCAGGTGCCCTCATAAAGGAAGATTTTTAAAAGACAAAGGAAGACAGAAAAATATTTGGAAGGTAATTTAGAGATTAAAAAATAATTACGTGTGGTCCCACCTACAAAGATTCTGGTTTAATAGCTCTTGAGTGTATCCTGGGCATCAGGATTTTAAAAAGCTCCTCGAGTAATTAAAAAGTGCAGCCAAAGTTGAGAATTACTATCTTAGAGAAGGCCCATGGCTTAGGGCTGGGAGGAAGAAGGAAAAGCAATAAGAGTGAAAAGAGACCTAAGGAACTATGGGACATGAATCAAAAACGAAAAAACTGGCTTGAAGACTGAGCAGGATTCACAGGTATTGTGAGAACAATGAAAATGTTAAGTAAGAGTCACTGCATTTAACAAATGACAAACAGAAACCAGACAGGAACATTAAGATAGGTTTCGATGACTGGAACTGGGTCAACTGGTAAAGATAACATTCTGCATTAGCGAAATCTTAAAGTGGAAGGCTTTCAGTCCTCTGAAGCTTCCTGCATCACAAACTACACCTACTACCACAGAGGTAATCATGGACCACCTACTGTAATAGGGTACAAATAAAGGTGGATTCCCCCACCACGACTTTTCCAGTGGTGTTCCCACACTGCCATCTAGTGGTCATGATGGCAAGGACGGATTTGAACCTGGACGTGATTTCCAGAGGGCTGTGAACTCACCTAGTTACAAGGCAGATGGTTAAAGAGCCTAAATTCAAGGGTTTAATCCTAATGTTTTCCTTTAGAGTAAAAGAGAGGCTTAAAGTACAGGGTGGTTTCTTTGGACAGTGATGAACATGTTCTAAAATTGTGGTGATGGCTGCATAACATTTTGATGTACTTAATGCCACTGAATTATATATTTAAAAATGGATGAAATGGCAAATTTTATGTTACTTTGTGTCACTCTGAATGGGTGAATGGCATGATATATGAATTATATCTAAAGCTTTTACAAGGGGCGCCTGGGTGGCTCAGTGGGTTAAAGCCTCTGCCTTCGGCTCAGGTCATGATCTCAGGGTTCTGGGATCGAGCCCCGCATCGGGCTCTCTGCTCAGCGGGGAGCCTACTTCCTCCGCTCCCTCTGCCTGGCTCTCTGCCTACCTGTGATCTCTCTCCTCTCTGTCAAATAAATAAATAAAATCTTAAAAAAAAAAAACAAAAGCTGTTACAAAAAAGGAGGAAGAGGCGGGAAACACAAATGATTCAAGAATTGTAGAAAAGCTTAAAAAGGATGCTGGAAATCAATCAGTCCATTCATTTCAAGCCTGCTTCATTTCAAAGCAAGTAAAGTTGAGGCTCCACAGATTAAATTACTTCTCCTACTCACCTAGACAGTAAAACCTCAGCCGAAAAAGGAGGAAATATTAACTTAATTAAAAGCTTTCTGTCTCCCAATCCTGAGATGTGATTTTCCTTAAGCTGGGTCCTCACCAGCCCCTGGAGATCTCACCCACACCAATGACTTCAAATAGCATAGTAGCACCAGTATTCCAACAATTCTAACTCAAAAGCCCGCACTCATCCGTCATTTCCTTCTCGCCTGATAATCAATCACTGAATGAATTGGGTCAACTCTTCTCTCAAACCTATCTTCTTTTTGGGCTACCACCACCTTCCTAACTCAGGCTTTCCCTGCTTCAATCCCAGAATAAAGCAAATTCTCTTTTAACTGGAATCCCCATCTTCAGTCTTTCAACATCTCTCCTCAAGCACGTTCATAAGATCAGTACTGCTGCACTAATCTCCCAGAAGTATGTGCACTTCATACTACTACTCAAAATTTTTATGGGCTCCTCAACAGCTACAAAATAAAACTCACATTCTTCTTAAAGATTTTTATTTATTTATTTGAGAGAGAGAGCATGAGAGGTGGTGGGCAGGGGAGCCCTGGAGAGGGAGAAGCAGACTCCTTGTGCAGCAGGGAGCCCAACGAAGGGCTCCATCCCAGGACCTTGGGATCATGACCTGAGCCATAACTGACTGAGCCACCCAGGTGACCCTGAAGTTCACACTCCTTAGACTGGCCGTCAGGGCCTCTGTATTCCACAATCTATGCCAACCTTATCCCCATCACCTCCCCTGTAACACAAACAACACTCCAATATAGTCAAATGGTCTACCAGAGAATCTATATGCATTTCCCCAGTAGTCCCACAGTCATTATCTGTACCAATGATTTTCGCTATTATCCTGTTTGGTTTTTTTCTTTCCCAAAAGTTCTCAACCCAGGCTATGCATCGGCCTCTCCTGTAGAGTTTAAAGATGTGGCCCAGAAATCTGGATATTTTTCAAAATTCTGCAAGTAAATTTTCACAAAAAGTAAAAACCAACCTATTCATAGACTTTAAGAAAGTCTTCCGTAAGGTAGTCATGCTTTCAGCACCTAGAGTACCTAATATTATTCAGTAAAAAAGCAAAACCAAAAACTTAAATTGCCCAGAGAAACCATCACTTAAATATCTAAGCATTCTTTTCTTAATCACCTGTACAACATAAATCTTTCTAATTAACATCTACTTCCTAACAAAAAGTAAACACAGTAACTGAAAAATGCTAGTAAAAATTAAATTTTGATATACTCATCAAATTTGTGAGAAACATCACGACCATTCCAATTAAAAATTCAATTTAATATGTGCCTGCCCTATATATGACAATCATTTAAATGTGAACAGAACATGCTAATGTGAATGTCCAGTTTGAAATTCAATATGCAGAATTATTTATGGATATCATGAGTAGCCTGAACGAACCCAGCTGTGGCAATTTCACCTTAGTCCATGAATATAAAGATGCAAAGGAGGGGGTCAATAAGGGCAAAAAAGAAAGATAGTAGTTGTCAAACCAGACTGCACTTTAGAATAACCTGGGAGCTTTTAAAATTTCCACGTTCGAGCACACTCTAAACCAATTAAGTCAGATCTCTGGGGTGGGAACCATGCACCAATATTTTTTAACGCTCCCCAGGTGCTTCCAATGTGTAGCCAACACAGAACCAATAAATCAGAAGAGAATCTGTCCCAGGTTCTAAAAACCTAAAGATTAGAACTATACAAAGACAAAGAGGAAAAAAGCCCCAGAAAGCAAGGAGTACTTCGTAAGTAAGGTGCTTTCTCACAAGTTATAAATGATTTCTATGTATTAAGGATATGTAATATTTTCCTCAGTTTCTTGGCTTCTCCATTATGTCAGTTCTTTGACATACAGATGTTTTTGACTTTTATGAAGTCAAATCCATTGATCAAACTAACTTTTCCCCCTTATCTGGTTTTTATTTTTGCCTCAAGACTAACAACAAAACCAAAACAATAAAAAACAGGGTACTTCCTAACATTATGATTCTTAACCAAAGTAATGAATAAAAAAGTCAGGAGGGCCTGGGTGGCTCAGTCAGTTCAGCGTTTGCCTTCCGCTCAGTTCATGACCCCAGGGTCCTGGGAGGAGTCCCGTGTCAGGCTCCCCGCTTAGCGAGAACCTGTTTCTCCCTCTCCCTCTGCCTGCTGATCCCCCTGCTCCTGTGCTCTCTGTCAAATAAATAGATTAAATCTGAAAAAAAAAATCAGTATTAACCTAGAACTATAAATAACCTTAAATGTTTAAAATTAAATATGAATAGGCCATGTGTAAAATAAAATGGCTACAAGTTAACTTTAAAAGGATACTTTTTGATTTCACTGTATTTAAACAATAATGACTTTGTCCATTTTTACTATTTTTTTTAACTATTTATTTACATGTAGGCTGCATGCCCAGGACAGGGCCCAAAGGAGGGCTTGAATTCACTAGACCTGAGCTGAGATCAAGACTCCAATGCTTAACCAATTAAGCTAACTAGGTGCCCCCCAATTCTTACTTTTAAAATAAACTGTCTAGGGGCACCTGGGTGGCTCAGTGGGTTAAAGCCTCTGCCTTCAGCACGGGTCATGATCTCAGGGTCCTGGGATCAAGCCCCGCATCGGGCTCTCTGCTCAGCGGGGAGCCTGCTTCCCCCTCTCTCTCTGCCTGCCTCTCTGCCTACCTGTGACCTCTCTATGTCAAATAAATTAAAAAAAATAATAATAAGATGAGAACAAGACAGAATAGACAAGATTATTCCACACAATCACATTTATTATTTTTATCCTAACAAGTAATTATTACAACAAAATTTAAGGGCGGGTTCACTGTCCAAAATATTTTGTAGTAATAAATCCCATTGTAAATATAGATCAATAGGCATAATTCTTCCCCAGATTGTCACGAATTCAATTGACTACTAGTTGTTGTTTTTTTTAAGATTTTATTTATTTATTTGAAGGAGAGTGAGTGAGAAAGCATGAGTCAGGGAGCGGGGAGGTGGGCTAGGCAGAGGGAGAGGGAGAAGCAGACTCCCTGCTGAGCAGGGAGCCCAATATGGGGTTTGATCCCAGGACCCTGAGACCATGACCTGGGCTGAAGGCAGATGCTTAACCAACTGAGCCACTCAGGCGCCTCTGACTACTAGTTTCAAACATGAGTTTTTGCTTTTAACATGAGTAACACAGTCATTATTAAGGCACTGTTACCTTATCAATTTGCCCAGTGTTCTTTCATTATGGTGAGTTTTATATAGAGACTTATGACAAAATTTTGTTTTTCTGGTTCAAATTCAAAACAAAAGCTATGCTAAATGTCAAAAGTTGAGAACAGTTTGGAAAGGACATTCATGAAGATGATCACTCAGGGATATTGAGTTTTAATAGCTGAAAACAAAAGTCACTACTGAAAAATGTCTATGTGCTTTTAACCCCATTGTCCACCAGAGGGAGCATCACATCTAATTTAGAGTCTAAATGGGGAACTCCCAGATGGAAACGGGAAATCATCTAAAACTTGATCTACAAAAAATAAATAAATAAATTTAAAAAATAAACAAATAAATAAAACTTGATCTACAAATATTTCACATGTAGCATTTACAGAATTAAACATGAAACCAAATCATAGCATCCAAAAAAAAATCCAAAGGAAATATTTATCAAATAACTGGACTGCTTAGAACTGTAATACTTACAGAAATCCATTCATCTGTTTAACGTAAATACACAAGTTACACAGATATCCTGAAACTATACAGAGCAAACATATGTTGATGCAGTCTGTGCTGCAGCAGAAAACTATGCAATGCCAACAAGCTCCCACTGATAATGCTCCAATGTGTTTTTGCCTCCCCCGACGTGACATCCGGCTTCTCTTTCTGCCAGCTCCAATGACTTCAGGGCCCCCACAATTCAGAGGTAACAGCAACTTTACCAATTCCCACAATTATGTAAGGTCTAACCTCTATAATCCTTATCCTTTGTCATTCAGTGATTCTGCTTCTCTGATCCAACCCCAAATTGATACAAGCCCTTTGTAGAAAAACTGACCAGTCCATGAGAATAACTCTTACAGCTGGGAGACACCAGATGACCAAATATATAGATACCCACTGGCCAAGAATCTAAACAAACACCCAGAGTTGTTCTTTTCAACCTAAAACTTTTTAGTGCCTCATTCTTCAATATGACTAATCAAGAATGACCAGACACAGAGCACCTGAGTGGCTCAGTTGTTAAACGCCTCCCATCACCTCGGGTCATAATCCCGAGGTCCTGGGATGGAGTCCCACATTGGTCTCCCTGCTCAGTGGGAGGCCTGATTCTCCCTCTCCCACTGCCCCTGCCTATGTCCCTCTCTCGCTGTCTCTCTCTCTCTGTCAAATAAATAAATACATAATCTTAAAAAAAAAAAAAAAACAATGGCCAGACACCTGAGGACAGTTCTTTTTTCTTTTCTTTTCTTCTATTTTTGTCATAGAGAGTTTGAAACATTCCCAAAAGTAGAGAATAGTATAATGGAACCCCACACATTCATCAACCAGCTTCAAAAATTATCAACACATGAAAAAAAAAATCATCAACCCATGGATAACCTTATACAACCTATACTCTTCACCAATACCTCCCAACTACATTACTTTAAAGCAAACCCCAGTCTGTCGCTTCAACCATTATCTACCTCAAAAAGACAAAACTTTTGATTTTACCTTCTCATTTGGAAATAACTTCAGATTGATAACAAAAATTGCAAGAAATAGTAAAGACTTCCATTTGTCCTTCACAAGGACATCATATAATGCTTACATCTTACATAATCAAAGAACAATTATCAAAATCACTTAACGTTAAATCTAATAATTTCTAATTTTATTGCATTATAATCAGAGAACAAAGCTCCTATTACCTGAATTTGTTGAAACTTCCTTTACCATCTAATATAAGGTATATTTTTGTAACAGTTCTGATTACTCAAAAATATGTAACCTCAGGATGCCTGAGTGGCACAGGCACTGTGCCTTCGGCTCAGGTCATGATCCCAGGGTCCTGGGATTGAGTCCCACATCACGCTCCTTGCTCAGCGGGGAGCCTACTGCTCCCCTCTGCTTGTCCTCTCTCTCCCCCTCGCTGACAAATAAATAAATAAAATCTTTTTTAAAAATGTAATCTCTGCTATGTATATAGTCTTCAATATCTAATAAATTTATTAATTGCAAAACAAATTAACATTGATTCAATATTATTAACTAATCTATAGACTTCACTCAAATTTCATCAATTGTCCCACTAATGTCCAATTTTTAATCCAGGACCATACTTGGCATGCTTTAGTTTTCATGCTTTCTTGGTGTCCTTTAATCTGGAAGAGGCTCTTCAGTCTCTCTGTCATTCACCACCTGGATTTATTTGCAGAGTACTGCCTAGTTACCGTATACTATCCCTCAAATTGGTTTCCTTTGATGTTTCCTCATGATTAAATTCAGGTTACATTTTTGACACCTATACATCAGAGCAGGGATGTTGTGTCTACTCAGTGCGTATCAGGAAGTATACCATGTCAATACGTCATATTATTAGTGTTATTAACTTTGATCTCCTGCTTAAAGTGATGCCTGCCAAGTTTATCTACTGTGAAGTTACTATACTTCTTCTCTTGTACTTAATGAGTAAGGAGACTAAAAATTATGCATCTATTTTTTTAAGATTTTATTTATTTACTTACTTATTTGAGAGAGAGAGAAAAGTCAGGCGGGGGGAGGGGCAGAGGGAAAAGCCAACTCCCAGTTGAGCAGGGAGCCCAATGCAGGGCTCATCCCAGGACCCTGGGATCATGACCTGACCCAAGGTTGATACTTAACCTACTGAGCCACCCAGGCACCACTGTAAATACCTATTTCTGATCATATTTTTGCCTACTCATTTTAGCAACCACAGATTATTCCTGTCCAAAAGTTACAGATTAGACTGTTTCTGAGATACAATCCAACTCAAACATTCTATCCCTCGTTCTACTAGCATCTTAAATTAAAAACTTCACCTTGGGGTGCCTGGGTGGCTCAGTTGTTGGGCGTCTGCCTTCGGCTCAGGTCATGACGCCAGGGTCCTGGGATCCAGCCCTGCATCGGGCTCCCTGCTCAGTGGAGAGCCTGCTTCTCCCTCTCTCTCTGTCTGCTGCTCTGCCTACTTGTGTGCGCGCTCTCTCTCTCTCTGACAAATAAATAAAATCTTTAAGAAAAAAAAAGAGTCTCTCTCTCTCTCCCCCTCTGCCCCTCCCCCATGCCTCAGGCACAGGTGTGCACGCACATTCTCTCAAATAAAATAAAATATACAAGATCTAAAAGAAAGCACGGGTAAATTACTCTATCATAATCAAAGTGAAAAGCCAACCTAAGAGGAAATATTTCCAATATTTATCAAAGAAAAAGGCTAATATCCATTATGTACAAAAAAATGCTTAAAATTTAAAGTGGAGGGGCGCCTGGGTGGCTCAGTGGGTTAAGCCTCCGCCTTCAGCTCAGGTCATGATCTCAGGGTCCTGGGATTGAGCCTCGCATCGGGCTCTCTGCTCAGTGGGGAGCCTGCTTCCCCCTCTCTCTCTGCCTGCCTCTCTGCCTGCTTGTGATCTCTCTCTCTGTCAAATAAATAAATAAAATCTTTAAAAAAAAAATTTGAAGTGGAAAAAAAAAGACCAGAAATTTTATAAATGGTGAAGAGATATATATACATTAAAAAAAATTTTTTAAAGATATAGACAAGTCACAAAAACATATACATACGGCCTTTACACATATGAAAAAATATTTAACCAGGGCACCTGGCTGGATCAGTCTTGATCTCAGGGTCATGAGTTCAAGCCCCACATGGAGCACAGAGTTTGCTTACAAAATAAAAGAGTAGGAGCACCTTGGTGGCTCAGTGGGTTAAATGTCTGCCTTCAACTCGGGTCATGATCCCAGGGTCCTAGAATAAAGCCCCACATTGGGCTACCTGCTGGGCAGGAAGCCTGCTTCTCCCTCTCCCACTGCCCCTGCTTGTGTTCCCTCTCTCGCTGTGTCTCTGTCAAATAAATAAACAAAATCTTTAAAAATAAATACATAAATAAATAATTCTGGGATAATCTAAGCACCAAAATAATTACACAACTAATTATAAACCACTAGAAAAAAAAGGAAATTCATGAGTCCATACTGATAATAAATAGACAAATAATGAGGAAGAAGGATGGATCTTGTTTATAGTAGAATGCTGAGCTGAATGCTAACTGCTAAGTGTGGGGGGAGTGCTATAGCTAGAAAACCAGCATTTTGCAAATATCAGACCAAAGATTCAATCAAGAATCATCTATGGATTCTAAATCTAGAGGAAATTTCAACAAACAGCTTATTTCCATGGTCTTAAAATGTCTTCCCACAGATTATTAGTTGGGAGATGAGGGACTGTGCACAAGTGGGAAAACAAGACAACAGATTAACAGGGTGATCACGATTACCACCATCAATGAAAGGCAGCTAAAAACTGTGAGCCTCCAAATGGGATACCCTGAAGAGACATAAACACATATAGCATCACAGCTGAGAACACATAACCTGAATCTAACCATGAAGAAACATTACGTAAACCCAAAATGAGGAAAGTTCTATTAAAACAGAAAGGAAAGGAAAAGGAAAGTCAGTGTTATAGGACAAAGGAAAGTTGTGGAATGTTCCAGATTAAAGAAGGCCAAAGATAAGACAATTAACTCTATTTAAAGGGGGGAAAATGCTATGAAGAACATTATTGGGTCACTTGACAAAACTGAAATACAGATACTAAAGTAATATGGTAATGTTAAATTTAATGAAGTTGGTATGTATAACTTTCCTAATTGTTGGGAATACATATTAAAGTACTTAGCATAAAGGGCCAGGATATATGGAATTTACATATTCAGAAAGAAGAAAGTGTGTACATGTGGGTAAAGATGGGGGCTTAAGGGAGGACAGGGAGGAAAGAGTGTGTAAATGAAGTCAAATATTAATAACTTAATCTGGGTAAAAAGTATCCAGATTTATTTGTCCCCTTCTTATTCTTGCCACTTTCCTGTAAATTTGAAATTCTTTCCCAACAAAAATATTAAAAAAAATAAATTTTAATTATAATGGGAAGAGGTTACTTTTCCATGAAAGTAGCTAGAGAAACATACAAAAATTGCAAACACCAAAATCATGGTATGTTCAAAATTATCTTAAAAATAACTCCAGATTCTGGGGCGCCTGGGTGGCTCAGTCAGTTAAGCCTCTGCCTTCAGTTCAGCTCATGATCCCGGGGTCCTGGGACTGAGCCCCATGTCAGGCTCCCTGCTCAGCAGGGAGTCTGCTTCTCCTTCTCTCTCTGCCCCTCACCCCACTTGTGCTCTCCACTCTCTCTCTCAATAAATAAATAAAATATTTAAAAAATAAAAATAACCCCAGGTTCTGATTTCATGTATTTTCTGCACATATAATACTAAATTACAGCCCATGAAACATGAAAGAGTATACACGTACTTAGGAATAATTTAACACTTGATTATAAATGTAGAGTCCCTAGTTCCTTTTCATCATATTCAGTGCTATTTCAGGATGCTATAGTATCCATTTGATAAGTGCTTTTACTGAGTACTTAGAGTAGGCCATATGCCATTTAATTTAACCCTTTCTTAAGTCTTTGCTACTCAGGTGTGATCAGCAAACCAGCAGCTTTAGCTTGTTAGAGATGCAGAATCTCACACTCAACCCAGACCTTACTGAATCACAATGTACACTCGAACAAAACCTTTGATTTATTTCCACATTAAAGTTCAAGAGGGGCTGCTCTTAGTGACTTAACAGGTTTATGTCTAGTTCCCATTAACTCTGAGGCACGAAGTACAATTCCCCAGAGCAGCTCTCCTCCATGACATGACTCATGCTTGTTTCTCCAACCCCACTCACGGCCTCCACAGTCTTCAAGGCAAGGAAGAGACAGCAGGAAGAATGCACAAGATGTTTCACAGCAGACTCAGAAATGGCTTGTATAACTTATTTGACAGAGAGAAAAAGATCACAAGTAGGCAGAGAGGCAGGCAGAGGGAGAGGGGGAAGCAGGCTCCCTGCTGAGCAGAGAGCCCGATGCGGGGCTCGATCCCAGGACCCTGAGATCATGACCTGAGCCGAAGGCAGAGGCTTAACCCACTGAGCCACCCAGGTGCCCCTGTTTCCTACAATTTCAAAGGAAACAAAATCTAAGAAAGACTTTCTAAAAGTTTATTTAAATTTCTAACTACAAAAAAGGATACAAGCTTGACTGAGGGAAAAATACAAAATATAAAAAGTACAAAGGAATATCTTCCCTCCCACCTCCAAGTCCTATTCTCTAGAAGTAATCATATTCTGGGTGTTCTTCCAAACTTTTCCTATACACACAAGTACATACACATACACATACACACACACACACACACACACACACAAAGATTTATTTAAAATATATACATTGTTCTACAACTTTATTCACCCAGCAATGTGTCATGGACAGCCATCCAAATCCATGAAAATGGATCTACTTCCACCTGAAAAGCTGGACAGTATCTATAATACGGCTACACCATAACTTAACCAGTCCCCCATTAATGGACATTAAAATTTTCTCTCCCTTTTTAATTATCAAACTGCTATACTAAGTATCCTTGTGCAGCCACTGTTATTTCTAATTCTGTCAGAATTCCACCAAGTAGGGTTGAGAAAACATAGAGCTCAGTTGACAGGTCCTATCAAATTGCACTCCTGCAAGTGTATGAATGTTCTGTATTTGTGTTTATAAGGAACATAAGAGACACTTTTTTGGGGTTGTTATGAGAATTAAGTGAAGTAATACAAAGCAAAGCACTTAAAATCATGCCTGGTATTGCTAAGTAATAATATTAGCTACTGAATAATAATATTCAATCATCATACATAGTGGTGACAAGTAAATGGAAGCTAGCTCTCTTACTTTCCCTTGATAATCAAGGTTAATCACCATCCCATATTCGGCCGTATCCAATACAGGGGAACCATCTCTCCCTTGAGTGCTAAACAATCGGAACCAGCCTAAAGTTAGAGGATGAGAAGCAAAAATTGACTAAGTCATCCCAACTATGCAGCACTAAGTCCACACCTTGGTTCCTAATCCCAACATATCCTGATTCAGGAGAAAACCAGAACCAAATTTTGTTCACTGGTTCACAACATATACTAGGACAAACCTCAGCCTCTCAAAATGATACAAAAAACATGTCGAGGGATGCCTGTGTTAGTCAGTTAACCGTCCAACTCTTGATTTCAGCTCAGGTCTTGATCTCAGTGTCCTGATTGCAAGCCCTGCACTGGATTCCGCACTGGGCATGGAGACTACTTAAAAAGAAAAAAGAAAAAGATACGTCCAGTGTTTTCTAATAGTTCTCAAAATACAATCCAGGGACCACTGGAAGTCCCCAAAGCTCTTTCAGGAGACCTATAAAGTCAAAACGATTTTCTTAATAATACTAACATCTTTTCTGGGCGCCTGGGTAGCTCAGTTGGTTAAGCCCCTGCCTTCAGCTCAGATCATGATCCCGGAGTTCCAGGATCGAGTCCCGCGTCAGGCTCCCAGCTCCATGGGGAGTCTGCTTCTCCCTCTGACCTTCTCCCCTCTCATGCTCTCTCTCACTCTCTCTCGTTCAAATAAATAAATAAAATCTTTAAAAAAAAAAATAAAAAACACCTTTTCTGCCTTTTTTATTCTCATTCTCCCATGAGTGTACAGTGGAGTTTTCTAGACACTATATGACATTTTGCAAAATACTGAATGCAGAGGCAGTTATGGGAATCCAAAGGTCTTCTATTAGGCCAGACATTAAAGAGATACACAAAAATGTAAAGTAAGCAACTTCTCTCAGTAAATGTTCTTTTCTTTCAGAAAATACAGTCTATTTCACTTTAAAACTTTGTTAAAATGTAATAATTGTTTAAATACACATTTTCAAAACTTATCAGTTTTAATTTTTTATCCAATAAAACCAATAGAGATAGCCACATAAGTAAGACCCACTCAGAGTAAAACCTATTCAGAGTCCTAAATAACTTTTTTAGAGCCCCTCCTATGAAATCCTTCTCAATTTTTAAGAATGTAAAGGAGCTCTGAGACTGAAAAGTTTGACAAACACGGCTCTATGTTATCAGTTGTCTCAAATGACAGCATATGTCAACAGCAGTCAAACCATAGGTTTTAGCCCATTGGTTCAATTGTCCTGTGAAAGTCAGAGGCAACCATGTAAGGTCTACCAGAAGCCTGTCAGCAGGTCTCAGAGATGGCAGCACAGGTAGAGAAGGCAAATCAAAGAGCAGGAGAAGTTCCAGTAAGAACAAATCAGTGATCCCTCCGCATTACGAAAGGGTCTACGATAAAAACCTGACACCAGGTTTTTTGGGACCAGGCTGGTCCCAAATATGTGTTGCCATTTGGGGAACTCAGGATCCTTCTCTACTGGTGGCAAACCAGGCACTCTGTACTAGGAGAAGCCACATGGCCCTGGTGAGGCCAACTGTACTGTTGAGTTCCAGGCACCAATCTCCACCCCTGTCCCCACAGTTGCTCTGTTCCTGAGCCCTCTGAACAATCACCAGGTTGTGTGAAGAAGAACAACTACTGCTATCCACAAAGCAGGTCATCCTGTCTGATTAAGAACGTCCTCTGCTGTAGCATTCACATGGACCAAATGTTTTCAGGCTCAGGGCTCTGCCATACAGCCCTTTCCCAAACCTCCTTGCAGAAGAAAAGGAAAAAGCAAAAGAAACAGGAATTGCAACTCCCATTTAAAAAGAAAAATGAAAGTCATATCCACAGTCCTTTCCCAACCCACCTCGTTATCAATCCTTCCTTGACCCTCAGGTAAATCCATTAGCCAGTGCCCAGGCATCTGCAAATCCTGACTTCAAGTCATCTCTCAAGGTTCTACTCTTTGAGGGCCTTCACAATTCGCCCCCCCCAACCTCCCCAAGGAGAGTCTGTAACATGACAGCAGTTCGCCAGCACCTGGTACTGACCTGTTTCACAAAACCAGCCATAAACCCACAGAATGCCTTTCACCCATTATTTAAACAGAGGTGAGTGCCTCCCTGTCTCCACTTGGCTCTTCCTACCAGGCCCTTAAATCTTAGCTTAGGAAGTCAATGTGAGAATTTTGCCTGTTGAAACTATTCATTCCAATGCTTAACATTCTTGGTAACTTCGGTTACTTAGAAAATTCACCTATAAAAAAGCAGGGCTGGGGGGCCGGGGCGGAACCTGGGTGGTCAGTCGGTTAAGCATTCAACTCTTGATTTTGACTCCAGTCATGATCTCAGGTTCGTGAGATGGAGCCCCAAGCTGGGGCCCTGTGTAGCCAGGTGTGTAGCCTGATTGGGATTCTCTCTCTTCCTCTCCCCTTCCCTGCACACACATGCACTCTCTCATTAAAAAAAGAAGGAAGGAAGGAAGGAACACATGCTACTATATATATATATGTGTGTGTGTGTGTGTGTGTGTGTGTATATATATATATATATATACACACATATATATATATATGAAGTCCTCTCATTCTGACCACTCTACCTTTTGATCAATCAATTAATTTGACATCATGTACCCTAATCCACCGAGTCCATCACATTCCACTGTCCATCAACCTACCCTCCTTATGGCCTCAGTCCCTTGCTTGAAAATCATGGTGCCTGATTACCTTCCCTGCCTACAACTTCCACTTCTTCTCCCACTCTCCATCCATTACACTAACCTGGCAATCCTGGATAAACCCAAATTTCATAGTCAAGTAGCTGACCATGGAGAGAGAAAAAGCACTCCTGTGCTAACTGCTCTCACTCTAAATAAATGAACACAAGTTTTATGTGGATCCCCAGCACTTCCCAGCTATGCTATTACATTCCACGAGGCAATTCACTCTTCTAGAAGGATATTTCAAACCTTCTCTTCTCTAAGACGGAGTTACTCAGCAACCACTTCCCTAGCTGTCCTCAAACAATCCATTGCTGCCGCTGCCTTCTCTAGCACTCTTCTTACCTCAGTATATGAAGGTATTCCTTCCTGCCTCCACCCAGGTTCAGCCCTTGGCCGAAATGGATTACATCACCTCACCAAACACAGTGTTCTTTTCTTTTTTTTTTTTTTTTTTAAGATTTTATTTATTTATTTGAGAGCGCGAGAGAGAGAGAGAGAGAGAGAGAATGAGAAAGAGCATGAAAGGGGAGAAGGTCAGAGGGAGAGGCAGACTCCCCATGGAGCTGGGAGCCCGATGCGGGACTTGATCCCGGGACTCCAGGATCCTGACCTGAGCCCAAGGCAGTGGCTTAACCAACTGAGCCACCCAGGCGCCCCGCGGTGTTCTTTTCTTGCCCTTTACTGCCTGGTCATATCTACCCACACTGTAACTCCAATGTAGCTGCTTTATTTACTATTAATTGATCAAATCTGTCTCATGGACATGGGGCTGTTTTTTCTATAATTAGTCTAATCTTCCTGATGAACACCCACCCTAGGAAATAGCCAGAAACTTAACATTTGCCAAATATCTCAGTCTGTTCCAGTTAATATTCAGACATTTAAGTTTAATTCCTTACCCAAGCTGGTTTAAATAGATGCTTTCAGGTAAATTTTTCTCCAAATGGGGCTTAAGGGACATCCTTATGGTGGCAAGAAGACCTAGGATCTTGGTGTTTCTGTGGATCTTCACTGACCTCTGCTGCAAAGAGGTGATCCTGTCCCATGGCTGGACTGCTGCCATCTCACCTTCTGGGATGTCATGCCTGCACCCAGCGCTGTATTCATGACCCCAACTTTCGGTCTGGAGTTGTATGATGCCTGCTGTCCCACCAGGCCCCTCAGCTCCTCCACATCCCTCCCAGTGGTATGAGAGCATTTCAGACTCCCCTGCTACCACAGGCTCATCTGTCTAGCCACCTCCTTCTACCACTGCTGTGCTGTATCCCCGTGTTGGAACAGCACCAACCCGCATAGCTATCCCCTCTCAAGATTCCAAATAAGGAGCACAGCCAAAGGCCTTCTACTTTTGACTGTCCCCTCTATTTAACACACTCACCCCAACTCCAGAACTCGGGCCAGACAAGGAAGCTCAAACCAGGTATTTTAAGGGCGGCTCAGTCACTGGAGTGTGTAACTCTTGATCTTAGGGTTGTGAGTTCAAGCCCCACATTAGATGTAGAGATTACTTTAAAAAAAAAAAATCTTTCAAAAAAAACCCCAAAACATGTATTTCTCATAATCTGTTCTCCCTACCTCTGTCCCCCTTTCTTCCCATCCACCAAGGCTCTCTCAGGGCTGGAAAAGATGAACTTTCCATTTCCAAATCATCCTCCTCCCGCTTGGGAGGCACTAAGCCTCAAGCTCAGCCTCAATGATGGAAGAGAGATCATATCCTCTTTACCCAAGAAAAGAAACTATCATCAGAGTATGTCAGGGGAAGCTCTTGATACGGAAACTACAGGCAACTTGGAACTTTAAAAAAAAAAATTTTTTTTAAGATTTTATTTATTTATTTGACAGAGACAGAGATCACAAGTAGGCAAAGAGGCAGGCAGAGAGAGGGGGAAGCAGGCTCTCCGCTGAGCAGAGAGCCCAACGCAGGGCTTGATCCCAGGATCAGTGGGTTAAAGCCTCTGCCTTCGCTCGGGTGATGGTCTCAGGGTCCTGGGATCGAGCCCCGCATCAGGCGCTCTGCTCGGTGGGGAGCCTGCTTCCCCCTGTCTCTCTGCCTGCCTCTGCCTGCTTGTGATCTCTCTCTGTCAAATAAATAAATATTTGACATGACCTGAGCCGAGATCATGACCTGAGCCGAAGGCAGAGGCCTTGACCCACTGACCCACCCAGGCACCCCTACAATGGAATTTTATATGCTGCATTTATGAAAACAGAAAACACAAGTAACCCTTTGTAATCTTTTCCAGGTCTGTCAAACTAAAGAGGTGAGCAACTGCAGAAAAAGGATAATATAAATTATTTCAAGTCACAACTTCATATCATTTAATCTTTCTCCAATTTACATCATTTTTTTCTACTCACAGGATGAAAAAATAGTCCTTATTGAGAGGAAAAAAGGAAGAGAAGCCATGAAGCAGATTCATTCAAGTTTCTCTATTAATAAAAATAAATATGCAAGAACTAAAGCACTTTTCAAATAGCCCAAGTCCAAAGGAAATCAGGTACAATGAAATAATAAATTATAATAGATCTGTTATTTTATGTTGCCACCCCCACCCCAAACTGTTATTGTTACAAATGAATATTTTCATTCCATTTAATTCAAATGCAAGACAGCAGAAAGGCAAGAACAGCTAAAGGAAAATTCAGCCAGATGTTCTTAACACAAACCAAAAGCTTACTGTGTGTCAGGCACTAGGGGCTACTCTCAAGGACTTTACAGCTAATGATGAACAAACAAATTTTACTCACAAGGTGATAAAGAACACAGAAACTTTACCCCAGTGATGGTCATTCAACTGTAGCAGAAAACTGCATGAAACAATGCACCAAAGTTTGATTTCTCTAACACTGTTTGCAGGCTGTGCTGATTCCCAACTAGGCACTGCAAAAATACTAACCACTGATGCAGAAGTGTTCAACGGAGTACCTACTACCATACCACAAGTCAGCTATATCCTAGTAAGTGCAAATAAATAAATAAGTGCAGATGTATTTTTTGTGTAAAGCACTACTAAATGAGTGTGCATCAGTAGGAAATTCCTTTTGTTTGTTTTTGTTTGGATGCTTGGCATTTACTGATATCCCTTTTCTTATTTTATGTTTGCTAATTCCACCCACTATAATGAATATTGGTGGGAACAGAGCCTGCCTCCTTTCCTAAAAGCCAGTAAGTCCTAATAGTCACCTTCTCAAATTCCCTTGCAGCTAGGATGCAGGCAGTGACTCAATCTCAGCCAATCCAAAACACCACTGAAGATTTGGAATCAGAAGCTAATACCGCAAAGAAGCATGGATGAGAAAGTAGCTTTCCAACAATACTGTTTCCCAACAGCAGTGGCAAGAGTAGCGGCAGCAGGGCCCAGGATCGTGGTGCTGGTAATACAAGCGGGAGAAGCCAGCATCCAGGCAGCATGACAAATGATGTACTCTCCAGGTCCCAACCCCAACTACTCCTGAAGTGTAATTCTGACTATGGAACTCCCCTTGGTTCCTGCCCACTTTCAGAACTGGGATTCCTCCAGACCTCAAAGCAATGCTGAGATCTCCCCAATGCTCTTGCATGACATTCCTTATTTTGCTTAAAGCATTACTAACAAGAAATCTCTCGCTAATACGCTATATGAGTGATAGCCAACAGTAATGAAATAGTATAGTAAATAAAGAAGCATCCCACCCACAAACAGATGGGTCTGTGTAGTCTAGTTTGGAAAACAGACAATTTGTGTATCACATGATTCAAGTTCTGCTCTGATAATTCAGCGAATAATTTGTCATCATGTATTAATTCCAAAACTTTTCAATCACAACTACTAAATAACTTTGCCAGTCTGATTTCACCTGGAAGACGACCCACACCTCCTCTCTCCATCAACTAATATTATAGGGCAGCAAGTTCTCTACATTCAAACTCAAGGTACACCCCCCAGATGATTTAACAGGAGAAAGAGCCCAGGTCTCTACTTTGCTTGAATAAGAATCAAAGATCTATAACTTTCAATTTCGAGGCCTTCAGCAAATAGTCAAGTCCTGAATTAACTTTTCAAAACTTTTTAAGTTTTGAAGTTTACGAAAACTTCAAAGTGCTCTCTCAACTGATTTTTTTTGTTGGTTACTGTTATGGTTACATCAGGAAGCTACAGATGCAATTGTTACTGTTATTTAGTAACTTTAAAACACAAAGTTAAATAAATTAATTCCTCAATTACGATCGAATAAGGAATTGGCTAAGATTAATGGTCAAGCTACCGATTTGAGTCCTGCAACTACCTCCTTACCTCCACCCACCCAAATCCCAGGCTAAGAGACTTGAAGGGCAGTCCTGGAAAAGATCATCCCACCCATCTCAAACAGAGCTCTCCTCTTTGGCAGATAATAGGAGCTCAGTAACATTAGGTTGCTGGAGTACAAGTCCTATGACTGTGCATATACATTACGCGTTTCCATAAATTGCTTTAACATAGCACTTCACATTGGCCCAGGGCTTCCAGGCTTATGAAACCCTTTCGCACGAATTCTCGCATCCCGATAGGTGGTTAAGACTTAGACTTGCCTGCACAGCCATTAAACGCAAAGCACATCATGGAAGCTCGGTAACTTAGGCTCCCACAGCACTGTACTGCATCTCTATTTCAGCCCTTCGGATTCGCTGTAATTAATTCTTGCTCTCCCTGATGTGCTCGGCAAGGATTCTTAACGGATACCCCGCTCATCTTCGTAGCCCCAGGCGGAACGCGACCAGGACCGTGGAAAGTGTTCCGTAAACACCGAGATTCTTCCGCCTCCCGCCTCCTCTCCTGGCGGGGCCTGAGTACCGAGTCCGGTTTGCACACATCCCTGCGCCCCCGCAGCACCCCAGTTGTGACTTCCGGGGCCGCACCGATGAAGCGTGCGCCCAGGACACAGACTTTTTGTTTCCCGGTAAAACACAGCACAACGCTGCCCCTTAGCTCTGCCCCACCGGCTCCCTCCAATTCCTACGGCAGCCCGGGGACACCGGCGGGGGTGCTAGCGGATCCTCCTCGGCCCCACGGAGCGGCGGGGGCTGAGCCTGGGACGCCCCCCACCCCCCGCACCCAGCCCCCTGCGGGCCGCGACGCGCCCCCGGGAACCGCGCGTCCCAGGACGCGCGCGGGGCTGGGCACCGGGGCAGCGCCCCCAAACGTGCGCACCCACGACCGGGCAGGGTCCCGCGGCGGGCGGCCCCACGACGTCCCCCGCACCCCGACCCCGCACCGCCCGGGACTCAGGTGGGCGAGGGCGCTCCGCACCTACCCGAGGAGGCAGCGGTCGCAGACGACGCCACGACTCCCCTTGCACACCGTGTACGCCAAGGGATCCGAGCGGAAGAGCAGCTCTCCCGGGCGCAGCTGCACCAAGGCGCGCAGCCCGTTTCCCCTGTTGGCGGTGCTGAACTTTTCCACCTTCGGCGGCTCCATCACCTCAGGTCCGCACCTCAGCTGTCCGCCGCGTCCCGCAGCTAGCGTCTCGGTGCCGCCGGGAGCCGCGCGCCTGCGCCGTGCGCGCACGCGTACGCCCGAGGGGCGGGGCGGGCGCGCGGGGCCTTCTGAGCATGCCCAGACGGGGTCCGGCAGCCAGGCGGGCCGGAGCCGCGCGCGCGGGGCGGGGGTTGCGCCTCCGGACCCCAGGGCAGGCCACCGCCGACCCCAGAGCCGCTCCGCGAGAGTGGCGGTGTTGCACATAGTGGCCCAGCGTTCTGTTGTGATAGTTTGTATGCAGACGGAGAGGTGAGAGAACAGTGCGGTTGGGATCTGTATACCCTACCCTGAGATCAGACAGTTCTTAGCATTTTGCCATTTCTGCTCATTTTCTCTCCCCAGGTATGTAGCCATTGGTGCTGAACCCCTTGAAAGGAAGTTGTGTTGTTGAATCATTTAAAAGTAAGCTGCAGACATCATGATCGCTCATAACTCATTTCATAATTAAATGCTGTCCCCTGTGCTGAGCAGAAGGCTGAGAACAAAGCAGAAGCTGACCCCCTCCAAACCTCCCCCCACTCCTGTGGCAGTCCTCTAGGAGACTCCCAACTATCTTCATGTTAATGCTTTGCTAGAGCGAAAAACAACCTTAGCTAGATAAGAGCAAGGCCTCCAGTGTCCTGAGGGTCCTTTGCTTGTGAAAAGCCCTTTTAGACCCCCCCCCCTTTTTCCTTACCTCCTCCGACTTCCAAGTATGTAATCAGCCATTCTGCAGGAACCCAGTTCAGCAGCTCTTTCTGCCCACGGGTCCCATCCCTGTGCTTTAATAAAACCACGTTTTTTGCACCAAACGCGTCTCAAAAATTCGTTCTTGGTGGGCTGGACTTCAACAACACTCCAAAACTCCATCACATGTATTTCCTCAGAATAAAAACAGTATCCTACAGGAGGACTACAATAGCGGGGGCACCTGGGTGGTTCTGTGGGTTGAGCGTCTGATTCTTGGTTTCTGCTCAGACAGCGATGTTGGGGTAATGAGATCAAGCCCCACTACCGGCTCCCCACTCAGTAGGGAGTCTCCTTCTCTCCCCTCTCTCTTGGTCCCCCCCCCCCAATAAATAAGTCTTTTTTTAAAAAACTACAGTATTTTGAAGCCTGGGTGGCTCAGTGGGTTAAAGCCTCTGCCTTCGGCTCAGGTCATGATCTCAGGGTCCTGGGATCGAGCCCCGCATCGGGCTCTCTGCTCCGCAGGGAGTCTGCTTCCTCCTCTCTCTCTGCCTGCCTCTCTGCTGACTTGTGATCTCTCTCTGTCAAATAAATAAATAAAATATTTTTTTTTAAAAAACTACAGTATCATTATTGATGTGGGAAACAAAGACAGAAGAAAATTATTAAATTTCCTTACTAACAGCGCATTGACAAGTCCTTGAAACAGGGTGACATTCCTCTAGGGACTCCGCTGCTGCAATGTTAATACTTTGCTAAGGGCAGAAGGCAATCTTAGCCCAACACTTCAGGATCTTGTAAGTCTCCTTTAACATATAGAAATTCTTTTGGAGGGGCCCCTGGGTGGCTCAGTGGGTTAAGTCTCTGCCTTCGGCTCGGGTCATGGTCTCAGGGTCCTGGGATTGAGCCCCACATTGGGCTCTCTGCTCAGCAGGGAGCCTGTTTCCCCCTCTCTCTCTGCCTGTCTCTCTGCCTACTTGTGATCTCTGTCTGTCAAATAAATAAATAAAATTTTGAAAGAAAGAAAGAAAAGAAAGAAAGGAAGAAAGAAAGAAAGAAAGAAAGAAAGAAAGAAAGAAAGAAAGAAAGAAAGAAAGAAAGAAAGAAAGAAAAAGAAAGAAAGAGAAAGAAAATAAATTAAGAAATTCCTTTGGAAACTTCCATTATCGCTACTCCCCAAGATACACATTGGCAATCATTCCCCAAGCATATGACCCACCTGATGTGGTTTTGGAATATAGCTGAGGTTTGGTGGGGTGAGTTCCAGAGCCGATGACCAAGAAAATTTTTGAGACCTCTTTGGTGTGAAACGGTGGTTTTAGGGGCGCCTGGGTGGCTCAGTGGGTTAAAGCCTCTGCCTTCGGCTCAGGTCATGATCTCGGGGTCCTGGGATTGAGCCCCGCATCGGGCTCTCTGCTCCGCGGGGAGCCTACTTCCCCCTCTCTCTCTGCCTGCCTCTCTGCCCACTTGTGATCTGTCTCTCTCAAATAAATAAATAAAAATCTTTAAAAAAAAAATGGTGGTTTTATTAAAGAACGGGTGGGCAGAAAGAGCTACCGAGAGGTGGCTGATGATATACTTGGGAGTTGGGGGCGGTAGGGAAAAGGGAGTTTTTCAAAATAACTTCCATATGCTGCAGAAGATCTACCAGGTACTGGAGGCTGTGTTGTCAAGTTAAGGTTGTTTTCCCCTCTAGCAAGGCATTAACGTGAAGATAGTTGGAAGTTTCCTGGAGGAACGTCACACACATCCCACCCAGGAGTGGGAGGTGGGGGGAGGTTGCAGGGTGTCAGCTTCCGCTTTGTTCTCAGCTTGCCTTCTGCTCCCTCATCACACTGATGTACATCCCCAGGCATATGACCGCCAATATACACCAAGACAAGGGGCTCATGACCAAGGTTTTATTAGGTAGCTTCCTGGGAAAATATCGCACATATCCCACCCCAAGGCGGGGCTGGGAGGGGGGAGAGGGAGATCGAAGTGTGTCAGTTTATGCTTTGTCTTCAGCTAGCCTTCTGATCCCTCATCATTTCCCCCCTGAACAATTTTGATCCTTAAATCTTTAAGGTTGTTGAAGGTGGAAGGTCTCGTCTTCTGTAACATCTTCCGGCTGAATCGGGGGTGTAGAGATGTCCCTACCCATGAGTCAATATTGGTCAGTTGGAGAACACACAGGGGAGTTACAAAAGGGGGAGACAGCTGAATCCAATGCAGACAACATACATGAACCTCACTGAGTAGAAAGGATCATCTATCAGCTGGAAGTTACAGCAGTGAAGGAGTCTTGGCACTAGGCAAGGAGACGCCAGAAATGACAACAAAATAAGATTAATATTATAAGGAGAGAAAGAGAGCCTGAATAAAAGACCTTTGGTAGTTGACCTTTGATAATTTTCCTCTAGTCCAGGAGTTTAAAGCAATTACTGAAGGAAAGAGATCATTGAAAGTGCCAATTTGAGTATTCGTGTCAGGTAGAAACCCACAAGTATTTTGATGTAATCTGGACTGTATACACAGCATTCTGTTTTTATACTAGCACAAGTGTCACCTTGTGTAGCTGTTAAAACATCTAATGCCATCCTATTTTGTAAAGCTACTTCACACAATTGTATTACTTTAGTATTTTTTTCAAGATTGATTTTTTTTTTTTAAGATTTATATTTTTGCCAGAGAGACAAAGAGAGAGAGCACAAGCAGGGGGAACTGCAGGCAGAGCAAGAAGCAGGCTCCCCACTGAGCAGGGAGCCCAATGCAGGACTTGATCCCAGGACCTCCAGATCAGAGCCAAAGGCAGACGCCTAACCGTCTGAGCCACCCAGGTGTCCCTGTATTACTTTGGTATTTAATAAAGAAATGTTATTTTGAGTGTCACTGAGGGCTCTGACGCCTTATTTATTATTGGGTTCCATGAGCCAAATAATATCCTCCAGTCCCAAAGAGGAAACGAAAAGGAAACAATGAGACACAGAACATGTCCAACATTGTTTTAAATTTGGAAGGTTAGGGCGCCTGGGTGGCTCAGTGCGTTAAAGCCTCTGCCTGTCATGATCTCAGGGTCGAGCCCCGCATCGGGCTCTCCGCGCAGCAGTGGGCCTGCTTACCCCTCTCTCTCTGCCTGCCTCTCTGCCGACTTGTGATCTCTCTCTCTCTGTCAAATGGATAACTAGAATCTTTAAAACAAATAAATAAATAAATAACCCTCATTTCCAGAGGTAGCCAAATCAAGACTAATGTGTTTGCAAAACAAGTCCAATTTTAACAGACTTGGCCTACTTATTTACATAAGCTCAGCAAAAATGATTGATCATATAGCTCTTTTAGAATCTACTTTGCTGGAACTTGTATAAGGAACCTCTAGGTCGAACTGTTGGTAGCCTCTTCAGGCCAGGAGCCAAGCCAAGTGCTTGCCATCAGACATGCCTGCAATACCTGTAGATTTGGGCAAATTCCTCTTCCTGAAGTCTCCAATACATCCTGAGGTTCCTGCACTTGCCAGGAAGTGACATTCTTTACTCACCTGGTGAGGCTGCTGGGAACTCTGTAAGTAAGGTATTGGGCAAGCATTTCCAAGGGACTTTATGGCTCCCAGTTCATAAAGTCAACCTTAGTTCCTTAAAACTGTTTGGTCATATCTGAGTCTATGCATGTCTCTCTCAAGCGTGACATTCCAGTTAAAGCCTTGGTAAAATAACCAATGTTTCTAAATGGGGTCCTGTTACTAGGAGAACAGGTTCTTACTGAACTAAGGCAAATGACTCTGATTGCCATGGAAGAAAGAACACTTACTGGTAGACCTTTTGAATTTCAGAGGATTTAGGTAGAGAGAAAAGTTAAATGCTTCAATTTATTTTATTATTTCTATATATAGGAAGAATAATTAGAGAAGTATTAGCGAATCAGCAATGTTTCAACCAAGAGTTACAAAAACTACAAATGACAAAAGATTCAAAACTGGACATGGTTAAAAATCTGAGAGAGGGGGCACCTGGGTGGTTCAGTTGTTAAGTGTCTGCCTTCAGCTCAGGTCATGATCTCAGGGTCCTAAGATCAACCCCCGCATCAGGCTCCCTGCTCAGTAGGAAGCCTGCTTCTCCCTCTCCTGCTCCCCCTGCTTGTGTTCCCTCTCTCACTGTCTCTCTCTCTGTCAAATAAATAAATAAAATCTTCAAAAAAAAAAAAAAAATCTGGGGCACCTGGGTGGCTCAGTCGTTAAGCGCTGCTTTCTGCTCAGGGCATGATCCCAGGATTCTGGGATCAAGCCCCACATTGAGCCTCACATCAGGCTCCCTCCTCGGCAGGAAGCCTGCTTCTCCCTCTCTCACTCTTCCTGCTTGTGTTCCCGCTTTCGCTGTGTCTCTGTCAAATAAATAAATAACATCTTTTTAAAAAATTAAAATTAAAAAAATCTGAGGTTATTCCGATTATTTCTGTGGTACTTAACACTTTAATAATCAAAATATTATGTGATGATCTTATACCAGAATATATTAAGGAACTGGAGCAGCTGGGTGGCTCAGCTGGTTAAGTGTCTGCCTTCGGCTCAGGTCATGATCCCAGGATACTTGGATCGAGTCCCACATCGGGCTCCCTGCTCAGTGGTGAGTCTGCTTCTCCCTTCTCCCTCTTCCTCTGTCATTCCTCTTCCTCTGTGATTGCTTTCACTGTCTCCAATAAATAAAAATCTTAAACACACACACACACACACACACACACACACACACACACACACTTTAGGGGTGCCAGGATAGCTCAGATGGTTAAGCATCTGTCTTCGGCTCAGGTCATGATCCCAGGGTCTTGGGATGGAACCTCACATCGGGCTCCCTGCGTGGCGGGGAGCCTGCTTCTCCCTATCCCTCTACTGTTCCCCCTGCTTGTGCTCGCTCGATCTCTCTGTCAAATAAATAATTAAATGCTTAAAAAAAAAAACTTTAGGAACTGCATATCATTTCTAGAATAGTTATAGCATTTACCCAAATGTAACCTAAGGCTTCTCATTTGTTTAACAATACTTCTGGAGTAACTTACCATACCGAATGAAAAGGCCTAATGAGTTAAAGAGACTCATTTACAATTTAAAACTTGTGAAGTTTGTTAAAACCTTAGAAAGTTTTTATAGCTCATGCCTAAATAGAATTAGAGATCAAAGATCTGATAAAGACAAAACACAGAAACTGGGTGTTTTTGGACAGACAAAAGAAAAAAAAAACTTTTTTTTTACATTTTCTTATCAAGAGCAGACCTATGATTCAAGAAAGCTTTGTCTTTTTTTATTTGTTTTTTTAAGATCTTACTTATTTATTCATGAAAGACACATAGAGAGAAAGGCAGAGGGAGAAGCAGGCTCTCCCCACTAAGCAGGGAGCCCGATGCAGGACTCAATCCCAGGACCCTGGGATCATGACCTGAGCTGAAGGCAGCCGTTTAACCAACTGAACCACTCAGGTGCCCAAGAAAGCTTTGTCTTTCGAACAGAGAATTTCAATCTTATATACCACTATACTTTTAAAAATCCATTCATTTCGGTCTTAGTCCATCCTGACCACATGTAAAATTCCTTTCCAAAGATTTCCTTTCATGGACTTTCTACAGCTTTCTTTTGCATTCAGATTTTGTCCCAAGCCAAGTCTCTCCAAACAACCATCTTATTTAGGACAAAATTACCTTCTTTTACCTTCAACGAAAATGTATTCCCATTCCTTATATCTTTCTTACAAACTCTACTGATGAGAGAGCAGAAGGCTAGCTGAAGACAAAGCGGAAGGTGACCCCCTGCGACCTCCCCGCACCCCCACTCCTGGGTGGGATATGTGTGACTTTCTTCCAGGAAGCTCCCAACTATCTTCAAGTTCATGCCTTGCTAGAGGGGAAAAACAACCTTAACTTGACAATGGCAAGGCCTCCAATACCTTGTAGGTCCTCTTTAGCATATGAAAGTTCTTTTGAAAACCTCCCTTCTCCTCACCTCCCCAACTCCTGAGTATATAATCAGCCACTCCTCAAGACCCCAGGGCAGCTGCTCTTTCTGCCCACCAGTCCTGCCCCTGTGCTTTAATAAAAGCACCTTTTTGCACCAAAGATGTCTTAAGAATTCTTTTTTTGGCGGTCAGCTTCAAGCCGTAACATCATCTTTCCTACGTCATCTACTTTTCTACATACAGAGTTGCTTTTCTTATTTTCATCAGTCTTAATGGCATTTAGCAAAATGTTTCACTCTTAGAAAATTTAGTCTCCAGTAAAAACTAAGTAGTAACCAATCGTGAATGTTGGGTTGGTGGACCCAGGGCTGCTGGAGACTCCACAATCTGCCACGCTAGACAACATGGCGCCTCAGGACTCTCCACTTGAGCTGCGCTGAAACCCTGCCATATAAGGAAATAACCCCGTCCCACCCACCCCATCCCAAATAAAAACCCCATTTCCCTATCCCTGCGTGCGACTTCCTCGGCCCTCCATTTGCTGGCGGACCGGGGAACCTCGCCCGAGAGCACCTCCATTAAAGCCTACTCGAACCACTTGCCACCTCTGAGTCTCTCCTTTATCCTTTTCCCCACCGCTGAAACCTGACGGTGAATTGTTACACCAGAACTTTAGATCGCAAATTTATGAATTGGTTAACCAACAGACTCAAGTATCCTTAGTTTTTTGCAATAAGGAGTCAAGAGCACAAACCCATGTCCAGTACTCAATGCTTTAGTGTTTTATCTCATTTGGAAAAGACCTAGATGTACAACGAATTCAATCCCATTTATCATCCAAGCAAAACTTTGAGATAGACAAGATTAACCATCAAAATTTTAAGTTACCTTTTGCTAGCAAATTGCAACAGAGATAACACAAGCTCATTTGACCTTCAATAAATCATGGTAGAATAAAAGTTTCACATTTAATGCTGATAACCTTAAAGACATGTCTATTTTTTTTTTTTATTTCTTTGAGAAAGAGGGAGAATGAGTGGGGGGAGGGGCAGAGGGAGAGTGAGAAGCAGGCTCCTCCTTGAGCAGGGAGCCCAATGTGGGGCTCTATCCCAGGACCCGGAGATCATGACCTGAGCTGAAGGCAGATGCTTAACCGACTAAGCCACCCAGGCGCCCTAAGACATGTCTATCTTAAGCCAATGAACTTAAATTGGTTCCACCTGGATCCTCTTTTAAAAGTCATTTTGCGAGATGACTCAAACAAACAGAGTTTCAGGGTGCCTGGGTGGCTCAGTGGGTTAAGCCTCTGCCTTCGGCTCAGGTCATGATCTCAGGGTCCTGGGATCGAGCCCCGTGTCGGGCTCTCTGCTCAGCAGGGAGCCTGTTTCCTCCTCTCTCTGCCTGCCTCTCTGCTACTTGTGATCTCTCTCCATCAAATAAATAAATAAAATCTTAAAAAAAAAAAACAGAGTTTGGGCAGCTGCTGGAGAATATTCCTTAAAGTCCCCATCCCGAGGTAGACTAGCCACAGCTGGCTCCAGTTACAGCCATTAACCCGGGAAATGAGTGAGGGAGAAGCCCCCACATCTATTAGGAAGAACAGTGAAAGAGAGGAGGGTCAAGAGTCCCCTTTGTCTGGAATGGCCTGTGTTTCCTCCAGCAACCTAGGTTTACTCAGAAGAGGCCCATTTAGTTAGATAATTATCCAATATCTCAGGAGGGAGTTTATGAGCCAAACATGTTCTCCAAGAGGACCTTAGGTCTGGGTCCTGATTTAAAGCCCTGAAAGCCTGGAGGAACCTAGGGTACCTATTTGCCCTGTTTCGTGCAGAAAATAATCTGATAGATCCCACTGTGGCCATTCAGTGTTACAGGAGATCAGTCCCTTCCTATATTTTGCAATCTGAATCGTTTCCAGTGGATTAAAAAGGCACCGCAAGGGAGAGTTCCTTGGGGAGCGAAGAAGCCTACTGAGCCCATGCCGAGGAGGGAACCGAAGGCAAGCTGAGGGCAAAGCAGAAGCTGACACCCTACAACCACCCCTCTTCCCCCCACACACACACACCATGGGATATAAGTGATATTCCTCAGGCACTTCTGACTGCCCTAAAGGAAAAACAAATAGTTAACTTGTAGAGATCACAATTCTGCAAGACCTGAGTCTCCCTCGGTTTACAAATATCCTAGTGATTTACAAGGAAAAAGCTTTCTTATCCATAGCCTAACTTCCAGAGACCCATAACTCAGTTCCTGAAGCCCTAACATCATCCTCCCTTCCATAAAATTGAGGTAGGCTGAGGCAGAGGGAAATGTAAATAAAGTTGAATTTCTTCTAAATCTAAAGCTCATTGACAAGGACATTCCTCCAGGAAGCTCTCAACTATCTTACTGTTAATGCCTCACTAAAAGAAAAACAACCTTAATATGACAAATAGCAAAGCCTCCGGTATCCTGTGTGTCTTCTTTAATACATGAAAGTTCTTTCAAACCTTCCCTTTTCCTTACCTCCCCCAACCTCATAGTATATAATCAGCCACCCCTCACAACCCCGGGAGACAGCAGCTCTTTCTGCCCATGGGTCCTGTCCCCCTGCTTTAATAAACCACCATTTTTCACCAAAGACGTCTCCAGAATTCTTTCTTGATCGTCTGCTTGGACCGCACTTATATTCTAAAACCTCATCGGTGCTCCTGGAGAAGTAGAGAAGGTCCATTACCAAAATCCGCCGCCCTGCCCCGCTGCCTGACTCCCACGTAGTGTCCCACGCAGCACATATCAGAGGTTTTGTGTGTCCAAAGCGACCAGAGGCGTCCCTCAAAAAAGAAATCACTATTGATCACAATCCTGCCTTCCCCTGAAGGCATTCCTGCCTTTAAAGGCCCAGAAGTGATGCCCCATCTCATCCTAGGCTATCGATGAGTGGACTGAAATACCGTTCTATGCCTTCTTAGGCCCTGAAAGCTGCCTTATCTCCTTGCCATTTTTAACCCATGGGAAACAGTAGAAAAGTTTTACAAGGGAAATTGCCCAAATTTATAATTTAAGTAGCTAGTAGAAGACATTTTTTTTGTTTGTTTGTTTTGTTTTTTTTGCTAGTAGAAGACATTGATGGAAAACAGTAAAGATGGAAATCCATCACGGTCTAAAGGACATTCTGGCACACGTGGTCTTCACAGCCAACTAGGAAACGGTCCCCAGTTGGGCTTTAATTCTGTTGGGTACTGGTTTCGGCCAGCTCCCAGTGCAGGTCCCAAGGCCAGAAGAGGCTAGACCAGAGATGTGGAAAGGAACACATTAGATCAGTCCGGAGGAAACCTCGCATGGGAGTCTTAGGATTGGCAGCGGTGCTAGTCACTTAGGTGACTGTCCTGTGCCCAGACAACTTTGTATAAGGACAGGAGTAAAGAGAGGGCATCATCAGGATGGGTCTCATTACCATCCTGGCCGGGGGTATTACCTTCCAGCCAAAGGGCAGGTTTTCTCCTCCCGGGAGAGTAGCCATGGGCTAGAGGATTGCAGGCTGAGCAATCGACATGAAAATGTTCCAGTAAGACTGTACTCCTTGAAAAGCCCCTGAGAGGAAGCAGGAAGCGGAGAGAAAATGCTCAACAAATTTGCACTGAAGCTCGGAGTCCAGATGAAAAGACTCAAAGCCCCAAGGTGGGCGCCAAGTGATGTGGTTTTGGAATCTATGTGAGGTTCAGTGTAGTGAAGTCCAGAGCCAATGGCCAAGAAAGAATTCTTGAGACCTCTTTGGTGCCAAAAGGTGCTTTATTAAACCATGGATGGGGACAGGTCCCGTGGGCAGAAAGAGCTGCACTGGGGGTGTGAGGAGCAATTGATTATATATTATGGGGTTGGGGGAGGTAAGGAAAAAGGGAGGCTTTCAAAAGAACTTTCAAATGCTAAAGAGGACCTACAAGGTACTGGAGGCCTTGCCAATGTCAAGTTAAGGTTGTTTTTCCCCTCTAGCAAGGCATGAACTTGAAGATAATTGGGAACTTCCTGGAAGAAAGTCACACATATTCCACCCAGGAGTGGGGTGCGGGAGGTCGCAGGGGGTCACCTTCTGCTTTGTCTTCAACTAGTCTTCTGTTCCCTCATCAAAGATACATTTTACACTTGCAATTAGTGACTAATCTGTGGAGTGATTGGAATTGTAAGAATAGCCTGATTCCCATTACCTGGAGAAGCAGACTTTTGACCCTTCCTGAAGTAGTCTAGAAACGGCTGTGGTGTAGGGGGAAGAGTGGTGGGCGAGGATTTCAAAGACATAGATTCGAGTCTCAGTTCTTCCATATGACATTGGGAAATTTTTCCAAGCCCTTTATTAACTTTATAATGAAGATGGTACTATGTTTCAGAGTGGTGAGAATAAATCCTGTGAATGCATTTTGAAAAATCTTCAAAACACCATAGAAACGTGAAAGGAACAACTATTCTGAGTTAAACTCTTCAGCACCCTACCAGCACTGCTAGGATCATCACCTCATAAATTAGCATTAAGTAGGATACATAGAAGGAACTCAAAGTGTTTGCTTAATTAAATAACATGCCATAAGGAGTTCCAGAAAACCAGGGGCTAATTCTACCATAGAACAGTCCCCTCTCTCTGCCTGTCTCTCTGCCTACTTGTGATCTCTCTCTCTCTGTCTGTCAAATAGGTGAATAAAATCTTTTTTTTTTTTTTAAAGATTTTATTTATTTATTTGACAAAGAGAGATCACAAGTAGGGAGAGAGGGGGAAGCAGACTCTCCACTGAGCAGAGAGTCCGATGCGGGGCTCAATCCCAGGACCCTGAGATCATGACCTGAGCCGAAGGCAGAGGCTTTAACCCACTGAGCCACCCAGGCGCCCCGCTGGTGAATAAAATCTTTAAAAAAAAAAAGATTTTATTTATCAGAGAGAGGGAGTGAGAGAGACAGAGAGCAAGCACAAGCAGGGGGAATGGCAGGCAGGGTAAAGCAGGCTCCCTGCTGAGCAAGGAGCCCAATGTAGAGGCTCGATCCCAGGGCCCTGAGATCATGTCCTGAGCTGAAGGCAGACACTTAACCGACTGAGCCACCCAAGCACCCCAAAGAGGGGGAGAATCTTAAGCAGGTTCCACACCCAGCGGGGAGCCCACGTGGCTCCATTTCAGGACCCTGAGATCATGATCTGAGCGGAAACCAAGAGATGGATGGATGCTCTCTCCAGAATCTTCTGAGTGTGGTGCTGTGTGCCTGTGAGCAGTGCACCAGCAAGATAAGGCATGAGCTCCTCAACTGAAGGTTCAAGGCATAGAAAGAATGTAGGATTTCAGCTACTGAGATACTATGTGAAGCCAGGATAACTTAATGTTGAGCCACAGAATGTAAAATTAGAACAACAGATTACTTCCTGATTGGGGTTTTGGGTCCTGAGCCTGGAATTGAGGGTCCTTGGACCCCAAATCTGAAGAGGGTGCCAAGAACTGGGAAGCGGCCCATTCCATGCATAGCATTTTTCTTACAGAGTAGGGCGCTTGTTGGCCCTTGTTTGGCCCAGTGAACAGAGGCTAAGGAAACTTCAGAATGAGGGTCCCTCACTTGAATAGCCCCATTTGAAGGCCTCCTTGTTTTCCTAAACGGACCAAAGAAGGAAGCAGTGACCTCAGGTGCGGGGAAGCCAGGGAGTACTGCCCTAGCCTGCAGGCATGGCCTTATCCTTGGAGGCAGTGTTGAGTGAAGGCCGGCACCACCTCTGCATCCGCCAGTCCTCAGTGATGATCCAGATTTATCTTTTGTTTAAATTTTGTTTTTAAAGATTTTATTTACTTATTTGACAGAGAGACACAGCGAGGGAGGGAACACAAGCAGGGGGAGTGGGCGAGGGAGAAACAGGCTTCCCGCAGAGCAGGGAGACTGATGCAGGGACTTTGCTCACCCACCTAGGACCTAGGACCAACCTGGCAGAGGCAGGGTTTGGGGAGTGGGGAAGGAGCAGGTATTTCAAGGACTTGGCTGAACTGGACCTGGGACAGTGGGAGGGAGCTCAAAACGTTGGAACCCCAAGGCTTGCCCTTATGTTGAGAAGCCATCAGGGCAAGACACTGTAGAGGAAGTCAGAGACATGGAATCATGATTGTAGTTGAGAAGCTGAAAGAAAAAAACTTTATTTATAATAATAAAAAATTTCAGTCAACCATGATGGAGGAAAGACTGAATTGTTTTTTCATTCTCTCTATAGAAACTGGTATTATATAAAATTCTTATAAAGATGAATCCTTATACACTCTTCATAAGATCAAAGAGTATGCAACCAAAAATGCCGGGGGAGAAAAGTATCAAGGGTCTATCACACTTACTTTTTTTTTCTGGATTTTGTGATGTTTGTGGTATTTACCAACTTTTAAAATATTGTATTTTGTTGTGATTTCTTTTATCATTCCAAATACTTCCTTTGGTACTTAGAGTCATATTGTTTTGTATCCTTTTCCTTAAAAGGGGTCTCCCGACACCCAAAAGAATTGAAAGCAGGGACTACAAGAGCTACTTGCATGCCCACGTTCACGGCAGCATCATGCACAGTAGCCAAAATGTAGGAATAATCCAAATGTCCATCAACAAATGAATAAAATGTGGTATGTACATACAATGGAATATTATTCAGCCTTAAAAAGGAATGAAATACTAATACATTACAATGTGAATTAACTTTGAAAATATGCTAAGTGAAATACTCCAGACTGAAAATGACAAATATTGTATGGCTCCACTAATAGGAGGTACCTGAAATAGATCCATAAAGACAAGACGTAGAAGAGCAGTCATCAGGGGCTGTTGGGGACGGCAATGGGGAATTAGTGATCAATGAGTATGGAGTTTCTATCTGGGATAATGAAAAAGTTCTGGAAATATGTAACAGTGATTTTTGTGTAACAATGTGAACGTACTTAATGCCACTGAATTATACACTTCGAAGGGCTAAAATATTAAGTTTTGTGCTATATATATATACAATTTTTAAGTGGGGCTTGCTCCCTAAAGTTGTATAAACCTGAGCCCCACAAAATTTCGATCTGTCCCTACCAATGAAATAAGCAATTCCAAAATAATACAATATAATAGCTTATAATGAGAACCACATATTCAGTACCAGAAGGGTTAAGTTTTTTTTACTTAATAAAAGAGATTCATTTAACTATTGTAAAATGGGCTGTTACTTTCCAGAACTCTTAAATGGTGAATCATAAGCATCAGGTTCCAGATTTCCCATACAAGGCCATTCAGAAACTGGAAAGATGGCTCACTCTTACTATTCTTTAAAGTTGCCTGGGAGGGAATGGCTGTGGTTTACACGTAGTTTATAAACAGAAGCTCAGAATCCCTCAATCTGCAACTCAATAAATTCTTTTAGTGGTTCCTCTTGTATGAAAACAGTAAAAGTGTATTTTATAGAGAAGTGGAAGATGTTAAGAGATGAGTACAGGTTTTTATACCATAGCTAATAAGGAAATTATGGGTAGGATCCTGAAGCCATCTTTCTGCAAGTCTTGGAGAGTTGATGTTTCCAATGAAAATTCTGACTAACTTTACAATCAGCTCTTACCAGGAATCTAAATTGCATTTTACACAAAAAGATGGGGTGCCTGGGTGGCTCAGTGGGTTAAAGCCTCTGCCTTTGGCTCAGGATCCCAGGGTCCTGGGATGGAGCCCCGCATCGGGCTCTCTGCTCAGCAGGGAGCCTGCTTCCCCCTCTCCCTCTGCCTGCTTCTCTGCCTACTTGTGATCTTGCTCTCCATCAAATAAATAAATAAAATCTTAAAAAAAATAAAATAAAATACACAAAAAGCAATGCTTTCTCGCCCTACTGGTTCCGTTACTTTCATATCCTCGCCTCTAATAAGCAGATAAAAACCAAAAAGAGCTTAGAAAGTTGTGCCTCAATTTCCCATAAACCGTAATTGAAAATTTAACACACTGTTTTATTATCAAGAGGGAAATTAAATAGCACCTATAAATGTTTAATACAGAACTACCCAGCAGTTTTAGTGATAAACCAAATGAACATTTAACCAAGACTTACTGGATTACTTTTCAAGGTGTATTACGTGTCTCATCAGATAACTAGGATTCCTTTTTGAAGCCTTAGATTGATGCAAATAATAAATAGGGCATGGAACTTAAAAAACCCCTTCCTAAAAAACAAAACAAAACAAAAAAAACCCTTCCTTTGGGGCACTGAGGGTGGCTCAGTCGGTTAAGCATGTGCCTTCAGCTCAGGTCATAATCCCAGGGTCCTGGGACTGAGTCCCACGCTCAGCAGGGAGTCTGCTTTTCCCTCTCCCTCTGCTACCAGTGATCCCCGCCTTGTGCTCTAATAAATAAAATCCTTTTTTTTTTTTTTTTAAGATTTTATTTGAGAGACAGTGGAAGCTCTCTGTTTTAACTTCATTCTCCAGGTTTTCCTTGGTGGGTGAAGGGGAAATTTTCCTCCCTAAGGGAGATATGCTTTTGATAATATTCTTTTTTTTTTTTTTTTAAAGATTTTATTTATTTATTTGACAGACAGAGAGAGAGATCACAAGTAGGTGGAGAGGCAGGCAGAGGGAGAGGGGGGAGCAGGCTCCCTGCCGAGCAGAGAGCCCGATGCGGGGCTCGATCCCAGGACCGAGATCACGACCTGAGCCGAAGGCAGAGGCTTAACCCACTGAGCCACCCAGGTGCCCCTTGATAATATATTCTTAAATAATTATAGAAGGCCACAAAGTTAAATCTTTTTCTTTCATCTTGGTTCAGATAATTAACCTGTTAAATGCCATTTTACCATTTCGTGATGAGAATGAATGGTAATATCCCATGATAACCCAAAACATTTTTTTTAATCCTACAATACAGAACGTGATCACCTCCTGAATTTACACTGACTGTATTTTACATACCCTAGAGAAAAACATCTTTTTTTTTTTTTAAACATCTATTTTCTTACTGGAAAGTTATCAATATTCCAGAAACAAGTGCACAAAAAGAAACTTAAGTACCACTGAGCGTCTCCTGTTGTAATGACGCAAGCTCTCAGCGCTGCTAGCTGTCTCAAGCCAACACGATCTTACCTAGAATTAACTGCATGGGTAGCTAGTTCACCCTTGCAGTAAAAACTTTTCTTTGGAGATACCAAGCCATGTTTCCATGATTCCTGTGAACATTCTGCTAAACTCTTCAGGTTTGGGGGAATTCAAACAAACCAGATGACCATTCATTATCCTCAGCCGGCCATGAGGCCCTTTGGCAAAATATCTCTGGAAGTGTTTAACCCCTAATTACCTGGAACTAGGCCTTGCCTTGGGAATCACTCCACTTCAGGTACCTTAATATTCGTTTAGTTAAGAAGCTTCAGGAGAAATTTAGGCTGGAGGCATAGAAGTGGAAGGAACAGTGAGAAGACTGAATGGCATGAAGATATGGCAGATTATATAATGGCAGCATAGGAATTACAGGAGAAAGAAGATTCTGTTTCCAGCCAGATTGAATTGTAGACCAATGACAATGGTAGGGAAGTCAGGAAGAACTGGTTTGGCTCAATGTTAACAATATGCCTTGCAAAAACTTACTAATAATATGCCTTAGGTATTACAAAGTATTATAATAGCAAACAAATCTAACGGAGACTTGACATGTCTCAGTTAAAATCAAGTAGCTTCTTCAATGATCTACGAAAACATTCTTAATTCCATTTAGGTTCATGTAAAGGTCTAACTCAGATGAACTTTCTTATTTATTTATTTATTTGTTTATTTATTTATTTATTTGACAGAGAGAGAGAGAGAGATCACAAGTAGGCAGAGAGAGGGGGGGAAGCAGGCTCCCTGCCAAGCAGAGAGCCCAACGCGGGGCTCGATCCCAGGACCCCGAGACCATGACCCGAGCCGAAGGCAGAGGTTTCAATCCACTGAGCCACCCAGGTGCCCCTCAGATGAACTTTCTTGAGAACAAAAATTCAAGCAACTTTTGAAAACACAGAATTACTCACTAAAAGCACGTAGACTATACATAACAGAATTTTTTTTTTTAATACATAACAGAATTTAAAGTGAATAACTTAGGTTCAATCTAACATTTCATTAGAGACCAACAAATCACAAAATCTTATTACTTAAAATATTTTAATTTCTAAAAAAGTGTAAACCATATTAAAATTGAAATAATTTCATTGTACAGTACTTGACAATATAATTCAACAAGCTGAAAAGTAAACAAACCACTTAAGTCATTTTAATTTACTTTCTAAGCTTAATAATGTACAAAGTCTTTTGCCCTCCAGGAGGAAGCAAAAAATTAACAGTGAAAGTGGAATATTTAAGTTAATACAATGTAAGGTATTTGGCCAAAGAGATTTTTTTTTTTTTTTAAAGTAAGCTCTACACCCAACGTGGGGCTTAAACTCACAACCCTGAGATCAAGTCACACACTCTACTGACTGAGCCAGCCAAGCACCCTTGGCCAAAGGGATTTTTAAAACTAAATTTCATCTGGCAATACCTTACAACTACCAGTATGTCCATAGTAGTTAGGAATATAAAACAAAACAAATGCAATCTGATCAAATCCATAATTAAAAGAGATTTTCATTTTAATTTTTTGAATGAAATAGCAGCCATGGTTTTATGCAATTTACTAAAGGTATCACCTTCAAAAGAAATTACCTGCCCAATCTGCAAAACAAGAACAGTTAACTTCTTTTGAAAGGCTGGAAGCTTTTCAAACTTGGCGCTCTCCCATTTGTGCCCTAATTTCCAAATAAATCAATGGCTCCAGCTAATGTTTGGACAGTCAAGTTCCCTACATGATCATTTCTTCCATGCAATCATCAAATAGCCACCTACAAGATTCTTTGGAACACTCTATAGTTTCAAAAAGCTGTTTAAAGTCTTGAGGGTATAGATCTGTTATTTTCATGTCTTCATGCTTCCCTATTTGCTTCAATATAGCCGTTGCATTAACTGGACTCAATAACCTGCAAAAGAAACACAAGTCAATCTGCTTAATTCCTTTTTATAATCGCAGTAAATATTGGTAGAGATGGTTTCTATGCCCAATTTGAAATGCTTAACTTATGGATATATAACTAATCTTATTTGCTTTAAGAGCTTGCATATAATGTATAGCTTTTACTATTATTTCTAAAGTTTCACAGCTTACCTGTCACAAAAAGAGCAAATTTGGCCTTTAACATGTTCTCAATTCTTAACACAAAATTCTCATTTAACATTGCCCTTCAAAAAAATTCTGCCTACCTCTTTCATCTGTTAACTCTCTTCGCAAAAACAATCTTAACTCCATTTAGGTCCATGGAACAGTTCAATAGTACAAAGAGCAGAAACTGGCACCCAGCAGATTTCAAAGAGGGAACAGTTTTCACTTTTATGTAACGATTACTGGTGAATAAATTATAAAGCAGAAACTGCTTTATTTATTAGCCTAGCAAGAAACCATCAGCGAGCCTCTGACAATAACTAAACAAGTTTAGTATGTTGGTGGAAACTATTTCCAATACTTTTTGATTTTGAACGGAATCCTGGTCACAGGTGTAAACATGCTTTCAATTCAGAGATTGCCAAGGGAATTTTCAGCATTTTTTTTTGCCACAGTTTACCAAATTTACTGCTTAATTTCCTATAGTCTTTTTTTCTTTTTTTTTAAGGTAGGCTCCACACAGAGCTTGAACTCACAACCCTGAGATCAAGACCGGAGCTGAAATCAAGAGTCAGATGCTCAATTGACTGAGCCACCCACGTGCCCCTAATTTCCTATATTCTTGATATTTTCATTCAAAATAGTCCTTACTGGGGCGCCCGAGTGGCTCAGTCGTTAAGCATCTGCCTTCGGCTCAGGTCATGGTCCCAGGGTCCTGGGATCGAGCCCCGCATTGGGCTCCTTGCTCAGCAGGAAGCCTGCTTCCCCCTCTCCTACTCCCCCTGCTTATGTTCCCTCTCTCGCTGTGTCTCTCTCTGTCAAATAAATAAAATCTTTAAAACAAAAGAGTCACTACCACAAGATGAGAAGATGAAAAATAGATTACTTTTACTGGTCTATTGCCATGCTTAACATTTATTTTTACACGAATAGTTTTGTTTTTGTTTTTTTAAGATTTTATTTATTTATTTGAGAGAGAGAGAGCACAAGTAGGCAGAGAGGCAGGCAGAGAGAGAAGGGGAAGCAGGCTCCCTGTTGAGCAGAGAGCCCGATGCGGGGCTCGATCCCAGGACCCTGAGATCATGACCTGAGCCGAAGGCAGAGGCTTTAACCCACTGAGCCACCCAGGTGCCCGCACAAATAGTTTTCAATCAACACCTCATTCAGAGTTTCACCCATTCTTTGAGAGTACTTTGAATGACTATGGAATGCTGATTCCAAGGGGTCATGCATAACCTACAGAACTGTCCCCATCAGCCTCATGGAAAAGTTATGGAGATATTAAGGAGGCAGTAACAGCTATGAATTTTTATAAAGCTTTAGGTAGAAACATAAAATTTGGTCCAGGACAGGAGGACTAGAGTGGTAGAATAATCTGTGGCTGCTCTGCTGAGAAAATAAAGCCACGAGGGACAGACAGTGAGAAAAGGCAGACGGTGGGTGTGCCAGCACCGCTGCTGTCCCATCCCGGTCACTGGCGAGCAGCTAGTTCTCCACGTGAGTCAACCCTGGACATACACTCTGACAAAGAGAAAACTACTGGTACACATCCCTAGTTGTTTTTTTCAAAGGAAAAAAAAATTAAGCTCAGGAGACTACGTGGAAAATTGAATTTCATTTTTCTCAAAATGTGCACTGGAGAAGGAAGTGTTGTGAAGAAACAGATGAGTGAAAACATGATACCTCACTCCGTTAATCAAGATATATAAGATCCAGAAAATGGACCTTTAACATGAAGGTAAAATTCTTACATTAAATTGCTACTTTTATACTTGCTTTTACTCTTCTTACTTACTGTAAATGGTCCATTAGTTTGAAATTGCGCTTTATAAAACACTGCTTTAACATGTGAAAAAATACATCATAGTTAACAGATGTTAAATTTTCTGTAAATAAATTCCGAAGAGGAGTCAGTTGAATTAAACACATGTTTTGTTCTACTTGCTTACTTGGTTGTATTAATGGTTTCTGGAGAGAGAAAAAAATAGCGTTAGTCATAAAATACTGCCAGAGCACGAGTGAGTTTGCTTACTCATTCAAGCTAGTTGTTGGAAGGGGCAATCGCCACAGACCCCGAGCGTTCCTGTACACTCTTGCTGGGGGTGCCAAGAATGCAAGGCCCTAACCACTGTTCACCTGGCCCGTTTCTCAGGCTTGTCTGCAGCAAGCCACCTCGAGGGATGAGATAATGGCTCTCTCCAGGACAAAGAGGAGCTTGCTTCATGTTTGCGATAAAAGAAGTGGATTGCCCCGGCTCTGTGTTTCTAAGCTTCAGTGCAAGCCCCAGCACGTACGCCATCAACTGAGGACCACCACTTACCCCATGGGACATGGGGGCAGTAAAGTCCCTCATCTGATCCAGGAGTCTACCTTTGGGCAGTATCCAGGGAAGACTAACAGCTTATTAACTTTAAAGAAGGGTAAAATCAAATCCCAAACAGTAAACTAACGTGTACTGAGTTTCTTCTATATTTGAGACACAACACCAGATCCTAAGGATAAAAAGGCATTATTGACTTATAATTTTCCCTTGGATATTTAAAAAACTATGGGGTTACAAACTATGGTCCATGGCCTGCCTGTTTTTGTATAGTCTGGATCTAAGAATGGTTTTTACCTTTGTAAAGGATTGTTTAAAAGAAAAAAGAAAAACAAAAGGCAAAAAACAAAGAATAGAACAGAGACTATTATGTGATCTACAAAGCATAAAACATTTGCTGCTTGGCCCTTTACTGAGAAAGTCAGCCAACCTGCTCTAGTATACTGTATTTGGATTTTTTTAAAAAAGCACATGTCTTAATGTAAGGTTAAGATGTTTTTTTCCCTCTGAAATTATCCCTCAGAAAGCACAGAGGCCTTGTATTTAAGTCCTTTGGAAATCTCATATAATTGGTAGTGATCCCTTATTTACTTATTTAACTATATATATACATACATGCATATATATGTATATATACAAACATGTATACATTTTTTAATATATATATATTTTTTAAAGATTTTATTTATTTGACAGAGAGAGATCACAAGCAGGCAGAGAGGCAGGCAGAGAGAGAGGGGGAAGCAGGCTCCCCACTGAGCAGAGAGCCCGATGCGGGGCTCGATCCCAGGACCGTGAGATCATGACCTGAGCCAAAGGCAGAGGCTTTAACCCATGGAGCCACCCAGGCGCCCCTAATATATATATTCTTTGTGGAAGATCTGAAAAAGAAACTTTCAATAATTCTAGTTTCTAGTTTTGGATGCCTGTAGTTGAAGGAATTAGTTCAAAAAAAAAAAAAAAAAAAGGAAGGTAATGAAATTCAAAAAATGTTTAGTAATTATTAATTAGAGAGGGAGATAATCTCATAACTCAAAGCGTTATATGTTGTTGTTAATAAGACTTTTGAAGGTGACTTTAAAAAGCAAGCTGGTAGGGGGTGCCTGGCTGGCTCAGTTGGTAGAGCATGCAATTCTTTGGGGTTGTGAGTTCAAGCCCCAGGTTGGGCAACCCCGGTTATTTATTTAAAAATAAATAAATAAATACATTTAAAAAAAAAAAAGAAAAAGAAAAAGGAACCTGGTAGATAGCTTTGTAGTTACAGATAACAGACTTACTTGATAAATAGGGAAGAAAAAACTGTCTTGGCGTTAAATGGATGGCTATTTGTAGCTTAGAAAAAAAGTTCCAGTGATAAAAATATGGCTTCCAAAAAGTGGAAAATCCGAAACGACTTGGACGGAAATAAGAATAATGTGCTCTAAAAACTGCTAAGTGTCTCAAAGTACCTCTTAGCGATTCCGAACATGCTGATATCAGAGATACAGGTGGAATATCTGAAGACAATTCTCTCATGAAACATGACATCTGGTTATCTCCCTTTCATCTCTAAAGTCTATATATTTAAGTTAGCCAAAAAAATCTTTTTAGCTTTTGCGTTCGTCAGTGAAAAAATGATAGTGTGTTAAATACAGGATTGTTCACTTTGCAGACATTTGGATAAGTTCCTAATGGTCTTAAGCCAAAATAAATTACTCCGATTCTATTTTGTGAGGCTACAAAAATATGCTTATGAAGAGTGAAATAGAGCTAAAATCTCAGTGATCACAACAATGACCACTGAAAAGTCAGATCATTTTTAAATTGATTGTTTTCTGTTTTTTCTTTTAGTGGTGAAAGTGAGAAAGAAACCAAAGTAAGTAGGCAGATGGGGCCTTTCAGCCTGAAGTCAAACTTTGGATTATTATTTTTTTTAAAGATTTTATTTATTTATTTGTCAGAGAGAGAGTGAGAGAGAGATCACAAGTAGGCAGAGAGGCAGAGGCAGAGGGAGAAGCAGGTTCCCTGCCGAGCAAGGAGCCCGATGTGGGACTCGATCCCAGGACCCTGGGATCATGACCTGAGCCGAAGGCAGCCGCTTAACCAACTGAGCCACTCAGGCGTCCCAAAACTTTGGATTGTTTTTAAAAATTCAGCTACTTTATTCCAATTTTGCTGCCAGTCCCCCTGATATAAAGTAAATGGAAGCACACTTTATAACATCATCACTTTGGTTCTATAAAAAGGGGAAAACACAAACAAAAGCCCCACCCTCGGGGTAAGAAACAAGACATACCTGTTGATGAACTCAATCATTATAAATAGTAATATGACAGATTTCTGACTTTTAAAATTACATCTTTAGTTTATCAAATTAGATGAACACTAAGATGACTGTATTTTTCAAATTTGGGATGTATCCTCATTTTAAGAGATAGAGATAGAAGTCAAATTCTGTTTAAGTCTATTACTCTAGTATCCACTGTATAATCAACTGAAAATTACAACTCTCCTCCAAAATAATTTGAATTTATTAAAAGCAGTAGGTATGTTTGAAAGAACATCTCCAAATATTGTTAAATTAAACATTTAAATAAATACAGAATACCAGATAATCTTAAAGAAAACAGGATGTTCCATTTAGAGGGAAAAAGAAAAGAGTATTCATTCTTACCTTATTCTTCTGCGTTTCCTGTCGCCCACTTTGGCGGTATATGCCAAACGAGGACCCAGGCTCCTTGAAGGGAAGGTAAACGAAACCAAAAACATTTTAGTTCTCTTCAAAGTGTCCCAAATTATTACTGCCTCTAAACAACAGAATGAATTAAATCCAAGTCACCATTCTAATTGGACTTAAGAAAAACAACATGGGATAGTTAAAAGATAAACTTAGTAATTTAAACATAGTTAAAACATAAACTTATTCCTTGTTTTAGATGAAGAGGAGAATCAAAGGCCTATCCTGACATTGCTAATTCTCTTATTTATTTAGATAAGAGTATCATCCTTAATGTAATTATGCAAATAGGTCCTTACATTGGCTTAACAGCTAAGATTTCCATATTAAGTCACAATCAGGTTAGGGCCCATCAGATCAACACTGACATTAATGAATGGCAAAAGTCAACACGGGGCCTTTGAAAATAAAATCTACAGAACAAAAAAAGAGAAGACTCTCCAGAAAGCTAAAGTCCTCAGGAGGCCTTTGTGAAGAAACTAGCTGAAACAGCCTCAAGGAGAGGACGGAGGCCCAGATAAGAAGCCCAGATAAGAAGCCGAGAGAATGAGAGATCACTGAGGTAGTAAAGGGTGTGAGGGACGCCAAGAATGGCGGCGGCAGCAGCGTTACATCGGGCAAGGGCAGGGTCAGTGCTGAGAACACAGTGTGAAAAGGTTTCTGGGAGTACAGGAAAACAATACAAGCATGACAGATACTAAAGACAAGGAGCAGAGAGCCAATCTAAGAACCTCATGCATTGAGGAAAAAACACAGAATTGGAACAAAAGCTAAAATCAAATGGGTAACATTCTAATGACTAAGTATGCACACTGAGGGGCTTAACTGGCTCCTGGACAACAACACTGAAGGGACTACATGGAGACACACACGACAAATTTAAAAATGAAACCAACACATCCTTAGAAGAACAAGGGCCCATCACATAGTAAACATACATCCAACAAAAAAGAGAAAGGCCAAATTATTGTATGAAAGAAATAGTGTTTGGGGTGCCTGGGTGGCTCAGTGGGTTAAAGCCTCTGCCTTCGGCTCAGGTCATGATCTCAGAGTCCTGGGATCGAGCCCGCATCGGGCTCTCTGCTCACCAGGGAGCCTGCTTCCCCCCCTCCCCCTGCCTGGCTCTCTGCCTACTTGTGATCTCTCTCCTCTCTGTCAAATAAATAAATAAAATCTTTAAAAACAAAGAAAGAAAGAAATAGTGTTTATCAGTTTTTCCTTCACTCTGGCCCTTTGCTATGAATATATTAGCCACTGGTGATATGTGGCTACTGACATCTGAACTGTATCTAGTCTAAATAGAGATGTGTTGTTAAGTATAAAATATACATTGGACTTCAAAGGCCCTGTACATAAAAAAAAAATCTAAATTATGTAATAACTAATTGTAAAATACTGATTACACGCTGAAATGATAATATTTTGAATCGAGGTTAAATAAAATATATTATTCAGTTTTACCTCCCTTTTTTACTTTTTTATAAATGTTGCCACTAAATGTAGCATTACATGTAAAAGCACATGTGTAGCTCACATTATATTTCTATTAGATGACTCTGATCTTGCCTAAGGAAATAAACTAAAAAGGGGAATGCTCTATAGTGAGGTTTTAACTGGCCAATGAGAACAGGAAAAATGTCTGGTGACGAGAGAAAAAAAACTTTTATTAGTTATTAAGTGAAAATATAAGATACAAAATAATATAATCTTCACTATTTAAAGAAAAAAACAAAACAAAACACAGGAAAAATAAAAGGCTACAAATAGGCCACAAATGTCAATAGTGACCTCTGGGCAGTGGAATTGTACTGATGAGTTTTTTATTTATTTTTTATTTTTTTAAAGATCTTTTTATTTATCTATTTGACAGAGATAAATCACAAGCAGGCAGAGAGAGAGGAGGAAGCAGGTCCTCCGCCGAGCAGAGAGCCCGATGCGGGACTCGATCCCAGGACCCCGAGATCACGACCTGGGCCGAAGGCAGAGGCTTTAACCCACTGAGCCACCCAGGCGCCCGCTGATGAGTTTTTTAAATTCTTTTCTTCTTTCTCTCTCTCTCTCCCTCCCTCCCTCCCTTTCTTTCTTGTCTCACATTTTTACAATGAGCATATATTATTTTTATAATCAGAGAAAAATATAAACATTTATAAGCACCAAGTTACCCTCCTCTATTATCTTCAACAGCTGGGAAAAATAATAAAATTAACTTTTCATTTTTCTCCATTTATTGGTCACAAAAATATAGCCTCTTTGAAAAACAATGAAGTTCAGGGGTTGGGGGATGGGGTAACTGGGGGATGGGCATGAAGGAAGACACGTGATGGAATGAGCACTGGGTGTTTTATACAACTGAAGAATCACTGAACTCTACCTCTGAAACTAATAATACACTCTAAGTTAATTAACTGAACTTAAATAAAATAAAAATTAAAAAAATAAATAATAAAAAAATAAAAATCAGGTTCTCTTTTGCAATTTAGAAGGATTTTACTCACCACATGCAGAAGCTTAATCTTACAAGCTACTTGCCACAGCACACTTAATGCTTGATACAAGTGTGGATTTTGGGGACTTGCCACCAGTTTCTAGTAAAAGGAAAATAAAAGTTACATGTTTACATAACTATAAGCAATCAAAATATAATTCTGAATCTTAAAAGTGATATCTTAATAGTATTTAGAAATTAAAGAAAATTAGAATTGTAAAATCTTAACCGTAACCATTTCAAAGAAGAGAAAATCTTTTAAACTTTCGTACTGAAATACATCATCACGTACACTTAAAATATAATGTATGTGAGACTGATTTCCTTTAGCCAAACCCTTATCAGGGCAAAATCTCTTTAAAGAAAAAAATGTAACAAAAATGCATAATTACTCTGGAGAAGGACAGGTATATATTAGAAGTATGTATCAGGTGGGCTAGTAAATTTTGAGTCAAGAATTGTTCAGGCTGACACTCGAAGGATGAGCAGTTTCCTAAGTGAATGAGAGAACACGACAGTAGAAACCACACGTGAAAAGGTCCATGGTAAAAGCAGCACTAAAACATTTCCCCAGTAGCAAGATAAAAACTGATGAAGCATTTTCCCATTTCTCTTCTTGCATCTTTTTTTTAAAAGATATTTATTTATTTATTTATTTATTTGTTTGTTTGTTTGTTTGTTTGACAGAGAGAGAGAGAGAAAGAGAGTGAGCACAAGCAGTGCGAGTGGCAGGCAGAGGGAGAGGGAGAAGCAGACTCACCGCTGAGCAAGGAGCCCTCTGTGGGGCTCGATCCCAGAACCCTGGGATCATGACCTGAGCTGAAGGCAGACGCTTAACTGCCTGAGCCAGCCAGGCACCTCTTCTCACAATCTTTCATGTATATAATGTATGTACAGCCTCAAGGTTCTGAGCCCCCTACACTTTCCACGGACAGTCACTATTTCTTTACTGAGTCTTGGTGAGTAAACCACCCTTTCATTTCTTGTTCCACTATCCTAACCCATAACTCCCACATACAATTAAGCATCTCATGTTACGATGGACTAGAAGATTAATAATGTGAAACATTCTGAGCAGAAAAGAAACATTACTCTCAAGACACTATAAAGAATTTCAGAAGGCCCTTTAATTTCAGAGAGTCTAAAAACTCTAACTATCCCTGTTAGAATACATGAAATCGGCGAAGTTGCAGGATATAAAAAAATCACACAAAAGTTGATCATGTTTCTATATACTAACAATGAATAATCTGAAAACTAAAATTAAGAAAACAACTCCATTTACAACAGCATCCAAAAGAGTAAAATACTTATAAATCAATTTAAGCAAGGAGGGGAAAGACTTGTACACTGCAAACTACAGAGAACACCAAAGAAAGAAATTAAACACAAATGGAAAAACAACCTGTGTTGACTTAGATCGGAAGACTGACCGATGTTAAGTGTCAGTACCACCCAAAGTGATCGACAGAGTCAATGCAATCCGTATCAAAATCCCAACAATGTTTTTTTCACAGAAATAGAAAATCCATCCTAAAATTCATATGGAATCTCAAGAGACACCGAATAGCCTAATGCAATAAAATAGAGCACCCAGAAACAGACCCTCACGTCTATGACTAAATGATGTTTTGACAAGGGTACCAAGGCCATTTGATGGGGGAAAAGACAGTCTTTTCAACAAAAGATGCTGGGAAAACTGGATACCCATATGCAAAAGAACGAAGCTGAACCCTTACCCAACACCATATAAAAAAAAGTAATTCGAAATGGATCAAAGACCAGAATATAAGAGCTGAAATTATAAAACTCTTAGAAAAAAACACAAGAGAAAGGCTTCATGACATTGGATTTGACAGTGATTTCTTAGCTATGCCACCAAAGGCACAGGCAACAACAACAAAAAAATAGACAAACTAGACTTCACCAAAATTAAAAACTTTGGGAATCAAAGGAGACAACAGTGTAAAACGGCAACCCACAGACAGAGACTTTCATAGACATTCCTCCAAAGATGATACAGAAATGGTCTATAAGTACATGAAAAGATGTTCAACATCACTAATCAAATCAAAACCACAATGAGTTACTACCTCACAGCACTACAACAGGTATTATCAAACAAACAGAAAATAAGTGTTGGAAAGAACATGGAGAACCTGAAACTCTTGGGCATTGCTGGTGGGGAATATAAAGTGGTATAGACAATATGGAAAATAGTAGGGTGGTCCTTAAAAAAATCACAAAATTAAAAAAATTAAATAGTACTGGAGTGCCTGGGTGGCTTAATGGGTTAAACAAACACCTGCCTTTGGCTGAGGTCATGATCTAGGGGTCCTGGGATTGAACCCCAAGTCGGGCTCCTCACTCAGCGGGGCTCTGCTTCTCCCTCTCACTCTGTGGTCTCTCTCTCTCAAAAAAAAAAAAAAAATCTTGAAAAAAAATTTTAAAAAAGATTCTCTCTCTTTCCCCCCTGCTTGGACGCTTTCTTCCCCCCCGCCTCAAATAAATAAAATCTAAAAAAAAAAATGTAGTATTGCCACATGATCCAGCAATTCCACTTCTGGGTATACAGCCCAAAGTACTGAAAGCTGGGACTGGAAGAGATATTTGCACACCAAAGCTCATGGTAGCATCATTCACAATAATGAAAAGTAGAAGCAACTCAAATGTCCATTGACAGAGGAGTGGATAAAGAAAAGATGGTGGGTGTTTGTGTGTAAATATATATATATATATTACACATATACCACATATACATATATACCCACATATATGTGTGTGTGTATATATATATACATAGATAGATATCATGCAATGGTATATTTTTTAGCCTTTTTTTTTTTTTTAAGATTTTATTTATTTATATGACAGAGAGAGATCACAGGCAGGCAGAGAGGCAGGCAGAGAGAGAGGGGGAAGCGGGCTCTCTGCTTGCGGGGCTCGATCCCAGGACCCTGAGATCATGACCTGAGCCGAAGGCAGAGGCTTAACCCACTGAGCCACTCAGGCGCCCCTATTTTTCAGCCTTAAAAAGAAAATGAAATTCTGACACAGGCTTCGACTTGGATGAACCATAAAGGCTTTATGCTAAATGAAGTCAGTCAGACACAAAGTGCAATATTCTATGATTCCACCTATGCTGAAGTACCCAGAATAGTTGAATTCATTGAGACAGAAAGTAGGACAATGTTTACCAGAGGTTCAGGGGAAGATGGAAAAGTAATGCTTAATTCAGTATGGAATGTAAAAATGTGCTGAGAAGAGATAGATGGTGGTACAGTTGTGTCACAATGTGAATATACTTAATGCCACGGAACTGTACACTTAAAAACAGTTAACATGGTAAATATGTCATGTATATTTAAGCACAAAAAAACCTTTAAAAAATCTAATCTAAAGACTGCTCTACAGAAATTTTAAAACCATCTTAATACTCTCAACTGTCACGAGCTCAAATTAAAGTCACACAGATTAAGACCACTCAGAGAAAGATCACGAAACTCTTTCGAAACAAAAACTTGAATCAAGTACTTGTTAATAACATACCTCGTATTCCTTTTCAGTAATAAACATATTTAGTTCTACTCGTCCATAACTATATACAGAAGTAGAAGAATATAGGTCATATAAAAGTTTCCAAAGTATCTTTTTCTCATTTTTTGATGGGAAGATTCCAACTATTCTTAATGGGATATCTGTTAGGAATACAAGCAAAAATATTAGAGTAAATTGTTAAAACTTTTTCCTAAGATCATATTTTATTGAGTCAGACTAAGTTAACAAGCTATATTAAGTCAATTAAAATGGAGCCTCGGCATCTTCCCTGGGTAGGGTGCTTGGCCTCCATGCAACTGCTCGGATTCGGTCTATGTGAGGGGAAACCACAGTTACCTGAGAGCCCCCGTCCATAAACCCTACCATCCAGGCAGGACGCATTACCTTCTGACCAAGGAACTGCTTCTATTCCCAAACGCCGAAAAAGCGTTTCTGAAATCATAATGGGAGGTTTTACTATTCCGAAATTTCTAGGGTCCATTTTAAAGAAGTCACAGTAGACCACTTCTAGTTTTCCATTCCCCTTTTGCCGCAGGGACTGAAAAGAGACAGAGATAACATGTTTAAAATTGTCAGTGTTAGGGAGATTTTGTACCTACTCAAAGATCTACTTCAAAAAATTTACCCTAAAATTTAAGAGTTAAGAGAAATTAATTAATGCCTGAAAAGCAATGAAGTTACAATATTACTAAGAAAAAGCTCCCAAACCAAAAAATCTTCAACAAATCCTCACTTATTCTTTCACTTTCTCTACTTTTTCTCAATGGCTTCCGATGTTCAAAAAGCGTCCTCACACTAATCTGACTGCTTAGTGGCGGCCGCCTGGAGCACTGGCGGAGATCGGAGATCCGGAGACCGCCCCTGGGCCCAGGCAGAGAGCCGCGATCGTCCGCTGGTTGTGGCCAGATGCTTCAGAGTAGAGACAAAACGATAAAAATATTAAAGTGAAATGCAGACCGTCTTGTTTTTACTAGAAGTTTAATTAGTCCTTTACCAAATGAACCTGGCTACACTCATCGTGTAGGTCACTTTCTTTTTTCCCCTGATTTTTCATTTACGTTTTCTAAAGACAGAAGCAACTACAGAAGGAAAGCTCCTTGTCTGCCAGAAGAGAGGTCCGATATACCTCCCTCTTTTCACTGCCCTGATGTGCTCATTCTGCCGTAGCACTGGACATTTTAGTAGTGAGAGCAACGGTTAGCTACAGACTCCATAAACTTAATTTGAAGTTACAAAAAAAAAAAAAAAAAAAAAACCAAAAACAAAAAACAGAAGAGGTCCATGTGACTTGAAACGCATTCTGAGATTCTCATGCACAGAAAATTCTGTTGGTATATATAGAGGTTTCAAGAATTTGCAACTTAAAGTTATGAAATAAAAAACCCAATTTTTATTTTTAAATGTTATTTATTTATTTTTTAAAAGATTTCATATATTTATTTGAAAGAGAGCACATGCTCATGAGTGAGGGTGGGGGTAGGGCAGAGGCAGAGGGAGAAGCAGACTCCCCGCTGAGCAGGGAGACCAAGACTGGGCTCGATCCCTGGACCCCCGGGATCATGACCTCAGCAGCAGGCAGAGGCTTCACCGACAGCCACACAGGTGCCCCAAAAACCTGATTTTCCTTAAGTGTTTGATTTCAACCTATAAATATTATTTTATTTCTAAATCTAGTAAATTCTAATGATCATTTTCATGAGGAGCCTTGAGAAAGACTAGGGAAGGAACAGACTGGGGTAGAAAGGTAGAAATCATGTACTTTTGATTCCGTTAAGTTTGAGATGCCATGGGGCACCTGGGTGGCTCCGTCGGTAAGCGTCTGCCTTCGGCTCAGGGTCCTGGGATTGAGCCCCGCGTAGGACTCCCTGCTCATCAGAGAGCCTGCTTCTCCCTCTCTCACTCCCTCTGCTTGTGTTCCCTCTCTCGCTGTGTCTCTCTCTGTCAAATAAATAAATAAAATCTTAAAAAAAAAAAAAAGTTCGAGATGCCAGGTGGGAAAGCTGTAGACCTGAACAGGAAGGTCAGTGGAGCGGCCCAGGGTAAAGTTATAAATTGGTGAAAATTTTGCTTGTTGGAGGTTATTAAAGCCAGGGGTGCAGATAAGACTCCCTAAGGAGAAGCACAGAAGACTAGGCCTGAGGACAGAGTAACTCCAGAGGGTCACAAAATGTAAATTTTATTTACATTTATTTGGGTTATTTGGCTTATCTGGGAATAAGCCAAAAATGTAAAGAAAACCAGAGCGTGGTGTTATGACAGCTAGAGAAAAAGAACACTCATTTGATGCTTATCTTAAAAACAGATTATCTTGAAATTCTTACAAATTATTCTGTATGGATAGCAACAAAATAACCTCAGAAGTTATTCAAGAGTCATATTTTAATCTTTGTAACTAAGGAAAGCTAATGAATTTTGGTTTGATAGGAATGTAAAAGGAATGTATACATTAAGACTTTGTTCCACTCGTATTTTGAAAGTGTGTTTTTGTTTTTGCACCTGTCATGTACCATGCAATAATGGTAATAATGACGTAACAGCCAGAACTCCAGAATAATTTAGTTCTATAATAATAGTGAAATCACATTTAAAAACTCAATTGCATTTAGGACTCAAAACCAGGAAGCACAGGGCGCCTGGGTGGCTCAGATGGTTGGGCATCTGCCTTTGGCTCGGGTCATGATCCCAGGGTCCTGGGATTGAGTCCTACATCGGGCTCCCTGCTTGGCAGGGAGTCTGCTTCTCACTCCCTTTCTCCTCCCCCTGCTTGTGCTCTCTCACTCTCTCTGTCAAATAGAAATAAATATAAAATCTTAAAAAAACAAACACACACCAGGAAGCACGGTTCATCTTATTTAAATTGCAACAAGAGGGGCACCTGGGTGGCATAGTTGGTCAAGCATGCTCTTGATTATGGCTCAGGTCATGATCTCTGGGTCATGAGATCGAGCCCCACGTTGGGCTCCACGCTCAGCCAGGAGTCTGCTTGTGATCCTCTCTCCCTCATCCTCTGCCCTTCCCCCCCACCCCTGCTCTCTCTTGAAAATAAATGTTTTTTTTTTAATAAAATGTTTAAAATAAAAATAAATTGCAACAAGATCCTTTACAAGTGGGCATTAATGCCTCAAAGTCAAACAGGTTAAATTACTTAATTGCCCAAGGGTCACAAAGGTAGCAGTGATGGCTAGGGCTGACATTCAGCCTGACTTGAAAAGATTTTGTTCTCTCTCTGCTGAAATACCACACCACTTGCCACAAAAGCTGAGGGCTCTTCCACTGAACATATACAGCTCTTTCTGCAATGGTAGTTCTCATTTTCAAAAAGGAATATATCATGACTTATTATTACAGAACCCAATTTGAAAACTGTTATCTCTAGCACATCCAGATAGGAAAACTGTTCTTGCTTGAAACACTGTTAATGTGGAGTCCCATGAATTTTATTAGAGAGGGTGGGGGTTCTAATGTTGAACAAAAATTCTGAGTTGAGCATCATCCCTGAAAATCTTTCTGGTTTTTAGGAGCAAACTCTGGGTGGCTAGAAGCATTGTCTGCTGAGAGCACCGCTTTAAAGCTGTGATTTACAGCCACAAGACTTCTATTTATTTGTTTCACTTTTTAAAAGATTTGTTTATTTTAGAGAGAGAGAGATCGCAAGCACGCACACAAGTGGGGGGGGGCAAACGGAGAGAGAATCTTCAAGCTGACTCCCTGCTGAGGGAGGAGTCCTACTCAGGGCTTGATCCCACAACCCCGAGATCATGGCCAAAGACAAAACCAAGAGTTGGACACTTAAGTGACTGAGCCACCCAGGCTCCCAACAAAACTTCTACTTAAATGGTTACTTCTCTTTTATTCTGGCAAATAGATGATTTCACATAAAACCTTATTTGAATGGCTTTTCCCTCTTTCATAATGATGGTTAATAAGAGTGAATACCTACTGAGGGGTGAGCTCAAGTTAGTGCTGAGGGCAGGGGCGATGGGGAGTTAGAGACTAAAAGCCGGAACTGGAACACAATCTTAGTTCTAACCAAAGACTGGATTTGATCAGAGATGGATTTTGTGTTTACACTGCAGTTTCAGAAACATTTACGACGAATATTCCTGTATTTGTTATAGGAAAGTTCTGCATGTCATGAACTTTCTGGCCCCCATCATTCCATTTTTCATGGAATCATGGATTTCAAATTACCATGAATCTTGACATTCTAAGAAAGCAACTACTGTGTTACTGGTAAGAAACTAAATAGACTCTTTTTTTTTTAAGAATTTATTTATTTACTTGACAGAGAGAGACACAGTGAGAGGGAACACAAGCAGGGGGGTGGGAGAGGGAGAAGCAGGCTTCCGGCTGAGCCAGGAGCCCGATGTGGGGCTCAATCCCAGGACCCTGGGATCATGACCTGACGCTCAACAACTGAGCCACCCAGGTGCCCCTAAATAGACATTTTAATGCATTTTAATTGTTTTGTGAACATGCAAATTAACCTTCAAACGTAGGCCTTGGGGCACTTGGATGGCTTAGTCAGTTGAGTGTCCAACTTTTTTTTTTTTTTTTTTAAGATTTTATTTATTTATTTGACAGAGAGAGAGAGAGGTCACAAGTAGGCAGAGAGGCAGGCAGAGAGAGAGGAGGAAGCAGGCTCCCTGCTGAGCAGAGAGCCCGATGCGGGGCTCGATCCCAGGACCCCAAGATCATGACCTGAACCAAAGGCAGAGGCTTTAACCCACTGAGCCACCCAGGCGCCCCTGAGCGTCCAACTCTTGATTTCAGCTCAGGTCATGATCTCAGAGTCCTGAGAGCGAGCCCCTCCAAGCTAGGCAAGGAGCCTGGTGAAGATTCTCTCTCTCTTCCCGCCCCTCAAAAACAAAAATAATCCTTTTTTAAAAAGATCAAAATAAAAGCTATCTTGTTTCCAATTCCTAAGGCGAAATTGAAATTACAGATGGCTATGGTGACTAAATCACACTTCATGATCTTTCATCAATTTTGGGATTCCAGCAGATTCAGCATCAATTAAATAATCTGGCTAAAACCCTGAATTATTGGGGCACCTGGGTAGCTCAGTCGGTTAAGTACCTGCCTTAGGTTCAGGCCATGATCTCAGGGTCCTGGGATCCAGTTCCGCATCGGGCTCCCTGCTCGGCTCTGCTTCTCTCTCTCTCCCCCTGCTTGTGCTCTCTCTCTCTCTCTCAAATGAATAGATAAAATCTTAAAAAAAAAAAAAAATCCAAAAAAAAAAAACCCCAAAAACCCAAAACGAAACAAAACAAAAAAATCCTTGAATTCTTTTCAAAGCTGTCAGTTGTAGGATAACCACCATCAACATGCATAGTTTTATTTAAAAAATAAACAACTGGACTTGGTGGACATTTTCATAATTTTTTGTTGTCATCCTATACTTTTTTTTTTAATTTTTAAAAAGATTTGATTTATTTATTTGACAGAGATTGAGAGAGCACAAGCGAGGGGAGCGGCAGGCAGAGGGAGAGGGAGAAGCAGACTCCCCTCTGAGCAGGGAGCCCGATGCGGGGCTCGATCCCAGGACCCTGGGATCATGACCTGAGCCAAAGGCAGCCGCTTAACCAACTGAGCCACCCAGGCGCCCCTTGTCCTGCACTTTTAAATACCATTATTTGTGGTTTCAGGAATTTGGCACCGAGAAGTACAAATTTCCTAAACTGAATCTGGAGACTCAGGAGGGAGGGGAAAGAGAAGGAAAGAGCCTGGCGGTGAGACAATGTATTTCCACTTCACTGTTACATGAACCTGTTTGCCATATAAGCAGCAGAATTCACTGAAAAACCCATCTGGATAATGCTTTCACTACATGCAATTGTATCTGACTATACCAAACCTTTCTTGCCTCTGAAACCCTAAATCCAGAGTTAACATAGTCTTGTTAATCTAGATTCTAAGTTCACAGAAAGCAGAGGCACAGGATACCCTACTAGAGACAAGGAAACTAGCCTAGAGATGCCAGTTACACAACGTTCAAAGTCCCCCAAATAGGGGCTCCTGGGTGGCTCAGTAGGTTAAAGCCTCTGCCCTCGGCTCAGGTCATGATCTCGGGGTCCTGGGATCGAGCCCCGCATCGGGCTCTCTGCTCAGCGGGGGAGCCTGCTTCCCCCGCCAGCCCCCCCCCCCGCCTCTCTGCTTACTTGTGATCTCGATCTCTGTCAAATAAATAAAATTTAAAAAACAAACAAAAAAACAAAAACAAAACAAAGTCCCCCAAATAGTCTGCAGCAGAGCTAGAATCGGAGAACAAGTCTCAGAACACCAATATTCCAATCATTCAACAAGCATTGATACCTCTATGATACTTATTATACTATGTTCTAGTTATGGGGGATAACAATATATTTACAGCAAGGCCCCCCAAAGTGATTCCATAAAAATAAACTGGGTGCTTAATTTTCACTTCCCTAAATAGTCAAAAGATAGCCGACTGAACAATAAATTAGTTTAGAAACTAAAAGTATACCTCCAAATGCGGAAGGAAAGTTCTGTTACTTTCAAGGGCAATCACCTTGGCCTTGCTTTCAAGTAATGCTTGAGTCAGGATTCCAGGACCTAGTGTTATTAACAGAAGGAAAAGTTTATTTGCAAAAGAAACAACTTCTCTCAATATAGACTAGATGTTTCACATGTATTACCTAATTTTGATCCTCATGACATCCCCAAAGAAGATATTACACTCCTCATTTACACGTAGGAAAACTGGGGATTACATAAAATCATTCGACTTCGACATCACAACTGATAAATGATGCTGCTTGGCTTTGAATCCATTCTGTCAAAGCCAAAGCCTGAGCTCTTAATCACAATGTTTTACTATGTCTCAGGAAACACAAAGTTGCCTTTAGCATACCACTTATTCATTCAGACTACCCCGATACTTTAATGAGGAAAAGATACTATCAAGCCTAAACAGAACTGACCCAGGACACGTAGTGCTCCTTTAAAAAAAATACTTTTGGCAGGAGCGCCTGGCTGGCTTAGCTGGTGGAGCACGCGACTCTTGATCTCACGGTTGTAAGTTCGAGCCCCACGTTGGATATAAAGATTACGTAAGAGGGGCGCCTGGGTGGCTCAGTGGGTTAAAGCCTCTGCCTTCAACTCAGGTCATGGTCTCAGGGTCCTGGGATCGAGCCCCGCATCGGGCTCTCTGCTCAGCGGGGAACCCGCTTCCCCCTCTCTCTCTGCCTACTTGTGATCTCTCTCTGTCAAATAAATAAAATCTTAAAAAAAAAAAAAAAGATTACGTAAGAAATAAACTAAAATCTTTACCAAAAAAAGTATTTTTCAGAAAGTCTATACGTCTTATGTTCTAGGCATCCTGCTATGGTCTCTAAGAGGAGGATGTAAGAGATAAAAGTTCTTTGGGGAGGGGCTTGCACGTATTTTGAGGAGACAGTAACATCGAGAAGCATGTCTTCTCAAATGCTGTTGTAAAGTGCAAACTGCTGCAGAAATATTTCCTGGTGTCATGACTGAGACCGACCATCCAAGCTGCTTCAAGGGGTCACGGCTTAAACGGCCCCCCACGGGCGGTCGAGGGAAGGTGGCACGAGCGATGGACGTCCAAGGAGAGGCAGCCCCCGGCGGACTCACCTGGATTGCACTCCAGTAGGAGCTGGTCAGGGTTTTTCGCTTCTTTCTTCAGAATCTCCACCAAGGTCGTGGCCAGCTTCGGACTGGTTATGTAACTCTTGGGCTCTGAGCGGTACTTGGGCAACCACGAGGTTGAGTCTCTGAAGCACTGACTGGGCACCAGCCGCGGGTGGAGGTCAGACAAGCCCCGGCGGTGCCCCGCGGGGACGCCCCTCCACCTCGCCGCTCCAGACCCCAGCATGCAAAAGCGACCGGCACTGGCCGAGGCTGACAGCGCTAGCCGCGGGGTGAGCCCGGCCACTGGGACCGACATCTTCAGCCTCTTAGGTCTGTCCCAGCGTCACCGGAGAGCGTCACACCGCCAGCCGGCTCGGTACACAGCACTCCACGTGTGACATCTTCCCACCACCCGACTAGGCCGGGCGGTACAAGACACTACAAACTGCGCATGCGAACGGTCCCTCCTTCTTGCCATTTCTCTCACTTCCGTTTCCGTCCGGCTGAGCCGCCCGGGGCCTGTGAGTGGACGGACGAGGAGAGAGACGGACCATCCGGATTGTATCTGGACTGGTACTCTATGGTTGGCCGCCCCCCCACCCCTCCCTTACGCTTCCTCTCTAGCCGCTCGCGCTCTATGCTCCGCGGTCGCGGGCCGCCCGCCGCCCGCCGGCCAGCTGGGAAGGGCGCGCAGAGGGAGGCGGGGCGGGAAGGCAAGAGGTGTCTCCACCGGAGCGGCGGGAGACCCGAGCAGGCTCTGTGACAGCTCTTCGGCCGCCATGTCAGCGAGCGGGGCTGGAAACAGACCCGGCGCCCAGCCGTAGCCCTGCGTTCGCCTCCGACTCCCAGGTGAGGAGAGGAAGAGCGGGATGGCTGGGTGCCGGCCGGCTGGCGGCCGCGGCGGGAAACCCCCCGGGACCCCTCGCTCCTCCCCCGGCGCGGCGCGCAGCGGCTGTGCTCCCGGTGCGGGGCTGCCCCGTGCCCTCCGCGCTCGCCCGCGCGCCGCTGGCTGCTGCAGCCCCGGGTCCGTGCCGCGCTCGCCCCCCGCCGCTGCCCCGGCTCCCCGCCCCGGGGACCGTCCTTGGTCGCCTTCACACCTGTCCCCTCCGCCACCACGGAGAACCGCCCGGGGTCTCCCTGCCGTACCTCCCTCCGGGCCGGGATCTACCTTAATCTTTATTCTTAATTTGCGGGTTGAACAGATTTAAAGTGAAGGCTCTTTAAAATTAAGGTTTAAAAGCTTTAAACCCCTTCGTAAGCTTACAAAGGTTGCGACCTCAGGATGCTTGTTTTGATCCCTGTATAAACTTACTCAGATGCGTATTGTGGAATGCAATTTTGAAGACCCGTTCCAAAGACTCTAAAAATAGGATGCTCTAATGGAAATTTTGGCAGTCTTTTTACCTAGTGGACAATGTTAGGAGACTCGATTCTTTGAGAGTGATTCCGGGGTTTAAGGATTATACTCAGAACGAGATTTACCCATTACTCTTTACACCAGGGCAGGAAGCTGCAGCCAATCAACACCCCCATTAAAATATGCAATCCTTTCTGCTTACTCGACTGGGAGCGTGATTGAGCGTGGTATTTATATGCACGAGGAAGAGGTTTCTAAGGAATGTATCACCTGGCAAATTGGAGTCTGAAGATTATACTCAGCTGATGAATCTCAAAATGGATAAAGAAATTGACAGCCAAATATGTGCGGCCTTTTGGGGATTATAAATTTGCTAGGACACCTTAGAAAGTATTTCACCAACTGCCGTGGAAGCCTTGGGGACTCCTTGGTCTAAATTTCCTCAGATTCTTTTTTTATACGGTTTCCCCATTGACAGTTTTCTAGAAGTGACTCTCGCATCCTCTGGAAACCTGAGAAAGCTTCTCCTCTCCATTCTTTAAAGAGCTGTCTCCTCCTCCACCCTTTTAAAAATATTTTCATAGATTCAGAAATACAGCCAATTTTTTTCCTTAAAAGCCCTGGAGGCCTGAATACTTTTAAATCAAATAAAGAAGAAAGATGTCTTATGATAGAGGAAGAAATGGTTTGCTTCTAGACATGTGTTGTTGTTTCTTACGTTTAAAATACACTTCTAAAAAATCACGGTGCAAGGTATTTATTTATTTATTTATTTATTTTGCAAGGTATTTATTTTTAAATATGTTTTCTTATTCCATAAGGTTTGTGGACCAAAGGTAGCCCAGCTAGCCCTAGAGAAATTAATGTTTCTTGTTTTGCTTTTGAGCTGTGGTTTTTTCCTTTCTTTCTTTCTTCTTTTTTTCTTTTCTTAGTTTTGGACAAGAGAATTAGGTTGTAAGTATTTCCCTTTTTATAATGTTAGTGGTTGGTTGTGGTTGAAGGTGCTTGAATAATAAAGACAAGATCTTACATAGCTTTCTGGGGTCCTAGTTACTGGAAATGAAAGAAATGTTAATTTCACTTTATTTATTTTTTTTTATTTTAAAGATTTTATTTACTTATTTGACAGAGAGATCACGAGTAGACAGAGAGGCAGGCAGAGAGAGAGGGGGAAGCAGGCTCCCCGCTGAGCAGAGAGCCCGATGCGGGACTCGATCCCAGGACCCTGAGATCATGACCTGAGCCGAAGGCAGAGGCTTTGACCCACTGAGCCACCCAGGCGCCCTTAATTTCACTTTAAAGAAATAATCAGCATTCTGATCTACTTTATTAGAAAAACTTGGTTTGTGTATTTCCCACCTTATTTTCTTAAGAGGTGTAGTTTCTTCATCCGGTGCTATTTTTGCCTTTTGAAGTCAAGTAGTGTTTCCTTAAAATGGTGTTAGGGCAAAGTGATTCTATTTTTACACTCTTAAGTTATTTTTATTATAATCTCAATGGATCCAGAAAAGAAAATGGTGCATTTTCTTTTGGCTTTTATTTTTATTATTTATTAAAAGACTGTTTTAGAGAGAGGGCGTGTGGGAGGTGGAGCACAGGGAGAGAGAGGAAAGGAAGTGGACTCCTCGCTGAGCAGGGAGCCCCACATGGGTCTCTACCCTTACAACCCCAAGAGTCTGACCTGAAGCAAAACCAAAATTCCGAGCCCAGCCGACTGAGCCACCCAGGCACCTTTCTTTTGGCTTTTAAATGGCAGTTATAATTGGGAAATGTCAGGTGATAGCTCTTGTTTGCTATCAGAACTAAGGCTGTGAGTCTATCAGCATTGCTATAGGGACTGTAGGTCTGTAACAATCCAACTGTAATGCAAGCCATGTGAGCGTGTAAAGTTTCCTAAATAAATAACAAAATAAAAAAGTGAAATTAATAATATATTTTATTTAACCCATATAGTTTCAGATGTAATTGATTTATTAATAATGAGATATTTGCATTCTTTCATGCTTTATCTACAAAATCTGGTTTTTATACTTAGAGTACATTTGCATTCAGACCAGCCACATTTCAAGTGCTCGGTAACTATATGTAGATAGCAAATGGCTAGGACCTTCCTGGGCAGCACATAGCTATAGGATAACTGTATGATGTTTAAGATGTCTTCCTACCCTGAGAGTCTGGGGTAAATCCAGGGGGGTAAGTTTAAAACTCCTTTTCCTAAGGTGCTGTGAAATTCAAACTGAGAAGTTTGTATGGCAGGAAGAAAGCTCCAAGAAGTCTCTTCCTCTTTGTGTTGACTGTATTCACATGGAGGAGGATGAACAGGTGCATGTTTCCTGAGGGTTGTAAGATGATTAGAATGCTCAGTCATTTCCTGGGCTGTCATTGTTACAGTTATTGAGGTCTGCATGTCAACAATGTGTCAAGGCTTGTGTGAGTCTCTGTCTCCTTTACCTGTGGCTATGAAGGAGGGAAAACTTGAAGACCTACAGGAAGATTGACCTTTACTGTGAACACGTAGAGTTCTGCTGTTGTAGACTTATTTTCTCAATCAGTTTCAGGTGTGGCTAAGAGTTTTGTAAATGTGCTCCTCTCTATGATGGCATTGCTTGTCAAAGGAAAGAGAAAATCTTTTCAGCAAAATTCAGAAAGAAAGGGTATATTTTTTGGCTCTAAAACACTGGGAGCCTGATTACTAGCAAACAAGTAATGCGTCTGTGGTGGTTTAGATAAATTTAAAAGGAAATATGGGACTATTTAAAAACAAAAAAAGATTTTATTTATTTGAGAGAGAGAACTGGGGGGGCGGGGAGGAGAGAAGCAGACACCCCACTCAACAGGGAGCCCAAGGCAGAGCTCAATCCCAGGACCCCGGGATCATGACCTGAGGGAAATATATAGCACTTTTTATAGAAAACTACTGACATGCTGTCTAGGTTTGTGCTTTAAGTTGGTTTTGCAATGAGGTGATTTGCATGGAACCATCTCTTGTTCAGAGTTTTTAAAACGGAAAAATAACTCTCTTGGAAAACTAATCCTGCAGCTAACTGACCTCAGTGGGATAAATAGGACCCATCATTATCCCTATCTTGACTTGTATATTCTTTTTTTAATTATTATTATTTTATTTTTTAGAGAGAGCAAGAGCAACGGGAGGGGCAGAGAGTGAGAGAATCCCAAGCAGGTGCCATGGCCAGCTTGGAGTCAAACGTGGGGCTCCATCTCAGGACCTTGAGATCATGACCTAAACTGAAATTGGAAGTCACATGCTTAACCGACTGAGCCACCCAGGCGCCCCTAGACTTGTATATCCTATTAAACGTCCCTAAATACTACTTTATTTGCACTGTTTACATCTACATTGAATATTAAAATGCAGCGGCAAAATTCACCTGAAAGACTAATATTTAATGTAATCTAAGAAAAATGCCTCCTCCCCAACTTTTATGGCTTAAAGAAATCTTAAATTACCTGGTCAGTAAACAAAATTCCTCTGTGAAGTCTGGTCATTGTAGATTTGGCACATATTAAAGGGTCCTCTGATCCTTTTAATTGGGGAATTGGGGAAGGAGATAATGACTGGATGTTGCTTGTTTGGTGAGACATACGTGACATTATAGTAGGAGAATATGGTGTTTTCATTTGTATTTAAATCTAGATGACTGTCCATTGACACCATTTTAGTTGGATAGGAAAGATAATATATTTTGTTCTTAAAAATTAGTCTTAGCAATTTTTTTTTTCAAATTTGAGGAAGAGTAATTGAGAGTTTGGCAATTCTCAGTTTTTAAAGAAGATCTTAAATGATTGAAATGGACTCTCCATGGATTTTATATTTATTGAGAAATTCTACTCACTACTCACTCTGTGTGTGTCTTGATACCGTTGCAGAGAATTCTCTCTGGAGCCCTGAAGATTCACACAAATACAGGCTTTTTGTTTATTTAGGAATCATTCCCTTGGGGCAACTATATTTCCTTTTAACCAGGGAATACTTTTGTTTTTCACGCATTTGAAATAATTTACTTGTAATAATTTTAAAGAAGTACATCACTAGTCGATTATAAAAGAAAAAGGAAAATCATGTCTGAACAATCTTAAAAAAATACGTCATGTAAAACTTTTCTGAATCTTTTAATAGTTTGAGATTTCTTAAATTGTTCAATCACAGTTGTGAGATTCTTCTCTTTAACATAGTGGAGATGGAAACTTAGTAGCAACACCCTGCTCCTCCCTGCCATCTCTCAGAACTTCCTGTTTTTCATCTTCATTAGCCATGTGGAAAGGAAAGATAGTAATGTGTCTGTCAAAATACTGACAAATTAAGTTTATTTTTCCATTTGACTGTAGGAAGAATGCTGAAGCAGTAAGTGACAAATATTGTCACCTTTTTTTTTTTTTAAAGATTTTATTTATTTAACAGAGAGAGAGATCACAAGTAGGCAGAGAGGCAGGCAGAGAGAGAGGGGAAAGCAGGCTCCCTGCTGAGCAGAGAGCCGGATGTGGGTCTCCATCCCAGGACCCCGAGATCATGACCTGAGCCGAAGGCAGAGGCTCTAACCCACTGAGCCACCCAGGCGCCCAAATATTGTCACCTTTATTGACATTTGGTCTTTTGACGTTTTAAATGACAGTACTTAGGCAATTTTAGGAATTAGCAATATTTTCTAATTGTTGTATCTATTAAATACTCTTATGAGAATACTTAGCCTGTTTTTCCTGGAAGACTGCTACCTAGCTGAAAATTACTGGTTTTTTGCCTGTGTTAAATGCATCTAGAAAACTCAGTGCATTCAGTGGCTGTGGTTTTCTAATTAGAACAAAGGCAAACTTAGAGACTTTGAAATAATTTCCTTAAAATATGTGAACTTTAAAAAAAATTTAAAAAAATGTGAACTTTATGATAAGATACAGAATGCTGTTGTTTCTGAGTATTTCAGAGCATGCCACTTACATTTTTATTTTATGCATACATTGCTTTTCTTGCTATTTTTCTCTTCTGCAGGTATTAAAACTGTACAACTAAATCTTAAAAAAAGTTTTTAGATGAACTGAAAAACATTGCTTAAGATTTTTCAATGAGAACTTTTTAAAAAAGATTTTATTAATTTACTTGACAGAGAGGGAGAGAGGGAACACAAGCAGAGGGAGTGGGAGAGGGAGAAGGAGACCTCCCGCTGAACAGGGGGCCCGATGTGGGGCTCATGCTAGGCTCCATCCCAGGACCCTGGGATCATGACCTGAGCGAAAGGCAGACGCTTAATGACTCAGCCGCCCAGGCGCCCCTATGAGAACTTATTTTTGTGAAAATGTATTTTATTTACTGGAACCTAGTGGAGTTATTTCTTTTGTACCTTATGAAGCACCAAAGATTACTTCTTTCAATTTTTCTTTTTCACCTACTTGTGGAGCATGAAGATGGTTTACTTAACTCAGGTCTTAAAAGGGTTCATACCAACTAATCATGATTTCCTCCCTCAAGTTCAACTCAGAAAAGAGTGGAAGTTCGTGGAAACTATGCTGATTAGTAAACTATGAAATTTGGTTTCCTGGAAAGGCTTTATACTCATTTGTGACTTCTTAATCCAAATTCAGTCACCAGGCTTTATTTTCTTCAACACCTTACAAAGTAATCACTTCCTTTTGCTCAATAGTTAAAAAAAAAAAATTTTTTTTTTTGTTGTGGAGTTCTTTACCATCCCAACTAGAGCTATGCCTATAGTATTGGGAAAGCACTGTAAAAAGCTAAAATTAGTGACAAGGTCATGTGACTTCCTTATTTTAATCCTATAATACAGGTTTTGTGAATGAGGAGAGAAAAAAAATGGTTTCTCTTCTTAGTCTTACATGTGAACTCTAGCTTAAAAATTAATCTCCTAGGGCTTCTATCCACCAAAGCTCATGTTTTCACAAGCCAGAGAAAGATGTCTTATATTCGCCTAAAGTAAAACAGCATTTAATTGGAGGTAGTTTTTAATTATACCAAGTGGCCTCTTGTTTAATTATAATTTTGTGGATTTTGATGCCTACTGGCTTTTTGTCCTTCTTAAGCTGTTACCTGGGGAAAATGTAGGGATTCTCTAGTGTACCCCAACAGGGCTTTGACCTTTGTCAAAATGGCTTGCCTTCCCTGACAGCTTCAAAGAGTATATTCCTGTGCACGCAAAACATGAGCCAAAATTCTGTTCCAGGGACACTTATTGAGGCTGAGGAAACAAATATTCTTAGAATGTCTGTCTTATAACTAAAGCTTCCATGCACTTGTCTAGTACTTTGTATTTTGTCTAGCCTTTGCTGTAGAGTTTCCTTTCTGGTCTAGCTCTTCAGAATGTGTGAAAAGATACCCTGAATGCCCCAAAACTTATTCCGCCTTACCTCACCTTTTGGTTTTTGTTCTTCTGTCTTCTATGGAAAGTTCAAAAGTCAGAGCAGGTCATGGTGTATTATAGACTTGAAGTGGGGGAGGAGTACAAACCTTACTCCTTCCCTCTTTCCTTCTTTCTCTATTACAAAAGTAATCTTGCTCCAAAGAGAAAAGGTAGATAAATTTTAACTTGAGGAAAACATGGTTATTCAAAAATTAGTAGTTTTTCTATAATTAAAGTTAAACAGAAGCTTTAATTTAGAGTCAGAATCCATTGGTCTCTCATCCTACTTCAGATGTCAGATGGATTTGTCAGGAAGAAAGTGAGTACAAGTATGCTTTGAGTACACAGACATAGGCCGTAGTAGAGCGTATTTAATAGTATTTCTTTTCATCGTGTATGTTTTCTTCAGGGACTATTTGCCACTGAAATAAAACATCTTTAGGGAAAATCATATTCTACCACTAATCTTTTTTTTTGTTTTTTTTATTTTTTATTAACACATAATGTATTATTTGCCCCAGGGTTACTAATAATCTTTTATTGATTGATTGATTGATTGATTTTTCTACCAATAGTCTTTTAAAGCACCCTAAAGTATCCTTCCTTAGGACAAATTTTTTTTTCTAGTGGTTTATCTTTTTAGAATTTGTAACCTAGAGTAAATTGCCTTGCTCTGGCATTCTTTCGTTTCCTAAAACCCCATCAAAATACATTCTCTTGAATAACTAAAAGAAAGCATATTCACTTTTTTTTAAGATTTTATTTATTTGGGAGAGAGCAAGCAAGCGAAAGAGCAAGAGCAGGGGGAAAGGGCAGAGGAAGAGGGAGAGGCAGACTCCCCGCCAAGTAGGGAGTCCGATGTGGGACTCGATCCCAGGACTCTAGGATCATGACCTGAGCTGAAGGCAGACGCTTAACCAACTGAGCCGCCCAGGTGTCCCGAAAGCATATTCACTTTTACACCTGCCTTTTTTCCTGCCTTACTATTAACTTTCAGTATGCTCTAGATATAAATCAACGTGTCACTATTAGGCCAGACAAAAATGCAGGAGTCTAGAGTTTTTGATGTGCTTGGACTGGGTAATGGTGGGAGGGGTGGTGGCAGCAAGCGATTGACAGTACAGAGGGGCAGGAATTGAGAACCAGATCATGGGACATTGGGAGTGGCCTGCTGGAGATGTTGGGGCTCATCTGAGATGCAGAGATTGCTTTGGTGCCAGTAACAACATAAGACTGGGGGATACTGGCTGCACTGGCCAGACAGTACGATGTCACCATAGATCGTTGAGACATGAAGAAATATTCATTCCACAAGTGTATCAAGACACTGTTTTTATTGTAAAACACCAAGTACTCGTTTTCAAAAGAGAAATCTGCCTCTGGTATGCAGGATGGATTGAAAGGGCTGAGTGAGACAATGAGAGCCTTAATTAAGAATAAATATGTCGGCCTAAACTCATTTTGAAATTTTCCTAATAACTTCGGAAATGACAGAATTAATGAGTTTTTACTTGTTGTTCAAATGAAGAGTAGAAACTAAGCTAGAGAACTCCTGGCTTAGGTTTTGTGATTTAAAAATAGTGTTCAAATTGTGTTTGATGCTGTATGGATTATGTTCTTTATCTTAGTTGAGTTCATTACTTAATTTTACTGATAATCCATGTAAAGCTACACATTACAGTTTACATATGTATGTACACATTATAACATTCATACACATTTTGGTGAATAATTTTGAAATATGGTGGCTTGTGAATAAATCCAAACCTAGCATTAGGTCCTATCAGTTTAATGGCCAATGTTTGAGCCCACAGGTGAGCCATATTGTACTAAGTACTGTGAGAAATGCAGTGGAAATCAGAGTTTTACCTAAATATTTGATAAAAAATACACATCACAAGTGTATTTACACAATTTTTTCTCTTAATGTCATGAAGAGCTTTATGTAGATTTGTTTTAATATTTTAGACAGGAAAAGAAAAATACATGAAAAACTTTTGTTTAGTATAATTTATAATTAATTCAGTAAATATTGTGTAGAATTTTATTTTTTTGGTTTTATTGGAATTTCAAATGCCAACTTTTTGACTTAGGGTTTTGTAAACATACAGGGACAGTTGAGATGAGTTCATTTCTAAGATCTGTAAAGTTCCTCGGTAGAGGTCTATACTTTGTGCCCTTGAAAAATGGCTGTGTAGGAACTCCTGTTTCTCTAGGTTATTGGCAGATATATCAGGCAACTCGTTGATGGTTTTAAAATAGAACAAATAAAGCAATGGCCCTCTTCTGAAATGGTGGATAAACACACATCCCAAAAGGAAGAAAACCCGCAGTGTATTACATGAGATAATGTGTGTCAAAGTGATTACCTTCCATGGTGTGTAGCACTTAGTAAATGGTGTGTTTTGTTTTAAATTTGGTAAACTTTTGTGATAACCTGTATTTACTTGTATTATTTTCTTTTTAAAGAGGTGAACAGTATTAGTATTTAGATTAATGGTAGCATTATTGGCAATTTTT
>CM052893.1:2638989-2659024 GCA_028534135.1 Potos flavus | reverse complement strand
ATTTTTATCGTAGATTCATAATGTACATATTTTGTGACTTTGTAACACTTGGAGTATAAGCTGATTTACTTAGTTGCTCCTCTATTATTGAACATTTAGATTGTTTCCAGTTTTTCACTGACTGCCACAGAGACCTTGCACAAACTATTGAACCACCTTACCCCTTAGTTTTTGCATGTGTAAGTGGGGGAAATAATACTTAATTGGAGTTACAAAGATTAAATGAAGTAATGTGTATAGAATTATGTAGAGCAGTTCCTGGAACAAAACAAGCCTTTATTTATTTATTTTTAAAAAGATTTTATTGTTTATTTATTTGACAGAGAGAGGCACAGCGAGAGAGAGAACACAAGCAGGGGGAGTGGGAGAAGGAGAAGTAGGCTTCCCGCAGAGCAGGGAGCCCGATGCGGGGCTTGATCCCAGGACCCCGGGATCATGACCTGAGCCGAAGGCAGATGCTTAACGACTTAGCCACCCAGGCGCCCCTAAAACAAGCCTTTAAAAGAATGCCTCCATGTCCATCTTTGTGCATAGAGGATCCCTCCCCCCTTTCTTTTCTTCTTTTTTTGTTGATATTCAGAGTATTTCTTTATCATCGATCTTCAGAAATAAAACTACTCGGTCTTAACTGTTTCGATATTCTTGCTACATATTGTGAAGTTGTTTTCTGATAAGTTGTGCCAGTTTCAATGTGTATTTCATTGAACCCTTACCAGTATTACATATCTCATTTTTTAAAATCCTTGTTCATCTTAGGGGTAAGTAAGTTGCCCAGTGTAGTCAGGGAAGTTGTTTTATAGAAGACTAGTAGGAAGTAAGGTTAGAGAGATGGGTTGCTGAGAGACTGGTGGCAAGGCTTGGGAGTTGGGATTTGAGCTGAAGGAGGGGCAGCGGTGAGTTCAGGAGGCCTCCAGCCACTCTTGCTTTCCCCAGCCAGCCAAACAGTCACGGTTTCCTCTAAAAACTCCTGGTCTTTGTACGTGTATTGAAGTGCCTGTCCCATCCCACCTGTCCTTCTTGTCCGTCTATCTAATATTTTGATTCATTCTTCATCTCCTCCGTGTCTTTTCCTGTCCAGGCGCCTGCCGGGCTAAAACCGAGCAGGCAGTGTGTTCTCTGTGGGCAGGCTCACTTGACGAAGAAAGAAGGTGGCTGAGCCCACCAAGCTTAGTTATTACCAAACTTACCAAACAGATAAATCAGTCGACCTCCCCAGAGCTGAGTAAAGGAGTCTATCAGGAATGGGGAAGATTTCTTTACTAACATAACTCTCAATTTTTATATTAACCCTGTCACATTCCTAGTTGATTAAAAAGAAAAAAAAATTAGCATATGTTCAAGGCTTTTTAAAGTTTTTTTTCTTTCTTTTTTAAGATTTTATTTTTAATTAATCTCTAAACCCAACATAGGGCTCGAACTTACAACTCCAAGGTCAAGAGTTGTATGCTGTACCGACTGAGCCAGCCAGGCACCCCTGCAGTGTTTTCTGAGTATAAAAGTAGTGCAACTTACAACTCCGTGACAAGACAAATAATCCAGTTTAAAAATGGGCAAAGTATCTAAATAGACCTTTCTCCAAAAAAGATACGCAAGTGGCCAGTGAACACATGAAAAGATGCTCATTAGCCATTAGGGAAATGCAAACCAAAACCACACTGAGATAACACTTCATACCTTGAGATGAAGAAATTGGAACCCTTGTACATTGCTGGTGGGAATATCAAATGATATGACAACTGTGAAAAATGTGGTTTCTCTGTAACTTAAACATCAAATTAGCATATGATGGCATCAGCAGTTCCACTTCTAGGTATATACTGAAAAAAATTGAAAATAGGTGTTAAAAAAAAAAAGACTTGTATAGGAATGATTATATCAGCATTATTCACAATAGCCAAAAAGTAGAAACAACTCAAATGTCCATCAGCTGATGAGTGGATAAATTGTGGTATGTTGATACAATGGGATAATTTTTGGCAATAAAAGAAATGAAGTATTGATAATATGTTACCACATGGATATATCTTGAAAACATTATGCTAAACAAAAGAAGCTAGTCCCAAAAGACCACATACTGTATGATTCTGTTTATATGAAGTATTTAGAATATTAGAAATATTAGAATAGGCAAATCCATGGAGACAATGTAGATTTGTGGTTCACTAGTTGCCTGGGGTTGGGGGAGAGGGAGCTGACAGAATGTAAAGTGACTCTTATTAAATATATGGGTATGAGAGTGTGGGGAGATCTTTCTGGGGTAATGATGAAATATTCTAAAATTTATTGTGACAGAGTTGCACAACTTTGTGAATATACCAAAAACAGTTGAGTTGTACATTTTATTTTATTCCTAAAGATTTTATTTATTTATTTGACAGAGAGAAAGAGATCACAAGTAGACGGAGAGGCAGGCAGAGAGAGAGGGGGAAGCAGGCTCTCTGCTGAGGAGAGAGCCTGATGTGGGACTCGATTCCAGGACCCTGAGATCATGACCTGAGCCGAAGGCAGAGGCTTAACCCACTGGGCCACCCAGGTGCCCTGAGTTGTACATTTTAAATGTGTAAATTGTACGGGAATGTGAATTATATCTCAATAAAGCTATGATTTTTAAAAACTCAATTGGGAAAAAATGCATGTTTATCACAGAAGATGTATAAAATACAGAGAAGTGCAAAAAGGAATAAAGTGAACTTATTAGAATGTTCATTGTGATGAGCTACAAGAAAATAATATAAGTTTATTCAAGGTCATCACAGTTAATACCATATTCAAGTTGTGATCAGAAATCGAATTTTTACAGAGCAGTGAGCATCATATTAAATTGATGCTATTTTAATTTTATTGGTTTTTTTGCTTTTATTAACTTTTAAATTTGTTTTGGTTTAATAGTTGTATTGAAGTTATAAGCACATAAAAATTCTGTTTTTACATCTTTGGGATTATAAGTAAAAATAAGATGTCATGTCAGTGCTTAAGGACCATCATAATTATTATTTTTTTAAAGTAAAACCATTCAAGAAAAATATGGCATAAATACAGTTGAAAGGGCCCATGTTTTTGTTGCTGAGGAAATTAAGGCTCAGAAAGATGTCTTGCCCAAGCTTTTCAAACAAGCTGTGAACAGGGCTTGGATTAGAATGCAGATTTTACTACTCGAGGCCCCGTGTGATTTCTGCTTTATCACTTTCTTCTTTTCCCTGACTCTCGGTAGCTACTAATAGCTTGTCTTTTACTGTCGTTTCTTGTACATGTGCTTTGTCTCCTCAAATAGAGTGAGTAGTCCTGGACACAGATTATACCTCTTAGTTCTTCGATTAAAAAAAATTCAATCCAGGGGCACCTGGGCGGCTCAGTGGGTTAAAGCCTCTGCCTTCGGCTCAGGTCATGATCTCAGGGTCCTGGGATCGAGCCCTGCATCGGGGTCTCTGCTCAGCAGGGAGCCTGCTTCCTCCTCTCTCCCTGCCTGCCTCTCTGCCTACTTGTGATCTCTCCCTCTCTGTCAAATAAATAAATAAAATCTTAAAAAAAAAAAATTCAATCCAGTAAATTTGAAAATCTAATTGGCTTTATAACATGACCCATGATTCAGGCACCATCCCACTCAGCAAGTCGAGGGAATCTCCGAAGGGCTGCAGATGGGAAAGGCTTTAAAAAGCAGGACAATCAAGTCATAAACAGAAGAAAAGATTATTTCAGGTGACGTCACCTTTTTGGGGGGACATAAGAGTCTTTTTTTTTTTTTTTTAACAAAGGGTCTCATTAATGGATTACCTCATCTTCCTTTGGGGGATAGATTGCCTCCTTAGCACTGACCAGAAAATTCCTGACAACCAGTTAAGACTACATTTCTAGGGAAGGTTGGAACTGCAGGCAGGTTAGGTTATTAAGCCCCAGTTTGGCAACTTGTCGTAAGTGAAGCCATTTTGGGCCCGTGGTTTTCTTTTTAACCCTTTTTTATCCCGTTCCCCTTCCCTCTTCTGCCCCTACATACACTGCACAGAGCCTGGCAGTATGTACTTCGTAGACACTCAGTAAACTATAACTATGTTCATAAAAGACATTAACTCTGCCTTTAGCAAGCCATGAAAACATGGCCTTCAGAATTCTCAAAGGAGTGCCAGTATGGAAACATTTGGAAGTCTTGTTCTGACAAGAAACAAATAAAGTAACTTTTTTACTTTAAAAAGCTTAAAAGATTGATTTTGGTTTTTACCTTTTTAGAAAATAGCCCGCCCTCTCTTTTTTGATGGGACACTGCCAAATTACTGCTTTCCCTGAAGATTGCTAAAGTGGACATCGTCCTTTCAGTAAAGAAAAAAGCATGTCCTAAGGAAATTATTAAGGTGCAGATGTTTTTGTGGTTAAAACCTTTTCAAAATTGGCAATTCATATGAAATAAAGGCTTAAGTAGCACAAGGAAATCCTGCCACACCGTTCTTATGACTTTGTAGTTTTTCTCCCGCCACATTACTTCCTCCCCTCTCCTGCATTTATCTCCTTGTGCTAATTCTCTTTGTAGACCCTCTGACCCTTCTTTGGGTCATTTTCTAACTAACTGTGGGCTCAGGTTACTTCCAAACTCAGTAGTCAGGGTGGTATCCTGTACTTGATCCACCGTTTTATCCCGATTATGCAAGTCCTCAAACCATTTCTCCACTTTGACTTGGACCTCTGAGGTTACTCTTATTATTTTATGGTCTTTTACCTTTGAAATCTCAGGACTGTCCTATTAATAAAATAATGTCTTAATTTCAGTATGGCCGGTCATGATTCTTCTTGGAACCAGTTTTATCCCATTTCTTTCAAAGATTTTCATTTTGCCATTTATTTATCTGCCTATCTATCCATCTATCTAAGATTTTATTCATTTATCTGACAGAAAGAGACAGTGAGAGAGGGAACACAAGCAGGGGAAGTGGGAGAGGGAGAAGCAGGCTTCCCACCAAGCAGGGAGCCCGACACGGGTCTCGATCCCAGGACCCTAGGACCATTACCTGAGCCGAAGGCAGACGCCCAATGACTGAGCCACCCAGGAGCCCCTCATTTTGCCTTTTAAATGGGCATGGAATGATCTTTTATGTTTTTTCTCTCGTGGAGAAAGCCAGTCAAGAATGTGAGGTGAACCTTTCTAGTAAAATTGTAGCTGAAGAAAAAAAACCAGACAAGCTAGTTTAAAATAAATTTGATGTTGGTCTGATTCCATCTGTCTCATTTCTAGCTTCAGAAAAAAATTAACAGTTCTTCTATATTTTCTTTGAATATTTAACCTTTCTTCTTTAATTTGCATAACATGAGCAGCAAGGGTTTATAATTACAGGCTCAAAACTTTTCTAGGTCAGAAAGTACAGTAGGCCCATTTAATTTTGTTGCCTTTTGTTGTTGTTTTTACTAATTCATGCTTCTTTTTCGGAATTTGCTGACTTGTTCTTATCGTATTGCGTCCTTCAGAGACAAAAATACTCTGTTTGGAGTTCTCCTCTATTTCTGTTTCCTACCAGATAATATTTCTGGGTTTTTTTGTTAAATAAATTCTAAACATCATCTTAAGCGATGTGAGCATTTTTTTCCATAGGTAAGAGGTAGTGAAAGAGAGACATTAGTATTTTAGTCCAATTGAGCAAACGTTTTTAAACACCTATCGTGTGCCTCAGTCTCTGTGGAGGGCACAAGAAGTAACACATTCTCTTGCTTCAGACCCTTGAATTCCACTCAGGGAATAATCTTGATGCATGAAATAACTCATGGAAAATCCCGAAGCAATAAATAAGCCGACACAAGACCGTATCCACTAGATACTTTTTAAGCCAGTGCTTCTTTCATTTAAATAAGTTTTTGAAAATGTGTCATGTAGCATTTATATCACCCAGTATCTCAAACCACCTCTGGACTTTTCTAAGGCCAGATAGTAAAGACTCACAATTTCCTTTCCTTCTCCTGACTCGTCCTACGGCTTCCTCCTCAGTGCCTTGCTCCGATTCCACCATCTGCGTGGCCCTGGGAGGCCACACACACTTTTTTTTTTTTTAAAGATTTTATTTATTTGAGAGAGAGAGAGAGCATGAGAGGGGAGAAGGTCAGAGGGAGAAGCAGACTCCCCGCGGAGCTGGGAGCCCGATGTGGGACTCGATCCTGGGACTCCGGGACCATGACCTGAGCCGAAGGCAGTCGCTTAACCAACTGAGCCACCCAGGCGCCCCCGCGCACACTCTTGAGCCCCTTAGCCTAGGATCGAGCTCCAGTTCCCACAGCTGTTTGGCCTCCGATGAGTTGTTTAACCTGTCAGTGCCTGGGTTTGTTCCCCATAACCCGGAGGTGCTAGTAATGACCGCCCGACAGAAGCATCGTGACGCTATGAGGTAATGTACGCATGGCGCAGAGTGAGCCCCATGTGAACGTCCACTTTTATTGTCCTACTCCGCTACGATGCTGACCCCTGACAGCAAACATTCTGTGATGTCATGTATTTGAACCTGAAGATTTTTTTTGGAATTTTGTGTTTTTTTTAGTCTGCTCTATAACATCTGTTTTAACAAAAAATAGTGTCTGCCTTCCTCCCCACCCCCTGATTTTTGGAGTGAATTGGTGTTACCAAAAGAGGCACATTTATCATCCTTTGACTTTGCAGATCCTCAATCAGCTTTTACTCTTTCCTCTTTACTCTATTAAATATTCATTAATCGGGTCTTGCTGCCTACCAGGTCTTGTGTGTGTGCTCCCCACTAGCTTACAGGTTCTACTCAGAGAGGGATTCTGTCCTGTTGATAATGGTGACAGTTGTAATAATGACTGAACACGATGTCATGCATCTTGCTATCACTAAAAAATTCATTTGCGTAAGCAGTCAACAAGACAGGCATTCTAATATTGCAATTAGAGTATGAAGCATGACTGAGAGTGCCATTCAGCATTATCTCTGCTCTTAGTAATCTGCCAATACTTGATTATTCTCAGGGTTTCCCAAAACAGACTTACACGCTGAAGGAGAATGTATTCATTCAGCAGATAGTCCTTGACTGACTGCATTTAGCACTGACCTAGGCACTAAGAAGAAGTTCTAAAAAGGGGCAGTGGATGGTGATTAACAGTGCACACTCCAGATTCACATAGATCTGGGTTCAGATCTCCGTTCTGCTACTTACTTGAGTAGCGTAAACTAGAGCCAGTTACTTACGTCTTTGTTTCCTCAATTATAACATGAGAAAAATAGTCAAGTTTCTATGAGAATGAAATGAAATAAGGTGTAAAGTGTGAGCACAGTACCTGGTATTCATGAAATGTTCAATAAATATTACATATTATCAAGAGCTCTTTTAGGAGAACAGGGTGGGGGCAGCTATCCAAGGGACTTGAATTTCCTTTTTTTTTTTTTAAGTAGGCTCCACCCACAGCATGGAGCCCAACTCATGAAACTGAGATCAAGACCTGAGCAGAAATCGAGTTGGATGCTTAGCTGACTGAGCCACCCAGGTGCCCCCAATGGGCGTGAGTTTTAACTGTCACATGGGGACAGGAAAGGAGGCCATCAAGACTGAGCCAAGTTGGGCATTGGTGCTGAGAGCTCCACATATAGCCAGGACCCTTGATGGATTGGGGGGTGGGGGCAGTAATCTGCCTGATAGGAAAGGGGGAAATTTTTCTATTTCTGCGTTGACATTATGTTGAAGAGAGTGGCTTCCCGATGCATTGTAACTGTAGGTCTGTTACCCTGAGGTTTGGGGTTCATATGCATGCTTTCCTCAGCTGAGGATTAATATAAAAACTGGCCCTGGCTGGTAACACAACCTAGGAGGCCTGGCAAAAGCAAAAGCAGTCTGGAACGAGTGATCCTAAATCAGCCTGCACGAAACTCCCACCAGTGAAGCCCCTCACTGCAGAGGCTCAGATTACAAAATTACAAAAAATTATGAAATCTCAAAATTACAAAATAATCCACCACAAGTAAGAGTGGACAGAAACTACAAACAACACGTTTTGACTCCCAAGAATTTAAAAGAATGAGCATTTTCTGACTTCAAATATGTGAGATAAGAAACACGGGAAAAAATCATATAAAAAAAGACATTTTAGGGGCGCCTGGGTGGCTCAGTGGGTTAAAGCCTCTGCCTTCGGCTCAGGTCATGATCTCGGGGTCCTGGGATCGAGCCCCACATCAGGCTCTCTGCTCAGCGGGGAGCCTGCTTCCCCCTCTCTCTCTGCCTGCCTCTCTGCCTACTTGTGATCTCTCTCTCTCTCTCTGTCAAATAAATAAAATCTTAAAAAAAAAAAAACATTTTAGATAATACTCTGTGTGTCTTCTGGAACTAAAAGATAGTCACAGAAATAAGCTGAATAGACAAATTAAGTAGCAAATTATACACAGCTAAAGAAAGAAGTACTTAACTGGATATTGTGAATATTTTTTTAAAGATTTATTTGTTTGAGAGAGAGTGGGGAGGGGCAAAGGGAGAGGGAGAAGCAGCCTCCCTGCTGAGTGGGAACCCAACGAGGGGCTGAATCCCAGGACCCTGGGATCATGACCTGAGCCGAAATCAAGAATCTGTCACTCAACCGATTGAGCCCCCCAGTTGTCCCGGGATGTTGTGAATTTTGATTATGAATTCAAGCTCCCAATTACACTACAAAAATATAAAGAGGTATTACAAAAGAGGTTGAGTGATGTAGATGATATAGTAAGAAAACCTAATTAATGTACATCCAACAGAAGTTAGAGTAGGAGAGTAATGTCAGTGGGGGAGAGGTAATCTTTAAGGATATACTGATGGTTTACCAACATTGATAAAACACGAACACTCAGATTTGGAAATCACATGGAGTCCTAAGCAGAGTAAATACAAGTAGATTTCCACTCAGAACAGGATTTTATGACTGCCTCTACACCCAGCGACTATTTTCCAGAGCGATCTTAATTTATCTTTATGGATGACCTTAGTAGTCTCCCGTAGGTCATCTCATCTCATTCATACAACAAAGAAATCAAGGCTCCTACAGCTGAACTAATTGGAGGACAATCACCTAGCTGATAAGTACAAATGGAACAGAGACCGAGTCCGAAATCAGAATGTCGGTTCATTTTGTTCCATTCTGCCTCTAGTCTTCACTTCATGCTTTGAAGTGGAACTTCTGGTACCTAGGAATGACGGGGAATGATATTCTTGAATACAGTAATAAACTGTACTGAGTTTCTAAATTTTTTATTAAGACTTAACATTAGCAGTTGCCTGTTTAGTGATGCTTTCCTTGCATTAAAAAAACCCAACCAGTCAGGGGCGCCTGGGTGGCTCCCTCAGTCGAGCTGCCACTCTTGGTTTTGGCTGAGGTCATGATCTCAGGGTCATGAGATCCAGCCCCATTTTGGGGTCCGTGCTCGGTGGAGAATCTGTTTCTCCCTCTACCCGTACCCCTCCCCCACTGGCTAGTGTGCTCTCTCTCAAATAGATAAATAAAATCTTAAAAAAAGGCCATCTTCTTTTGAGGCCTAAGTGTGGATTTCATTCTTGATGTGTAGCTTTTGTAACACTTAAAGTATATTCATCAGAAAAGAAATGAATGCATAAAAATACTGAAATCTGCGGGCACCTGGGTGGTGCAGTTGGTTAAGCATCCAATTTTTGATTCCCACTCTGGTTGTGGTCTCGGTTGCATGAGATGGGCCCCGTGGGGCTCTGCGCTCGGTGTGAGTCTGCTTGGGACTCCCGTTTCTCCCTTCCTCTGCCCCTCCCCGCATCCCCCCCCCACCCTGCCCCAGGCATGTGGGCACGTGGGCGCACACTCTCTCCCTCCCTCTCTGTCTCTAATAAATCAATCTTTTAAAAAAAAATTGAAATCTGTTTTTGAGTAAACTGAAATTAATCCCTGAACATTTTTTCACCATCAGGAAGACAGGACTTTGCCATTTACCAACATGCTTTTTTTTTACATAGTTTAAAAGGACAGAGAGAAAGGTAAGAACAGTGGTAAAGGTGTTCTCTGATTTGCAAAGACTGATTCAGGAGACCCCAATGCCCACTTTTCAGACATATTTCTCTATCTCCCTAAATGGATTCTGTTAACTGTTACAGTACTTTGCACATCATAGACCTTTAAATATTTGATTGACTCCATACCAAAAGGAGCTATTTTTGGGGTCCGTTTTCTACTGTTCCTAATTGAATTACTGTTTTCTAAAAACTGAGCACATTATATATGGATTTAATTTTGAGAACATTGGTGTCTTTCTGAAGGTTTCTTCATAGCATTAAAAAACATTTTTAGTTCAAAACATCCATTTATATCCCTCATGCTTCCTTCCCTGAGTAATTTGCCTCCAGGTGCTATTTCTGTCCTATTTGGTCCTTGTAATTATAGGCTTTTCTTACTCAACCAATGCCACCCACAGATACGGTAACAGCCACACTGACTAGATCTTCATCGGTCTCCATATTGTGTTCCCCATCGCAATTTCTCAGAGTCCCGTCCTGGGTCCTTGTCAAGTATGTGCTTGTTCAGATGACTCCATCCCGGCTGTAAACTCCTTCCCCGTGAGGGAGCGACATCAAGATGCAGAATCAGAGGGTAGAACGTGTCCTCCAGACCCATTTTCCTCATACGTCCTGTGTGTCTGTACCTTTTTTTCCTAATGATAACCTCCCCCACAGAACGTGCCTCACACTGTTTTAAAACTCGATTTCTTTTTCCAGATTTCTGCCAGATCCTGTGAAGATTTTTTTTTTATATATGGAAATAACTCAAGGAAGATTTTATATAGGGAGGGTGGCTGTACTGTTAATACTTTTCTGAAGTTTTTTCTGGAAATAGAATTTTCTGAGTGGAATATACTTACAAAGGAGCTGTGTGGGAAGATAAAAATTCTTTAAAATTAGATAGAATTATTTAGCTATTGCCATGTTGAGGGAGTGTACTTGAGAAATAATTTATTCCAAAATACTGCTGCCAATTAACAACAAATTGAGTATTCTTGGAAAAGATAGTTCATTCTTACATACTTTAGGAAAAGATGTAAGATACAGTTCAAAATGTGTTATTAATGTTGAAGATGATGAATCAGACTTTGTCACTAACTGATCTGAAATAAAATATGTAAAAAATTAAAGAATCCTTTTTTAAAGGTAGTCAGGAAAAAACAAATTAGAGAAAGATGAGGTTTTGGGGGATAACTTTTTAAGATGGTTTCTTTTTTTTTTTTTTTTTTTTTTAAGATCTTATTTATTTATTTGACAGAGAGAGAGAGATCACAAGCAGGCAGGGAGGCAGGCAGAGAGAGAGGGGGAAGCAGGCTCCCTGCCAAACAGAGAGCCCGATGCGGGGCTCAATCCCAGAACCCTGAGATCACGACCTGAGCCGAAGGCAGAGGCTTAACCCGCTGAGCCACCCAGGCACCACTAAGGTGGTTTCAGGCTTATAGAGAAGTTGCAAGAATAGTGTAAAGAATTTCCCTGTTTTCTTCACACGAATTCACTGATGGTTTCAGGTTTGCCTGTTTGCTTTATCATTGTGTTCTATGCGCTCTGTGTGTATAAGCAAATGTATATGTATATGTTTGTGTTACACAGATTTTTTCCCGAACCATTTCAGAATACATTGCAGATATGTCTTTTGGTTCTAATTATATTGGAAGGTAAATTTTCTAAGAATAAGGACATTCTCTTACATAATCATAGTATAGTTATCAAAGTCTGGAAATGCAGTGTTGATGTAATACTGTTATCTATTCTGTAGTCCATATTCAAATTCTGACAGTTGTCTTAATAATACGCTTTATAGCTGTCTTTTTTTCCCAGTCCAGGATCCCACACATCACACATTGCATTTAGTTACTGTGTTTTCTTAGCTTCCTTTAAATTGGATATTCCTCGGTCTTTCTTCTTTATCGATCTTGACATTTTTGAGGACAGGGCAGTTATTTTGAAGAATGTCCCCAAACGATTGATTTAGGCTATGCATCTTTGTCAAGAACACCAGAGAATGGAATTATGTCCTTTTTCATGAATCCCATCAGGAGGCCCGTATCAGTTTGTCGTATTTTTGGTGATCTGAACTTTAATCGGCTGTTCAGGGTGGAGATTGTGAGATGAAACTTGTACCCACTCATTTTGACTTCCATTAACAAGTCTTGACTGAATTAGTTATTACTGTGATGGTTGCAAAGGAGCAATTTTTTTTAATAACCATTATCCTTTCTATATTTATTAGTTGGTATTCTACTGAAGAAGGAGTTGTCTCTTCTTTTTTTTTTTTTTTTTAAAGATTTTTATTTATTTATTTGACAGAGAGAGATCACACGTAGGCAGAGAGGCAGGCAGAGAGAGAGGAGGAAGCAGGCTTCCTGCTGAGCAGAGAGCCCGATGCGGGGCTCGATCCCAAGACCCTGAGATCATGACCTGAGCCGAAGGCAGAGGCTTAACCCACTGAGCCACCCAGGCGCCCGGAGTTGTCTCTTCTTACCTATTTATCTATATATATTACCTATAAGCACTTGGATTTCTGTCTTATTAGTGGATTATAATCTATTATCTTGATGCTCAAACTGTGCTGCATTTTGCCAATTGGGAGCCCCTTCAAGCTGTTTCCTTCATCCTTTTGACATTTCCCCATCTTTCTGGACTTATTCACTTTCTGGCCCCACAAAATATTCCAAGTTCAGCTTGTACTTTCCATTCTCCCCAGTCTTGGAATCAGCCATTCCTCAAAGGATCAGTGGTTGCTTTCAGTGGAGGATGGTCTTTATTTTTTTTAATTATTATTATTTTTAAAGATTTTATTTATTTATTTGACAGAGAGAGAATGAGAGAGGGAACACAAGCAGGGGCAGTGGGAGAGGGAGAAGCAGGCTTCCCAATGAGCAGGGAGCCCAATGCGGGGCTCAATCCCAGGAACCTGGGACCATGACCAGAGCCGAAGCCAGATGCTTAACTACTGAGCCACCCAGGCGCCCCGAGGGAGGATGGTCTTTAGAAACCAAGATCTGGAAGCGAGGTAGATTCAGTGGCACTGGGTCATTGGTTCTAGATTTTTGCAGTGCACAAAACTAGGAAATATATGTATATGTATGCCATGTATTTATTTCTGTATCTCATCTTAAAAACTATGAGTTCATGTGATCTCTCTAATTCCAATCCAAGATCACAGGATTTATTCTAGTCTCCATTATTACGGAGAGTTTGTTGGGCTTCTTTTCCCCTATATTAATTATAACTGTGGCTTTATTTAAATTATTATAGATCACATATAAAAATAGCTCTTTAATTATTGTTTATGAGTTTAATTTACTTTAATTTTTTACAATCTTAATAGTTGAATGATCTTTTCTTTATGTTTTTATTCAAATTCCAGTTAACATACAGCGTTATATTAGTTTCAAGTGAACAATATAGTGATTCAGCACTTCCATACAATGCGGTGCTCATCACAAGTGCGCTCCTTAATCCCCATCACCTAGTTCACCCATCCCTCACCCACCTCCCCTCTCTTGACCCTCCGTGTAGTCTCTACAGTTGAGAGTCTGTTTCTTGGCTCGCCTTTCTCTCTCTTTTCTTTTTTTCCCTTTTGCTCATTTGTTTTCTTAAATCCCACGTATGAGTGAAATCATATATTTGTCTTTCTCTGACTGACTTATTTTGCTTAGGATTATATTCTAGCTCCATCCATGTCATTGCAAATGGCAAGATTTCATCCTTTTTATGGCTAAATTATATTCCACTATATAGATATGTATATACACATACATACACACACCAAGTGTAATAGTCGAGTGACCTTTTGATGCAAATTGAAATTATAAAAGGAAAAGCTATCTGTTGAGTTTGTCAAATGATTATTTAAAGTGCACAGATGGTGTTGGGACACGGTTGAAGAGTATTTCTAACTTTTCATTCTATACTTCGTTGCAAATTCAGGCTATCCTTAAATACAAATCAGAGCCAGTTAAGGTATTATCACTTACCAGTGCTAATAATTAAGGAACTTCTTTACTACTTTGCTGCATTTATAAGGTAATGAATTTTTAATTCATCTGGATCACACACCCCTCTACAATGTACTATCCCTGCACAACTTCTGATCGAAGGCTGTATCTTAGAGATGTAAAGTGTGAGCTCTGAAATCTGGGTTTGAATCCTGCCTTGGTCACTTGCTCTGTGGCCTTGATCAAGTTGCTTAAGCTTCTTTGTTTCCATTTCTGCATCTGAAAAGTGGGAAAATTTTCTGTTCTTCATAAGGCAATTCTGAGGATTAAATGAGCTAATAGATAAGGTACAGTGCTTAGCATATAAAATGCAATACCCAGGGCACCTTAGTGGCTCAGTGGGTTAAGCGTCAGACTCTTGCTTTCAGCTCAAATCAGGATCTCAGGGTTGGGAGATCGAGCTCCACATCGGGCTCCATGCTCAGCAGAGTCTGCTTGAGATTCTTTCTGTCCTTTTTCCCCTCCCCCTCCTGCTTGAGTGCATTCTCTGTCTCCCCCTCTGTCAAATAAATAAATCTTACAAAAAAAATAAAATGCAGTGTCTGATTGCATGCTAATTGCCTAATAAATGTTAACTGTTAGTATTATTTAGCTAAGTGGTACAGATTAGCCACTGAAGGTACTAAGTGTGAAATACCTCGAGCCAACCCCTGCACAGTCAAAAAAATCTGAGTATAACTTGACTCCCCAAGAACTTTTGCTAATAGCCTACTATTTTTTTTTTTAAGATTTTATTTATTTATTTGACAGAGAGAGAGAGATCACAAGTAGGCAGAGAGGCAGGCAGAGGGAGAGGGGGAAGCAGACTCCCCGCTGAGGAGAGAGCCTGATGCGGGGCTTGACCCCAGGACCCTGAGATCGTGACCTGAGCCGAAGGCAGAGGCCTAACCCACTGAGCCACCCAACCGCCCCGCTAATAGCCTACTACTGATGGGAAGCCATACCAATAACTTAAATAATTAACATATTTTATATGTGATATGTATTATGTACCGTATGCTTACAATAAAGTAAGCCAGGAAAAAGATAATGTTATGAAGAAAATCGTAAGGAAGAGAAAATAGATTTACAGTATTATACTGTATTTATTTATCAAAAAAATCCACATATAAGTGGACCCATGCAGTTCAAGTCTGTGTTGTTCAAGGATCAATGTATATGAGGCATGTTCTTTTTGCTTCTGTTTTGTTGAATTCTCTTTCCGTATCAAAATATCTTTCTTCTTCATAGCCCATAGTAAATATATAGTTTTTTTTTTTCCCCTTTAGAGATTAGTTGTAGACAGAGTGTCAGCCATAAATAGCATCCATTGCCAAGATTGAGGTTTTAGGTCATAGTGTAAATATAGTTCAATATCTTACAATGTATTTTTCTCTAACCTTTTTGAAGTTAGAAAATTATGCACTTACCTGCTAATAGAATAAGAAAGATAATGGTGAGAGAAAGGACATACTAGAGAAATAAGATATGGGAAAGAATAATAGAAATAATCTAGAATCATGATGATTTTGTTTTGATAGAAATTTGTTATCAAACAAGAGACAGTGTGAATAACACGAATAAATCCATTTTAGATTTTGCTGGGGCAGATCATGAAACAGATTTTAAATACTATTTTTGTATTGTGGTAGAATTGTAAATTACTGAAAAACCTGTTCAGGGAAAAAGAGCACATAAAGTGGAAAGAGCCCGAAAGGCAGAGATACGGAAGGACTAAATAAAAAGTAACAGGGTGCCTGGGTGGCTCAGTTCATTAAGCGTCTGACTTTGGTTTCAACTCAGGTCATGATCTCAGGGTCTTCAGATCAAGCCCTGTGTAGGGCTCTGCACTGGGTGTGGAGCCAGGTTAAGATTCCCTCTCTCCCTCTGCCCTCTCCCCTCTCCAAAAAAAAATTAATAACACTGTTTAAAAACTAACCTTACTAGGATTTTCCAGGGAAAGCGCTCATGATGTAGCACTTCACTTTCTACCACTTTTCTCAGTTTCAAGAACTATTTTTTCTGTTATACTCTCAAGAGGACACTGCATTTTATGGGTTTACATTTCTTACACGCTTTCACAAAACAATATTAATAAATTTGGCCTTTAGTTGTGTCAGCTGATAAACTGTTCTTTGATATACATTTAAAGAAACACTACTTAGCTATTAGCTGATTCTCTTTAATGCTTTATGCAGCCTGCCTTATGTAGTTTTCCTCCTTGTGTCTGTACCAGATTCTATAGGGAGAAAGGAGAAATGTTTTGCAGGAAATGTTATGAGATATCTATTAATATCATAGACAAGAATATCTTTTCAGTGTGTATTATTTTTCATAATTTTATTTTATTTACTTTTTAAGATTTTATTTGAGAGAGAGAGAGAGAGACAAAGATAGCAAGAGAGAGCATGAGCAGGGAGGAGAAGGAAAACAGGCTCCTGCAGAGCAGGGAGCCCAATGCGGGACTCTATCCGAGGACCCTGGGATCATGACCTGAGCCGAAGGGAGATGCTTAACTGACTGAGCCCCCCAAGTGCCCTATTTTTCATAATTTTAATGGTAGCAGAAAGGGCTCGTGTACCCGAATGTTTATAGCAGCAATGTCTATAATAGCCAGACTATGGAAAGCGCCTAGATGTCCACCAACAGATGAATGGATAAAGAAGATGTGGTATATGTATACAATGGAATACTATGCAGCCATCAAGAGAAACGAAATCCTGCCATTTGCAACGACGTGGATGGAACTAGAGGGTATTATGCTAAGCGAAATAAGTCAATCAGAGAAAGACAGTTATATGATCTCTCCGATATGAAGAATTTGAGAGGCAGGGGGTCGTGGAGGGTGGGGGAGGGAAATGAAACAAGATGGGATCAGGAGGGAGACAAACCATAAAGACTCTTAAACTCACAAAACAAACTAAGGGTGGCTGGTGGCTGAAGGATAGGGTGGCTGGGTTATGGACATTGAGGAGGGTATGTGCTATGGTAAGTGCTGTGAAATGTGTAAGCCGTCTGTGAATCATCATGCAAATAATACATTATATGTTAAATTTTTTAAATAGTAGCAAGTATAATTAAATACCTTTTGAATTTGTAGACATGTTTCTTGGTTAAAGTTTAAGATAATTGTAGGGGTGCCTGGGTGGCTCATTCGGTTAAGCATCTGCCTTCGGCTCAGGTCATGATCCCAGGGTCCTGGGATCAAGTCCTGCGTCGAGCTCCCTGGTCTGTGGGGAGTCTCCTTCTCCTTCTCCCTCTGCCTGCTGCTCCCCCTGCTTGTGCTCACTTTCTCTGTCAAATAAATAAATAAAATCTTAAAAAAAAGATAATTGTAAACTTTTATATCAGTCAAGAATGAAATTGTTAATATCTTATAAGTACTGTTTTTCAGAAGATGAAATGTTTAGATACACTTGTTTGAGAATGGTCAAATTTACTGACGTCACACAAAGAGCCTTCACAAAAATCAGAAGGCTTCAGTGAAGTTGCCGTGTGTCTGTCGTCTACCTTCTCCCCTGTAGTGTGTCCTCGAGGAGAGGGACCTGTATCTGGAGGTGGTGGGAGAGGCAGCGAGGGGCAGTGACTGGGAGGGGGGCTCCTGGAGAACAGCCGGTTCCTCGTCCCGTGCGCTCCTCCAGCGCCCTTCTGTCCCCTCTGGCGGCGAAGTCCACTGTCTCTTCCCTCCCACATCCAGTCAGTGGTCCAGACTGTGAACTCTGCCTCTGGCGTCTGTCGTGTTCCTGTTTCCAGCACTGCTGCCCCGATGCAGACCTCACTGCTCCCCTCATCCCTCACCCCCTCCTTTGCTCCCTCCGAGAGTCTGCGTAGAGCGCGCATTCTCGCACCCTGGCTCCTGGGTCAGCAGCCTCTCATGCCTTGTCGGTCCCATCCACACAAAGTCTGAATCGGAGCGGCTCACATGACGGTCCGTGGTCTGGTGACAGTCCACCAGGTAGCGGTGACCTGCCCGCTGGGAAAGCGCGCCAGGAATTGAGAGTGTTCGGAAACTTCCATGGCATTTCAATAGAGTACCTTTTACCTGGGTATAATAATTTTAAATACTGGGTTTGGGTTTTATATGTCTTTCCCCTCCTCTCCTTTTTTCCTAGTAGGTGATTCCTGGTCTACCGGAAGGGGAAAGGTGCTCTTCCACCAAAGGTCGTGTGAGAAGCACGGGCTTGAGTTCCTTTGCCATCACGATCTAGCCCCCACTCGATTCCTCAGTCTCATCACGCCCTCCTTTCCTACTCCTTTTCCAATGTCCAAGAATTTGTTCTTAAAACACACCCTGTATTTGCTCACCATTTTATTTTGCTTATGCTTGTTTTTTCTCTTGGAATTGCCTCTCTGCGCCTCTTAGGATAGGGTGCGGGTAGAGACCTGGGAGCCGAGTTACGGTGTTCGCGCGTCCTGCCCGCTCTCTGCTGATCAGCCCTTCCGGCCGAGCGCGCAGACCAGAGTTGGGATGAGCAGGGCAGCTCCTCAGGCTGAGGTCCCTGGAGCCAGCACTCGGCCTGTGGAGAGAGTCAGGGACAAGTACGCCCGGCCGGTGCTGGCTTCCACCAGGTCACGTGGGCCAGCAGCTGTGCCTTTCGTCTGTTTCTCAGGCACAGGGTGTGTCGGTCTAGAATGGGTGTCACTAATGGGTGGCCGACTTAATAAGTCATTCATAGCAATACCTTCGTGGATGTTTGGTGTCTCTCATCTGTGGTGTCAGGAGTATTTGGTGGTCTTTGGTTCTTCCATTCCCTCCTACCTATGTTTAGCACGAGGATGCTCTATTTACCTTCTCTGTATCTAGCCATTTGATTCTGTTCTTAGTTTCGTGTCTCTTCCCTATTTCTACTATTTTCTATAATAGAATATTCTTTTTTTAAAAAGATTTATTTTAGAGAGAGAGAGAGAGAGAGACAGCATGCACAAGTGGGGGAGAGGCAGAGGGAGAATCTCAAGCAGACTCCACACTGAGCATGGAGCCCGACGGGGGCTCAGTCTCACGACCCTGAGATCATGACCTGAGCCAAAACCAAGAGTCGGATGCTCAGCCGCCCAGGGGTCCCTGTAATAGATTATTCTTAAATATTCACCCATTAAAAACCTCCCTACAAGTAAAAGTCATTTTCCTTCCTCTGAATTCTCAAAGAAGTTGCCTATGATTTGTCACACTCCTCTCTGCAAAGATTTGGGAGGAAAAGGAAGTTTAGGACAGGGTTGGTAGCCATTTCCTATCAGAGTATAAACTCTTTCTCTCCCCAGTTTTATTGAAATATAATTGACATACATCACCATATAAATTTAAGGTGTGCAGCGTCATGGTTTGACTTACATATATTGCGCAATCATCACAGTGAGCTTAGTTGGCGTGCATCATCTCATACAGATATCATAGAAAGAGAAGGCAAAGAAAGAAAAAGAATATTTGCCTTGTGATGAGAACTATTAGGACTTACTCTCTACAGCTTCCCCGCATACCCCGCAGCAGTGTCACCATTCTGTATGTGATGTCCCCAGTTTGTACCGTTCATCACCTTCCTCCAGTTCCCCTCCCTGCATTCCCACCCCTGGTAAGCACAAATCTGATCGCTCTTCCTTTATTTATTTATTTATTTTTTTAGGTTCCAAGTGTAAGTGTGACTTATTATGGTATTTGTCTTTCTGTGTCTGGTTCATTTCATTAGCATAATGTCCTTGAGGTCCATCCATGTTGTTGCAAATCGCAGAATTTCCTTTTGTTTTTAAAGCTGAATTATGTGACATTGTGTGTGTGTGTGTGTGTAATTTCTTTATCCATTCATCCGTAGATGGACACTTAGGTTGTTTCCATATCTTAGCCATTATAAAAAATGCTGCTGTGAACATGGGGGTGCAGATATCTTTTCAAGTTAGTGTTTTTCATTTCTTTGGATATATCCCCAGATAAGGTTTTTAACCTTAACTTTTTGAGGATTGTCCATACGGTTTTCTGTCCAGTTTGCATTCCCACCAAGAGTGCATGAGGGTTCCCCTTTCTCCGCATCCTTACCAGCATTTGTTATCTCTTGTCTTTTTGATGAGGGCCATTCTAACAGGTGTGAGATGATATCTTTTTTTTTT
>CM052893.1:2600847-2630288 GCA_028534135.1 Potos flavus | reverse complement strand
GGGTCTCTGGGATGGAGACCTCAGGGAGGCATACTGGAATGGCTTTGGAGCCAGACCTTGAATAATGGGTAGGTATCCTGTCAGAATAATTATAGGACATTCACACCTTGGAAAAACTAAGTGTTAGAGTAAGAGTTAGTGTCAGAAAGTACTTTACAAAGTGACCTTTTGAGAATTAAATTATATCATCATCACAAAACAGTAAGAGGCAAAATGTCTGGAGGCCCAAAAGAGTCCTCAACAGAAGGTGGACCATGTAGAAAATGGTATTGTGTGTGGATCTAGGAAAAGGGAGAAGTACTTCCAGGAGTTTGAACTTCTTGGTCGTTAGATATGTGGCCTCTGCTGTAGATGGAGTTCTTCATTGAAGTATATCACAGCTGGAGTGAAATACTCTTTCAGTTACTTTCTCCCCATTGTCCATAGAGCATAATGATGGAGAGCAAGGCCTCAGAATCATAGCTGGTCCATATTCCATTTAGAAGTGGCAGGAAGGAAGTTTAGAAACTTACTAGCTGAATGACTCTTGGTGAGATAGGAAACTTGGTTTCTTCCTTGGTATAATGGAACTAAAAATTACCTATCTGCCTAGGGTAATTGCGAAAATTCAGTAAGAACTTTGGCCTGAAAAGTCTAACACAGGGCCTGGTACATGACACTCAACAAAGCTGCGAAATGCGATTCGTAATTTTATACTCACCAAGAAGCCTTAATCACTAATTTCTAGATATCCTAATCATCTGAAACAGGATGCCCAGAACAGATGCTTAAGCATTCTAGTAACCAAATGAGATATCCCCCATTATAAATTAAATTTCAGCATTTTCAGACGATGCTGGTTAGCATTAGTTTATTATCAAGAACCTAATGTTTCTGGGAAATCTGGAAATGTTGTTTCTGAGACTGCAGTAAGGCTCTGGATCCACTTGAAAAAACCTACTAGTGTTTAACACCAACCAGTGAGGTTTCTTAGGAAGTAATGGTGGCTGACTTCTACTGAGCATTCAGTGTAGGCCAAGCACTCTCCCCAGTGCGTTACCTGCCATGTTGCCTGAGCCTCACAAATGACTCTTTGAGGTGGGTGCAATAGTTCTCCACTTACAGATGAGCAAACTGAAGCTTGGAGATGTAGGCAGCTTGCCCTGAGGTTGCACACACCGTCTGTTAGATGACAGCGCCCGAATCCAAGCCTCGATCAGCCTGGGTTGTCAGCCTCTGTGCTGTATTGCCCAGGAGTCAAAGGAGAGGGGACCCAGTTTCAGATCCAATTCTACTTCCTTCCAGGGAGATGAACTTAAAACACGTTATTTTTGCCTCTCGAAGCCTGAGATTCTTCTTTCTTCATCTGAAACGCAGTGTGGGTACCTCCCATGTAGGGCTTGCTTGGAGCATTAGACATGAGATATGTGAAGTGCCTGTCACAGTTTCTACTGCGTGATGGAGATAAGACAACAAGAGATAAGTGTAATTGGGGCTCTCTGCCTCCCACTCCTCCTTGGCATGTGACCCGTGTGTCTCTCAGGTACACTAAAACCTTCGTACTTTCAGATACATGTCAGAATATAACTTGATATTAGAGATGGCTGGGTGGCTTAGTGAGTTAAGCATCTGCCTTCGGCTCAGGTTATGACCTCAGGGTCCTGGGATCGAGTCCCATGTCAGGCTCCCTGCTCAGTGGGGAACCCGTTTCTCCCTCTCCCTCCACCCCTCCCCCCACTTGTCCCAGCTCTCTCTCTCTCAAATAAATGAATAAAAGGTTAAAAAATAAAAAGAATAGGACTAGATTATTTAGAAGACAGCCGAGGCTGTTCCTAGTTTTAAGGACCGACTTTTTCCCTGCATAGCCGCATGAATTTCGTTTCACTGCTGTGATCAAGAATGCATACCATATGCCATTTTAACAGTTTTTCACTCTATGGTGCTGTGGCATTACTGACACCAGCGCTGCTGTGTACCCATCACCACTGTGTTTCCAAACCTTTTCCATCACCCTGAGCAAAAACTCTGCAACCGTTACACAGGAACTCCCTTCTCTCTCCTGCCCTCTGCCCCTCTAGTCTGTCTCCATGAATCTGCCCGTTGTAGAAATTTCATCCAGGTGGGGTCATACCGTTTTCATCCTTTTGTGTCAGGCTAATTTCAGTTAGTATAATGCTGCCAAGGTTCATCCGTATTTTCACATGTATCAGAACTTCCTTCCTATGGCTAGGTAATATTCCCCGGTATGAATATACCGCATTTTGTGTATCTGTTCATCCGTCAGTGGACATTTGGGTAGTTTCCATCATATTAGCTACATGCACTTCATTTATTTACTTGGTTATTGATTTATTGAAGTATAGTTGACATAAAATGTTACATTAGTTTCAGGTGTACAACACAATGTTCTAAATGTTATTGCTGGGCTCACCATGGTAAGTATAATTACCGTCTGTCACCTCAAGGTTATTACGGTATTATTCCCTATATTCCCTCTGCTGCATTTTTCATCCCTGTCAGTCCTTTATAACTGAAAGTTTGTACCTCTTAATCACCACCATTTTTGCCCCTACCCCCAAGCCCTCCCTTCCGGCAACCAACAATTTGTCCTCTGTATTTACGATTCTGTTTTTTTGTTCTTGCTGATTGGTTGGTTGGTTTGGTTTTTAGACTCCATGTATAAGTCAAATCATATCATATCAGTCTTTCTCTATCTGACTCATTTTACTTAGCATAATACTCTCTAGGTCCATCCACATTGTCACTGATGGCAAAATTTCATTCTTTTTTGTGGCTGAGTATTATTACATTGTGTATATATTACCACATATTTTTATCCATTTGTTAATCATTGGATACTTAGGTTGCTTCTGTACTTGGCTATTATAAACAATGCTGTGATATTGGCAGTGTTTGTATCTTTTCTTTGGGTAAATACCTAGCAGTGGAATTACTAGATCATCTGGTATTTCTGTTTTTAATTTTTTGAGGAACCTCCATACTGTTTCCCAGAGTGGCTGTACCAGTTTGCATTCCCACCAACAGCGCACAAGGGTTCCCCTTTTCTCCACATTCTTGCCAACACTTGTTATTTCTTGTCTTTCTGATTCTAGCCATTCTGACTGGTGTGAAGTGATATCTCCTTGTGGTTTTGATTTGCATTTCCCTGATGATGAGTGATATTGAGCATCCTTTCGTGTTTTGTTGGCCATCTGTGTGTTTTTTGTTTTTTGTTTTATTTTGTTTTTGGCAGAATGTCTATTCAGGTACTCTGCCCATTTTTAAAGCAGATTATTTGGCTTTTTGGTCTTGAGTTGTGTAAGTTCTTTATATATTTTGGTTACTAATCCCTTATTGGGTATGGCATTTGCAGATATCCTCTCCCATTCTGTAGGTTGCCATGTTATTTAGTTGGTTTCCTTCACTTGCAAAAGCTTTTTATTTTGGTGTAGTCCCAACGGTTTATTTTGCTTTTGTTTTCCTCGTCTGTGGAGATATATCTAGAAAGGTGATGCTAAGGCCAGTGTCTAAGAGTATACTGGTGATCTTTTCTTCTAGGAGTTTTATGCTCTAAGGTCTCATATTTAGGTCTTTTTAATCCATTTAGAGTTTATTTTTGTGTATATTTGATATGAGAAAGTGGTGTAGTTTTCCTTCTTTAACATGTGACTGTTCAGTTTTCTCCACCGTTTATTGAAGAGATTGCCTTTTCCCCATTGCGTATTCTTGCCTCTTTTGTCATAGATCAATTGACCATATCATTGTGGGTTTATTTCTGGGCTCCCTATCCTGTTCTATTGATCTTTGTCTATTTTAGCTGCATACATTTTATAAGTCATTTGAGCTTGGGTTCTCTCATGATAGTAATCTCAAAAACCCTTCATTAAAATAATAACTGTTTTTAAATTTAAAATTATACTCTATTTAGAATTTATATTTGGGTTAAATCTAAGTTTATATAGATATGTGGTAAAAGGAAAATGATACCATCCAAATTTAGATATTTTTATGTGTGTCAACCAGTACTTTTTTTTTTTTAAGATTTTATTTATTTATTTGACAAAGAGAGAGATCACAAGTAGGCAGAGAGAGAGGGGAGAGCAGGCTCCCTCCTGAGCAGACAGCCCGATGTGGGGCTTGATCCCAGGACCCTGAGATCATGACCTCAGCCAAAGGCAGAGGCTTTAACCCACTGAGCCACCCAGGCGCCCTACTTTTTTTTTTTTTTTTTTGACAGAGAGAGACACAGCGAGAGAGGGAACACAAGCAGGGGGAGTGGGAGAGGGAGAAGCGGGATTCCTGCCAAGCAGGGAGCCCAATGTGGGGCTCGATCCCAGGACTCTGGGATCATGACCCAAGCTGAAGATAGACGCTTAACGACTGAGCTACCCATGCGCTCCTGCCAACCAGTACATTTAGGTGTGAATCAAATAAAATATTCCAGTTGCAAAGTAACGTTGAAAACATATGATACAATCAGTGCAGAGCTAAGGTTTTATTTTGTGCTTCGTTTTCATGTTTTAAAACACCAAAGCATGTTTTCTAAACACCAAAGCATTTCTATTAATTTGAAGAATTTAGAAAGTCACTAAAATTTTTCTCGGATTACTGGAATATTATGTTTGATTCAAACCCAAAATAATGATTGGCAAGCAGGTAATTTCAAAATCTTGCTGGCATCATTTCCCTTAAAATGTAATATACTTTTGGATGATAAGAGGGGCCAAAACATGTCTGATATAAGGCTTAGAATCTATTTTCTCTCTCTTTACAATGTTAGAAGGATCCTTGGAGCAGATTTAGATTTTCCAAGTCTAAACTAGTCTATAGAGTTAATCATGGCCCTCTTTTTTTTTTTTTTTTTTTAAATTGTATAAAAGGAATTTGCTGACAATTCTAAGGTACTTTCCAGGGTTTATTTTTAGGAAGTAAATGATGTAATGAGAATAGAGTATTACCATATACTACCTGAGTTTTCTACATACCTTCTTTCTATTTATTTTCAAAATGTCTGTAAATGTGTTTGTTTGCAAATATTGCTGTAGTTCAGCCACACAAAGGACTTATACTACTTTCGTTTGTCTGGTAAGTGTCCAGCGATAACATGAGTGATTGCTTTTAGCAGATAGCCTGACTTAACCAGTAATTTCTTTCATTAAGGCCGTGGTCCCGTGGTGCACAGTAAAATAACTTAGAGAACTTAAAAAAACACACGAGTACCAGGGCTCCGTGCTGGACAGGCTCTCCAGGTAATAAACACGCAGCCAGGGTTGAGCACCGTTGTATCCAGGCCAGAACCCGGTGAGGTTGGGTGGAGTTGTGAGTGGGGAAGAAGTAGAAAGAGTGAGCCTCGGTCATTTCCATCCTTCCCCTACTCACAGTAAGACAACCCAAGAGAAGAGGAAATCCAGAGATCACTGAGGATCCAGAGGTAAAGTAGCTTTTTTTCTTTCTGTCTTTGTAGACATGGAAGGACTTGACTAAAACGTAAATGGTCCCACAGAAGATGCTCTGATGGATGACAGCGGAACTCCTACAGATAATCTGCAGATAGAGTCACAAGATGGGTGTCATCCCGGTGACGGCGGGGGAAGCATAGTGACACGCTTGCCGTCTGCATCGGATGAAAATGAAAATCAGCTGGATGGGGACGGGCACGAGCGTCTGAGCAGTGCTGCCAGCGCCATGGGCAGACCTGACGTGCTTGCCCAGGACAGTCTCAACAATAACGACAACTGCCCCCCCAGCAGTGCGGTGGCTGCGTGTGAGAGCTCGGAGAACACTCCTGGGGAAAGCCCCAGGGACGGGCAAGCCCTCGTGGGAAAGGACAAAAAAGTACCTGGAAAAAGAAGCCCGAGAACCAAAAGAGGCCCAACAAAGAAGATACCACAAGGTATTTTTAAAATTATTTTTTATATTATTCTTTACCTAAAAATAAGCTGTCTTACCCTCCCATACGGCATACTGTCCTGCATCTTGCTTTACGTCTCTCGGTATATTCTGGAGCCACTTCTCCAGCAGCACGTGGAGATCCAACCGTGTGGCGTGTGACACGCGTGACAGCTTTCCACAGTGTCCCCTTGCATGGGTGTGCGTCACTTACTCAGCCACTTCTCTATGGTGATTCCCAGTAATTTGCCAAAATCAATGTGCTGAAATTCAAGTTGTTTGTATATGTTTTCACATGAGGTATTTTAAATATATATAGTCTTCCTTTATAAATTAGGCCATTTTCTACTAGTATCAGCCCTAAAAATTTCCTTCTGTCGTCACTGTGACTTTGAGCTCTCATCTGTGAGTTTTTGTGCTGGTATAGTTTTTATTTTATTTTATTTTATTTTTTATTTGAGAAAGAGAGTGAGAGCAGGGGGAAGGGCAGAGGAAGAGGGAGAGAGAATCTCAATCAGACTCCACACTCAGCGTGGAGCCTGATGCAGGGCTCGATCTCACGACTTTTGTTTTTTTGAGAGAGAGCATGAGGTGCTGGTGCAGTTTTAAATTCTTTATAGGATCTTTCCAACTCACTTAGTAAGTGAATATAATGTATGTTAACATATATTGATAGTTTTTTTTTTTTAAGATTTTATTTATTTATTTGAGAGAGAGAGAGAGCATGAGAGGGGAGAAGGTCAGAGGGAGAAGCAGACTCCCAGTGGAGCTGGGAGCCCGATGCGGGACTCGATCCCGGGACTCTGGGATCATGACCTGAGCCGAAGGCAGTCGCTTAATCAACTGAGCCACCCAGGTGCCCTTGATAGATATTTTATATCAATGTTGAATAAGACATCTAGCTTTCATTGTATCACTTTGGTTACAAAGTAATTCGGAGTATTTCTTTTTTTCTTTTCCTTTTTTTTTTTTTTTTTGCAGAATATTTCTCATTTGGTATATGGTTTGGCAGACTATATACCAAAGAGGTACATTTTTATTTGTACTTTGAGTTTTGTTGTTGAATTAAAAGAAGGTAAGTGTGGGTGGGCAGAAGAATTTTAAGCTAGATGGAAGGATTCCCAGGAGAGCAGAATTACTTCTTTCTAGACCTGGAAGGACCTGGAATGGGAAGCTTAAGGATGGCCTGGGAGCTCTTCTCACTGTGCCCAGAGAGATGGCTGAAGCCTGTCCTCAGCACACACCCCATCACCAGGTCTGAGTGATCGAGTCTCTCTGAGATCCCTCCGGTTAGTCTATTTCTCTCCATCTCCTCTGCACAGTTCAACATCATCTTTAGCTGGAGTAAAGCTGCCTGAAGATGTCTCCATCTTGCGGCTCCCGAATCCGTTCCCCGTGTCCAAACCAACAACGCAGAGTCCACGCAGAGGTGTCTAGACATGGGCGTGGTAGCTCTTTCGTTACTGTGACATTCTAAGATCCTAAGTAAATGAAGTTTCAAAATTTTACAGATAGGTACTTTTCTAATAATGGAATAGCTTTTCAAATGTGAAATAATATATAAAAGTGTGATGCTCAATTCCAGACCAGAAATAAGTTTTTTATAGGTTGGTTCTCTCTTAACACTTTTTTTTTTTCCTCTTAACACTTTTAAAAAATATATATTAAGGCGAATTTATTTACTCTTATGCCCTTTACCTAGTTTAATTTGTAATAATTTTTTTGTATATCCAAAAGCTAGTGCTGGAAAAAGAAGTAGAGGAATAGTATTAGGAGACCTGTCATTATTTACAGGCTTTCTGGAGGCATCACTTCTATAAACTTGTGAAAACCTTGACCTCAGCCTCACAAAAGTCCAGTTGTCATTATATTATGAGACTTTATTTCCTGTAAAGGGTTGAATCCCTGCAAACTAAGGGATTTAGTTTACTAGTAAACTCGAAACTAAGTAAACTCGAAACTAAGCAGGGTTTCGAGCTGCATCACATCAGGTTTTCACTATAGTTGAATCTGGCATAGCTTTAAGTAAATATCCTAAAAAGGAATAAAAATTAGCCTATATATTTTTAACAGCTTGGGGCGCCTGGATGGCTCAATCAATTAAGCATCTGACACTTGATTTTGGCACAGGTCATGATCTCAGGGTCTTGAGATTGAGCCCCATGTCGGGCTCTCCACTGGGCGTGGAGCGGGCTGGAGATTCTCCCTTACCCTATCTATCCCTCGCCCTTTCTCCCCAACAAATTTTTTTAACAGCTTTATGGAGATATTCACATACCATATACTTCACCTACTTAATATGTACAATTCACTGATTTTTAGTACATTCCCAAAGCTGTACAGTCATTACCACTGTCAATTTTAGAGCGTTTTCATCATTCATCACACAAAGAAACCCATACCTATTAGTGGTCACGCCCCATTTTCCACTGAGTCATCCCAGCCCTAGGCAACCACTAATCTACTTTCTTTATAGATTTGTCTCCTCAGGATATTTTACATAAATGGAATCGTACAATATATGGTCTTTTACGACTGGCTCCTTTCCCTTTGTGTAATGTTTTTAAAATCCATCCATGTTGCACTTGCACATATCAGTGCGTTTTTCTTTTTGCTGTCAATTGATATAGCACTGCAATGACTATATCACATTTCATTTATCTATTTGTCCGCTGATGGGCATTTGGGCTGTTACTACTTTTTGGCTATACTGAATAATGTTCCTATGATAGCATACAAGTTTTCATATGGACATAGATTTTCCCTTTCTCGGTTATGTATGTGTAGGAGTAGAATTGCTGCATCATAAATAGATACTTTGTTTAACTTCTCGAGGACCTGCTTAACTATCTTCCAAAGTGGCTACACCCGCAATACATGAAGGTATAATTTTTCTGCATCTTCGCCAACACTTGTTAATGTCTGATCCTTCGATTTTAGCTACAGTTTCTTTTATTCAGATGTAACTTACATGCCATGAAATTCACCTTCATGATGTGTACAACCTTCTGGTTCTAATATATTCACATAGTTATACAACCGTCACTAGTATCTAATTCTAGAACATTTTATCCTCCTCTAAAGAAATCCTGTACTGGTTAGCAGTCATTCCCCATTTCTCTGTCTCTCCCGCCCCCAGCCCCTGGCAACCATTACCCCATAAATTTTGTGTGGTTGTAAAAGGCAAGTTCAGATTAAGTGTTCGATGGTTGCCATAGAACATACTTTATTTACTCAGTCACCCCGTATCTAAGCATTTAACAAAACAGTTCGGCAAATGGCAGGAAGCCAGAGATAGGCAGCACATGGAAATCGAGAAAGGAAGAACTTCCAGATTGACTTGCTGCTCATATTCAATGCCCTGACTTGTTCCACTGGCGGCCTCCAGCTCGACACTGACAGGGAGGGCGTGAAAGCTAGAGGAAAACAAATCTTGGAAACGCATCTGTGGCTGAGTCAGGCTTGCACAGTGAAAAGAGCAAAGACTTTAGCTCTGCCTGTTCCTGGCCATGTGACCTTAGGAAAGTAATTCATTTCCCTGAGCCTGTTCCCTTGTCTGTAGGACGGCCAATCCTACCATTTCTGCAAGATTGTCCTTAGAAGAAAAAAAAAATTGTCCTTAGAATGAGTGATCCTGTAGGTAAAGCACTTTATCAAGTACCCAGCTGAAGAGAGGTGCTTCTCATTGGGACCTGTAGTCTTTGTATGTGTCACGGGATGATTTCTGAGTGGCGTAACCAGGAGCAACATTCAACGAAATTAAGAAATTGGTTTAATTTAACTTTAAGTCCATTTAACCTCTTTAGTCAGTAACTTTCTTATCTCCTGAGATCTTTTTAATACTCTCTTTTCAGGCTTACCTGCCCCTGCCTTGTTCCCCTAAGGTATATTCTGAGAAACCTATTTCCGGTGCCTCCCCAGCTTAATGTTAGGTATCACGCTCCTGCTGGCAGCGTAACTGACGTCTAAAGTAATAACTGCTAATGCTGTAAAAATAACTGATAATGCAGAGGCCAGTTTGGCTTCAATCATAGTAGAACCTCTAGAGTTGGCCCCCAAACCTGAATGCCTAGTGGAGTCAGCTGAGTGATGTATTTATGCTGTAGTTTTGGCCAGGATTGAGATACTGGGATTGATGGGGACTTTGCTATGACAGGACTGTGCATACCTACCTAAGAGCATTCGAATTACAAAATGGAAAGGCCTGGCCAAACCCGTCTAAGAATGATAGATTCTGGTATTGATATTTGGGGATCGTAACCCATTCTGTTCATTGGGTAGGTAGATGACCAATTTATCTCTCTTACAGACTATACAGTAAACTTTGAAGATTCTGAAGTCCTGGTGTACCTTATCTCTGGTCCAACCCTTTTAAACTAAAATTTCTTTGGAAAGTGACCTGCAGAAACAGTAGCCTCTCTTTTTACTCTTCCCTCAGTGAGGGATTGATCAAAGAAGACAGATCATGTCTCCTCTGAAAGGTAGCTGTTTCCTAGGTAACAGTAGAATAAAAGAGTTCCTGATTTACATAGAGTCAAATTGTAGACTCAGAAGGGACTTTAAGATTCCTAGCCAAAATTCCCTTTATTTAAAAAAAAAGCCCCAATGTTAAAATTGTATTCGTTTTCTATTGCTGCCACAACAAATTACCACAACCTTGGTGGCTGAAAACCGACACAAATTTATTACTATACAGTTCGGTAGGTCAGGAATCTGACACGGGGTCTCAAGGTGTCAGCATTCTTTTCCCGAAGTTCCAGGGAAAATTCAGCTTCCCTGCCTTTCCTGCTTCTAGAGGCCGCATTTTTCAGCTTGTGGTTGCCCTTCCTACATTTTCAAAGGCAACAATTGTGGGCCAGGTGCCTCCACGTGTAAAGACCTTTGTGATTACACTGGGCCCACCCAGATAATTTAGGATAATCTGCCTTTTTTTAAGGTCAGCTGAGTAACTAACAACCTAATCCCATCTGCAGCCTAATTCCCCTTTGTGCCGTAATGTAACGTATTTATGGGGATTAGAACATGGATATCTTTGGGAATATCCACCACAAAAACGTTTTTTTTTTCTAAAGATTTATTTTTATTTGTTTGAGAGAGTGAGCGAGCATGGGGGGGGGACGGGACAGGGGGAGGTAGTAGGGCAGAGAGAAGCAGAGAAGCAGACTCCCCACTGAGCAGGGAGTAGACATGGGGCTTGATCCCAGGATCCTGAGACCAGGGCCTGAGCAGAACCAAGAGTCGGAGGCTTTACTGACTGAGCCACCCAGGCACCCCTACCACAAAAATATTTTTAAGATAAGCTAGATGATGAATTTACATCGCAGAAGCATTCTTCCCCTCATAAAAAAATTTTTTACATTATTTTGTATAACCATACAGGGTTACTTAGTCAACAGACATTTATTGAGCACCGTGTGTATGCCAGGCGCTGTAATACTGTTGGTGAACCTGCCTTTGAGTTTTGTGCTTGACTGTGGGAGCCAAGTGACCAACAAGTTCAGTGTAGCGGGATGGGAGGCATGGGTGGTACTGAGCAAGCACGTGGCTGTGGAAACGCGGTTCTAGAAGGGCTGTGGGAGCCTCCCTGGAGGAGCTGGTGAGTTCGGACATCCAAGCTGAGACAGGGACAAATACATGCTAGCTAAGGGAAGGCGATGGGGAGAGAGAGCAAAGGAAGGACGTTAGAGGTGGCGCAGCACGGGCTGAAGCCCAGAGGATTCTGAGAAGGAAGCCTCCCACCTTTCAGCAACTGTCGATACTTAGTTTGTCTGGAGCAGGCTAGAAGGGAGGAATGAATCTAGGGGAAACCAGGGAAAGTCCAACAGTAGAGAGATTGACGCTCAAAAGATCGACAAGGTCCAGGTTATAAAGGATTATCGTTTTGTAATAACCAGTTCGGGCCTTCCCGGCAGGTTGGAACAGCAGTGATGTGCTAGGACTTGCAGTTTTTAGAAAGATCGCTCAACCGACAGTGTGGAGAATGGGTTAGAGTAGTGCAAGATTAGAGGCAGGGCAGCTGGTTAAAGGGCTTTTGTAATAATCTAGGCGGGGGAGCTGCTGGTGGTCCTTCCTGAGGGATTAGCTGTGGGGCTGGAGAGAAGTGGACTCAGTTATTACGGGGGTGGAATTGACTGGACCGGGTCATAGATTAGGTGTGGAAAAGAGTCCAGGATTAGCCCCAGTCGTGCGGTTTAGGCACCAGAGGCACGGCGATGCTGCTTACAGCGGGTGGGAGTATAGAGAGACGAGGAGCACGTTGGGGAAAGGAGGGCAGAAGGCAGTGCGGCAATTTGGGGTCAGGTGTTAGGGGTCCCTTAGACATCCAGGTGGACATGTTAACAGGCAGTTGGTCTAGATCTCAGGACTGTGATCTTGGCTGACGACGTCGCTTTCGGGAAGCCAGAAAGGATCTTGAAAATGGCCTACTCAAACCCCTTTGTATTTTTTAAATTTATTTTTATGTTTATTTTTATTTTTCATTTTACTGATTGATTTTTACTTACCAGCTCACCGGTTTATTCTAAAAGAATATGACTCGGGAACAGCCAGAGGAAAGGGATGCATAAAGCAAAGTCTGGGGAAAAAAGGGGGGAGCTTTCTACTCCCTCTCCAGGCACGCTACTCTCCCACATCCCAGCGTGTTCACCAACCCAGAAGCTATACCCCTTAATTTTTATAAATGAGATTCAGGTTTAATCTGCAAAGTGCCTTGTCCGCTTCTGCAGGAAACGAGGTGAGAAAGGATGTGAACCCAGGGGCTCCTGATGAGCCAGATGTGTTTCCTGTGTAGCCAAGTTCTCCTTGTCCTGCTCAACAGTGACCTTCTCCCAGTAGGATTAATAATAATGATGGTAATTCACCAACTCTTATTAACTCTCTACTGTGTGAATATTACCTGGCAATAGAAATACAGCGATGACAAGACAGATCTTGCTCTAGCCCTCATGGATTCCTCCTGGAGTTTAGTGGGAAAGCAGGCGTTAAGTTAAATACTACAGCTGTTACAAGGGCTCGTCGTGTGTGGAATGGAGAGAGCAGTTGGGAGGATGGCGGGCACCGGCTTCAAGTACGGTGTGGGTATTCTCACCACTAATGAATCAGTGGGAAGCTTTCGTGGACAGCTCTGGCGGGGGTTGAGAGTCTGGGGGAACGTGTCACCTACTTTTTTTCTTTTTAAGATTTTATTTATTTATTTTTGAGAGAGATCACAAGTAGGCAGAGTGACATGCATAGGGAGAGGGAGAAGCAGGCTCCCCACTGAGCAGGGAGCCCGATGCAGAGATCGATCCCAGGACCCTGGGATCTTGACCTGAACCGAAGGCAGACACTTAACCGACTGAGCCACCCAGGTACCCCCATGTCACCTACTTCTAAAGATGATCCTAACCTGGTAGCTAGAACAGTAGAACGTGTTCTCTGCCGTCCTCTAGCTCTTCCAACAGACGGTGCCATTTCCGGGAGCATTGGGAATGGGGTTTGTTGCAACCGAAAACACATATATGGGAAGGGACCGCAGAATATAATAAAAAAGCAGAAAATCGAAGAATTTTGCATGGTCTGTGTGTTATCCGTTGCTGCACAACAAATTCTCATAAAACGTAGCGGCTAAAAACAACAAGTATTTATTATTCCATGGCTTCTGTGGGTCAGGAGGCTGGGTGTGGCTTAGCTTGGTGACTCTGGCTTAAGTCTCTCATGAGATCTCGGTGAAGCTATTGGCCTGGGCTGCAGTCATGTCAAGGCTTGGACTTGGGCTGGAGAATGTGCTTCCAAGCTCACTCAGATGGTACGTAGCCGGCCCCCGTCCCTCCCTGTGTGGCTTACTTCCCAGGACCTCACCTCATGCCTTACACCATGAAGCTGACTTCCCCCGGGCGTAGCAGTCCAAGACAGAGCACCCCAGTTAGAAGCCACATTTTTTTTTAAGTAAAGTCTACGCCCAATGTGGGGCCTGAACTCACAACCCTGAGATCAGGAACCACACACATGCTCCACTGACTGAGCCAGCCAGATCATCCCAGAAGCCATTCTTTTTTTACAATATAACTTAAAAATGACATTTGGTGCAGCGGGGCGGCTCAGTCGGTTAAGCGTCCAACTCTTAGTTTTGGCTCAGGTCACGATCTCGGGGTCGTGAGATCAAGCCCCACTTCCGGCTCCCCTCTCAACCCAGAGTCTGCTTGAGAATTCTCTCTCTCTGCCAGTCAGACAACTTTCTGCTTCTTACTAGTTATTTTTTTTGTGATTTCAGTCATGCTCTGATAGCTATCTAGAAAGAAGATGAAAAAGAAGGGAATTCCTATCAATCTGGCCTTTCAAATTCTGTCCAGAAACCAGTATTCTCCGTCAAGTGTCTATAATGTGGTATTTTTATATAAAAGAAAAATTGAGAAATTTTCATGTCCAAAAATTTATATGAGTCTTTCTGTGCAGTTACACATATATATTGATACATATCTAATGAAGACTTTTGTCTTTATTTTTCTAAGAATATTTTATTACTGATTTCACAGAACACCTCTTAATAGAAGCATAAATTCGGGTAGGATGTTTAGGGACTTGGCTTCTCAGTTTTCTACTGTTAAAGTCAGATTTTCCAAAGGTAAATAATTTTCTGTGTAGTCTCCTTTTGTTTTTTGGTTTTTTTTTCCACTCCCCAACTGTTGTTTGCTCATAATCCCTACAAAGAGTAGACGTCTTCTTACCTTTATTTATTTAAAATAATAGTTTCTAAACACCATTCACAGAATCAACACTGTACTTAATTAAAAGGGCTTTTTTCTCGTTTTGTTGTATTTTTAACAAAGTTGTTACATTCATCTGGCTCTCTAATTTTGAAAAAAACACGCAAGTTGGCATTTGAAAAATGTAGTCATCGGATCAAAAGCAGGCAGAGGGTATAGCCATACAATAGAATATTATTTCACAAAAAAGAATAAAGTACTGGGACGCCTGGGTGGCTCAGTCGGTTAAGCATCGGATTCTTGATTTTGGCTCCCGTCACGATCTCAGGGTCCTGAGATCGAGCCCCATGTCCTGCTCTGCACTGGGCGTGGAATCTGCTTAGGATTCTCTCTCTCCCTTTCCCTCTGCGCCTTTCCCCTCCTCCTGCATGCACACTCTCTCTCTAAAAAGAAAAGAATAAAGTAGTAATGTGTACTGCAACGTGAAACCTTATGCTAAGTGAAAGAACCCAGTCACAAAGACTGTGTGCTATATGATTCCGTTTAATAAGAAATGTCCAGAATAGGCAATTCCATAGAGACAGGGCTGGGGACGTTGGGGGAAATAAAGAGCCTGGGTGCTAAGCAGGACAGAGTTTGTTTTTTTTTGTATTTTTTTTTTCTTTCAGAGTTTCTTTTTTGGGTAATGAAAACTTTGTAAAATTGATTGTGGTGTTGGTTACACAACACTGAGTCTACTAAAGCCATTGAACTGTATGGACACCAAAGTGGGTGAATTTATTTTATGTGAATTATAGCTCAGTGGAGCAGTTTTGAAAAAAAGAGTGGGCTTTGGTTTGGTGACATGAAGAAACAGTTGGGATGTAGTCCTTTGTCTCTGCAAAATTTAAAGATTATTGGCAGAATGGAATGAGATATAACATTTTTTTGTAAACTGCAAGGAGTTCAGCATGTTTCTCTGTGTTTTTCTTTTGACTCTTGAAGGTTCTGAGTTAACTCCTGGTTTTCTAAATTTTTCTTTCTCACATAATTCCACTAATGCAAAGAGAATCTCTGATGTCAGTAGCTTTTAGAGAATTATGGAATATTAAGGGGGGAGGGGGCTTAACGGAAAATTTAGCAATCTGGTTTTCTTTGGGTATTTTGGTCATCCCTATTCTTCCACAGATAGGCACTATTTTTAAGTTTTGAATTTAAATGTATACCTTTACATTTGTTAGAGAAGTAGAATATGTGTAACTTCATTTTGTAAGAAGATTGTGTTTCTTAGAGGCCACATCAAATTTGATAATTTTATTTATCCTAGAGAACCAAGGAATATTTTATATTTGACAGCTGATGAATTTAATGTGCTTGGAATGAACTGAAAAATATGGTAAAATTTAGCCATTTGAGATTAGCAGTGGACTTCTAAAGGAAAAACAACATATTAATTGCACTTAAACTTTGGTAGTGTTTAAAAAAAAAACAAACGAAAAAACAAAACCAAAAAAAAAAACAACAAAAAAACTTCGGTGTTTGTCTATAGACCTGGATGAAAAGTCTGAAAACTAGCATAATTAAATGCGTGCTAGGGAAATATCTTCATATTTTTAGTTTTTAATAAGATGAGTTGAAGTGTAAAATGTCTAAGCAAACTTCTAAGAGGAAAATTGGGAATCCAGTCCAACTAGTTGACATATTACACATAATTTAGAGTCTAAATCCCAGCAATATTTATGTGTGCTAATTGTGCCTTGGATAAGAATTGAAAACAGCCTGGAGCAAATTCTAGAAAGTGGTGGAACTTGAGGAAGTAGCTGTGATTGGAAGGGTGCAACTTACGTGCTCACAGCATCTCCTGCTTTTACAGAAGAGTCAGTGGACACGGAGACTGGCCTTTCAGGGCCCATGGGAGCACTCTGGGCATGAATGTGTTACCCTCCCCTTGAATTTCCTGAAATGCTTCTTCGGATCCACTGTGTATTTGTAAAAATCTAAATATTGAGGGGCTCCTGGGTGGCTTAGTTGTTAGGCATCTGCCTTCGGGTCAGGTCATGATCCCAGGTTCCTGGGATCGAGCCCTGCATGGGGCTCCCTTCTCAAAGGGAAGCCTGCTTCTCCCTCTCCCACTTGGCCCTGCTTTTATCCCCTCGCTGTCTCTCTCTCTCTCAAATAAATAAATAAAGTCTTTAAAAAAATCTAATATTGAGTTCAGGATCCTCAGACAGTTTGTATCCTAAGTAAGTGAGCCTATTCTATGAAAGGAGAAAAGAAATCATGGTCTTGGGGCGCCTGGGTGGCTCAGTGGGTTAAGCCTCTGCCTTCGGCTCAGGTCATGATCTCAGGGTCCTGGGATCGAGCCCCGCGTCGGGCTCTCTGCTCAGCGGGGAGCCTGCTTCCCCCTCTCTCTCTGCCTGCCTCTCTGCCTGCTTGTGATGTCTCTCTCTGTCAAATAAATAAGTAAAATCTTTAAAAAAAAGAGGAAAGAAATCATGCTCTTTGCTCAAGGCTGTCTGGCTGGAGGCAGCAGCGCGTGGAGTTCGGCTTGTTGATCTAGACCGCGAACGGGGCTCATTAAAATTTCTGACGAGTAATTAGTGCTCTGCTTCTTTAAGAGCTCAGCGAAGCACACAAGCTGTAAAAAGAGCTGCTCCTTCCACTCAGGAGACGCGTCCTTCGTACATCTACCTGAGCGGAAAGTAAGAGTATTCTTTTGAAGGTCACATGGTGCCGGCCTTGGGAGTCTCTGACGGCACATCGCCGCTGAAGCTTCGCGAACGCGAGGAGCCTTCAGCCTCGGTTGAGTTCTGTCCCTCCCAGCAGTCCTGAAACATCAAGTGATTTTCAAGAAGCTGCCTAAAATAAAGCTGTTTTTAGGTCGTCCCATCCCTGTATCAACGCTGCAGTCACCTGCCGGACACTCAGTCGAGAGACCAGCGGTGCCACTCGGCGTGCGTACTAGGCCCAGGGTGACTGTCGTGTGTTACTGTCTCATCCTTAGCCTTGCATTTATGAGGAGTCGGGTCACGTCCCTTAGGTCCCCGGGGCAGCTTGACCGGCCCCAGCTCCCAACCACAGCCCCGGGCCGCTCCCTCGGAAGGCCGAGGAATGTGCAGGGCGGGGCGATGGTAATTGTGCCCGGATTACATAAAGTGTTCCTTTGACCCCAGGTCAGGTGTAAGGAAGTTGACTCATTTCCAGATTTATCTCACTCATAACACTAGCGTCAGGCGTTGAGGAAAAGGAAGGAATACTTCCCTTTTACCACTTAAATGTGCTCAGCGAGTGATCAGAGATATTTAAATATGAGCTCTCTCCTCTCCACCTTTATGGCTCTCACCAGAACCTCGCAGCGAGGAAATGTGGGAGGAAAGAGGAGCGAAGCACAGAGAGTCTGCCATGGGAGTTACATAAACCATTATCAAAGATGATTTCTTTTTTAAAGATTGATTTTAGAGACTGTGCGAGCAGTGGGAGGGGCAGAGGGAGAGGGAGAGAAGCAGACTCCGGGCTGAGCGAGGAGCTCGATCTGGGGGCTCGATCTCATGACTCTGAGATCATCACCTGAGCTGAAACCAAGAGTCCCCCGATCAACTGATTGAGCCACCCAGGCGAGGCGCCCCCTAAAAATTACTTCTGAGCCGTCTTCCAGAATTATGGCCAAGGTATGCATCAGCATAAACAAGTCAGTGGTTTGAGGAATTCAGTTATGTAATGGCTCCAAGAATCAGAACATGAAATCACAGAAATGAAGGCTTTATCTTCCCCTTTTATGATTTTAATATTGCAGTAAAACATGTATAACATAAATTTGCTATTTTAAGTGTACAGTTTAGAGCCATTGATTACATTCATAATGTTGTGTAACCATCACCACCGTTTCCAAAATTTTTATCACTCTAAGCAGAGACTCTGTAAGCATTAAGCAATGGCTCTGCGTCCTTCCTCCCCCAGCCCCTGGTAAGCTCAGTTCTGCTTTCTGTCTGTATGAATTTTCCTGTTGTAGATAATTCATCTCTGTAGAGTCATGTAATCATTTGGTTTTTTGTGACTGGCTTCTTTCACTTAGCATAATATTTTCAAGCTCACCCATGTCGCAGCATGTATATACCATGTTTTGTATATCCATTCATCTGTGATGAATATCCCTTTAACTTCTGGCTAATGTGAATAATGCTGCCAGGCCTGGGTGACTCAGTCAGTGGAGTGTGTGACTCTTGATTTCAGCTCAGGTCATGATCTCACCCTGCGCTCAGCAAGGAGTCTGCTTGTCCCTCTCCCTCTGCTCCCTCCCCTCTCCCCCACTTGTTCGCTATCTCTAAAATAAATAAATAAAAAATCTTTTTAAAAATGTGAATAATGCTGCTGTGAACATTGGCATACATGAGTTTGAATGCCTGTGTACCTAGAAATATACCTATTTTATGTATATGCCTAGAAATGGAACTGCTGGATCATATGGTAATTCACATTTAATGTTTTGAGGAATTGCCGTACTGTCCCCCACAGCAGCTGCACCTTTGTACATTCCTATCAGCGATGCACGCGGAGTTCCAGTTTCTCCACATCCTCACCTACTGTCCCTTTGTCTGATGACTGCCATTGTCCTGTGTCCGTCTCAGCCTATTGATAGCGACGCCGCGGGCTAGAAATGCCAGGGGGCACTTACCGAGCCAGTATTACTTGAGGCGACCCCCACAGACATTTCCCTGACCAGAGCCAATGTTGTGGCTGGACAGGCCCTTGTGGTTCTTACTATGACTACAAGACACATCTCACTAACAGCCATAAGTGAACTTGGAAAAAACAAAGTTTATAATTTGCAAGTTCTAGAGGGTACGTTGCATGCCCAAGGCCACACAACAAGATTACCCATAAGAAAAAGAGAAGGAGAGCAGACTGGGCTTCTGTCTTTATTGGGCCTAGGGTGGAGCTCCTAGGACTTTGTGGGTGAATTTAAAACAGAATAGCAGGAAATAAAGCACAGAAAGGGAGAAGGGGTTGGTTAAATGGTGAGTTATCTAGGTCAACCAGGGCTTTGTTAAAAGGGGAACTACATGGGTGGGGTGGCCTGGCCCTTCATCTAGTTGTGTCGCTGGCAGCATATTTATTCCAGACCAGCACTTATAATATAGTCAAAAAACAAATGGTCAGGCTTACACTTTAGCCATAATAATGGGTATAAACTGGTATCTCATTGTGGATTTGATGTGCATTTCCCTAATGGCTGGTGACACTCAGCATCTTTTCATGTGCTTATTGGCCATTTTTGTATCTTCTTTAGTGATATGTCAGTTCAGGTCCTTTGCTCATTTTTGAATTGGGTTCTTTGTTTCATTATTGTTCAGTTGTAGGAGTTCTTTATGTATTGTAGATATTAATCCTTTATCAGATTTATGATTTGAAGGTATTTTCTTCCATTCTGTGGATTGTCTTTTCACTCACATCATAGTGTCATATGATGCAGAATGTTTTTAATTTAGATAAAGTCCAACTTATCTAGTTTTTTCTTTTATTTGCTATGCTTTTCATGCTGTTTCCAAGAAATCATTGGCAAATCCAGTGAAGAAGATAACTCCCCATTGTTTTCTTTTAAGAGTTTTATAGTTTTAGCTCTTTGATCCATTTTTTTTTTTTTTTAAGAGAGAGAGCAAGTGCGAGTGGGGAGAGGGACAGAAGGAGAGAGAATATTAAGCAGGCTCCATGATCAGTGTGGAGCCCGATGCAAGGCTCAATCTCACAACCCTGAGATCATGACCTGAGCTGAAATCGAGTTGGTTCCTTAACCAACTGAGCCACCCAGGCATCCCGTCTTTGATCCATTTTGAGTTCATTTTTGTATATGGTATATATAAGGTAAGGGTCAACTTCATTCTTTTATGTGAAGATATCCAGTTGCCGCAGCACTGTTTGTTGAAAACACTGTCCTGGGATGCCTGGGTGGCTCAATCAGTTAAATGTCTGCCTTCGGGTCGGGTCATGATCCCAGGGTCCTGGGATCAAGTCCCACATCGGACTCCTTGCTCAGCCTGCTTCTCCCTCTGCCCTGCTCCCCCCTGCTTGTGCTCTCTCTCTCTCTGACAAATTAAAAAAAACAAAAACAAAAACTGTCCTTTTCACATTGAATGACCATAGCATCCTTGTCAAAAATGAATTAACTATGGATATGAGAGTTTATTCTTGGGTTCTCAATTCTGTACCATTGGTCTGTATGTAATAGGTCTATTCTTATGCCAGTACCATAATGTCTTTTTACTGTAACTTTATAGTAAGTTTTGAAATCTGGAAGTATGAGTCCTTGAATTTTGTTCTTTTTCAAGATGGTTTTGGCTATTGTAGGTCTCTTGAAATTTCATATGAATTTTAGGATCAGGTTCTTCTGTTTTACCAGAAAACACTATTGGGTTTCTGATTGGGATTGCATTGAATCTGTGGATTCTTTGGGTGGAATTGTCATCTTAATAACATTAAGTCTTACAATCCATGAACAGGGGTTCTCCATTATTTGTATCTTCTTTAATTTCTTTCAATATTGTTTTGTAGTTCTCAGTGTACAAGTCTTGTTTCCCCATGGCTAAATTTATCCCTAGGTATTTTATTCTTCTTGATGCTATTGTAAATGGAATTGTTTTCTTAATTTCCTCTTCCAGTTGTTCCTTGCTAGTGTATAAAAATACAACTGATTTTTGCATATTGTTTTTTTTATGCTGCAACTTTGTTGAATTGATTTATTAGATCTAAAAATTCTTTATGTGTGGATTCTTAAGGGTTTTCTATATGTAAGATCATGTCATTTGCAAATAGAGTTAGTTTTACTTCTTCCTTTCCGCTTTGGATGCCTTTATTCCTTTTTGTTCCTTAATTATTCTGACTAAAACTTCCAATATTACATTGAATAGACGTGGCAAAAGTGGTCATCCTTGCTTTATTCCTGATCTTAGGGGAAAAACTCCCTGTGTCTCCGTTGCATATGATGTTCGTTTGGGTTTTTCCTATATAGCCTTTATTTTATTGAGGGAGTTCATCCACAATTTCTTTTTTATTTTTTTCTTAAGATTTTTTTTTTTTTTTTTTTTTTTTTTTTTTTTTTACTTGACAGAGAGAAAGGCAGCAAGAGAGGGAACAAAAGCAGGGAGAGTGGGAGAGGGAGAAGCAGACTCCCCGCTGAGCAGGGAGCCCGTATCCCAGGACCCTGGGACCATGACCTGAGCTGAAGGCAGACGCTTAACAACTGAGCCACCCAGGTGCCCCTTCATCTACAATTTCTAATACCCACTTTATAATGCTGCTGTGAGAATCGAGGAACATAGTGTATATGGGCTTATAGTATACTCCATGAGAGGCACTAACATTTGGTCAACTTTTTTCCCAGAAGTGTTTGAGTACCTGCTCTGTGTCAGCACTGTGCTCAGGGCTGAGGTCACAGCGCTGTAGCGCACACCTGCTTCGAGCACACGTGCTCCGTGCACACCTGCTCCACGCACACCTGCTCTCTAAAAGCTAACAGTACAGGCAGAGGGAGTAGCGTGAACAGAGCAGCTTGTTCTCTTAAAACCACACAATTCTGCATATAAGATAATGTCCTTATACTCTGAGTAGGAGTGTGTAGAATTTCAAATGTATTAGGCCTTTAAATAACCCTTCTCCCGTCCCGAAATGTCCCCAGCTTAGCTTACGTTGTCACTGTGAACATTCTATCCTAAGCATCATCACTGCTGCGACCTTTACCTTGGCCTCAATGTCTTCTGCGTAGCATCCTGCTAATTCCCGTTTTGTCCTTGAGAAGTTTTCACCCTCCTGAGTAATTACCAACTAAGGTACCAAGTATGAGGTTGTGCCTTCCTAAGCTCATCATTCTCCATGTCACACAGAGGTGTATTTACAGATGACAGACCAATAGTAGGTTAAGTAATGGAGAAGAATGTGAATAATGTCAGGGTATATTCGTAATATTTTCAGGTAAAGATTACTACTGTATTCTTCCACAATATGTCTCTTAACCACTACCAGAGACAGATTCCAAGTTGAATAAAAAAATCACATGTCAAAAGACAAATACATATGATTTCACTCATATGTGGAATTTCAGAAACAAAACAAATGAACAAAGAGAAAAAAGGGGCAAACAAAAAAATAGACTCTTAATTATAGAGAACAAAGTGGTGGTTACCAGAGGGGAGGGCTTGGGGGGCTGGGGAAATAGGTGAAGGGGATTAAGAGTACACTTATCATGATGAACACTGAGTAATGTAGTGAGTTACTGAATCACTATATTGTACACTTGAAACTAGCATGGTACTATACGTTAGTTATACTGGAATTAAAATAAATAAAAAATTATGTGTCAAGGGGCATCTGGGTGGCTCAGTCCTTTAAGTGTCTGACTCTCGATTTTAGCTCAGGTCTTGATCTCAGGGTCGTGAGATCAAGCCCCACACTTGGCTCCACATTGGGCATGGAGACTGCTTGGGATTCTCTCTTCCCCTCTCCCTCTGAACCTCCCCCACTCCCACTCATGCTCTCTCTCTGAAAAAAAATTATTTGTCAAAATGGACAGAATTCAGATTGTATGATACACTGAATAAAATCTCTCAGTCAAGGTAATTCCTTTCATTTCTGAAAGAAGGTAGTTACAAATAATTTTTAAAAATAAAACCTCAGTAGGTGCAAGTAAACACCGATGTTTATTAGAGCTTGATGAAGTTGACAGGTGTTAAGTTAGGGGCCTATGAATTTGTCACCGTCTGCATATAAATAGTATCACCAAATTGCTTAATGTGGAGTTTTAACTATAACTCATTTGACTTTCACAGATGAAAGTAAATAGAATTTTATGTTCCTGTATAGATTCATATCTAGAAAAAAAAAGCTTCATTTAAATTGAATAAGGCTTTGTAGCAAAGATGAAATTACATGTTGTATAGTGTATGTTTTTATTTGGCTTTCCTTCTTAACTATAAATGTCTTTACCAGAAAATTTTTATGTATCAGAAGGAATTTTTGTACTAATTGTGATGTATTATTACACAAAGGGAAACTTTTGTAAGTTCATGTGATGTCAAAATTATTTCGAAATCCAACATGTTCACTACATTATCCCATTCTCTCTGGGCCTGCAATGTTTCTGCCAAGAAATCCACAAATACCCTTCCAGGGGTTCCCTGGTATGTGAGGGATTTTTTTTCTTTTCATATCTTCTTAAAAATTACTGTTATTTTGTATTTTCTACATAGTTTATCAGTGTTATTACAGGAACACTGGGAGCTGGAAACCTCCCCTGAGACTTTTATTTTAGTAACCTTTACGCCCAATATGAGGCTCAAACTCATGACCCCAAGATCAAGAGTTGCACACTCTTCCAACTGAGCTTAGCCAGGAACCTGTCTCTTGCAGTTTTAAAAATACTCTATTTCTTTGATTTTAGATAGTTTTATTAGAACATGTCTTAGAGAAGATCTTTTTAGGTTGATAATTTTGGGGAACCTATAAGCTTCATGAACTTCAATGCCCAACTCTTTCTCCATATTTGGAGATTTCTTAGTCATTATTTCTTTAAGTTAGTTTTCTGCCCCCTTTTCCCCTCTCTTCTCCTTTTGAGACTCCAATAATGAATAAATTGTTTCTCTTCATGGTATCGCACAATTCATGTAAGTTTTCTTCATTCTTTTTCCTTTTTTGCTCTTCTGACCAGATAATTTCAAATGACATATCTTTTTTTTTTTTAAATATTTATTTATTTACTTGTCAGGGAGAGAGAGCACAAGCAGGGGGAGTGGCAGGTAGAGGGAGAAGCAGACTCCCCACTGAGCAAGGACCCTGATGCAGGATGCAATCCCAGAACTCTGGGATCATGACCTGAGTGAGCCACCCAGGCCTACCTCAAATGACATATCTTAAAGTTCACTCATTCCTTCTTGTGCTTGGTTGAGTCTGCTGTTGGAGCTCTCTCATGAATTTCTCATGTCAGTGTATTCAACTCTATTCAGTTTTTCAATTCAGTTGAGTATTCAGTGTATTTCTGTTTGATTTTTATCATGGTTTCTATTTCTTTGTTAAAGTTCTCATTTTGTTCCTACATTATTTTCCTAATTTTGTTCATCTGTGTTTTCTTATTGTTCACTAAATTTCTTTAAGAGAAGTATTCTGAATTCCTTGTGACATGGTTCGTAGATTCTCCATTTTTATAGGGCCTTTTATTGAATCTTTATTAGTTTCCTCTACTGGTGTCATGTTTCTTGATTATTTATGATCCTTGTGGACCTGTATTGGTGTCTGCACAATAAAGCGTTCTTTACAGAGTGGCTTCAACAGGGAAATCCTGCACTAGTCAGCCTGTCCAGAAATTCTGAGTAGGCCAGCTGGTGGTGAACCAGGCTTAGTGCTGGAATCGTCAGGTGGGCAAATCTGATGCCTGGGTCAGCCGGTGGACAGGCCTGGTGCTTTTGGTCCACAGGGGTCAGCCTGCTGCTTGGGTCCACTGGGGTGGGCCTGCTGCTTGAGTCCATGTGGGTGGGCCTTGGATCCTGGGTCCTTGGGGAGGAATGAGGTACCAGGGACCACTGGGGTGGTGGGCCTGACAGCTATGAGAGCTAGCCTGGCTCTGATGTTGACTGGGAACTGTATTCATGGGACCCAGCCTGGAACCTGAGTCAGCTGGAGGGTTGCTTGGGGCTAGGATGACCCTGGAGCCTGGGTCCACAGGAGCTGGCCTAGAGGCCGGGGTCATGGTGGCCAGCCTGGTTACATTTCTTAAATCACTGTGGAGACTGAATGTTTGAGATGGTCAGGTTTAGGAAGAATCTGAGGTCTCATCTTGCCAATCCCTTCATTTTAAAGATGAGGAACAACAGTATAGAGAATAAAATGTCTAATCCAAGGTCACTTAGAAAAACAATGACAGTATGATGTCTCCTGCTCCTATTCCAGTGCTCTTTGATTTGTACTACTCTGTCCCAGGAAGGAATATTATCTTAAGAGGTAAGTTTTATAATTAAGTTATCTCTGAAACTTATGATCTTCAACACCAATAAATCATCCTTTTCTGGTATGAGTCTTTCAAGTTTCCCTGACCTCTTAACCCATTTGGAATGACCCATGTGAGTCTAGTTCATACTTTCCATTCCCTCCCTACACTCGGCAATTAAACTACTATATTCCTCCTAATTGTTTACATTAGCCTTCCATTGCTCTTGGAATCTTTAGGGTTGTATATATGCTTTTTGAATTTTTGTTGGTTTTATTTGATGACTAATATTCTTCTTTCTGTTACAATTTCTTTCGTTAGTGTCATAATTTTATGTACCAATGCATCTCATGTTTATAAATTGTATGTATCCATAATGTTAATTATTAAAGTAACTTGAAAATGGATCTAGCAGGAACCATGGCCATTATGGATCTACGCTGTCTAACTAACAGATAATCACAATCCATATTTCCAGTTCCATTATTTGGGACTCTGTTCTGACCTCCTTTAGATAAGAGAGTCATAAGGTCTGTCATTTTTCTTTACCTTTGAGAATCTTGTCCTTTGGTAATATTCTACAAGGATTTTCTTTAACTCCCCTTTACTGAAAATGACCATTACATAATTCCTACATGTTTTTAAAGAAGAAGCATGGAGTAATATTTGATAACTGTGTGGGAAGAATTTAATCAAGAGAAGTATAGAATTTGGGAGGCTGGCTTTATCACAGTCTATATGAGATTAAATGTCTTGGACGTAATAGTGTGGCTGGGGAAAAGGGAGAGAAACAGTAGTTCTCTTAGTTTCATTGTAGTTCTCTATGGAAAGCTTCTCTTCCTACACTGGCGCTACTACCATTTGGTTAGAAAATTAGAAAGCAGAAGAATCATCCACATTTTCACAAATACTCTCCCTGCAAAATGGCAGGCAATCACTAAGCCCTGTATTTCCAGATCCCAAATGATACAAAATTCATAGAAGAGAATTTTCTAAAATATAAGGAATCACCATAGGTGATTAATTTTAGAAATCACAGCACTTGGAATTTTTGTTCTGAAGACACTGCTGGTTATAGTTACAATAACCATGGCCCAGAAGTGAATCCTCGTGGATGCTGGAGTTCTGATCTAATGAAGACGAGACCTTTCACCCATCACCGTGATAAAATCCAGCATCCTGCAGGGCTATCTACAGTATTCAGGGGACAGTAAGTTTACCATAGGCCCATGTTATACAGAAATGCATGGATTTTGTTAGCGTAAAACATAAATAGGCATAGATGGGAAAAAAATATTCTGTTAGAATCTGTATTTGCTCAAATTGCAGAATATTTTACTAGGGAGATGAAGAGCTGACCCGTCTGGCTAGAGCAGTGGGTTTATTTAGAAGGCAGTAGAAGACAGAGTTCCGGGCCCACTCCAGAGAGCTCGCAGGAGGCATCCTCAAACGGGGTATATACACTGCATTACTGAGAAAGAGCCATTCTGTGGCTGATCCCCTACATGGATGTGCAGATGCAGACGGTCTGTTCAAGGTGAATATGCAAATTAGAGCAGATACTGAGATTTCCGTGAAGGACGAAGTTCGAACACGTAATGATTAAATGTTTAAAATTTGGTACATCGTATCAGGAGCTCCAGGGCAAGCATTTATTCATGGATGATTGATTTTGGAAGTTTGTGTTAGTTAGCTTCTTATTACGAAAAAAATGTCCATGGCCGTTAGCTCTGGCATCTGAATTCCTGCCACTCTCTTGGGATCCAGAAGTAGTCCTACACTTATTAGACCAGAGGTTAAAGAGAAGGGCTTAACTTCTTTAGCCGTTTTGTATGATAAGCGCATTTACCTTGCTGTTTGTTTCATTTTGAGCAAGCCAGGACTTTCATTTACAGCTAATCCGTTTTTTCCTTTGGTCGACTCGAGTTTGTGGTCAGGTTTTAACCCACATACTTTCCTTTAGATCTGTTTTTATTAATATTCTTAATTAAAATTCTGCCAAAATAGTTCACGTGCATGCTAACAGAAGCAGTCAGATGATGGCACAGTTTAATGTGGACAAAAACCTGTGGATCTGGGCTTTTTTTTCTTCGTATGATTAGCTTTATTTGCAAATTTTATGATGAACAAACAAATATTATTTTAAGGTATTCCACCATGATGATACTTTATCCTAACATAGGCATTTTATTTACTTCTTAAAGGACTTTCTTCAGGAGATGCCACAGCTTTGATGCAAGAAAATACACTCAGTGCGTCCACACACGCTGTGAGTGATGAAGAGTCTGCAGAAATAAACGCTAATGATCAACCCGAAGCCCCAAAGCGAGTTCTTCAGTATCTGTTCTCACTTATACGAGGGGAAGTTGAGCAGCTGGATTCCAGAGCACTCCCCCTCTGCCTTCACCAGGTACTCCCAACAAACCTTTCATGTCCCACCTCCCTACAGTTCTGGGACCAGGGTTTGGAATCACTGAAAATACAATTCTCTGTAATCGATTCTCCCCGACCTGTCACTGGGGAGCCCAGGAGGTGACCCTGGGTCAGTGGCTGGTGGGAAATTTAGCATATGACTACTGGTGGCCACACATTGGTCTTGAATAATCCATTTGTACTTGAGACAATCGCTGACTTGTTTTATGTAGGGAATAAGCTGTGTACGAGTAAGAGTCAGTGTAGCAGGTGCTTAGTAAGTACCACCAAGATGCCAGAAACTCTGCTAGACACCGGGGAAACAAAGATTACTTAACAGAGTGTGTCCTTAAGAGAGCCACTGTGGAATAGGAGAAACACTTGTAGAGATAGATAACGGAAGAAGTCTGTACTAAGTGTAGACAGATATTCAAGGTTCAGCAAAAGCATAAAATGCGTGATTAACTTTGTTCTGTGGGCATCGAGGGAAAAGAAGGTGACTTTTGAGCTGGGTTATGCGGGGTATGTAGGCGCTCACTAGGTGAAGGGAGTGAGCTGGCGCGGGAGGAGAGATCAGCCCCCGCGAAGGCATGGCTGAGACGGTGTTGGAGATTAAGATGGAGAAGAGGTGGGTATTGACATTGGATGGCTGGGGGCAGCGATCACGGCCTTCCTCGTAGGGACTGGGAGTTCTTAATGGTGGGAGTGCCAAATCGAAGGTGAATTTTAGGAAAATAACTCTGCTGATGACTGGGAGGGTAAATTAGGAGATGGGGAGCCTGGAGGCCGGGACGCCTTCCAGACGCTGGCGAGGCAGCTTTTTACACAAGATCTAATTCAGAAAAATAAGATATGTATGAACCGCGTTTAATTTTTCATTTAAAATGAAAATAATGAAATAATGGAGACACTGGACACTCCCTCACCAAGCAAGTTCCTTATAGTTCTGGGGCCAGAATTTGTTTATTCCACTTATTGCATCTGTTTTTGGGACATCATGGGAGAAATTTGAATATAGGCCGTGTATTAAATAATGTTATTGCCCTAATTCCTTGAGACCGGTAACAAAATTATAGGTTTTATAGGACAGTATCCTTCTTCTTGAGAGAGACATGTCCACGTATTTGGGAGTGAAGTGACATAGTGCCTGTATTATCATATTTTCACTTATCATTACTTGTGATACTTCAGCAGGAAAAAGTACATAAGAGAAAAAGACCGAGAGAGAAAGCAAATTTGGCAAAATGTCAACAATTGACAGATCTAGGTGAAAGGTAAATGGCTATTGATTTTACTCTTGTTTGAACTCTTCTGTAGAATTTTGATAAAAAGTTGAGGAAAAGGACATTCAGGGTAAAGATGGAAATAGCAAATGTAGTCAGATCTTTTCAAGGAGTTTATGTCACTGGGCTATTGTTGCATGAAAGGTCAGAGGAATGCTCTTTTCTACTGGTGTGTGCTCCTATAGCCGAAGCAGTTCTAGAAGGTCTGGGTCAGGCCTGAGGATTGTTTACATTTTTTTAAGTTTATTT
>CM052893.1:2577535-2600347 GCA_028534135.1 Potos flavus | reverse complement strand
CTTTCTTTCTTTCCTTTCTTTCTTTCCTCTACACCCCACGTGCCGCTTGAACTCACAGCCCCCAGGATCAAGAGTTGCATGCTCTTCCAGTGAGCCAGCCAGGCGCCCCCTTATTGTCTCAAAGTAAAATTCTGCCCACCCTCCCTACCCTCCCCACCCCCGAGGAATGTATCAGTTTGCTGAGTCCTATAGGTCATGCTTCTTAAGTATCTAAGTGACTTTCAGTGTGTGCTGTAACGTGGAGGACCAGATGGAATAATGCGTGTGGAAGCACTTAACATAGTGCTTGGTACACAGTAAGAGCCAAATAAACAGTAAGCATGATGACGGCACCCTCACTGTCACTCATTCAAGGATTGCAGGTGATTCTCAGGTGCTCTGTGGCGTCACCCCAAAACACATGCGCTTGTGTCCCCAACACCGCGGGTACCCCCGGCGTTCCCTGCAGTGCTGGTATCAACCCCAGGAAGCGAGACGCTGGTGTCAGCACTGTTCCACAGACGGCCTGTAGTTCCGTCTCCCTCACGTCATTCCACAAACGTGACTAGTTTTCCCCTAATCCTGGATCCTGTTCAGGAGCATTGCGTTAGGTCATCAGGATTCTTTAGTCTTCTGTAATCCCAAACAGTCCCTGCCTTTTTGGGTTGTTGTTTGTTTTTTTTTTTAACTTACGTTGACACTTACCAAGAGCAAGAATTCTTTTTTTTTTTTTTTTAAGATTTTTATTTATTTATTTGACAGAGAGAGAAAGAGATCACAAGTAGGCAGAGAGGCAGGCAGAGAGAGAGGGAGGGAAGCAGGCTCCCCGCTGAGCAGAGAGCCCGATGCGGGGCTCGATCCCAGGACCCTGAGACCATGACCTGAGCCGAAGGCAGAGGCTTTAACCCACTGAGCCACCCAGGCGCCCCAAAGAGCAAGAATTCTTGTGGAATGCCCCATAATTAGGATTTGTCTGGTTGTTCTTTCATGATTTGATTCAGTCTAAAACGCTTTGGACGAGGATTCTGCTTTGGTGTAACATTCCATACCCAATTCTCTCTGGAACCCACTCCAGTCTGGCTTTTGTCCCCACACGCCACGAAAATTACGTTCTAAAGGTCATAAGTGGCCTCCATGTCTCATGTTCGTGCCCATGCAGTGGTCAGGGCTCAGTTTTCGTCCTGCTGGGGGCGGGAGGAGCTTTGACAACTGGAGCACCTCGTCCATTTTGAAGCACTTTCTTTTCTTTTCTTTTTTTTTTTTTTAAGATTTTATTTATTTATTTGGCAGAGAGAGACAGATCACAAGCAGGCAGAGAGGCAGGCAGAGGGAGAGGGGGAAGCAGGCTTCCTGCTGAGCAGAGAGCCCGATATGGGGCTCGATCCCAGGACCCTGGGATCATGACCTGAGCCGAAGGCAGAGGCTTTAACCCACTGAGCCACCCAGGCGCCCCTGAAGCACTTTCTTTATTTGCCTTTGGGATCCTCCCTTCTTGGCATGCTTTCTCTGCCTCTGTATTTTACTAGTTTTTTACTAATTTTTTTTAAAGATTTGTTGTCGTTGTTTATTTAAGAGAGAGAGAGAGCACGAGCAGAGGGAGAGGGAGAAGCAGCTCCCCGCTGAGCAGGGAGCCCGATATGGGACTCGATCCCAGGACCTCGGGATCATGACCTGAGCCGAAAGCAGACACTGAACCCACTGAGCCACCCGGGAGCCCCATATATTTTCCTAATCTTTACACATCAGAGCTCTCCTGTATGCAGTTCTGAACTCAGGCTTCAATAGCCAGCCTCCTGAGGTGTCTGAAGAGCACTTCAGACTTAAGATATCCGAAATCAAACTTCACTTTTCCTCCCAAATCTTCTGCGTCTCTAGCCTTCCCCCTTTTGTTAAACAGCAGCTCCATCCCTTTAGTTGCTGAGACCAAATGCTTTGAAGTCATCTTTTCTTTCTTTCCCCACATCCAGTTCCAGTGAGTGCTGCAGATCTATTTCCACATGTACCCAAAATCTGACCCCTTCTTACCTTCCTCGTTGCCTCTACCCCCCCCCACCCCCCGCGGGCCAGGACTCAGATCTCACCTGGATTCTTGCAGTGAACTCATCACTTTAGAAATCTCCCCCCCACTCTCCCTTTCCCCGGTTGTCCTTGTCCTTGTACTCGTCATCGTGACCCAGAGAAAATGAAGTCAGATCCTGTCAGTCCGCTGCTCAGAGCCCTCTGGTGGCTTCTCTTGTTATTCAGAGTTAAAGCTAAAATCCTTACAGGGCCAGTGAGACCCTGCAGGATTGGGGCTGTTACCTCCCAGACCTTAATGCCGAAATGCCCCCTCTTACTGCTTCCCAGGTCCACTTGCCTCCTGGCAATTCCTTGGATATACAAGGATGCTCCTACCTCAGGGCCTTTGCTCTCTCCTTTCTCCCCTTTCTGAGGAAGTCGCTAGAGGCTGCTCCAAAGCAGAGGGGTAAACCTGGGATCAGGAGAGTGTGAGATATCAGAAATACGCTACCCAGGAGGGGGGTAAAGGGAGTCTGGAGGTGAAGGAATGTTCTCAGATGACAGCACTTACCAGGGAGAGAGTCTCCAGTTCTGTTTGGAGCAGACCAGAGTAGTCCGGGGAGAAAGTTCTATATCATTTTCCTATTTCTGAGTATTTGCTGTATCTGAATGTATTGAGGGAAGATTTAGACTCTTAGTGGCGTGCTTGGAGTTGTATAAGTAACAAGTGCATGGAAAACTATGCCTTATCCTCCCCCCCAAAAAAAAAGTGGGGGAAAAGGAAAGGAAAAAGTAACTCCAGGGAAAACAAAAGGTTTTCAGGAAAGGAAAATTAATGAGTTTACTATCTGGCTTGGCTTACAGTAAGGCAAACATTAAATGTTATCTACCCATTGCTACAATATACCGTATGGAGTAGGTGGGTATGGGAGGGTGTGTGTGTGTGCTGTGTGTTTACAGGATTGGGACCAGGGGAGCAAAAGGCTCTGTCCTCATCTTCTAAAACCCAAAAATCCAGAAATGGCCAAAACAGGCATAATGTTTAGGGATACACAGGTTAAAAGAGAAAGAAATCAGAAGATCTCTGAGCGCTTGCTCCTGAAGAATGGAGAAAAGGCCAGCAGGGTAGGGCTTTGATCATAGGACTATTGGACTCCTTAAACCTCATGCTTGCACAATTTTAAAGAAAATAAGAACCGAAAGGAGATATTGCTAATTCAAGCGTAAGGTGAGAAAAGCATGCGGGTTATGATGGTGGTGGTGGCTGCAGAGAGGGATGGATTGCAGTCCCCTTGAAGGAGGAATCCCTAGGACTTGGAGTGGATAGGGAAAGGGGATGAGAGAAGTCCGAGATGGCCGGGAGATCCAGGCTGGCCGAACGGCAGTTCCATGAACAGAAATGAGGAATTGGAGAGGGAGAGTCCCTTTGGGGACAGTTGTTATTTTTGAAGTGATATTCCATCAGAGAATATGTGCTAAAGGCTGTTGGAAACATGACTACAGTTACATCAGATAGGGACTTGTATTTTTAGCTCTTGAAACTCTTGAAGATTTCATTTAAAAATTCTTGCTCTCGGTGTGAGTAATCTTTTGCACACTTAGTTAATACGACTGCAGGTTAGCTCTAAGTGTATAACTGAAGTCACAGACTTGGAAGCTTTTCATATAGAAGTGGGCAGAAAAAGCCCAAGCGTGATACTCGGTGCTCAGTGAGTTTGTACTGAAACTGGTGTCAGACTCAGGCAAGCAATGGACCCACTGGGATCCTCGAAGCCAGTCTCCGTGACTATGGTCCAAAAATACACCTTCCTACGTCCCTTCTCTGGTTGCTGGTAAGTAAAAGGAGCCTAGAACCAGAATAACCTGAAAACGTGAAACCGTCACACTGTTGCCCTCCCAAAGTGATCTTCAACTTACTTCCTCACATGATCCTACTCTGCGTCTTGCCCTTGTGGTTCGGACTCAGACTCACAGGCCGTTTTCAGCGCCTCCTGCTGTGTGCTGGCCTTCACGCTAGGTGCGCACTCCCTCTCTTAGTCCTGACAGCAGCCTGGCAGCCTCGTCTCGCGGAGTCCCAGGTCCTGCTGCTGTCCCTGCTGTACAGATAAGGAAGCTGAGGCTTGAGACATAAAAGGACACGCCCAAGGTCACATGGCTAGCAGTGGCAAAGTTTGGACCAGAATGCAGTCCAGTTTTTCACCTCCGCGCCTCACGTTCGTTTCTGCTCTACCGGGCTACCTCCCAGATTTAGACGTATGGGACATCGGAGAAAATCCCGTCTGCTCTTGCCCTGCTAGACTTCGCAGGAGCAGGTGTTTATTTTCCCCAACTGCCCTTTTACCTGGAAATGCCTGTTACTTCTGAGGTCTTGGTTCTCGTGACCCTACCTTTATAGTTGCTTTTCTGGTACTGGAACTGTCACAGAAATCTGAAAGCTAATTGAAATGTGTATTTCTGTAGCGCCAGAGAGTCTGGTTTATAAGAGTATGAAGCTTTTTATAAATGACCGTGTGCCAATGGTGCACAAATGCAAAAAGGCAACCAGAATGGCTTCGAAGAGCCAGAAATTTAATCTTTTTTTTTTTTTAAAGATTTAATTTATTTCTTTGACAGAGATCACAAGCAGGCAGAGAGGCAGGCAGAGAGAGAGGGGGAGGCAGGCTCCCTGCTGAGCAGAGAGCCCAATGTGGGGCTCGATCCCGGGACCCTGAGATCATGACCTGAGCCAAAGGCAGAGGCTTAAGCCACTGAGCCAGCCAGGCGCCCCCAGAAATTTTATCTTAATGAGCAACCCAAGACTCTATTCGATGTGATGTATAGTAGAGAAATTCGATCCCGTGCCACAGATTTTTCACTGGAAGTTGATAAAGGAAAAGTTAGTGATTTCTAGTAGGTGTAACCCAGTGGGATGCTGGAGTTTGCTAGTATAACTCGTGAGAACCATACTCAGTGCTGTCCATCGTGTCGGTAGCTTGATATTGCCTATGATGGAAGCATTGACAACACAGAAATGAGTGAACGCTACAAGTCAGGGCTCTCCCCGGTACTCGAGAGTTGGGTGTTAGGCATGTGTCAGCACCCTCCTGGTCGTAGCACGTGGAATTTTTGTTTTGTAAGTAAAACAGTGGTTAAATATTGACAATTTGATTCGGTTCCAGTTGGTACTGTTAGATGGAACGAGCTGAGGAAAGACAAAGAGAATGTTGAAAATCCATTTATCCTTTGCAAAGTTATCAGAATAGAAAGTAAGTAGGACTCAAGCTTTCGGTAAAACCAAAACTTTACAAAGAGGTGACTGAGTCCACTTGTATATTGCTCATAGAACAGTGTTAGATTATAATATAAACTTTAAGCTAGGTAAATATTTTCCTTTAAAATTATGCTGTTTCCACTGTGGGATTTGGGAAAAACCATTCCTTTTTTTAAAATTTAAATTCAATTAATTAACATTTAGTGTGTTATTAGTTTCAGAAGTAGGTTCAGTGATTCATTGGTTGTATAAAGCACCCAGTGCTCATTACATCCCATGCCCTTCCTAATGCCCATCCCCCAGTTACCTCACCTCCCCACCCCCTGCCCTCCAGCAACCCTGAGTTTGTTTCCTATGATTAAGAGTCTTTTATGAAAAACCATTCCTTTTTGTTGCTAGATCATAGGTTTGACAAGTACCATATTGCTCTTCGCATCAGCAGCTAGCTGGAAAATGGAGGCAGGCATCTATAGATGGAACACCTTTCTTACTAGAGACTTAGTAAGAATGAAACAGTTTTAAAAATGTGAATTATTTATATGAAATATTCTAAATAGGACAACAGGTTATGCAAGTATTTCTCAGTGAAATTTTTCAGTGAATCCTTTTAGTTTTGCTATTGTTCTATTTACAAATGTTATATCTAAATAAAAATATAAGTCGAAGATCCCAAAATGTTCAGAATCAAAGAATTTTTCAATTTAAATATGCCTTGGAATGAAGCGGTAACTGATAAGCCTCGACTGGGACCAGATCCCGGATCTCTGGACCGCCCCCCACCCACCCAGTGCCCTTTATCCTGTGCGGCACTTTGTATGCGTTCCAAGCATCATTGCTCAACTCTTAGCGCTTGGCCCTGCATTTTCTGAAATATCGAAAGAGAACCAAAAGTCAGTGTCCCATGAGGTACTTGGTGAAATGCGAATGAGTCTCATGTGACTTCACACATTTTAAGTTTTTGATTTACAATACGTAGTCACTCTTTCACCCGTGTTACGCTGTTATGAGGCTTCGTAGTATTTTCCTCTTTCCCTAGAGTTTGTACTTCTAAACTCTAATGACCCGGTGAAGTTGACTTTGATTTGAAATAGAATAGGGAGAGAGGGGTTGTTATAGAGACCAAAGAATGTGTCCGTTCGCTTTGCTTGTAATCAGTGACTTCAGAAATGTGTCCTGTGCCTACGGTCAGGTTTCTTCTCAACTGGTGAGTATAGTTCAGAGTTTTCTTAGTCTGATGTCAAAGACTTGGAGAGTGTTGAGGTCTTGATTTGTTCCAAATTTGCCTTTTCAACCAAATGTTAATCTCCTGTCTTTTTTTGTTTGTTTGTTTTTAACAGATAGCAGAGTCCTATTTCCAGGAGGAGGACTGTATCCTTTTCTTAATTACAGGAAGAAACTCATAGGACTCATGGAGAACCGCCCATTTTTTAAAATTGAGATTTACATACAATAACATATATGTAGTTTTCGATGGGTTTTAACAGCTGCGTGCACCCATGTATCCACCTCAGAAAGCAAGGTTTGCAACTCCAGAAAATTCCCTAGAACCTCCCAAATTTGGCCTTCCATGAAGAAGCCCCAATTTTACCATAATCTAAATATTTGTGTATTTAGGAGGGGGAGAAAAAAGCACATTGCTAAAAAAATATATAATTTAAAAATCCATTGGGTTTTCTTTCTTTTGAATTAAAACAGAAGTACAAGTCAAGTGATATTCAGACGGTAGAGCCTGGGGAGCACATTACACATAGTAAATCTCGTGAGCGTCTTATTCTAGCTTTGGGCTGCAGGAGGAAGACTGAATTCTTCACTCGTAATAAACAGAACAACTGCTGTCAAGTGAGACTGCATATTAGCTTTTATATAGGAAACATTTTTTCCCTCAGTTTTCCAATTGCCCTTTGTAAAAATCACTTCTCTTCTCCAGGGATGGCCCCATATAGACTCTCTAGAAAGAATGTGCCCTAACCATCTGCGTTTCCCCATTTGTGTGATTTCAACTCCGTCCTCACCTCGCTGACTTTGTTCTACATCTCCAAGCAGGTGGAGGGAAATGCAGTTATTATCCCGAACCCTGTCAAATTGACTGTGGTAACCACCTCAGACAGTGGAGCTCATGACTAAGCATGCAGGAGATCTAATTCTGGTGGAAGGGAAGCTAGAATTCTTTTTCTAACCAAACAGTGAGCGCGGTGTAGTGTAGTGTAGACCAGCATCCACTTCCGGCGCGGGGCGGGAGGGGGTTTCGTAGTGTGCACACACATGGGCCTCAGAATCAGAGCTTCTCGAGAATTTTCAGCAAGCTTTTCAGATCACTTTTATGTTCAGTAAGTTCGAGAAACTTCGGTATACTTTACGTCACGGGCAGAGGAAAGTGGAATTGCCCCCACTTCCCCTGGCCTGGTTTATGATCCCCAGCATGTTTTGAAGACTACAGATGCGAGAGAGAGCTGAATGTCCAGGAGATCATGGGAAGGGCAAAAAGCTAACCAGCATTTTTTTTCTCTTCCCCTCTTTCTGGGTCAACATTTAGAACATGGCCCAAAGGAAGGTAGACAGTTGGACAATTGGCCACGACCTCATATGATGCTAAATGTGTGATACAGATGGAGAAGGCAGAGCTTTATAGGAAAATCTACAGAAGAGTAGACTTACATAACTACGAAAATCGCTCTGGCCAGTTAATTAAATTTTTACAAAAGATCCATTTAATGTCGTGCTCTGTCCTTGTTTTGGCTTGCAAGCCTTTGGTCTAGTGGGAGAAAAGCATTCAGTGAGAAAAAAGTAAAGGGTCAAGGTGAGTGGAAATCAGGAGCACACGCTTGACTAGAGGGTAATGTAGTTGCTTGACAGAAAGTGATTTAAGGAGAGGGAAAAAATGAGAAACATTTAGATTCCGGGATTCCATGTGGGTCCTATTTCCAATTAAATTCCTTTTAATTGATTCTGCTAGAGATACACCGGCAAGCAGGCAGTCCTTGAGCATTAAAACCCTCTTTTAGTTTCTGTTTGCTGACAGAATGGAACCCGAGTAGCTATGGCATCAAAATTACCTACTCCCAACCAAGAAACCCTAATTTAAAAATATTTAATGTTAAATATTTAATTTAATGTTTGGTAAGCTCCAGATTTCCCAGTTTCAAGAGGACAGTCTTCCAATATGAGGCTAAATGTAAAGAGTCTGGATTTCTATTTTCCTCAATTTTTCTATTCAGATGAGAAAGCAATGAAATTCATTCAGCTTGAACGACTGTATCACGAGAAATTGCTCGCAAATCTTTCTGCCATTCAAGAAGAGTGGGGTAAGTTCACAGGCTCACATGGGCTGTGCAATTATCAGTAATCTAACACCTTCCTATCTAGAAATTTAACGTATTTGACCTGGTTTTGTAAGTCAGGAAAGAGATGCTTCAACAGTTAAGTTAATGTTGCAAACAAAGTAGTAATTTTACCATGAGTCTATGTCATTGTGAGAAAATTTCTCTCTGTATTTTGCTCTTCATATCAATGCCAAGAAAAGAGCACACTTACAACTGTTAGCATTTCTTCCAATCCCTTGGCATGCCCTACCGGCTAATTTAGTCCCTGGGATAATACTTACTCATATTGAAAAGTAATCCCTTAGCCTTTTCTCCCTGCGTTAACTTGGGTTGTATGAGAAGATAACTTTGCATGAGGATCTTGATTAGTGGTGCCAATTAACTACTTTTGCCCCCCTAAATATGTTTTGTAATAGCCAGTAATTAACAAATATTTTAAATTTAGAAACAAAATGGAAAGCTGTACAACCACATACAGTTACATCTGTAAGGAATTCAGAAAAAGGATTTAATGGTGAAGATTTTGAACGGCTTACTAAGTTTTGCACAACACACCAAGAGTAAGTACATCAGTATTTGTGTAGAATGAGTCGAAATAGAGTATTGAAGAACTGTAGCACTACATATTTGAAATTTATGATCCATTTTTTATTAATGTTTTCAGTGAGAGAAATTAAAACATAAAATAAAATGATTAGCTTTTATCTGATTGGCTTTTATCATAGTTTCTGGGAACTCAACTTTACATAAGTTCCAAGTGCCTTCTAATCAGAAATTTTAAAATATAACTTTTAATTTTGATCTCTTTTTGGTTAAGAGATTAGGTGATTGAAATGGGTAAAAATTGTGTATTAGGATTTTTTATTGTAGTCGTTTGCCAGTGTTTGTATGTTGTGAAAACACATCTGTAAGACTTGTCTAATGGTGAGAAGCAGAAACAGTGCAATACTTAACCAAAATACTGCAGAAAGAAAGCTACATTTACCAGATAAACTTTTTTTTACATTTACCAGATAGTTTTAAATTGCTTGATTTGTATCAAAGATTGGGATTTTTAAAACTAAATCATAGTAATAATAAAGCACTTAAATATATTTTTTGAATTCATTATTCTAAGACTCAAAATTCTGCAGGTGAGGGTACATGACAGTGTTTAAATTAGTGATGTTTAAACGAGATTTCTGGGATGTACAGCAAGAATCCTCGATACAGACGCTGCAAGATTCCATCCTGTGGATAACTTTTTCTCCTTTTCCTCCAGAATCACAGAGTAAACAAAAACTCTTTACTTGTCAGTAATGAAACAGACCCACTGTGGACAGTTGCAATAGGCTCTGATTATTTTGGAGACCAGCCTTTGAAGAATCTTTGTAGATTCAGAAATGATGTTCATTCTCCTCCCATGATGACAGTTTTCTGCTATTGATTTGAACCTTGGAAACAGTGTTTTTAGGGACTCTGCATTATAACCTAATTTCTCAGCATGTTAAATAGATTAACTTTCAACTTCATAGAGTTTGAAAATAATGGAATCTTTTACAATAGATAAAGGAGACTGTGTTCTTTCAAAATATTCAGTATATAGACACTTTCCCTGCCTTTCTCATGGAATTAATCATTTTTTAATGTGTTGCAGATGTTTTAACTATCTGAAAACAAATATTTAATATAATATTGGCGTGGCATTTTTATGCTTCAAATTTGGATAATCCCCCCCCCAAAATTATTACTCCTAAATTTTTTACTATAAAAAATAATTTTTAATTCTACATGCATTAAAGCACAGAAGCTCAGTGAGGGTTTTGTATACACATCTATGTCTATGTAACTACCACTCTGACCAAGACACAGAACAGCCCAGCCCCTTAGAATGCTCCCTCAGCACCCACCCCCCAAAATAACCACTAAGTTCTGTAACAGTGTATTTGCCTGTTCCGTAATTCTTAGAAACCTAATCATACAGCATGGAGATTTCTGTATTAGCTGCTTTTGCCCATCATTATGCTATGTCTGTGTTACATGTTGCTGCATGTAATGGTAATTTGCTCGGTTTTATTCCTGTATGCATTCAGTGTAGGACTGTGTAGCAATTTACTTGTCCACGATATTGTTAATTGACATTCCGATTGTTTCTGGCTTTTGAGTGTTATGCATAAAGTGGCTATAAATATTTTTCTGCATACCTTTTCTGTGGACATATGCATTCTTTTATCTTTGATATTCACTAAAACATAGAATATTTTAAAATTCCCTTTTTTGTTACCTGTTTCCACGGATAATGCCAATAAAATTTTCTTCCATCATGACCTACTTCAGACTATAAAGACATAAACTGAAATTTTAAAAATATGTGCGTGAAATACTCTTTACATTATTAGCAAAATGTTAACATTTTTTTTTTCCGGATCTCAGCATTTACCCCAAAGAAGGGGGTTTTCAGTAGTAATTGACTAGCTAAGGAGCTAACACATGAGAGAGCTGCCCTTTGAACTGTGTGAACCAGTGGCGATGTTTCAGCACTGGAAATGTTCTGTGCTAATATTAGAATCTAGAGAAGCTATAATTTATTTTTACAGCCATTTCAGTGACATTTGTTTGGAAGCATATTGCTGCTGTAATTTTTTTTAAATCTTTTTTTTTCTCTTTCTTTCTACAGTCCTCTTTTATCCAAACCTAAGGTAAGAGACTGTCTCCTCGAAAGTATTTATGGGAAGAAATGTTAAGAGTCATATGTGTATTGTATGGACTGTTTTAGGAAATAATGAAACCTTTCTCAGAGTATTTTCACTTTTCTAACTTAACACAACAGTTTCCCCCAAAGTGTGTTTTTTTTTGGTTTTGTTTTACTTTTTAGATAGCAGCTGTAGAAAAGCCTCTGGGAAGGAAATGCTTTACGCAGTTAATAGTTTCCGAGGACCCAAAGGACACAGGAGCCACAGCCAAAGAACCGGGTATGTTTTTACAGTAGAGAAGAACGTAAGAGATGCCTACTTCTTAAATTTTACAAGTGTTACATTTACAAGTATTAATTACAAGTATTATTATGTTAAATTTACAAGTGTTACAATTTGTGCATTTATCTTTTTTTGCCTATACCTTTCCTACCAAACAAATTGCAAACTGAGATTCTTTTTATATTGTGTAACCCTACTTTTAGAAAACTAGTAGTAGGAATTATAACATCTAACTTCTTATAAAAACAAAGTTATTTCCATGTTTTCAGGAGATAGTTATATTTATCTAACAGAATATGACAAAACTACAAAAAAATGCTCTGAAACAGCATTGACAGTAGGTTCAGATACCCTTTTCTGTTTAAAAACCAACAATTTACCAGAAATTTGTGCTGTAAATCTAGATATTTAAGAGCTCTGTTTCTTGGTAATGTATCTATGGCAATTTATTCTCTTCCCCTGTTTTGTTAACTGACTTATGGCATACTTTAATTTGCATGTATACATTTCTAAAACATTTATGATATATTTTATACTACTTCTGTGTCTTATGCCAAAAGTTCAAAGATTTTTAGAAACTCTTTCTTACAGTACTAATGTGTGTTCGTTATAAAAACTTTAGAAAATAAAGATAAGTAAATACATCTTAGGGTGTTTGTTTTTTTCTGATGTATGATTTTAGTACTGATGTATAGTCTGAGGCTTCGTGTCCCTGGGCCTGAGAGCCCTCGCAGTAAACATGCAGCATTAGCTGTTTTGACTGAGTTGCCCAAAGAGATAAGATGATAGTGATGATGATGCCTTCAATTGAATCTGCCTTTTTCTCTTTACAAAGCCCTGCCCCACATCTTTATCCCCTTTTCCTCTGTGAGGCAAATTTGGGATATTGCCTTAAGTCACTCCTACTATACTCTGTTCTTCCTGTCTCTTCTTCTCTTCTCTTTTCTTTCTTTCTTTTTTTTTTTTTTTTAAAGAAATTGGATTTTTAAGGGTGCCTGGGTAGTTCAGGCGGTTAAGCGTCTGTCTTTGGCTCGGCTCGTGATCTTAGGTTCCTGGAATCAAGCCACGCGTCAGGCTCTCTGCTCAGCAGGGAGTCTGCTTCTCCCTTTCCCTCTCCCTCTGCTTTTCCTCTCTATCAAATAAATAAATTAAAAAAAAATTGGATTTTTCTCCAAATAAAATTTTATATTATATTTTGCATTTTGAAATGCAAACTTCTCTTCTTACCTTTTACCCCTAATCTATAAAAAAAATGTTGTACAAATAAGTTTCTGATTTTTTTTTTTGGCATAGTTGATACACAATGTTACATTAGTTTCAGTGCACAACATAGTGACTGGACATGTCTGTACATTGTGCTGGGTTCCCCACAAGTGTAGCTACCATCCTCAGCATGTAATGCTATTACGGTATCACTGACTATATATTCCCTGTGCTGTACTTTTTATTCTTTTGACTTCTTCACTCCTGTATCTCCCACTCCCCTTCACCCATTTTTCCCATCCTCCCCATTCCCTCTCCTCTCTGACAACCATCAGTTCATTCTCTATATTATGGGCCTGATTCTGTGTTTTGTCTGTTTCTTCACTTGTTTTGTTTTTTAGATTCTACATGTGAGTGACGTCATATAGTATTTGTCTTTCTCAGGCTGACTTATTTCACTTAGAATAATACCCTCTAGGTCCATCCATGTTGTTGCAAAAGGCAAGATTTCATTCTTTTTTATGGCTGAGTAATATTCCATTGTATATATACATCACATCTTCTTTATCTCTTCATCTGTCAGTAACCTTTGGGCAGCTTCCATATCTTGGCTATTGTAAATAATGCTGCGATAAACATAGGAGTGCCCATCTTTTCAAATTAGTGTTTTCCAGTAGTGGAGTTATTAGATCAACTGGTAAATCTCTTTTTAATTCTTTGAGGAACCTCTAGACTATATACCGCAGCGGCTGTCTCTTCTTTTCCAGCCATTTTTATATTGGAAATCATAGTAAAATGAGCTTTATAAAGATCTTAGAGAGGGAGAAATTCACAAACTAGCCATCCAGTATGGGCGTGGCTGTGTCTCCACGGCCTGTGCTTTGGGAATGGTGCTGTTAGCGGCTGGTTAGTTCGACTGTGGGCGCTGGTTGCTGTGTGGCTCAGGCCTGGCACTACTTCTAGCTTTCTAGCTTGGCCTCTGCTGTGAGGTGCGTGGTACAGATGAGGAAACTGAGCCACCACGTGTAAGTCACTCACTTGTGCTTTGATTCACAGCTAGAACCTGGGTCTTCTGGTTTCTAACTGAATGCAGCATCGTTCTGCTGAGTAAATTGTATACATTATCAAGACTTTCCTAATGCAGACATCTCACTGAACCATGTTATGAGGAAGGTAAATTCTGGGGAGAGAAATCTCGCCAAGTCTGGTAAAACAGTTTCTTTCTTTCTTTCTTTCTTTCTTTCTTTCTTTCTTTCTTTCTTTCTTTCTTTCTTTCTTTATTTATTTATTTATTTATCAGAGAGAGAGATCACAAGTGGGCAGAGAGGCAGGCGGGGAGGGGGGGGGAAGCAGGCTCCCCGCTGAGCAGGGAGCCTGACACGGGGCTCGATCCCAGGACCCTGAGATCATGACCTGAGCCGAAGGCAGAGGCTTAACCCACTGAGCCACCCAGGTGCCCCTAAAACAGTATCTTTTAAAGAAGAATGTCAACTCTTCCAGAATTAGTTTCCTCAGATTGGTTATTTTCTGAATAGTTGCATAGAAATGTAAGAATGTGAGAAAAAGAGAAATGTGGAAATAATCCTTTAAATGATTGGTATTAAATAGATTGTTCTTGTTTTACCTCATATTCCTCATTTTTAACGACATCCAACATGTACTTCGATCTAGACTTTCCTCTCCCTATTTTTTGTCCCCAGATTCCTTGGTGTTAAGCTCCTTCTGTAATATGTAACTTGCCATTTTTTGTGTAGTGATTAAAGACATTGTTTCTGGAGCCAGACTGGTCTGGTTTGAATCCTGTCTCCACCATGTAAAACTGTGTGATCTTAAGCAAGTAGTTGACTTCTCTGGGCCTCTCTTTCCTCATCTCCCCAATGTGGACACTAATAGTACTTACCTCATGACATTCCTATGAGGATTAAATTAGTCAGTCATTTCATGTCAAAGTTTAGAGTGGTACCTGGCAGGAGGGAAGAACTCGGTATATGCTTATGGCTCTTTCTCCTCCTCCTGCCCATGCTGTCACTGCTCCTGCTAACACTACTCTGTTAATGTTCTCTGTATATTACTCATTAATACTTTTATAATCAACCTACTGTTAGAACTCTTCAAGTAATTTACACAGCATTTTATATTTTCTTTTCTTTTTTAAAAGATTTTATTTATTTGTGAGAGAGAGCTCAAGCAGGGGGATCAGCAGGCAGAGGCAGAGGCAGAGGGAGAAGCAGGCTTCCCACTGAGCAAGGAACCCGATGCGGAACTCGATCCCAGGACCCTGGGATCATGACCTGAGCCAAAGGCAGACACTTAACCAGCTGAGCCACCCAAGTGCCCCAGCATTTTATATTTTCAGAACACTTTTATATATATTATTTCATCTCTTCCTCTTAACAACCAATATAAATTAGGCTGAATTATTTTTAAGAAACTCCAGGAATTGACTTATCCAGGAATAGAATTCATTAGAACTCAAAGCCAGATCCTAGTTTTCTGACCTCGAAGTCCATGCATTTTTATTAATTTATATTTTTATTAATTTTTATTAGGTAATATTTTATACGTAAAAAATAATACTTGTTACATAAAACATTATAACAAACAATAACAAAATGAAGACCAGTACGCCTAATACCCACCTAAAGACTGAATTACTGTCAGTTGTGTTACAACTCTCTTTGTGTTCTGTCTGCTCCGTCTCCTGCTTTCACCCCACCCCCGAGAAAACCATCATCCGGGTTTTATACTTCTCTTTCCCTGCCCATTTTTAATTTTTTAATTTTTAATTTTTTAAAAAGATTTTATTTATTTATTTTGAAAGAGAATGCGCACACACGCAAGAGGGGGAAAAGGAGAAGGGCAACGAAAGAGAGAAGACTCAAGCAGACTCCACACTGAGCACGGAGCCCGACTCAGGGCTCGATCTCATGACCCTGAGATCGTGACCTGAGCCGAAATCAAGAGGCAGACGCTTAACCGACTCAACCACCCAGGCACCTTTCCCTTCCCATTTTTTTAATCAACTTTATTGAGGTATAATTTCCATGCAAAGAAATATACCTATTTTAAGTGTGTAATTGGAGTTTTGACAACTGTATACACTCACATAACTACTACTCCCATCAAGCTGTAGCACATCATCATGCCAAAATCTTCCTGCCAATTCTCTTTATAATCAGTTCCTCCCATCTCCAGGCCCAGGCAACCCAGTGCTTCCTGTTACCGTTGGGGGGTTTTCTCTGCTTTGGAATTTAATATAAATAGAATTTCTCAGTGTACTGCTTTTCAGACTCACCCATATTGTTACCTGTGCGATTAGTTCATTTCTTTTCATTGCTGAGTGATACTCCACTCTCTGACCATACCACAATTTGTTTATCCATTCACCTGTGGATAGACATTTGGGTTGTTTCCAGGTTGGGGATATCATGAATAAAACTTCTAATTAAAAAAAATGTAAGATTTTATTTCTTTGTTTATTTGAGAGAGAGAGAGAGTATGAGTGGGGGTGGGGATGAATAGAACTTCTGGGAAGTCTTTCTGTGGATCTATGTTCTCATTTCTCTTGGGGAAAGAATTGAGGGTGGAATTGCTGGTCATAGGGAAGGTACATATTCAATTTTACAAGAAACCGCAAGGCCGTTCTGCAGTGCAGTTGTGTGGTTTATGCCCGCCAGCGGCGTGCGAGGGTTCCTGTCGCTCCACATCCTTCCTTGCTGGCATTTACTGTTGTCAGTCTTTATTGTAGTCATTTTAGGGGACATGAATATCACTGTGGTTTTAACTTTTCCCTGATGACTGGGCATGAACAATTTTAGGTTTGAATTCTCCTCTGTGAAAGCTGTACATTATCAACATTTCATACTTATTTTTTTTTTCAGTGTACTGTGAAAATGTCTTCTTCAGTCCTGATACCACTCGATTGTTTGTACTTACTGTAAATTAATGAGATATTCAGAAAGTATAAGACGTGTTAACTCATGAATGATTTAATCTTACATCATGAATTGTGTGGGGGCTTTTATTGTAAAGAGAACTCAGGGGAGGGGTGCCCGGCTGCCTCAGTCGGACGAGCACATGATTCTTGACCTCGGGGTTGTGAGTTCGAGCCCCGTGTTGAGTGTAGAGATTACTAAAAACAAATAAATAAAACTTTAAAAAAATAGAGAATTCATGGGGGAATGGGAAAGAGTAACTCAGTGGGACAGGGACATTTCTGTAGATTATGTTTTAGAACTTAGGTTAAGTCTAACTGCTCCTTTTAGAACTCCCCCTTCAACTCAGTGGGTATTAAGTATCTGTCATGCACTTGGCCCTTATTCCATTTTTTTTTTTAATCAGAGTAGAGTTTTTGTTAGTAGGTGTGAGTGAATGCAGTAGGGAGTAACAGACTCAGTCACCAGATCTTTGGGTTCAGGAGCACCGATTAACAGAAATTCTTGCTAATATTAACAAACATTAACAATAAGGTTTTGTTTTTTTTTTTTTAGATTTTATTTATTTATTTGACAGAGAGAGATCACAAGTAGGCAGAGAGGCAGGCAGAGAGAGAGGGGGAAGCAGGCTCCCTGCTGAGCAGAGAGCCCGATGTGGGGCTCGATCCCAGGACCCTGAGATCATGACCTGAGCCGAAGGCAGAGGCTTTAACCCACTGAGCCACCCAGGCCTCCTAACAATAAGTTTTATAGTAGAATGCATACTTGTCATTTCTATTCAGAAAATATTTTTGATTAATCAGAGTGGATCAGACATTTACCTTCACTTTTTTGTTGGAACACCACTGAGATATCAGAAAGGCATTCTTTTTTTTTTTATGGGTTTTATTTGTTTTTAAAGATTTTATTTATTTGAGAGAGAGAGTGCACACTAGCAGGGGGAGGGGAGAAGGAGAAGCAGACTACCCATTAAGCAGGGAGCCCAATGCGGGGCTCTATCCCAGGACCCCTAGATCATGACCTGACCTGAAGTCAGACCCTTAACTGATTGAGCCACCCAGATGCCCCCAGAAATGTATCCTTAAAAGCAGAAACCCACAGCTACAGAATCAACAAGGAAGCAGCAGCAGATGTGACATCCAGAAAGTTCCAGAAGCTGGAAAGCAGGTGGATGGGTGGCAACTGGCTTATTACACCAGAGAAAGCAGAAAGCTGAGTGTCTATGGGAACAGTGTTGAGTCCTGCCCAGAAAGGTTTGGGAGTGGGAAGTACGGAGGTGTCTCTGACGTCAAGCATTCAGGGTCGGACTGGCAGTGGGGAGGTTGGGCTGAAAGACTATACAAGAAACACTTAGACCTTTATAAGCCCTTTCTTTTTTTTTTCTTTCCTTTTTTTTTTTTTTTTTAAGATTTTATTTATTTGACAGAGAGATCACAAGTAGGCAGAGAGGCAGGCAGAGGGAGAGGGGGAAGCAGGCTCCCCGCTGAGCAGAGAGCCCGATGCGGGGCTCGATCCCAGGACCCTGAGATCATGACCCAAGCCGAGGGCAGAGGCTTTAGCCCTCTGAGCCACCCAGGCGCCCTGACCTTTATAAGCCCTTTCTGCCAAGCAGGAGGCTGATATTTATTTCATAGAGTGCCTGAGCTAGAGGAAATGTGGACGTGGATCAGGCACAACTCAAGGAAGGGGTATTATATAGAAAATGAGGATTGAGTGAAAATCTTACCACCTGAATGGTGAGAACCTTAGCCTGCTTTCTGCAGCTAGCATCTAGAACTGTGGTGGCAGTCTCTTGCTTCCTCTCTGGGAACTGGCTACTCATCCAGGAGATAAAACCTGCAGATAATCATATTAAAGGCCTCCCAGCGAATGGCTCAAGCCGCCTTCTTCCCACGCTGAGGACTGACCACTCTTGGAGAAAACTTGCCTTTAACCACAGAGCTGCTTGTTGCCTCATTTAAGAAAGCCTCAGATGGGAAAGACGGAAACTAGACCAGTCGGTCAAACCCAAAGAAGCTCAAAGGAAATAAAATGGAGAGAACAAATGAAAACTTTAAGAAAATGAGCAGTGTCACAGGTTAGAAAGAATATTATGTATATGAAAAGAATAAGGAGCGGTTTTGGGTGCCTGGGTGGCTCAGTCAGTTAAGTGGCTGCCTTCTGCTTAGGTCATGATCCCAGAGTCCCGGGATCGAGCCCCACATCAGGCTCCCTGCTCAGCATGGGGAGTCTGCTTTTCCCTCTACCACTCCCTCTGCTCTCTCTCTTTCAAACAAATACATAAAATCTTTAAGAAAAAAAAAAAAGAATAAGGAATGGTTTATAATAACAAAAGAAAAACAGGGGCGCCTGGGTGGCTCAGATGGTTAAGCATCTGACTTTAGCTCAGGTCATGATCTCCAGGTCCTGGGATCGAGCCCCATGTTGGGCTCCCAATTCAGCGGGGAGTCTGCTTCTCTCTCTCCCTCTGCCTCTCCCCCTGCTCTGTCTCTGTATCTCTCTCAAATGAATAAATAAAAAAATAAAATAAGAAAAACATCCAGAGAAAGAAAATATTCTTAGAAAATAAAAGGTGTGATATCTACAATAAAAAATTAATTATGGGGCGCCTGGGTTAGCTCAGTCAGCTGAGCCTCTGGCTCTTGATTTCTGCTCAGGTCATGATCTCAGGATCATGAGATCGAGTCCCAAGTCAGGCTCCATGCTGAGCATGAAACCTGCTTAAGATTCACTCTCTCTCCTCCTCTGCCCCTCCACTCCTCACTTGCGTTCTCTCTCTCTAAAAAAATAAAATTAAAAAATTAATTAGAAAAGTTGAAGGATAAAATTGAGACAGCATCTCAGGAAGTTAATCCAAAGGCAAAGAGAGGAACAGTGTGCCAGAAAAGGTAGAGATGATCAGTCCATGAGGCCCAAATCCGAAGACAAGCATTCTGAAGGGAGGGAACAGAAAGCAACAGGGGACAAATGAGTAGGGAAATAATATAAAAAAAATTCCCAGAATTAAAGGTCATGAGTTCCAGGTTGAAAGTCCCACCAAGTACCCAACACAAAGAATGAAAAACTTCACAAAGCTTCAGGACATCAGATATAAAGAAAAGAATCCACATCTTCCAGGAAGCAAATGTAGGTGACGGAGTTTGGTATTCGGATTGACTGAAAGACTCCACAGCTCTCCCGGAAGCGGGACACGGTTCAGCGGAGCCTTCCGGGCTGTGAGAGGAAGTCGCCTCCAACGCAGAAAACGAGCCATCCAAAGTTTTAGTCAGGGGTGAAGGAAAAGACTCCGATCTGAACAATCTGAAGTTTGCCTTCCATGTACCTTAAAAAAAAAAATCCAAGAGAGAATAAACAATGAGAAAGAGCTGGGATTCAGAAACAGTGTTCCCAACACAGAACTAGAGGGAATTCCGGGGATCACAGGAAGGGAATTCCAGGACCAGGTCTGTGTGGCCAGCCCAGAGAGCAGCTCCGCTTAGGGGCTCAAGAAGGGTGTGTTGTTTGTTTTTTTTTTTTTCAAGGTTGGTTGGTTTGTTTGCTTTTTTAACCTAACGTGGGGCTCAAACTCAAAACTCTGAGATCAGGAGTCACGTGCTCCACTGACTGAGCCAGCCAGGTGCCCCAAGAAGGATGTGTTTTAAAACTGATAGATTATCTGTTGGTACATATGCTATAGGTGTAAATCTTTCAGAGTTTGGAAATACATAGGCAAGGATTTTTTTTTTTTTAACATTCATTAGAGAGAGAAAGTGAGACAGTATGAGCTGGGGGGGAAGGGGCAGAGGCAGAGGGAGAAGCAGGCTCCCCGCTGAGCAGGGAACCTGACGACGCAGGACTCGATCCCAGGACCCCGGGATCATGACCTGAGCTGATGTCAGACACTTAACCCACTAGAGTCACGCAGGCGCCCTGGCAAGGAGTTTTTTTTTAAATGAAGGAATGAGGCAGCTATCAACAGCACACAAAATAAAGTGGAAATGAGAAAGGAAAATGTATCCTCTTACACAGTGTGGGTCAGCTGTGAATAATATTTACAAAGCCATAGCAGGGTAAATGTGAATATTGTTTTGCCCCAGAATTGTGTTGAATTGTAGTAGGAAGCTGGGGGGGAGGGGGGATAATATATCATTGGGGGAAAGGAAAGGAAAGAACTGAGAGAACGAATCCTCTTCATCCACAGTAGGTAGTCTTTAAAACTGAAAAATCCATAAAAATAACAGTATAAATCTGATCTTCAATGAAGGGTAAATATGAAAGGAAATACAGAAAGCCAATAAAGTTCAGAAAAATATCCCTCAACCTTTGAAAAATGACTTTTTCAACGACAATGAAGACTAAATTACATATTCATATTCTTAACATGTTCTGGACAATCTCTGTTAATTTCTGTAGGTAAAGGGTTATTGACTGAACAGAGTATTTCCTCTCTCTAAAGACACCGTTAATCCAAGCAGATGCAATCTCCACTGGAGAGGTCTCGGATTTTGTTGTGTCACACATATTAATTCACCTATGTCCTCTCTCTCTTCCCTCCCGAGCCGAGTGTTGTCTTGAACCTTAAAACAACTTGTTTTTCCTTCGTCTTCAGAGAGTGAAAGTTGTCTTGGCCCAGAGCCAAGGGAAGAAAGCCAGCGTCCGGAGCGAACCCACGAGAGCCACCCCTGCTGTCCCCCGATGGACAGGCAGGCCGAGCCCCCGAGCCTGCTGGTAACTGCAGGGAAGGGCCACACGGAGGAGCCGGTCTGCAGCGCCGAGGCCACGGGGGAGCTCCACGCCCAGCCCTGGGACTCCGCGGGGAGCCAGCCTGGGGACGCCCGGGAGGATGACAGCCGGCTGCAGCTGCCTCAGACACAGGCCGGCGGAGAGGTGGCCTCCGTAGGAGACCCCGCCGCAGCCCCCACCGCGTCGCTCCCCAGCGAGTCCATGCTCGAGCCCTTGATCTCAGCCGGCTCTGCCCTCTCAGCCCCTGCGCCCGCCCCCGAGGGACGGTATTCCCAGACTCAGAGAAAGGGACTCCGCTTGCCGCTGAAGGATGCTTCAGGCCGACTTGAGAACAGTGCATTCAACGAGCTGCAGCAACCCGATCTCACAGACAGCGATGGAAAATCACCACGGGGGCCGCCGGGCCCAGAGCGCTCTGGGAGGGCACTTGGCCAGAGTAATCAAGAATCTGATTTAAGTGCGGGGGGTCTGGAGGTGTGTATGGTCCCCCAGGAGAGGGGGGGTGAGGACGAGCAAGTCAATAAAGAGACGGAAGACTATTTGAACAGCCTATTAGAGGGATGCTTAAAAGATGCTGAAGACTCCTTGTCATGTGAGGACAACCAGGAGGAAGACTCGGACCTCCTTCCAGATCTTTCTCCTGAAGAAGCCTCCTACAGTCTGCAGGAGGATCTGCCTTCCGACGAGAGCAGTCTGTCTCTTGATGATCTCGCAAAAAGGATAGAGATTGCAGAGGTAAGTGTGGGATTTAACAGAAGGGCAATTACAAGTACAATGAGATTTTACAAGCACATCTCTGCTAAATAGTGCCTTGTTTTTGTAAATTTTCCCGAGTCCCCAGCATGAGGGGAAATCTACTTAACGTAAACTTTTAATAATTAGTAGTTTTGGTTTTTTTTATATGAATTGAATAAGATGTTTCGATCATGATGTTTATACTTCAGGAAATTTTATTGCATGCCTCTGGGGACACAGTAAATGTTACGAAGGCTGTTTTTTATACGGCTGTGACTTTTTTTTGACAGTTCTGGCAATTATGATCAAGACAAGATTAGTTACATTCTTGTAAGGAAATCTCATTTTTTCCCCTCATAATACTTACTCTTATGATTATTTTTTTCCCCAAATACTATTATTTTATTTTTTCAGTGTTACAAGATTCATTGTTCATGCACCACACCCAGTGCTCCTGCAATACGTGCCCTCCTCAGTACCCACCACCAGGCTCGCCCATCCCCCCACCCCGTCCCCTCCAAAACCCTCAGTTTGTTTTTCAGAGTCCACGGTCTCTCATGGTTCATCTCCCCCTCCGATTTCCACCAATTCACCCTTCCTTTCCTTCTCACAATGTCCTCCATGTTTTTCCTTATGCTCCACACGTAAGTGAAACCATATGATAACTGACTCTCTCTGCTTGACTTATTTCACTCAGCATAATCTCCTCCAGTCCC
>CM052893.1:2507838-2577035 GCA_028534135.1 Potos flavus | reverse complement strand
TGACAGGTGTGTGTGTGTGTGGTGACTGACAGGTGGGTCCCTCACGTGCGGTAGCTTTCTGTCAGCAGCTCCTGCCCCGGGAAGACTCAGGTTAACTAGAAACGTCTACTTACCGTGATCAGCGAGAAGACAGCAGGCCCCGGGATTTCCATCTTGCACCAGGTTAACCTCGCTCTGTTCTCATGTTTGCAGATGAAGTTGGGGGTGGTTCCTGTATTTTACTGGTCCTGCTGTGCATAGCAACGGTTTTCCTGAGCGTCGGAGGAACTGCATTGTACTGCACTTTTGGTGACATGGCGTCGCCCGTTTGTACGGACTTTGCGGACAACGTGGACTTCTATTACACTAAGCTACTGCAGGGCATGGCAGAGCTGAAACACTGGATCTACCTCTCCTAGCAGCGCTCAAGAGGCACAGGCATGCGGGCAGTGAGAATCAAAGAGAGAAACTTTCGAAACAGCTTTTATTTTCAGAGTTCTGTAACACGCACCCCCTCCCCGCAGCGAGGAGCCCTGGACTTCCAGAAGCGGCAGCTTGAAATGGCAATCCAGAGGAGCTCTCAGAACAGCCCTGAGGCACAGGTCGATCTGAGCATCGTGGATGGAAGGAATGGTCTTTGGAGAGCACGTCACCGCCTCCGTGCTGCTTCCTAGTGCAGCGAGCTACGCCCAGCAGAACCTCAAGGGCGCTGCTGGAGCCCCACCATTTTTAGCTGCCTCGTCAAGCTGATGGTTAAAGGACACTTGGTTTACATTTGTTGGTCCAAAGACATTGCTTCCAGCCATCATGCAATAAGTGTGTGTATAATCAAAAGGACTTACCTTACGGTTTCATTGTCTTTTTTTAGTTAGCCTTGGGAGCTGTGTAATTTAGGCTTTGTGCATTATTTCCAGATTCCGTTCTTCATCTGTGAAATGATTGTGTGTGGGTGGGTGTGCGCACGCGCACGCGCGCATGTCTGTTTCAGACGGTTAGCATAAGCAAATACCTGACGCACAATAACAGAGATGATCTTTATTTGAACCTGACTATAGATGTGTGGGCACAAATGGAAGGCTTAACTGGGGAACAGAGGAGTGGTAGAAATCTCAGCCCTGAAATCAGACACTGTGATAGATCTGTGACAATTAATTTGATTAGCCAGAAATTAATCACAGGCCGAGAGGTAAAGAGGAGAAACTAAAGAGCTCCCTCTAAGCCTCAGGCACCCGGCCTCATCATGGATTCAGTGCTCCCTGAGGAATGATGAGTGCTGGATTCCCTTTTCAGTAAGTGAGCCCCTGTTATCAGGTTCTGAGAATCTAAGAACCAGAATACAAAGATCCAGAAGATATTAGTTCCCGCTCTAGATGCTTTAATTCTGGTCTTATGTAAAATAAACTCCTACTTTGGCAAACGAAATTAAATCACGATATATAATTCAGTATTAACAAATCATGGATTCAGATGTTCGAATGTGCGTTCATATCATGGGCTTGATTTAGACCTCTTACAGGATCGTTAAGCGAAAATTCAATCAATCATATCTTAAATAGTTAAGTGTCTGAGTTTTTGTTTCAATCTGTCAGTTCGGTGGCATTTCCTTTTCTAAGGTACAGTGGTCTAACATTTAGAAAGCCTCGCTTTGGCTTTTTATAGCATAGGCAGCCTTTCAACAGAAACAGAACACATGAATTCTAGTTTTTTAGCAAGTGACCATTATTTCATGTTTTTTGTTAGGATCGTTTGAAAGAAAAAGGGAGAAATTACTTTCTGGTTGTTACTGGCTGGTACAGTACCTCCCTGTGTGTTTCTGCTTATTTATTTAGATTATATGAATTTTAAAGGGCTTTTTATATAAGTTGGAAGTCCGTTGTTGAGCATGCGTTCGGTTATCCTGATGCTACGTATTTAATTGCTATGTACTTAGTGTTTTGATTTTCTACCGTTTCAGTTCAGTGTATTTTTAGGCTTGTTAATTTTTAAGTCGATGTTTTATTTTCACTTATAATACCGTTTGACTTGTCTCTATCATGTCACCATAAACTGTAATATTTTCGAGGATTATAGATCAGAGATATTTATTTAGAAGTGTACAAGAGACTGAAATTTAGATTCCTTATACTTAAGGCTGATTTTATTAGAGGATTATTTTAATGTTCTATTATAAATTTTAAGCATTTGTATTCAGATGGTATGTAAACTATGTAAAATGTCGATGGTACTATCTCACGTGGTTCTAGAAAAGACGTTCACCCGGGATGCCGTGTGGGGCATCCCCATCGGAGACAAACCTCTTCTGTTTAACCCTCGTGATTTCTAGTTACAGGAATCTGGTGGTGGGGATTTCTGCCAGTTTTATGTCAAGATAAATCAGAATTTCCCTCCTGTTCACCTCTTTTAGGTCACTATCGAAGTCCTAAATAATCCGTACCGTCACATTTGCCTGAAGGCCACCAGGGCCGCCCGCTTCTGAAGCTGAAGACCTCACGCTGAGGCACGAGGACTCAGAGGACAAGGAGACAGGATACGTCGTTCTCAGGGGCCCAGTCGGGTGTCAGATAAACCGTGTATGTCCTCACCGCTTCCCAGGCAGTGTGGGGCGAGCTCAGGAGCGTACTGATATCTTGACTTAAAACAAGCATGAAATCTCAACTAGAAAAACTTAGGGCAACTTTAAAAAATGTAATAGTCATTTATTGCATGAACCGAAGTAATCCCATCTGGTGATAAAAAACAAAGAAATTGTTATCTCACGCGTAAAAAAAAAAATCATTCCGGTTTTCCTACAATGTACTTTTTTCTGCCATTTGAAAGTACCGACAACTATTTGTAACTAATCTTCCCAAAAAACTGTATTTGAGGGTAACAGATCAAGCTTGTAATTTAAAATGACACCAACACAGCGTCTCAGAGAGTTTATTTGAGCCGTGGGGTGCTGAGAAAAACTGCTTTAAAGCGACAGTGAAATGCCTTGAAAGGTTGGTCTGGCCCCACGAGCAGATGGCCGTCTATTTTGGGAAGTCTGAGAGGTCCCTACGTGAAAGCTCTTCTGGTTCTAAAACCCTTCCCCTGTCTGCCTGACGCAGGGACTGAAATTTACTCTAAAAACTCATTCCTTCGGATTTAAAAATCAAAATCCACTGGGCTGTGAATCTGTGTATTATGCTGAGAGGATCTGAAATTTGAAAGCAGGCCGTATTTTGAAAGGACAGGTATGAATTGGGGCGTGCTGGGGCGGTGGGGTGCGGAGGGGGCAGGAATTGAAAAGGGAACACGGGAAGGTAGGAAAAGAACAGAGAAAGCCTTTGGTCATTAACCCGATTTGCTGAGAGGCTGGCTTTGTGGGCATTTACCCCCCAGTTCAAGGAGAGACTGATTTTTGTCTTCCCACTGACGTGACCTGCTGAACTCTCGTGGATTTCTGTGGGCTTCAGTAATACTCATGCACCCTTCGGTACTTCCCCACCCAGTGTGTATGGTGTTTCCACCTGTGTTCATGTGACGGTTACATCATGAAACACACATCCCCCAGTGCAGGTGTGTGTCTCCCCGATCCCGGCTCTGCTTTCCCTCCTGTCATGTTAGCTCCACCCTCGAAAAGAATGAGCACGATCAAGGCTTGGGCGAAAATTCTAGTGCCATCTGCTGCTTGAACAACCTCAGAGATCGTCCGTCGAGGCTTGTGCACTAGCCCTATAAAAGCTACAGTGAGTTAAAACTTTCCCGAAGGATTCTGGGACAGTTGAACTCTCTCTGGGTTTAGGGAGCCGAGAGATGAGGTGTCGCTTCTCCCTGGTTCTAATAGGAGTAACTCCTGAACTCAACTTTCTGCCCGTTGGCCTGAGGTCAGTGCAGAACCGTGAGCAGGGTCGGTCACCATCTTGCACCTCCACAGACGTGTGTGTGCCTGCCGCGTGCCTAGAACTGAGCTGGGTGCTGGAGCTCCAGGAACAAGAAATCATAGCTTAAAGAAGTTAGTGTCTGCTGAGGTATATGCTTTTGGGAAGGAGGAATCAAAATGAAGAAATTGAGGGTCATGCTACCCGTGGGAGTAGAAACCTGAGTTCCTTCTCTCCGACCCGGTGTCATGCACTATAAGGAATAAAAGTAAAATTCTAGGGCGCCTGGGTGGCTCAGTTAGTGAAGTGTCTGCCGTCCGCTCAGGTCGTGATCCCGGGGTCCTGGGATCCAGCCCCACATCGGGCTCCCTTCTCGGCGGGGAGTCTGCTTCTCCCTCTCCCTCTGCCCCTCCCCCAGCTCGTGCTCTTCTCTAGTGTCACTCTTTGTCTCTCAAAACCTTTGAAAACAAAAACAAAATTGAAAGCCCAAATAGCCTTGAATAACACAAATGAAAACCTCAGAAAACTCCAGGTCCAGATGCTTCCTCAGTAAATTCTATCAGTCATTTAAGTGAGAAATCATACCCATCCTACAAAATACTTCAGAAAGGAGAGTTTACTTGCCAGTTTGTTTCATGGGACCAATATCACTCCGAGACCAAAACCAGACAAGACAATAAGAAAAGATAGCTAAAGACCGATATGACTTGTGAACTTAGACACAAAATCCCCAACAAATACTAGTCGATTCAATCTAACAATACACACAAGAGAAAATACAGCATTGTGACCAGTTGAGATTAATCGCAGAAGTACCATGTCGTTTTCACATTCAAAAATCACTCATATGGGGCACCTGGGTGGCTCAGTGGGTTAAAGCCTCTGCCTTCGGCTCAGGTCATGATCTCGGGGTCCTGGGATCGAGCCCCGCATCGGGCTCTCTGCTCAGCGGGGCGCGTGCTTCCTCCTCTCTCTCTGCCTGCCTCTCTGCCTCCTTGTGATCTCTCTTTCTGTCAAATAAATAAATAAAATCTTAAAAAAAAATCACTCATATAATTCACTGTTTTAACAAAGGAAAACCATATTACCATACCAATAAATGTGTACAGTTCATACACCATTCATGATAAAAACTCTGAGCAAACTAGGACTTCCTTGACTTGATCAAGGGCATTTCTGAAAAACTCACAGCTAATATCAAATACCTAGTTGCAAAAGACAAATGCTTTTCTTCCTCGGGTCAGCAACAAGGCAAAAATGTTCATTCTGACCACTTGTATTCAGTGTTTACAGGATGACCTACGACAAGGCAAGAAATAAAAGGCATACCAACTAGAAAGGACAAAATAAAACTTTTTGCCAACGACATGATCGTTAATCAAGAAAACCCTAAGGAATCTGTAGAATGCTATTAGAATAAGTGCGTTTAGCGAAGTCACAGGATGCCAGGTCAATATACAAAAAAAAATAGTGTTTGTGGGTACTAGCAATGAACCATTGGAACATGAAATTAAAAATCGCGAGTAAATGAATCAAAATTCATTTCACTTACGATAGGACCAAAAACATAAAAGACTCTTAAATTTAACAAAATGTGTGCAAAACCCATGCGATAGAAACTATAAACCACTGCTGAAAGAAGGAGACCTAAATAAATGAGACATCATCTGCTTGTGGAGTAGAAGACGCCATATCGCGAAGATGTCAGTTCCCCCCAGATCGATCTGCAGACCTGACACCACCTCAAAGTCCCAGCTGTGTCTACAGGTGGACAGGCTGCTTTTAAAATTCATGCAGGGATGCAGGTGACTTAGAAGATAGCTAATGAGGGGCGCCTGGTGGCGGTCAGTTGAGTGTTGGACCTTGGTTACCACTCAGGTTGTGATCTCAGGGTCATGAGATCGAGCCCCACGCTGGGCTCTGCGCTCTTCACTCACTGCAGAGTCTGCTTGAGATTCTCTCTCCCTCTCCCTCTGCCCCTATCCCTAGAGTTCTCCCCGCCCTTGCAAATAAATAAATAAATCTAAAAAAGAAAAAAAAAAAGGAGAAAAAGAAAAAATAGCCAGTGAAATCATGAGAACATAATTGCAGGACATGGACTTCTCGATGTTGAAACTCGGTGGCACAGTAACCAACTGGCGTGGCACGAGGGCGGTCCAGACATGCGTCTGTGTTTACGGGCAAGAGTGATCCTCTACGGAGGCTCCAAGGTAACTCAGTGGGGCAAAGGAAAGTCTTCAACCCCTGAGGTGGGAACAACTGCATGTCCCATTTGGAATAAAATACACTTATACCTTTACCTCACACGTAAAAATTAACTAGAAATAAGTGGATCCAAATGCAAATGCTAAAACTATAAAACTTCTAAAAGAATGAGAAAATCTTTGCAACCTTTGAGTAAGCAAAGATTTCTTAGAACATGAAATATACAAACCATAAAAGAAAAACAATTTATTAACTGAACTTTAAAAACTTGTACTCCTTGGGGGCACCTGGCTGGCTTAGATGGTAGAACATGTGGCTCTTGATCTCAGGGTTGTGGGTTCAAGCCCCACATTGGGTACAGAGATTACTTAAAAATAAAGTCTTTAATAAATAAATAATAAAAATAATGAAAACTTGTACTCTTTGAATTACATAGGAAAATTAAGAAACAAGCTGAGGAGCGGAAAAAATATTCACAATACCTTTATCTGGGAATGGCCTTATATTCAGAATATGTGAAGATCGTACAACTCAATATATTTTTTAAAGATTTTATTTATTTATTTGACAGAGAGAGAAATCACAAGTAGGCAGAGAGGCAAGCAGAGAGAGGGGGAAGCAGGCTCCCTGCCGAGCAGAGAGCCCGATGCGGGGCTCGATCCCAGGACCCTGAGATCATGACCTGAGCCGAAGGCAGAGGCTTTAACCCATCGAGCCACCCAGGCGCCCCCATACAACTCAATATTATGACGAACAATCCAGTTAAAAATCTTTGGACACCCTTTACAAAAGAAAATACACCAATGGCTAATGAGTACATTAAAGATGTTGAATATCATTAATCATCAAGAAAATGCAAATTGAAACAATGAGAAACCTGCTAGAATGATTAAAATTACCAAGACTGACACTACTCCTGGGAATGCAAGAGTGGTTTGGCATAAGAAAATCAATGTAATCATGCCATTAATAGAAGAAAGGGGGGGAGGAAGGACATGATTATCTAAACTGAGGCAGAAAAAGCATTTGGCAAAAATCCAACATTCTTTCATCATAAAAACTCTCAATAACCTAGGAATAGAAGGGAACTTCCTCAACATGATAAAGGGAATTTCAAACACAAACAAACAAACACCCCACAGCTAATATGGTGAAAGACTGGAAGTTTCTCCTTAAGATCAGGATTCTACTTTCAACATTGCTATTCAACATATTACTGAAGTTCTAGCCAGAATTAGACCAAAAAAAAAAAAAAAAAAAGCATCCAATTTGAAAGAGAAGATGTAAAACTATTTGCAGATAACCATATGCATATTATACATATAATCCCAAAGAATCCACAAGAAAGCTACCAGAGCTAATAAATGGACTCATCAAAGTTACTGGGTCCAAGATCAACACACAAAAATCAATTGGTTTTTTTTTAAAGATTTTATTTATTTGAGAGAGAGAATTCATGAGCAGGGGGAGGGGCAGAGGCAGAGGGAGAAGCAGACTCCCCACTGAGCAGGGAGCCCGACATGGGACTCAATCCCAGGACCCTGGGACCATGACCTGAGCTGAAGGCAGATGGTTAACCAACTGAGTCACTCAGACGCCCAAAAATTAATCGTTTTTAAACACCAGCAATTAAAGTTCCAGAAAGGCAATTTCATTTATAATATAATCTAAAAGAATAATAAGAAGAATCTAAAAGAATAAAATACATATGAATGAATTTAGCCAAGGAAGAGAAGAGTTGCACACCAAAAACTAAGAAACATCACTGAAAGAAATGAAAGAATATCTAAATAAATGGAATGTTATCCTGTGTTCATGGATACGAAGACAATGTATATTAAGATGTGAATACATTGAAAAGCAATCTACAGATCCAGTTCAATCACCATCAAAACTCCAGTGGCCTTTTTTTTTTTTAGCAGAAATGGAAAAGCTAAGTACCAAATTTATGTGGCATTACAAGGGGACCAAATAGCCAAAACAGTTGAAAAAAGAAAATTGGAGGATTCCCATTTCCCGACTTCAAAACGTATTATAAAAACTACAGTAATCAAAAAGCTGTGATATTGGCATATGGATAAACATAGAGACCAAAGGAATCAAATTGAGAGTTGAGAAATAGGCCCAAACATCTTTGGCCAGTTGACTTTTGATGTCAAGGATGTCAGGTCCATTCAAGGGGGAACGAATACTCTCTTCAACAGAGAGTTGTTCTGGGACAACGGGATTTCCACATGCAACAAGAGTGAGAATAAATCCCTGCCTCATACAATCTACAAAAATTAGTGCAAAACGATCGATGGCCGATGTATGAGCTAACTCTGTAAAACTCTTAGAAGAAAACATAAAGGTAAATCTTCATGACTATGGATTTGGGAATGGATTCTTAGATATGACATCAAAAAAGCACAAGCAACAAAAGACAGGTAAGTTTGACTTCACAAAAACTAAGATTTTGTGCATCAAAGGAAATTACAGAGAAAGTGAAAAGACAAGCCATAGCATGGGTGAAAATTCTCGCAGATCAAATATCTGCTAAGGGTTTAATATCCACAATCTATACAGAACTTCTACAATTCAACAAAAAAGTCCAATGAAAAATGGGCAAAGACCTTGAGTACATCTTTTTCTAGAGAAGATATACAAATGGCCAATAAACACGTGAAAAGATGCTCGATCTCTTTGGTCATTAGGGAAATGCAAATCAAAACCACAATAAGATCAATGAAATGATATATTCTACAACTTGGACAAACACGGACAACACTACGTTATGAGAAATAAGCCAGACACCAGCAAATATTGTGTGATTCCATTTATATGAAGTGTGGATAGTAGGCAAATTCAAAGTGACAGGAAGTAGAACGATGGTTACCGGGGGCAGAGGGAAGGGGAAATGGAGTTATCACTTAATTGTTAGTGTTTCTGTTTGGGCGCTGAGAAAGTTTTGAAAGTAGACAATGGTGGTGGTTGTACAACACTATAATGCATTTAATGCCCCTGAACTCTATACCCAAAGATAGTTTAAAAGGCAAATTTTAAGTTACACAAAAAATGGGGCGGGGCACCTGGGTGGCTCAGTGGATTAAGCGTCTGCCTTCGGCTCAGGTCATGATCTCAGGGTCCTGGGATCGAGCCCCGCATCGGGCTCTCTGTTCAGCAGGGAGCCTGCTTCCCCCCCCTCTCTCTGCCTGTCTCTCTGCCTACTTGTGATCTCTCTCTCTCTGTCAAATAAATAAATAAAATCTTAAAAAAAAAAAAGTGCGGCACCTGGGTGGCTCAGTCAGTTAAGCATGTGACTCTTAGTTTCGGCTCAGGTCATGATCTCAGGGTGATGAGATCGAGCCCTGCGTCAGGCTCCGTGCTCAGTGCAGAGTCTGCTTGAGATTCACTCTCCCTCTCCCTCTGCCCCTCCCCCCTGCACACTCTCTTTCTCTCTCTCAAATAAATAAAGAAATATTTAAAAATTTTAAGTTACACAAGGAGACTGACACTGTCAAGTGGTGATAAGGATGTGGAGTAACCAAATTCTCATGCACGGCTAGTGGGAATAGGGAATAGTACCACCGCTTTGGCAAAGAGCTTGGCAGTTTCTTATAAAGTGCACTTCTTCTGCATGACCCAGCAATTCTACGTCTAGGTTCCTGCTTCAGTGACACGAAAAGGTGTCCGCACAAAAACTTACACATACGTGTTCATGGCAACTTTATCTATAATAGCCAATAAGTAAGAACACCCAATACCCATCACTAATAGAATACTAGCCAGCAATAAAAAACACAAACTTGTGAATATACAAGTGATATGGATTAATCTCAAAACAATTATTCTGAGTGAAAGAAGCCAGCGACAAGAGAGTACATATCTTATGTTTCCATTCATATAAAATTTTACATAATGCAAATTAATCCACGGTGGCAGAAACAGATCGGTGGTTCACTGAGAGGCAGAGAATGGCGGAAGCAGGGGCTGTAGGGGTCCCAGGGCTACTTTTGGGATTGATGGAAATGTTCTGTATCTTGATCGTGGTCCTAAGATCGTGGGTATATACGTCTTTCCAAATGCATTGGGTTATACAATTTACATAGACACAGTTATGTATATAAATTAATTGTTAATTTTTTGTTGTTAATTTTTAAAAACAAATTCCAGTTTGTAGCTTCATGACATCTTGAGGTGTTATGAGGGGCTAGGGAATCCGCACTGTCTGAATACCTTATTCCCTTTCACTGCTGTTAGCTCATTAGGCTGCAGAAAGAGGATGACCTCCAAGTACCACCCATCATTTGTACAAGACATAACTACTCACATGCCTACTTAGAAGTCGTTGTAATAAGGTCACTAGTTCAAAATGCCTTGATTTCACCCCCAGTGCTGCTCAGAGTTTTAGATCCCTCTAGCTCCTTCTAAAGTAATGAGACAGCGATTTAAAACGATGCTTGTTCTCTTCTCAGTGCAGCAGTCCAAGTTCCAAACCCAATCTAATTATAAATATTCTGTAAGGACAACCCGCTCTCCCTCCCTCTGGCCAGAATGCATTGATCAAAAGTGAGGTTTTGTGATTTTATTGCTTTTCTTAATTGCCTCGGATCAAGGGTCAGGAAAGAGAGATGCACTCAGGGAGTAGAGAAGGCTCACATCATTCATTGGAATAATGACAGCTCCTGGTTGTTATTTTCCAAGTACAGGATAGGGGGTTGACAGAATCTGTACAGACTAAACAAAGAAGAAAAGTGTCCCTGCCTATGCTTCTGGTGTGGGTAGGAACTTGGTCCAAAAGTGACTGTCAACAGAGGCAATATGTTTTTTTTTTTTCCCATTTCGATGTTTTCCCCATTGGGAAAACTAAATTGCTGGGCTAGGAAGAGTAGTTCGGTCAACTGCAGAGAGGAGCCTCGGGATACGGGATCGTTTGGTGGTGCAGAAGAGCCAGAGAAGGGAGATGGTCCCTAGAGTTGCAATCTCGATGATGAATGAGATCCAGTAGCTGGACATTCAGCCTGAACATCCGCGTCCTTACCTATGTAATTTCTAAAACGATATCAAGCTTTAAAATGTCCCAAGCACTCTATTCTCCATCACCGAGAAAAGACAATGGATGTCTGTATTTGTTGGGTTGTAGGAGTTGGATGAGGTTGGACGGGGGTCCTTTGAAGCTGTTCACGGAAGTAAGAGGTGAATAAACGAAGCTCCCACTGTGCCCAAAGCCCCTTATGAGAAGAGACCACCACAGGTGTTTCCTTCTCAACAAGTCCTTGTGTTTCGTGTTCTGTCTCCCTAGTGCCCTGGCCGCGGCTGATGGGACTGGGGGAATGGTGCCCTAGCCTGACGCTCTTCTGGGAACCTGAGCATAAGGGAGGATCGCGGACTGGACAGGGATGGGTTCTTTGGAGAGTGTTTAATTTTAGTAAACGGGATCTTCCCAAAGATCCTGTTTGGGAATCTCTTACTAAAGATTTGGGAATCTCCTACTAAAACAGGAGTTTTAGTAAACGGGATTTTCCCAAAACAGATCACTTGAATTTGGGGCGCAGAGTCTACGTCCAGTCCTGGCAATGGGGAGGCGCAGAGAAATCCGCCAGGCTTGGGGGAGACCGCTCGGGCTGGAGTCGCACAAACGGCCCGGCCTCTGCAGTAGGAGAGTCTCCAAGACCTACAGCGCACACATCACAGGTCCAGAAGGCCTGGCTCCCGGGGACTATCCTTTATCACAAGGGCCCCTTAAATGAAGTGACCCGCGAAGGGCTCTGTCCCCACGGATCCAGACAGACCAGCCCTGCAATAGACCTCGTGCGTGAGCACTTAAACGGCTGCGTCGACACTGACGAGTCGGCTCTCTTGTGTCGGAAATGAAACCGGGATCCAAGCAGCTTCGGTGACTTCCTGACGGTCAAGACCAGCAGAGCCAAGGAAAGAGTTTCTACTTCTAAACAAGAAGCTGGGAATATCTACCGGGCATTTTTCCTGGGATTGCTACTGCAGCCTCCTTTTGCTCTTTGTTACCTATCGCTCTGCACCTTGGAGCCCGGTCACCCTGCGTCTTGAGTACGAACAAGACAGCGGGGGTGGTCACTCCATTTCTGCAAGGCCTCGGCCCTGAGACACCCCGTACTTGTGTGAGGGACTCTGGGGGACCCAGTAGGAAGGCAGAGAGCTTCCCTGGCAGGCCCCATGTACACACTCGGTGCTTACGGATGTCAGATAAATACAGCATGTGCTCGGTTATTGCATAAGATGTACTGAGAAAGGACTTGTTGTTTATCTGAAATTCAAATCTAACCGGGCATCTCATATTTTTCTTGCTAAATCTGGCAATCCTATCAGCGCCGCAGTGTGATGCCAGCGCCGAGGGCCGGAGGGAGAGGCTCATCAGGGCAAGAGAAGCAGAGGGGATTAGACCGGAGGAGTTCCGGGGAGCAGCGCTCAGCTGCCCTTTCCGGATTCCCGAGGCATCTGCAGTGTCGTGGGTCCGTAAACCGAAAGCACGGCATCAGCACAGCTGTGGGATCAATGTGTCTTCAGAGGGGCAGCCAATGGCCAGAGCTTGGTGGCAGAGAGGAGAGAGAGACGGCCAATGACATCCATTTAGTTTTAGCTCTCGGGTTATCTCGATCTTATTCGGGCCCTGTTCCAGATAGAAGATTACTGGGTGCACCTAGCCGAAACGAAATCATTCTTTTCCTCCCCTTGCGAAAAAAGATGGCTTTTTAATTTGGTATATTCCTGGGCTTAGCTTTCGATTCCCCTGCTCTGCACTGACGACTGTCAGGCCCTCTGCCTTCTTGTTTTCCCTGAGTGAGACCAGCTTCTCATGACGAGGCATTTAGCCTTCTCCATCTGACCTTCCCTTCAGGATGGCAAACCCCATTTTCTATTAAAAATGATTACTCACAAATAGAAGTACATTAGTATTAGCTCTGGCCAGAATCCATCTGGTCTCTTCCCTTCTGTGCAGAATGGTAAGTTGGCAAAAATGCAGGAAGAGAAGGGTCAGGGAGCAGACTAGGCTTGTCCCTGCAGGGACACAGCCTGTGTGCACAGATGTCAAGCTCCTTGGGCAGAGTGAGCTTCTCTGTGTCCTGGGAAGTACCTTCCCCAGCTCCTTGGCCATTGCAGATTTTAATATAGGCCATAGGAAATGCCATGTTTGCCTACCCGTCTGCAAAGCATCCTGGATATGTCAGAGGAAAAAGCAAGTAGGAATAGAGGGGAAAGCAATAAAAGATAATAGAATTTTAGAGATCATGCATGTTGATGAGTGCCTGTGTGTGTGTGTTTGTAAATTCCCCACCACCACCATTTAGCTAGTTACTACTCAGTCTAGCAAGGTATGAACACTTAAAGGATCAATAATTTAAATAACACTAAATGCCAATGAAAAATGCAGAAATGGTAACAGTACAAAAATGACCAAACCCAGGCCTGATGGAGGGTAGGGTCTGGGGGAGATGAGGGAAATCTGTCTGCAAAAGCCTTCCTAGGGACAGTGCTCGCATGGCCAATAGCCCTTGGCCCAGCACCTGCATTTTCCTTCCCCCGAGGCTCAGAGATGATTCTCCTGCGGAACTTTCCACAGCAACCTCATGGGCTCAAGTGGTATCTTAGCTACAAGAGTGCAACGTACAGTCAGGCGGTGGCTGTGGGATGCAAGCCCTTTCTCTTCTCTCCTGAACTCTTCCAGGCCCCATTTGTAATGGGATTGCTTCTTCCCTACATGATTTTCATTAGGATTTTTTAGTTCTTCCGTGGAATACTATGGTAAAAATGAAATAAAATGTTCTTATTCCAAAAAGGACAAACTGGGACAAGTCAGATGCCTTCCAAGATCTTAACAAGAGAGAAAACCTGGTTTTCGATTCCTGGATGCCTTTCTGAGACCTCAGCTCTTGCTTCGCACAATTACAGGGAAGGAGGTTTTGTGGGCTCTCGGAAGAACCCTGGAAAGCACATGGCCTACTTGAGGAGGGGCTGGGAGCTGGGGCTGGAAGAGGGGCACAGAGCCTCTCTTCAACAACCACGGCTTTTCCCAAACAACCATGGCTTTTCCCTGCATTTCCCAAAAGCCAGTTAAGCCAATGGGAAGGCAGGCACTGGAGAGCGGGCTTTCTGCCCTCCTTAGCAACGTTTCTAAAATCTGGAGACGGTGACGAGTGATGTGCATTATTTTTCCTATGTTCTAATGAGTTGTCAACAGAACTATTGAAAAGCCATCTTAATGCTGGGCATCTTTGCTGCGGGGCGTGGCTGTGGCTGATCACTGGGGGCGAGCTGGGCCCTTGTCCTTGAACTGGCGCAGGTGTCTTAGAGCCGGCCTAACGGGAAGGAACGGGAAGGAACCCTGGGAGGGCTGACACCGCGGCCGGTGCCCTCTGGGGGAGGGACTGGCACCCACGCAGCCTCCAGGGTGGACCGGGCGCTGGAGGGATGGGGAGGGGACAAGCTGGGAACAGGCTGGGGACCAGGCAGCCGGAATTCTCACCCAGAGGCAGGGAGGAGCCTGCTTGCCCCGGAAGGGGTCCCAGCCAATCGGCGCCAGACGCTCCCATCTCCACCAATGAGGACTTGCGCCGCCACACCCTCCGGCCAATCAGAACCAAGCAGGCAACCTTCCGGGTTTACATAGAAGAGAATTTTGTTTTTTAAGGATCCCTGGTGAGTCTGGAAAACGAAGTGCAGGGTAAGAGAGAGAGGCAGGTGGAGACCACCCCTCCCCTCCTGCAGATTCGGGGAGCCCCAGGTTCTCCCGCTTTGCCTCCTTGGCCTCCTGACGCTGCGATCAGGACACACGTTCAATTGTCCTATACCGCTTGTTTTCTCCTTCCAGCCGCTGGGTCGATGCTGTTTGGGAGTGTGTGTGGTTTGGCTGCAATCCTACTTCTGCAAGAACATTGTCCTTCAGATTCCCCCTGCTCCCATAAAGCCAGACTAATGGGGGGCCCTCCAGACAGCTGACCACGTCATTGCTCAATAAAGGTCTAAAACAAGCATAAATTGAGGGGCGCCTGGGGGGCTCAGTCGGTGAAGCGTCTGTCAGCGGCTCAGGCCATGATCTCAGGGTCCTGGGATCGAGCCCCGCATCGGGCTCTCTGCTCAGCGGGGAGCCTGTTTCACCCTCTCCCATGCCCCCTGCTTGGGTTCTCTCTCTCTCTCTGTCAAATAGAAAAATAAAAATCTTAAATTTAAAAAAAGGATAAATTAAGAACATGCCACTTTAACTCAGATGTTTATGGGACTCCTGACTTTGCAGGTAAAGAAAATTGTTGCTAATCCCATCCAGGGGGGACAATTTATTTCCCCTTGAAATAAAAATATCTATTTTTTAAAAAACCTTGTGCCATCCCCCACTCAAAGGCCCCAAGTCATTGCCAATTGATGTTTTTGTGCAAATGAAATTTAATTTTGAGGGAGCGTGATGGGGACAAGGAGAGACTCACGTATAGGTTATAAACATAAAGAAAAATTTAGGGACGCCTGGGTGGCTCAGTCAGTTAAGCGGCAGCCTTCAGCTCAGGTCATGATCCCAGGGTTCTGGGATCGAGTCCCCCATCAGACTCTGCACTCAGCAGGGAGTCTGTTAGAGATTCTCCCTCTTCTCTCCCTCTGCCCCTCCCCCTACTCTCTCTCTCCGGAGTAAATAAATAAATCTTCTTTAAAAAAAGACGGCAGCCCTGAACACTCTCCCATACTGAAATCTTTGAGTCACTAATTTGCTTTATGTGCTGTGAAAATTAAATGAGGTAATGGATGCAAGATGCTTTCTCGTGTAATTGGGCAATAGATATTAGCCATTATTAAAGCATTTTGCGGTAAGTACCATAAGGATGTGACTGGTTCATCCCGACTTCCCCTCATCCATCCCAGGACACCCACCCTCCCCAACCCCAGGGCCAGACAAACTTCCATGAGCATTCAAAAGGACAGTTACATGCAAGTGTCATAAGGATCCAGGAGGAGAAAGGATCACTTTGAATTTTTTGAAGAATGAGGAATAGTTTGGGGAGGAGGTAAGATTTGTTGTGGTTCCCGAAGGATAGCAAATCCAAATGGAGAGGATGGCATAAATGATGATATGTGGATGAGGAAGAGGAAGGCGTGTTCCTATTCTAGGCAGGTGCCATCACTGGGAGAGAAAGTGGGCTCCTTGCTGGGGTGCAGTGGGCGTTAAGGCTAGGAGGGAACGTTGGTGCTAAAATCCAGTGTCCTTCTAGTCTGGAGAGGCTGAGGTTGGGATCAGTAGTCCATGAGAAACTTCTGAGAAGTCTAAGCTGACCGGTGAGACGATCAGAAGTGCTTTGAAGAGGGGCGCCGGGGTGGCTCAGTTGGTTTAGTGTCTGCCTTTGGCTTGGGTCCTGATTCCGGGGTCCTGGGATCAAGCTCTGTGTGGGGAGCCTGCTTCTTCCTCTCCCTCTGCCGCTCCCCCAACTCCTACATGCCCTCTCTCTAAATAAATAATTTTTTTTTTAAGGTAGTGCTCCAAGGAGATGGCTCAGCCGACAGCCTTCAGGAACCGCTGGGAGGGGAGCTGAATCCCAGCAAGGAGAGGTTAGGGGAGGAGAGCAGTAGGAAGCAGATGAAATTGTCTGGAGGCAAGCAATGAGGACCTATGGCAGTGACCGTGAGGCTGGCAGGAGGGCTGCCCATGAAGAAACCCACCAGAAAGATGTCCTCCTATGGGGCTTGGCGGATGACTGGTGGTAGAAAGCAAGAGGGGAAACGGAGTCAAATATATCAGGGCCACTTGAACCACACACAGAAGTAGAGACACAAGAAAGAGGGGCTCAGAGGAATAGGGGAACCTTGAATTTGACATCAGAGTTGTAGACAGAATCAATGAGGTGGCCAGGCATCCAGAAGGGGATGCACAGCAGACATGGAAATGGTCCAGATCTCAGGTTTGAGTCTCTGGCTAGCCATGGGGGCTTGGGAGTCAGCCCCAGAGATGTGAGCCCCCAAGTGGGGCAGGGGACGGGAGTGCTGGGGTGGGTGGGGAATGGGGACAGGGCGCGTCTGTAGTCAGAGCAGGGATGCTGAGCATCAGGGTGTAGAAAAGCCAGAGAGAGAGCAGAGGACACAGATTTGTCATTCATTTCTGCATCCTGATGTGAGGTGTGTTAGAACCTGCCCCGGCTCCAGCTCACCGGGGGAGGCCGACCGTGGGGAACCCACTAGAGGGCTGTGGGGTGTCTGGCTTGAGGAGTCCAGCTGGAGCGGAGAGCCTCCTGGAGTCGACAAAACAAAGTCAAACAGACTTTATATGCTTATGATCATGGAAAATAGGAAACATTAAATATCTAACAATGATTGCTTGAGATAATTTTGAGATAATACTATACAGTATTTTGAGATAATACTATACTATTTCGGTGGGGCACCTGGGTGGCTCAGTCGGTTGAGTGTCCGACTCTTGGCTTCAGCTAGGGTCCTGATCTCAGGGTTCTGATCTCGGGGTCGTGGGATCGAACCCCTTGTTGGCCTCCACGCTCAGCAGGGAGTCTGCTTGTCCCTCTCCCTCTGCTCCTCCCCCTGCTGTTTCTCTCTCTCTCTCTCTCTCTTAAATAAATAAATAAAAATTAAAAAAAAAATAAAATATACATTTTGGAAGCATCGTATGACAAAACGTCCACGATATACTAAATGGAAAATTATATTATGAAACAGTAAATGCAATACGCCACCGATTTTATAAAGATATGTATTGTACACACCCAGGAGTTTAGGCGTTAAGACAACTATTAATGATTTTAAAACTGATTGTCTTTTTTTTTTATTTAAGATTTTATTTATTTGACAGAGAGAGACACAGCGAGAGAGGGAACACAAGCAGGGGGAGTGGGAGAGGGAGAAGCAGGCCTCCCGCCTGCCGAGCAGGGAGCCCAATGCGGAGCTCGATCCCAGGACCCTGGGACCATGATCTGAGCCGAAGGCAGACGCTTAAGAACTGAGCCACCCAGGCGCCCTAAAACTGGTTATCTTTTTTTTTTTTTAAAGATTTTATTCATTTATGTGACACAGAGAGAGATCACAAGTAGGCATAGAGGCAGGCAGAGAGAGGGGGAAGCAGGCTCCCTGCTGAGCAGAGAGCCCGATGCGGGGCTCGATCCCAGGACCCTGAGATCATGACCCGAGCCGAAGGCAAAGGCTTGAACCCACTGAGCCACCCAGGCGCCCCTAAAACTGGTTATCTTATGGTAGCAGAATAGGTAAGTTGTTTCCTTTTGATACCTTTCTGTTTTTTCCAAATTTTCCCAGCAAATAAGTAAAACTTTTTAAACAGTAAAAAATAAAGTTGGGGATATTCTGGACCCTGGGTAGCAGGGTCCAGAGAAGTGTGGGGGTGAGAGAAGGTGGGTGGGGTGGAGGGCTTGGGGGTGAAGGGGGGCGGAGAGAGGAGGGAGGGAGGGGAAGTGACAAAGGTCCAGGGGGAGGCATCAGCTTTGACAAGAGGATGGAGAGGAAAGGTGGGAAGATGCCTGGGACCATTTGGGGGTGACCTAGATCTCCTCCGCTGGGTGGATGATAGGGAGGAGAACAGGTGGACCATTGGGGGTCTACCCGAGGGGGCTCAGAGGACTGCCAAGAATCTCACAAACCCCTTAAATCCAAATCCTAGTTGTGCAAATTTGTGATCTGAGTGCACCCCCCGGAGAAAGGCCACTTCCCCAGAGAGCACCCTTGGTCTTCAAATCGTCGTCTCCACTCACGGGTCAGCTCAGGGACTCATTCATTGGCATTTTAATGGGGACAGAGACTCATTGTCGTTTCTACCTCAACCACTTGGAGTCGATCTTTTTACTCACGAGATGCCCTTCCTCATTAAGCTCTGCCTTCCCCTGAAGCTGGGGCATCACAAGAGAGGGGCCCCGCTCTGCCCAGCTCAGCACAGACACAGTGACTGCTGCCCCGCCAGAGTTCAGGGTTAGAACAAAAATGTGGCTCTGGTCCCTAGATGGCATTGGCCACCACTTTGCCGCACTGGCCTGTGGGCGGGGCTGTCCTTCTCCAGGATCAGCAAATGCCCAGGGGAAGACCCGAGAACGTGTTAGCAGCTAGACCAGACCCTCCTTCCTGGACCCTCATTTCTTCATTTTCATTCATTCATTTCATTCAGAGGACATTCTTTCCTTTACACATTTACTCAGATATTATTCCTGTGCACCCAGCACGGGTGTGGACACGAGTTCCCTCAGCTGCATCTCTTCTCCCTCCCATACACATCTCCTGGAGCCTCCTCGCCCAGGGCAAACCAGCCAGCAGTCATTCCTCTCCAATGCCAGGGGCAGAAAATTGGGTTGAATGCTATCTACCGTGATGCAAAATTAAATAAAGTGGGTTTTGGGTGAGCTTTGCAAGGCAAATTTGGAACGGGACCCAGCGAGCCCACCACAACTCTAGCATGTGGCACCTGCCATCTGGAGGGTATATTGCCCTAGACCGCATATCCCCAGCACCCAGCCTGGGATATTTCAATTCACGGTGGTTGAATGAGTAAACAATTTGCCAGCGGGGTGGCTCAGTCCGTTAAGCATCTGACTCTCGATTTCGGCTCAGGTCATGATCTCGGGGTGGTGAGATCGAGCCCCAGGTCGGTCTCTGTGCTCAGCGTGGAGTCTGCTTAAGATTCCCTCTCCCCTTTCCCTCTCCCTCTGCCCCTCCCCCTGCTCTCAGGTTCTCTCTTAAAAAAAAAAAAAGAATAACAATTCTGTAAACGTGTACCTACAGGACCCGGTACACACTGTCTTGCACTGTTGTTTATCTTTGTGTCTCAACTAAATGAGAAGTTTCTCGCCGTATGGGAAGCTGGCTGTTTCACCCCTGTAACCTGCTCTCGCTTCCCCAGTGGGTGTTTTTTTTAGTCACCCTGCCCGCCTCTGGGCCGATGAACTGTCCCAGTCACAAACTTACAAGGTTTTCATCTCTTTTCCTAGGAAGTAGGCACGAGCTCCATCTCTCAAGGCAGCACGTCCTCTGTCCCCGCTTGTCCCTCCCACCCGTGCGGCCAACCACGCTTGGGGTCCCCAGATAGGTGTAATGAGCCGCCCTCACCAGTAGAGGGCAGGCTTAACGCGACACAGGAGGGATGGGCGGGATCACCTGTCACCTGTCAGACAAAACAGTAATTATCGCAGGACGGTAGCTGCGAACAGGGATTGTCCCAGCCACACTGGGACCGACGGCTGCCCTACCAGTGGGTCCAAGGGTCTGGCGGAGAGGAAGTGTTTCGAGGGAGGTGGGACCCCTGTGGCTGGGGAAGTTGGTTTGGGCGGAGCTACCTCCCCTCGGTCCCCGCCCCCCCCCGCCCCCAGCTCAGAGTGACCCCCTGAGAGCGTCGTGGTGACTGGAGTGTCTTTGACCTCCTAAAGACGAAGGGCAGAGACTGCTGGGGCAAACTTTTGGCTCAGTTGGTTAAGACTCCCTATTTCAGGGCACCTGGGTGGCTCAGATGGTTGGACATCTGCCTTTGGCTCAGGTCAGGATCCTGGAGTCCCGGGATCAAGCCCTGCATGGGGCTCCCTGTTCAGCGGGGAGTGGGGGAGGTGGGGGCTGGTGGGTGGGGAGGTGGGAGGTGGGGGGTGGGAGAGCGAGAGGGGATAGTATCTGCTTCTGTCTCTGGCCCTCCCCCCTGCTTGTGTTCTCCCTCACTCTTTCTCTCGCAAGTGAATAAATAAAATCTTAAAAAAAAAAAAGGCTCTTGATTTCAGCTCAGGACATGATCTCAGGGTCATGAGTTCAAGGCCTCCATGGGGCTCTGGACTCAGCCGGGAGTCTGCTTGAGACTCTCTCTCTCTCCCTCTCCCTCTGCCCTTCCCCACTCTCTAAAAATAAATAAATAAAGTATACAGTGGTTTTTAGTTTATTCATTTCTTATGTATAAAATCTCCCCCATAGTTATGATCATGAAATGTAAACATCTTTGTACTCTATATTCATTTTGCCTAATTTTATTCTCATATTTCTGTGTTTCCATATAGTTGTCACATTTATTTTAAGTTGGGGAGAGAACAGTCTATCATGCCAATATACCTTCATTACCTGACCGTTTTCTATTCACTGGACACCTAACCTTTCTACTTTTTAATGTATTAGAATTATTAATCATATTAATTTATTATAGATACTATTAATAATATTATAGCAATTATAACTGGAATGATTTAAATATATAATTATTAATTATAATAATTAGTACCATCATAAATATTGTTGTACAGATAAATCTTTATTTTGAATCATTTCCTTAGGAATATTTTATATTCAGAGGTGCTGCATTACTGAATAAAGGGATGGGATTCTTTTAGGGCTCTTAAATATATTCGTCCAGAAATCGGGACCTCGTCAATAAACTCTTCAGTTTATTACTGGAGAGTTTAAACTCTCCAGCAATGTTTGCATGTGTCTCTATCGATCTGATCACCAGATTCCATCATCTTACTTCTTTTTGGCAGTAGATGTAACATGGTGCACTGAAATAATTTTAAGTTTCATTTTTTTAAAAATTAATTACTGGGGAACAAGCAAACTTTCCTCCACAGTGATTTTAAATGTCAAAAATAGTCTTCATGTAAAAACAAAATAGTCTTCATGTGGTAGAACTACATCCCCCATATCACACCACTGCTCAAAACTCACCTAAGCACCTTATTCCCATTTGATTCTAATCTAAACATAGCACATAAAAGGTGCTAAATATCTATGGATGGCTTTATGGCTTTCCCATCGAAATTGAAATCAAAGGGGCACCTGGGTGGCTCAGTGGGTTAAAGCCTCTGCCTTCGGCTCAGGTCATGATCTCAGGGTCCTGGGATCGAGCCCCGCATCGGGCTCTCTGCTCAGCAGGGAGCCTGCTTCCTCCTCTCTCTCTCTGCCTACTTGTGATCTCTCTCTCTCTGTCAAATAAATAAATAAAAAATCTTTCAAAAAAATTGAAATCAAAGTAAATCAAAATAACCATTTCCCCAGTGGAGCATCTTTTTCTTAGGTATTGTGCGGTTTGTTGATTTACTGATTCAGCTCCCAAGTATTCACCCTTTTGGATTACAGAGTGAAAATGATCTGGGCCTTTAAGTACATTCTCCCGCGGAGCTGGCACTGACGTTTGTCAATAGAGGGCGCCAGAGAGACACCGCGGACGGCATAGCGGTTTATTTGCATCCCGCCTTGGGGATGCACACTCTGCAGGTTCCTGAGTGTGTGGGGATCCTCTAGTGCCAGGCTCCTAGCACCCTCACAGTGCCTCTAGCACCCAGCTCCTACCATGCACAGCACCCGGCAGCACCTAGCAGCACCCAGCGGCCAGCACCTCCCTGCCCTGTACTGGGTCCCCCACCCCTTGCAGTTTTATAGCAGAGAGTCTCTAGTGCTCAAGACAGTTCCCCGTGAACAGCTTTCCTCCACGCCCCAGAGGGCACATTTCCACAAAATTCCACTGCATGGCACCACCATAACGACCCTACTATTCCCTAAGTGCGGATCACAGTCTGGGATGGGAGATCTCAGCCCTGTGGGTAGTAGCGGCTGGTTCTTACATCTGCAACCCCCTGCTGAAGCCAGAAACTTTATATTAAACTCCCCTTTCTCTCCAATTGGGCCCAGACTGATATAGGTGTGCTCCCCTAGAGGGAACAACATATTTAGCTATCATCTGTACAACCTACACAGAATTTGTGGGTTTTTAAAAAATATTTTTACTTATTTATTTGAGAGAGAGAGAGAGAGAGCATGAGCAGGGGGAGAGGCAGAGGGAGAAGCAGGTTCCTGGCTGAGCAGGGAGCCCGATGCAGGGTTCAATCCCAGGATTCTGAGATCATGACCTGAGTCAAGGGCAGACGCTTAACCAACTGAGCCACCCAGGCGCCCCAGTTTTTTAGATCCTTTACAACACCTGTCTACCTGAGAGCAGTTTTGACAAAGCTGATTGGCCTTGTGCAGGGAGTAGCCTTTCCTTCCTCCACTTATGTGGTATTGTGGGGGGGCTCCTCTTCCTCATCCCAGGACTCCACGATGTGTGGTCCTGCCTCACACGCTCCCCTCGCGCCCCCTGGGCCAAGTGCAGGCGATCCCAGCCCGAACCAATCAAAGCCAATCGGGAAGGTTTTTCATCCTTAAGCCATTGTCTTTCCCTTGAACTGAAATGGGCAGAATGTGAGGGTATGACTTCCTTCCTGGGAGGAGCCTAGAATGAGGGCCACCTACAGATGGACCCCACGATGACAGGTGGCAAAACAGAGACATGCTCCCAACGCCATCTTTGGGTTTCCGAGTAATTTTTAAGACAGCTTTAGGCCTCCCCACTATGCAAGCGAAGGAGCCTTGCCTCTCCCCACTTTCTTACCCAGTCTAGGTCCACTTAGGTGTGGGCCTCTGGCAGTGGAAAAGAGACCTAATGGAACATTCCATAGGCCTCACCCGAACCCGTTCTTGCTGCATTTTTAGAGTCTGTGTAACCAGGAAAGAGACACAGAAACAACCTTTCAAGCTAGGCAGAGGGAAAACTTTGAGGCCTGTTCATCCAGGCCCAAGACAGTTTCTATTTTTAAAAAGCTCCCATCAGAGTAACTTCAGACTCCCTTCTCAAAGCTGTGAGTGCTGGGATTTGACACCCCTGCTGGTTCCCATGACGACCCTCGGCAGCTAGGAAATTACCAAAGCAGAACCCAGAGGACGTGGTGCTTTTGCCTTTATTTTGTGGTCAGAGTATCACCAATCTTCACCGAGAATGTTCAGTCCCCCTACCTCCTGCCTGTCTTACGTCTTCAGTTTTCCCCGGGAATGTGGACGGATTAACAGGAGGCCAAGGGAGGACGGCCTCTCAGCGTCCTCGCTCTGGACTTTGCGTCCTCCCTCCCAGAGGCACGTCTTCCGACCTTGGCGAGGTTACTCGGTGACCTCGTTCCAGTTCTATAAGTTGCACTAGAATGATTCTTGGGCACGGTTGGCTCGGAGTAGCTCCGTGCATCTGTGCAAAAATATACTCCGTGGCAGGCTCCCCTGCTTTCTTCCCCAAAGAAGAGATTCCAAAGACCAGCATCTGGGTCAGAGGCTGCGGGTTTCAGGGTTGGGACAGAGGTCACAGAGGCGTCTCTCTCTCAGGAACACCAAGTTCGGCTCCCAGATCCTCGTGCGGCCCTCCTGCCTGCTGCTTGCCTTCCCCTGTGCTCCCCTGGGAAGCCGGCCTCCCTGGGAAAGTGGTACCTGACGATGACGTCACTGCACGAGGCCCCGTGTGCTTGGATGAGGACTTGCAGTGGCCCCTTCTCACACCCCGTCCCCCTTTTAGCCCCAGCCAGAAAATCCGCAAGTCTCTGCACTTTTCTGCAGCACGTCGCAAGTTGGGACTGAGAGTGGATCAGCTGATTCCAGAGAGAAGGTTTTATACCCAGGCTGTTTACCACTGGAATTGTTTCAACCTGGAGCCAATAGCTATACTTTTTTTTTTTTTTAGATTTTATTTATATATTTGTCAGAGAAGGAGAGAGAGAGCACAAGCAGGGGGAGCAGCAGGCAGAGGGAGAGGCAGGCTCCCTGCAGAGCCCGATGCAGGACTTGATCCTGGGACCTTGAGATCGTGACCTGAGCCCAAGACAGACACTTATATACACTTCTTGGCTGAAGGAAGAGAGCTAACTTTTACTGTGTACTGAGTACTTGGTACTGAGTACCGAGTACTTGGTGCTGAGTACTTGGTACTGAGTACTGAGTATCATGAGGTGCTGGCCTATATGTCAAGATTCCCCGGGAGGCCTTTGGCACAGTAGCCACGGGCCTGAGCTCTGTAATTGGAAAGACCTGGACTTATGCCCCGGTTGTCCCACGTACTGGCCAGCTGCGTAGGCCTTAGCTTGTTCTATACGTTTCCCCTGCCTCGGGTCCCTTCCTTGTAAATGGAATAATAATAAATCGCCCCATAAGGTTGTTATTAGGATTAAATAACCTGATATGTAGAAAGCGTATTGTCTGGTACAGACGTTCAAGAAAAGTTGGTTAGTTAGTGGTATCGGCAGTGGCCCCAGACTGCCTCTGTGATCCTGGGAGCATCTCACGCAGCAGAACATGGTTTGGAGAAAATTGAAGTCCTTAAAAGGGAAAGTTCCAGAATTTATAAGCCGCAATATAGTAGCTCCGGGAACACTGGCGGGATCCAGGAAAGCGCCAGCGTCTGCGTATCCTGGCATTGGTCCGGGGCTCTGAGGTTTGTTTATTCTGTGCTCACTGTGTGCCTGGTGCTAGGCAACATAACTTACGACCTTACCGGGTGTAAGATCTTGTTGTGGTGACAAGGCCCGCAAACAGAGCATTTGGGAGCAGCAGGAGGCCAAACCGTGTTTCTGGCAAAAGTGCCGCTACGTGAGCACACGCTCTGTTCTAGGCCCTGGATCAAAAGCCAGGCCTTATTCAGGTTCTCATTCATCTCTGAGGCAGAGCCTGTGTCCCCATTCTAGAGGTGAGGAAACTGACTCAGAGAGTGTCAGTGACTGCCCCGGGGACACACGGTCCAGTAAGTGGCTGAGCCAAACTCCAACTCAGGCCTCGTGGCTCTTAGACCCCGCAGGAAACCTCCTCCCTGTAAAAGGAACCCCACCCTCCGGAAGAGGAAGCTGGAGGTCAGAAGAGTCAAGTGACTTGTCCGAGGTCACCCAAATAGTAGCCAGCTGGGCTATGCTATGCCTGCGGGCCCATACCCATGGTCTCAGGCACCCCCTTCGCCCCAGACAGCCTGCCCCAGAGCGGAGGAGGGCAAAGGGGAGTGACACAACCGAAGGATCGGGCTTCTTGGCTGCTGCCCCCCATTTGGTGAGAGGCCCACTGGGCCTCCTGAGGAGATGACCCTGAGGCCCAGAGAAGCTCATTCCAGGCCTCTGTCCTCACTCTCAGTCCCACCTGTGCCCCGGCTTCCCCTCACCCACAAGCCCCCTCTATTCCCACTGCCTATAAAACCTACTCTTTCCTCGGGGCGCCTGGGCTGAGCTCCCGGTCTTGGTTTCAGCTCATGTCATGATCTTGGGGTCGTGAGATCGAGCCCCGAGTGGGGCTCCCCGACCAGGGCAGAGTCGGCTTGAGATTCTCCCCCTTCCCCTGCCCCTGCTTGTACTCACTCTCTCTCTTACTCTATCAATAAATCAATAAAATCGTTTTTTTAAGATTTTATTTATTTATCAGAAAGAGAGAGAGCGCAAGCAGGGGGAGTGGCAGGCAGAGGGAGAAGCAGGCTCCCTACCGAGCAGGGAGCCTGATGCAGGGCTCGATCCCAGGACCCTGGGACCACGACCGGAGCCGAAGGCAGACGCTTAATGACTGAGCCACCCAGGCATCCCAAAGCAATAAAATCTTAAAAACAAAACAAAACAAAACAAAAAACAAAATAAAACAAAACCCTACTCATCCCTCAAGATCTGGTCTTCCCTGACCCCAGCTCCCGCTGTGGGCCTGGTAGCTACTGAGAAAGCGTTGGTAAACGGTTCATAATAGGCGGCTGTTAATTATTATCAGTTTCCATTGCTTGACTTCTGGTAGCACTCAGCAAATGTCTGCTTGAGGAGATGGAAAAATCAAGGAATACTCCAGAACACTAACAGCCAGCCAGGTGGGGGATGTCCTGGGTACTGGAGGAGACGGGGTGCCGCGGCTGGGGCTTTGGTGCTCAGGAGCGCCCCCTCCTGGGTTCCGAGAGGAACTTAAGCGGTTTGGGCTCAGGGGCGCCCCCTCCTGGGTTCCAAGAGGTACTTAAGCGGTTTGGGCTCAGAGGCGCGGGCCAGAGCCACTGGGGAGCAGTGCCCACTGCTTTGCAAACCTCTCCCGGAGCCCCAGCATCTTGTCTACTTTCCACACCTACATTATGGAGGTGCCCAGCCTCCCGGGAGGAAAATAACACTGACAAGGGAACAACAAAGATTTTCTTACGCCCACAGGGAATGTGAAGAATCCTGTGAAAATTCCAAATGGCAACTGCACACCAAGAAATTGTTAAGAGAAACAGATGACATGCTCTGGACCCATTTTCTTTAGCTGATGGCATGAGACCGAGATGACCCCCCACAGCTGTCCAAGATGAGTACAGGTCCATCTGCAGCAACCGTGCCCTTGCCCGGGGACCTGCCGGCCCCCTGGGTTCCACGTCCTTCGGGAATGCGAGAGGAGGAGACAGGCCCGGGCTGGGCGGTGGGAGGGCTCAAGGACCACAGAGCGTGGCCCTAGAAATTGGAGGTGAGGACTCGGCCAAGCAGAAATAAGCCGCCTTCTTCCCAAGAACCCCCGAGGAGCCCAGAAACTATGCGGGGGGAAAGCCTCTCTATTAAATTCTTTTTTCTTTCTTTCTTTCTTTCTTTCTTTCTTTCTTTCTTTCTTTCTTTCTTTCTTTCTTTCTTTCTTTCTTTCTTTCTTTCTTCCTTCCTTCCTTCCTTCCTTCCTTCCTTCCTTCCTTCCTTCCTTCCTTCCTTCCTTTCTTTCTTTCTTTCTTTCTTTCTTTCTTTTTTAATTTCTTTATTTGAGAGAGAGAGAGCTCAAGCAGGGGGAGCGGCAAAGGGAGAGGGAGAAGCAGGCTCCCCGCTGAACTGGGAGCCCGATGCCGGACTCGATCCCAGGGCCCTGGGACCATAACCTGAGCCGAAGGCAGACGCTTAACCCACTGAGCCCCCCAGGCGCCCCGATGTCCATTTCTTTAGGGTCAGTTCCTGGAGCTTCGTTCGTTTTCTCTGGCGGTGTCGTGCATACCTGATTCTTCGTGATCCCCGTGTCCTTGCGTTGCTTCTGTTTTCGAGCACAGCAGGTGTCTCGGCAGGGGAAGACCTGGGCCCGTCGGCCCAGCGCGGCGCCCTGTGTGGGTCAGCTGGACGTGCGCACGGCCGGTGGGGCTTGCTGCTAGGGATCTCCAGCTTGTGCTCCGAGTGGGGCCCCGGGGGTGGGCTCCCCGGCTGGGCCCCGGGGCCACGTGGAGCCACCATCTAGGCTCTGCGTCCTGCTCTGGTTGGGCAGAGTCACGAGAATGGCGGTGCCCCCGATCGACACCACCGTAGGTCAGGGCTATGGGCCAGGCTCTGCAGCAGGTCCCGGTGGGTGGGGGCCCGGACCGTGCGCCCCGACTGGCTGCCGCTGCCGGCCCGACTCTACATTCTTGTCGGGTCGGGCTGGAGACCACGCTGGCAGTCAGGTGGGGTCACTGCCTGCGCTTGCGGGTCAAGTGCGGCCAGAGGCGACGCTCGACGGTTGAGCGGGGCTGCTGGCTTGGTTCCCTGCCCCCGCGGGCCGTGGAATGTCCTTCAGCACTGCCGGGCATCTGCGACCATGCTTCCCAGATGGGCAAGACTGGAGGCTCTGCTGAGCAGTAGGGCGGGCTGAGGAATTTGCTTCCCCGCCCGGGCAGGGATGTAGGATGCGCTCCATACCGGGTTCAGCTCCGTGGACTGGGGATCCAAATCAGGCAGGACCGCACCCGAGGTCGTGGCTGGAAGGGGCCGATGGGCAGAGCTGCTGGCCGGTATCTGGTTGGGGGACTGCCGCCTGCAGGAACGCGGTGCTCCAGGATCTAAGCACCGGTTACTGTAAGCCCTGCCCCCTTGGCCGTCTCTCTCTGATCCCCAGTGGTCGAGCCCCAGGGGTTCCCCGGGTGATCTCCGTGAGGCAAGACCCAGTGGCCTTCCCCCAAAGCGTCCCACAACATTGGAGAGCTGGGTGTCCTCCTTAGGCCCTCCTTTTCCCTTCCACCCTATAGGTGCTCAGACCGCCATGAGGGGGGTACCCTGAGGCACCCTCTTCCTTTTCTGCTCTGTCTCCCTCCACTCGTCCCGCTTCACCTCGCAGGGCCTCCTGCAGTCCAGCCATTCTGGAAGACCCTTCCCTGCCTGCCCCCGCCCTCGGTAGGTCAGAGATGAGCCCCAAGAACACAAATCTTTCGTTTTAACCTTGATGGCTGGATACTAATAAGTGTTTGTAGGATGTTTGCCGATGCTAAGAGACCCCCCACCCCCACTGGGGTGAGGCAGCCAGGCCACCTGTGCTCCCCCTTCCACACGCACAGGAAATGACGGAAGCCCGTGTAACAGTGCTCACGCCGTGTTCCTCCCGTCAGCGTTCCTTACGTGGCAACGTGCTGAAAAACATGGCGAAGGTGAGTGAGACTCACGTTTGGGAAGTATTTCTACTGGTCTAAAAATGTGCATTTGGGGGGCGCCTGGGTGGCTCAGCCGTGAAGCGGCTGCCTTCGGCTCACGTCCTGATCTCAGGGTCCTGGGATCGAGTCCCTCGTGGGGCTCCCTGTCAGTGGGGAGCCTGCTTCCCCCTCTCCCACCCTCCCCATTGGTGCTCCCTCTCTCTCTCAAATAAATAAAATCTTAAAAAAATAAAGCTAGAGTTTTAAAAAATAAAGTAAAAATATAAAAATAAAAATGTTCATTTGTATGTGTGCGAGGATGGTCTCAGGAAGGGAGTGAAGCACAGATTTGGAGTGTCTCCTGAGTGACGGCCCTAAGGATGAACACAGGGCTTCGGCTCTGGGAGGGCCCTGCGGTGTGAGAGCCACTGTTTGTAGGCAAAACGGTGGAAAGGGTTATTATGAGAACGCCCAGGGGTGTTTTTAGGGGAACACACAAGCCCGTCAAAACCTGCCGCCTTTGGGCGAGAGGAGCGGAGGAGCGCCACCTAGCGGCCCCTGCAGGTTCTGTTCCAGGTAAGTCCGGCAGGAGAGATGACCCCCTTCTCGAGGAGGGTCAGAAACCCGAGGGCCAGAGGACAGTGCCTTCCACACGCATAAAACAGAGGTCAGAGTATCTGTTGCGCAAGGTTGTTTGATAATTACATGAAGTATTTTCCGTGGCTATGAAATGTTTTGTGTTCATAAAGCAAAAGTGGCAACTAAGTCATCTTCATTAATTTGGGAATCCCAGCCATGGGCCAATGTCTTTATCACTTGGTTTGTCATGTTCTATCATCTTTGTGATTATGGGTTCCAGTTTGATATGATCGTGCATGGGGGTGGGTGGCTTCCTACTAGCATTTAGGGAAAATCTTATACAAATCTTATACAGTCTTATACAAAGCAACGTTATTGGGTTCAGAGAAAATGTAAAATGTAGAAAAGATTGATAAGAACTATGTTGGAAGTGAAATTTATGCCCGTGCGGGTGTTTGAAAGCCTGCGTGCGTGGGAGAGAGAGCGAGCCCAAAGATACGAGGAAGGCCTAAAAATCAGTGCAACCCACCATCTTCTGGAATATTCGCAAACATTAGGAGGTCTGAATGTATGTCCCATGGAAACAAAGGCAAGCCTGGGTCTGGATGAGACCAAACCTGGATTCCTCATGTGTCCGCTGACACTCCTGGAAAGCAGAGATGAGAAGCACCATCAAGCCACCTAACACAGCCCCCCGATGTCTCTGCATCTCCTCCTGTTCGGAGGTGGGTCCCCCTCGTGTGCACACAGTCCCAGCAAGAGCGTGTCCGACCGTGACACGTGGGTGTGCAATCAACTAGAGTCAGTACATTGCTAAGTAGGCACGTGTTAGGAGAGGTAACACACTAACCTTCCTTACCCAACTTGAGGATATTTTAATTTTCATGACAAACTTATCCAGATTAGAAGAAACAACCATTATAGTTGGGGTGCAAAGATGTTTTCACTTTTGAGGTCAGTATATATCCTGGATTATTTTGAAGCCATCCCAGACATCATGCCATTTTACTTGTAAAAAAAATTCACTATATACCTCTGAAAGAGGGACGCCTGGGTGGCTCAGTGGGTTAAAGCCTCTGCCTTCGGCTCAGGTCATGATCTCAGGGTCCTGGGATCGAGCCCCGCATCGGGCTCTCTGCTCAGTAGGGAGCCTGCTTCCCCCTCTCTTTCTGCCTGCCTCTCTGCCTACTTGTGATCTCTCTCTCTCTCTCTCTGTCAAATAAATAAATAAAATCTTTAAAAAAATAAAAAAATCTCTAAAAGATAGGATTTTAAAATTTAGCAACAATTCCATTATCACACTTAAGAAAAATAACATTAACACTTGAATATCATCAAATATTCAGTTTTCGAATTTCCCCAACTCGACTCATCAACTTGTTCAGATGTCACATTTGTCACACATTTCATTTTATTTCATTTCATTTTATTGTATTGTATTTTATATTTTTAAGTAGGCTCTATACCCAACTTGGGGCTCCAACTCATGACCCTCCCTGAGACCAAGAGTCACACGCTTCCCTGACTGAACTAACGAGGCGCCCTTATGAGTCTGGAATGTACCTATTTATTTCAACAAATGTTGATGGAATCACTGGATATTTGCATGAGAACAAAAAGTGAATCTTGACACCCTGAAAAAATTTTAAGATGAATCATGGACGAAAACGTAAAAATGTTCAGGTAAAACAAGAACATTTTAGGAGCACATACAGATTTGGAGTTCACAAAGATTTCTTTTTCTCTTTCTTTTTTTTTTTCTTTATTTTTCTCTTTCTTACTTTGTCTATTTCTTTCCTTCTTTTTTTAGAGGGGGAGAGAGAGGTAGCGGGGCAGAGGGAAAGGGAGAGAGAATCTCAAGCAGGCTCCCCACTGAGTCCAGAGCCCGAGGCGGGGCTCGATCTCACGACCCTGAGATCACGACCCGAGCAGAAATCAAGAGTCGGAGGCTGAACTGACTGAGCCCCCCGGGCGCCCCCAGCACTCCCACATTTCTTAAACAGAAAGCAAAAAGCACTAACCTTAAAAGAAGTAGAGTGACAAACTGAGTTTCATTCGAATTAAGCCATTTTGTTCTGTAAAAGAGACTATTGAGATGGTGAAAATGCGAACTCCTGTCAAGACCACGCGGACACCATGGGACAATCACGGCCATGTTTCATCCAAGTGAAGGTCATCGGTGGATGCGAAACATTGAACCCGACACGCGGTCTCCAGGTCTGTCCCCACAGATCACTCACCCGGGACAAAGGGGGGAAGGAGCCTCGACTATGTGGGAAATAGGTCAGGGGCCGCCTTCATCAAGTGATCAAACGCGACATCGCCAAGAAGACGAAGCCGTGAGAGGAGAGGGAATGCTTGAATAGCTACCTCACAAAAGAGGACGCGTAAATGACCGATAAACATGTGAAAAGGCGATCTATGTCATTAATTACGAGATAAATACAAATTAAAAATTAAAAACACGATGAAGTACCACCACGGACCCACAGTGATGACTTCAAAGTGAAAAAGGCTGACAGTACCCAGTGTTGGTGAGGATGGGGCGACTGGGACTCTCTCCAAAGTCACTGGCCGGAGTGTTAACTGAAACACACACTTGTAAAAATTGCCTAGCGGTATCCACTGTGGCCAAACATGGGCCGGTCTTTTAACCCAGCAATTTCACTGCTAGATAAATATCCCACAGACATGAGTATACACGAGCCATATGAAATATGTATAAGAAAGTCCAGGGGAGTCTGAGTGGCTCAGTCATTAAGCATCCGCCTTTGGCTCAGGTCATGATCCCAGGGTCCTGGGATCGAGCCCCGCATCGCGCTCCCTGCTCAGCGGGAACCCTGCTTCTCCCTCTCCCACTCCCCCTGCTTGTGTTCCTTCTTTCTCTGTGTCTCTCTCTGTCAAATAAATAAATAAAATCTTAAAAAAAAAAAAGTAAGTCCAGAGTAGCTTTATTCACAATAGTAAAACTGGAAATGACCTAAAGCTCTCTCAGTAGAAGAATAAAAACTGAGGTTCGAATTGATGCATACAAAGTACTATTACACAACAATAAAAATAAGGAGTGATACAGTCTGGGCACATGGACCAGCATGGAAGAATCTTACAGATATTGTGTTCGCTGAAAGAAACCGGGATACAAGAGTATATACTGAAAGACTCCGTTGATGCGAAGTTCTAGAAGTCAGAATAGAGGCTCCGAATGGAGAGGCTTGCACTGAATGAAAAGAACCACAGGGAACCCTCTGGGGATGCTGGAAACATCCAAGATCTTGATCTAAGTGGTCATCACAGGCTGCATATATGTGTTAAAATTCAACATCTGTACATTGAAGATTAATGTACTTTGACTTTACTATGTTTATTTTATACCTCAATTAAGAGGGAAAAAAAAAGAACACAGAAGGTAACGCAAAGGGAATCCTACTGTTCAAAAATGGGACAGTTTGAACATCCAAACAATTTTGCCTGCAATGTGTTGAAACATATTAAATAAAAATCCATGAATGTGTAGCAATTCTAAAAATATCCATCGGTCCCTGTGTTATTATTCTGAAAATGGATGAAGAGAAAGAATCAAACACTTCTTTCATTTTTTTAAAAAAGATTTTATTTGTGGCGGGGGGGCAGAGAGCACGGGAAGAGGGACAAGCTCACTCCCACTGAGGGCTGAGCAGGACACGGGGCTCGAGACCCTGAGATCATGACTTGAGCCGAAACCAAGAGTCAGATGCTCAACTGACTGAGCCACCCAGGTGCCCCTTTTCCATTTTTTTCTTACCAACAATATTCCGTAGTTGATAAATCTCAGCATAATAATCACAGGAGGCACAACAGAATTCAAAACTTGCTGCTTTGCAACGCTAGCGAAGTAACCATTATCAGTGCCAATCAGGATGGATAAGACACTTCGTAGTGGAGGAATCGAGCTAACCCCACCTCGTCCCAGTGACCGAAATGAGCATCAATCACTACACGTGGGAGGGTCTGACGCTCTGCGCCTCATGGTGCGATATGATAGGGAGCACAGAGCCCCAACCACAAAGCACTGTCATGCAAGGAATTGCCCGGAATGTAATCAAGCACCTAGGTCTAACCCATTCACGCGCAGGAAACCGGGGGAGTAGAGGAAAGGGCTAAATGACATATTAAGGATGCAATCAACCAAATCCAGACAGGATTGTCTGTAAGACAGGAGATGGGATTTCATCGACAAATAAGTGGCATGAAAATAAATGAGGGTAGACGGATTCGTTATAGATTAAGAGACTCACAAGATTTATCAACAAATATCGTATATTGTTTGGATGCTCATTTAAACTGAACTATAAAAAGACAGTGTGAAGCCAATCCTGAAATTTGAATGTGAACTGCATAGGACATTATGTTAGGGAATTATTGTTCATCTTAATTTTGGTGAGACTTTAGGGCTTAAGTTTTTGTTGTTGTTGTTGTTTTTAAGTAGGCTCCACGCCCGGTGTTAAGCCTAATGCAGGGCTTAAACTCACAACCCTGAGATCAAGATCTGAGCTGAGACCAAGAGTCAGACACTTAACCTACTGAACCACCCAGGTACCCCGGGGCTTAAGATTTTTTTTTTTAAAGGGATATGTGGGTGGCTCAGTCCATTGGGTGACTCAATTTTGGCTCAGGTCATGATCTCGGGGTCCTGGGATTGAGCCCCGGATGGGGCTCTGTGCTCAGTGGGGAGTCTGCCTGAGATTCTCTCCCTCCTCCTCTTCCTCTGCCCCCCCTCTGCTCATGTGCTCTCTCTCAAACAAATAACAAACAAACAAACAAATAAATCTTAAAAAAAAGATTTAAAAATTCCTTATTGATACCCTGGCTCCCACTGGCTAAATACAGAACAATTTGCATATCAGCATAAATAATGATAGTAAAACCTTATAAGTGATTGAATCAAATAAAAATGCACGAGTCCAGACCGATATTGATAATGTATACACTATGCGTACGTGGGTATTCAGGGCGGCACAACGTCAGGTCAACTATCATTTTCAATGGATATTCTTTTAGATTTCCTGTAAGTTTGTTGTTTCCTGATTCTGTCCACTGAAAAGGCTGGGAAGCAGTGATATCCCAATAACAATGAGGACGTTCAGATCCTGAAGTCTAGATATCATCAGCTGACATTGTGTTCCTTTTGGGGTGCTGCAATAGCACCAAAGAAACATGCAACAACGCTGGACTGGATTTCGATGGTTGCGTAACCAAGTACCACACATTTAGTGGCTTAAGGCAATACCGCCCCGTTAGCTCAGCGCTCGAAGGCCCAGCTTCTGTTCAGGACATCACAAGACCAAAATCAAGGTATGAACCAGGCTGAGTTTTTGTCTGGCACCTCTGGGGAAAATCTGGTCCTAAACACATTCTTGTTGGCAGAATTCAGTTCCTTAGGGTTGTAGGACTGAGGTCTCGCTGCTTCCTCACTGGCCATGAGCCAGGAGCTCCTTTCAGCTCCTCTGTCTTCAAGCCAGCAGCCTCACCTGGAATCTTTCTAGTAATTCAAATCTTTGGGTCCCCCCATTTCTGATTTAAAGCTGTCATGTGATAAGGTCAGGACCACTTGGATGATCTCTCTTAAAGTCCAGTGATTTGATACCTTAATTACATCGCAAAATCCCTCTTGCTGTATCAGAAAGCATAATCCTAGGAGGGATAGCTCATCATAGTCATGGATTCTGCTCACGCTCGAAGGGAGGGAATTACACAAGGGCGAGGGTCACTGGGAGATCCTGCCAGGATCACCAACGTAGTATAACTCACCAGAAATGTCCAGTCTGAATCCAGTCCTGAGTATATCATCAGACAGATCAAGATCATGTGACATTCTACGTGACCGCTGGCTTGAACTCTTCAAAGAAGTAAATGTCATGAAAGGTTAAAAAAAAGGTGAAGTGACCCTTCTAGATTCAAGGAGATTAAAGAGATTCAACAGCCAAATGCAACGCATGATCATCCATTGGGTCTCAGATTTTTAAAAACTCCTGTGAGACCTTTTGCCACTTACTTCCAAATGGTTCAGTAAGAATATGTACATATGAAGATAGACGGTAAAAGCGGCTGAATAATGACAGTTTATGAATGAGGACGATATAAGAGAGTTCATTGTATTATTATTTTTCAGAAGGTTTGAATAGTTTCAAAAGTAAATGTTTGGGCACCTGGGTGGCTCAGTCAGTTGGGCGTCTGCCTTCGGCTCAGGTCATGATCCTGGGGTCTTGGGTTCGAGCCCCACCTTGTGCTCCCTGCTCAGCGAGAAGTCTGCCTCTCCCTCTGCCCCTCCCCCTGCTTGTGCTCTCTCCTGCTCTCAAATAAATAAAATCTTTAAAAAAAATTTTGAGGGGAGAAGAATTTAATGTAAAATATATCTTGATATGTTTTTTATACTCTTGCCAAAAGATTTATTTACAATAGCTCTTTCCATAGTGAGACACCACGGAAAGAACGGCAGATAAGTGGGCACTTTCAAACAATGCCTGAATGTCTTGTGGGAATCCTTCTCTGCCACATAAAATGTTGAGTCAGAATCTTTTTTTTTCACTTAGGAAGGCTCCATAACCAATTCCTCATTGTTACAATTAATTTGCCAAAAGAGATATTCCTCTCCCACTTCTTGAAACTGTGTACCTTTAACAAGATTTTGCTTTGGAACAGGTATCTTGGTGATGGCTATAAAAAATAGTTCAGGTTCATATAGTGCTGATACATGTAAATAAGTTCAAATTGCACCCATTAGGGACCCTTGATAAACACAGCATAGATAGAAAATATGTATCGACAGCTTTTGACTCCATAATCTTCGGTTTGGAAATTTACTATGATAAAATTATGCAAGAGAAAGAAAAGTTTGTCTATATAGATGCGTACAGCAGCGTTATTTATAATAGTGGCAAATGACGACAGTCTAAGTGCACACATCCATTGAGGGGTGCTGTACTGAGGTTCTGTCTATCAATGTTGTGTAGAGTATTTCATAAATTTGAATATAATATGAAATCAGAAAAAAATACTCATCAAAATGTTAAGAAGAAAAATGTAGAGTTCTTTATTTTTTAATAAATTTTTTAAGAGATTTTATTTTATTTAGCAAACAGGGGGAGGGGCAAGCAGACGGAGAGGGAGAAGCAGACTCCCCGCTGAGCAGGAAGCCCGACACGGGGCTCGATCCCAGGACCCTGAGATCACGACCTGAGCCGAAGGCAGATGCTTAACCCACTGAGCCACCCAGGCGCCCAAGACATAGTCTTTTTTTTTTTTTTGAGATTTTATTTCTGTATTTATTTCAGGGGGGAGGGCAGAGGGAGAGAATCTCAAACAGACTCCCTGTTGAGTGCAGAGCCCGATGCAGGGATTGATCCCAGGACCCATGAGATCAGGACACGAGCCAAAACCAAGAGTTGGATGCTCAACTGACTGAGCCACCCAGGTGCCCCCCTATTTTTAATGTTTTGAGAAATCTCCTTACTGTCTTCTGCAGTGGCTGTACCGATTTGCATCCCCACCAACAGTGCACGAATATTCCTTTTTCTCCACATCCTCACCAACACTTGTTGTGTCTCGTGTCATTGATTTTAGCTATTCTGACAGGTGCAACATGATATCTCATTGTAATTTTGGTTTGCATTTTCCTGATGATGAGTGATGAACATCTTTTCATGTGTCTGTTGGCAATCTGGATGTCTTCTTCGAAGAAATGCCTATTCAGGTCTTCTGCCCGTTTTAATCAGATTGTTGCATATATATTTTTTGGCCTTGAGTTGTATAGGTTCTTATCTATTTTGGATATTAACCCCTTATTGGATCTTACATTTAGGTTTTTAATCCATTTCGAGTTTATTTTTGTGTATGGTATAAGAAAGTGGTACAGACTCACTCTTCCATGTGCCTGTCCAGTTTCCCCAACACCATTTCCTGAAGAGACAGTCTTTTCCTCATTGTATATTCTTGCCTCCTTTGTCATAGACTGACAATACAGTCGTGGGCTTTTTTCTGGTTCTCTATTCTGTGCAATTGATCTATGCGTGTGTTTCTGTGCCGGCGCCATATTTGCGTTAGTACAGCTTTGTACTGTAGCTTGAAATCCGGAATTGTGATACCTCCAGCTTTGTTCTTCTTGCTCAAGATCGCCTAACCCATTTGGAGTCTTCTGTGGTTCCATATAAATTTTAGTATTATTTGTTCAACTTTTATGAAAAATGCTGTTGATATTTTGATAGGGATTGCATTCAATAAGATAATTGGTCTTAATGAGCTTGATGAATGTATAATGGGTTGATAATGTACGTCAGTGTTGGAGAAACCTGATAAATAACTTTCTCTTCCCAGCCCAAATCGGGATCTAATTGAGGGATCAGCCATGGAGTCAGACAGATGGAGGTTGCAATGGTCAGCTCTCCGCTGAGGGCTGGATGTATGGCTACGGTGGGCTTGCTAATCCTTTACCCCTGAGTTAGACAGGTGTTTCCATCCGGGTACTGACACATTAGACATGGCGGAAAGCAGAGCAGAACCAACTCTGCCCATGGACGTCTGAAGATAGAGGGGGAAGACCCATTCCTTCTCCCGACTCACCAGTCAGGTAGGCATTCTCCTCTGCTGGGAGGGAGGTGGGAAAGGAGGCCAGCAGTGGTGCTCTGGGGAGTCCTCTCCACACAGAAGCTACAGAGCGTGGGAAAGACACAGGGTCTTGCGGGGCACCTGGGATTTCCATCCAGGTCCTCCCACCGAACTCCAGAAGAGAAGATCAAATTGCCTGCTTGACAATTTCTGCTTGCATGTCTTGGACACCCAAACTTATCGTGTCCAAAATAGGGCCCCCGATGTCGCAGGGGGACCAAACCGGTGAGGCTTGGGGCGAGTCTATTTTCGTGCCGCATCAGTGGCAACAGAGCTGTGCTGAGCCGGCCGGAGTCTGAGGTCAAAGTCAAAATCAGTAACCCTGGTCCTATCTCTATTTGAGATTTTCACGTTTTGTTCATCACGGATATTTTGCATTGTCTTTTAAAGTTATTCTTAATTAATTAAGTAAGCTCTATGCCCAACATAGGCTTGAACTCACGACCCCGAGATCAAGAGCCCCACACTCTACTGACTGAGCCAGCCAGGCGCCCCTGCATTGATTTTTTAAAAATATTATTTATCTTGATTATTGAGGGTTGTTTTTTTTTTTGATGGCTCCTTAAATTTTGCACTCAAACCCCAGAGAGGCCCCCTAGCCCTGGCCTTGGCACTTTTTTTTTTTTTTTTTTAAAGATTTTATTCACCTATTTGACAGAGAGAGAGAGAGAGAGATCACAGTCGGCAGAGAGGCAGGCAGAGAGAGAGGGGGAAGCAGGCTCCCCGCTGAGCAGAGAGCCCGATGCGGGGCTCGATCCCAGGACCCTGAGATCATGACCTGAGCCGAAGGCAGAGGCTTTAACCCACTGAGCCACCCAGGCGCCCCGCCTTGGCACTTTTAAGAGTGCCTGTGACACGTGATCTTTTGATATAATGAGAAATAATAATGGGTCTTCATCCCTGGTTCCTGGCACAGAGACCCCGAAACTCCTGTACTTTCCTGAGTGAAAGAAATGAGAGGAGCATCTTTTATTATTCGTAATGAGCACCTTTCAAGGGTACCTGAGTTTTTGCTAATGAGCTGAGTCTTGGAGGGTCCCTAGAGAGCTGCTGGGTGGAGTCTGGTCCCTACTCCCCAACCCCAGAGGAAACAATGATGTCGCCAGAGAGTTGGAATTTTCAGTTCCACCACCAATGGCCAATGATTTTATCCATCATTTTTCCAGGCAGGTTGGTGAACGTATCCACATGCTGGGCTGTGGATACGTCCTTTACAGAAATAGAAGCTTCTGTGCTTGGGACCCTCTTGGACCTCGTTCCACCTACCTCTTCATCTGGATGTTCATTTGTATCCTTTATAATATCCTTGATAATAAACCTGCGATAGTAGGTAAAGCGTTTCCCTGATAGTCTGTGAGCCTTTAGAGCAAATTATCAAACCTGAGGAGGGGGTTTATAGCCGGTGAGTCAAAAGTATGGATGGCCCAGGGCTCGTGACTGGCCTCCGAAGCGGGGGGCCATCTCGTGGACTGAGCCCTTCACCTGTGAGGTCTGTGCCACTAAACGCGCCCACCACGGTGAGTTCAAGTTGCCAGGTGACTTCAAGTGGCTCCTAAAACTGCTGAAAATCGAACCCTTGGCACTCGTGAACCAGTAGGAATGGCCTCATTGCGCCACGGGGTACACAGCTTATTAAAAATAAAAACACTAAAAATAATAAAGTATAAATGTCTGAGGATTTGCACAGAGACCTTTGAGTTAACAGATTTTTAGCTAGGAAAAAAAAGAGAAAGTGATATGCGAAAGGGAAAGAAGAAGCAGCAGCACCTAGCTGATTAAAAAAAAAGGGGGGGGGCCTTAGTTTCTGCTGCTTTCCTGAAAGGTCAACCCAGACTAATTTCTTTTCACTGAGTCATTTTTAGCATGATGGGGAGAGGCTGGTAGAAACAACAGGTATTGAGAGACAGGCCTGTGTTGTACTATTCGGCAACTTTTAAAAAAAAATTTATTTATTTGAGAGAGAGACAGTGAGAGAGAGAGCATGAGAGGGGAGAAGGTCAGAGGGGGAAGCAGACTCCCCTCGGAGCCGGGAGCCCAACGCGGGACTCGATCCCAGGACTCCGGGATCATGACCTGAGCCGAAGGCAGTTGCCCAACCAACTGAGTCACCCAGGCGCCCTATTCAGCAACTTTTTGTGTGCTGAGAACACCTGTCCTAAAGTGTGGTTGTGCGTGAGGGATTTTCTGATTGTATTGGCTTCTTTGCCTGCCTTCGGTTTACGTTTGGGAGCGTAATCCCCACTGGAGATTAACAAGATTAACAAATGATTCCGGCGATCAGGACAGCTTAGAGGTGACTCTCCATTACTTCTTCCCTTCACATTCGGCCGTAACTGTCATAGTGGATCTTAAGTGTGGGTCCTACCTACGTCCACTTTCTGCCCCCTTCCTACAGCCGCTGCCTGGCACAGTATATAGTTCTCTCCCAGAATAGCCTTAGAACCGCCTCTGTGTTCCTTGATTTCTCTCTGTCTGATTTGCTGTGTCAAACGTACACGAAGCCAGGGGGCTCCCCGCCGGCTCAGTCGGTAGAATGTGCAACTCTTGATCTCACAGTCTTGAGTTCCAGCCCCACACTGGGCGTAGAGCCTACTTAAAAAAATAAAAAAAAAATAAATAAATGAAAAGAAACAAACCAGACACCAGATGAAACAATAAGGGCAGATTTTAATCAGTAATACGTCATTGCACCAGGGAACCTGAACTCAACCGAGGTGGCCTGCGAAGGAAGAGGGAACTCAGGAAGTGAAAATGACAAAAAGTGGGTCTAAGTGAAGCTTCTGGGGGGGGGGGGGCTTGCTAATTAGAGCTTCCTACCCTCCTGCAGAGGCTGGGAAGCCGGGGACCTACCTTCAGAGCTGTTGGAACAAGCGGTGAATTCTTTTGGCAGCCTGGCGTTCCCTCGGGCAGGCACCGGAAGCCAGCGTCGTCCTTGGACGGCGGCCTTGAGATGTTACAAACTGTATCAGTGTTTGTTCAACGAAGTCTTTAGAGGCCAAGGTCGAGGCCTGGTTGAGGAGAGGGCTCAGAGGGGTCTCGCTGCAGTTTGCTCCAGGAGAGAAGCCGTGTCGCCTGGCAAACTTTCGAGCTGACAGCCCAGGCACGTGTCCTCTCTTTTCAGGCCCCAGGTCGCGGAGGGCTGCGTCTCTGACTTCACGAAGAGGGTGGCCCGCGGCCTTGTCCACAAGCCGACCTTGTCTTCTCTTGTAGGACGAGGGGCCTCTCCTTCTCTTTGGTGCTACCCTTCGAGCTGAAATGACCCTCTGGGCTGGTCCCCTGGGGAGAGCGGATCCCTTGGCAAGCCGTCGGGGGGAGGATTACTTCGAGAAGAGCCTGACCTTCTGGGACCGCTCGCCTGTCATCGTAGAGCAGACCTGCTTTTGGAGTTTGAATAAAGGGACTGGTACAGATTTACTCTTTCTTTCCTCAGTTTTCTCTGCTCAAAGGAGCGTTTGTGAGATGTATGCCTATTGTTGTGTGTGGCAATGGACCCAAACGCGTGCCCTGGGGGACACAGGAACCTGGCCTCGGGGCAGGACTGCAGATGACAAGGCACGATTCCCTTCTGCAAAGTCAGCGTCTTCTCCTTTTTAAAAATTATGATTATAGGCGCACCTGGGTGGCTCAGTCGTTAAGCGTCTACCTTCGACTCAGGTCATGATCCCGGGGTCCTGGGATCGAGCCCCACATTGGGCTCCCTGCTCAGCGGGAGGCTTGCTTCTCCCTCTCTCACCCCCCCCTTGTGTTCCCTCTTTTGCCGTCTCTCTCTCTCTGTCAAATAAATAAATACAATCTTTAAAAAATATAAAAAAATAAAAATTATGATTATAAAAGTAATGTGTACTGTTTGAAAAGCCCAGAAGTTTTAACAATATAGAAAGGTAAAAATTTTAACATACAAGTCCCTTTCTGCTTGCCTAATTCATACAAATCCACGTCCCAGTCATAATCACCAAGACAGCTAATAATAGCTTACATTCGCTGAGCGGTTACTGAGTGTGGGTCACATTCTCAAGCATTTTACAGCGATTGTTTTAGGAAGATTTGTCATGTGTTCTGCCCAAGGTTTTATCAGGATGTACATATGTCCTTTTCATCTTAAATAAAGGATTTATGCTCTCATATTGTTAGTGAACTTGTTCTTTTCACTTACAAGGTAACTTGGACAATTTCTGTGTCCCAATACGTATGCCTCCCTCATTCTTCTCCACTTGTATGGTGGGTATTGAATGGATATGATACCATGCTTTCTTAAACAAGTCCTCTGGGGGCACCTGGGTGGTTCGGTTGGTTAAGTATCTGCCTTCAGCTTGGATTGTGATCCCAGGGTCTTGGAATCGAGCCCCTCATGGGGCTCCCTGCTCGGCGGAGAGCCTGCTGCTCCCCCTGCTTGTGCTCTCTCTCTCTCTCTGTGTGCATGAAATAAATAAATAAAATCTTAAAAAAAAAAAAAAAAACAAAGTGCATGTTAAGTCTAATCAAGTGACTTCTTGGTGTTTATTAAAACACCACTTTCCTTCAAAATCTGGCCCTGGTTTTTGTACCTGATACACACACAGTAAATGTTGGTTGAATAAATGATATCTCTCTCAATCTTCCTACGTGAAAGCCCAACTAATTGGAGTCTAGGTCAAGTTCCTCTCGAAGACTCCCTCTTTGAGGGTCTCTGCCACAGTATTGGGTGTGACCAATAGGCTGTAACCGAGGACAAGAGTCTTTTCTTATTTCTCCTGCCCCAGAGAGAGGTCCTTTCCTCATTTACCACGTGTTCTGCAATTCAGCTACTTATCTCCCAATTAGGGAGGGTGAGGACCTTGTCTTATTAATCGGTGTGTCTATTCGAAGGCTTGACACACAGCACGTTCCCTGGAAATGCTTGTTGAACAGCATTGAATGAAACAGTATATTTCCATGTGTCCAATACAAAGGCATACAAATGGTTTTTAAAATATTTTTTTTGCTTTTGAGTAGTTTTAGATTTACAGAAAAGTTGAAAAGATCGTATAGTGTTCCCTTTTATCTCTCACTAGTTTTCCCCCTTTCTTATGCTACTTTGGTACATCTATCACAACTAAGAAACCAGTATTGGTACATTGTTATTAACTACATGAGCCACTTTGTTCGGATTTCATTAGCTTTCCTCTGATGTCCTTTTTCCGTGGCAGCGTCCCATCCGGGATACCACGTTACATTTTGTCGTCATGTCTCTTGAGGCTCCTTGAGTCTGTGATGTCTTCTCGGATAGTCCTTGTCTTGGATGGTCATGGCAGTTTTGAGGAGTACTGGTCAGGTATTTTGTAGAAATACTCATCATGCTTAGACTGCAGTTATGGGTTTTGGGGAGGAAGCTCACAGAGATGAAGTACCCGTCTTACCACATCATACCAAAAATACCTACGTGCCATTAACACGCCTCATCATTGATGATGTTAACCTTGATCATTTGGCTGGAGTAGTGTTTACCAGGTTTCCCGGTTGTAAAGCTATCCTCTCCTTCCTCTTTCCGTATTCTACTCTTTGGAACGAGTGTGAAAATTAACAAAAGGAAACCTCCTTTAGAATGGAATGGGGAGGCCAGCAGGGGAAGGTCTCACTCCCTCGCCACTCTTGTCAACTGCAGACCCAACAGGGACTGGAGGACCTTTGTGGTGATTGCTATCCCAACAGGAGGAAGATCCGCTTCCCTGGCAATGCCCGGCCAACGAGAGACTGTCACAGCTCAGCCAATGAGAAGCTCCTACACTCTGAGCTCCCAGTTTATTCCAATGGACTTTTTGTTTATAAAATCCTTCCCGGGCTCCCCTTTTCTTCTAGAAATAGGGCTCCCCTCCTTTGTTCTGGGGACTTGCATCTGATTTTGCCATAGCTCATGTGTCTGGGATTGCAATTCGCCGCTATTTCCGAATAAACCCATTTTTGCTGGTGAAATAGCTGGCAGGGCTATTTTTAAGGTTAACACAAGTCACTAAGCAAATCCTACATCCAAAGGGGAGGACGTAAGCTCCTCTCCGGGAGGAGGTAGTAGCTACACGATTATTTGGAATTCTTCTGTACTGGGAGATGTCTCTTCTCCCCCACGCATTTACTAATTCATTTAAGTGTATTAAAATGCTTCTGGATATACGAATAACACGACTCAAGAAACTTAACTTCTTTTGCATTTGGAGGATCTCCCTAACCTCCCAGCTCAAAGGCAGGCTAGCTCTGGGAGTTGTTTACCCCCAGCGAGCCGCAGGGCAGTGACAACCATGAAGGGGGTCCCCAAGTCCCTGGGCGGAGGGTGGAGGGGCACCGGGGGCGGTGGGGGTGCGGCCTGGGGCCCCAGAACCCATTCGCCCTCCACCCGCTCCGGCTTCGCGAACACTCCTCGGCCGTGGCGCTTGGAAAACAGTTCTCCGGGTGCGGGGTCCCTGCAGAGAGCGGGAACTGCCGCCAACTCCTTCCCTGTGCAACGCCCTCCGGTGCGCGCCGGGCGCGGGCGCGGGCGCGGGCCTGGCGCGGCGGCGCGCGCGGGGCGTCGGGAGCGCGGCGCGCTGGCGGCGGCGGAGGCGGCCGCGGCAGAGGCCGTTGCTGCGCCCGGTACTGGCGTGGCTGCGTGAGGCGCAGGCGCAGTGGACTCCGCCCTCCCCGGGCTTCGGCTCGCTGTGGGCTCGTCATGGCGACCGAGGCGAGACCCTTCCACCTGGTGGTGTTGGGCGCGTCCGGCTTCACCGGCCAGTTCGTGGCCCAGGAGGTGGCGCGGGAGCAGGTGGTCCTGGGGCTGAGCCCCCGCCTGCCCTGGGCCGTGGCGGGCCGCTGCCGGGAGAAGCTGCAGCGAGTGGTGGAGAGGGCTGCCCTGAAGCTGGGTAAGGGCGGCGGGCTGGGGGCGCCGCAGCGAGCGTTCGTCCTTCCGAGGGGGGCTCCCCGGGCCGGCCGGACGCCCGGAGCGGTGCCTGGGGGGCTGCCGTGGCTTTGGGCCGCTCCCCACGTGCAGCACAGCAGTAGACGCGCGTCTCCGGCGTTGAAACCCCCGTTGGCGTGGCGGGTCCCGCTGGCCAAGCAGCCGACGACGTCGGTGCCTCCCTGCCGCCCGGTGCCCCGCTAGAGCAGGGGCGGGCGGGGGCTGGGGATCGGGGGGTCCGGGGCTTCTTGAGCGTGAGGTCGACGGGGAGGAGGGCACTGGTGTCCCCGCAACTGGTCGTCCTCTCCCCTCGCCTGGGCTTTCGGCGGTGGGCGAGGCAGCTTTCCAGGTTTCGGTGACGTTGTGGACTTCGTTTTTCAGGTTTTTTTTTGCTTGTAAGAATTCGCCAGCGGGCTTACTCTTTGTCGCGTTGACTTATTCTTTTGGCCTTGGTTGCGCGGGGTTTTGCTGCGTGGTCTTTTCCGTGCTGGGTCCTGTCCTAAGGGCTGGGGATACGGATGGGACAGAGCGGGACAGCACACACACACTTAGTTAGGTCTCAGCAGCATTGAACTGTGGCTCGTTCCCACCCGAGGGGACCTCATGCACACAAATGCACCTGCATTCTTCTGTTTCATCTTCCTCTCACTTCTGATTCCACACTGAGCCCCGGAGTCCAGAATCCTTTTTGCTGCCACCACCCATAGATTGGTTTTTTTGTTGGTTTGTTTTACTTTTTCAGAAGAAATAATTTCACTGTTAAAATATAGTCTTCCATTTCTTTCTCCTGCTCACCAAGACTGTACAGGTGCAGCCTAGCTAAGTAGCCTAGAATGTAATGCCCAAGTTCAGTAATTGTGGGGAATACACCTTGATCCATCAAAACCTGCAGTCCGCTAATTTCGGTGATTTACTCAGTATAAGCCTATAATGAGTGTTCTTACCTAGATTGTGCTTTCTACCTCAGAGTCCTTTTTCGTTCTCATGTTGATGTTAACAACCCCTTTTTAACCCCCCCCCTCCGTATTTTGTCATATGTAATTGGTTGGTCGTTGATGAGAAACTTTTATAATGGAATTCTTGGCACAGAGAGGAAATCAGGATAGTCATCTACTTGGTATCTAAATGATTGTAAAATCGTCATTTTACACAGGGTTATTCTTTGCATGTTGCTTAAGTTAGTTTTCTTTAAGCTTAATGATATTTTTCTCTAGTAATCTGTAGCGTTAACTCCATTTTCCTCATAACTTTCTTTCTTTTTTTTTTAATTACCTGGTTTTAAGAAGTTTTATCTCTTGTCAGCATATTTAGTAAATCTGCCATCCCTGATTACTATAAAGGCAATCTGGAAGATCTAATGCTGTATCAGGATTTGCTTCAAACGATTTATTTTTTTATTTCAGGAAGACCGACACTCCCATCCGAAGTTGGAATAATAATTTGTGATATCACAAATCCAGCCTCACTAGATGAAATGGCTAAACAGGCAGCAGTTGTCCTCAATTGTGTGGGACCAGTAAGTTATCTACCCCATTTGTGTCGGAACAAGCAATGTATTCATTTCCAGCAGAATCTGGTATTTGATATTCCAGAGGAACGTAAGGTCAGGAGACAGAAGAGTTGGTTCAGGGCTTCAAGCCCGTGTGGGGGAGTTTTCACTCCTTATGAGGAGCCAGTGGACGTGACCCAAGTCTCCTGAGAGCGAGAAAGGCACTCGGTGACACCACCTCAGGGACTGGGTGCCGGTTCCTTCATTGGTTACAGCTCTAATTGCCAGCTTTTTTTTTCTTACTGCATGCTTCTTGTTTTGTTTTGTTTTCGAACTATGTACCTTTTTTTTTTTTAACACATAATGTATTATTTGCCCCATAATGTATTACATGTAATACATTATTACATGTCTGTGAATCATCAGGCTTACACATTTCGGAGCACTCCCCATAGCACATACCCTCCCCAATGTCCATAACCCAGCCACCCTATCCCTACCCTCCCTACCCCCAGCAACCCTCAGTTTGTTTCGTGAGTTTAAGAGTCCCTTATGGACTGTCTCCTTCCTGATCCCATCTTGTTTCATTTCCCCCCACGACCCCCCCCCGCCTCTCAAATTACTGCATGCTTCTTAAGTAAAAAAATGTTTGAGTAGGTGCCCCTAATATATTTTTTATTTACTGATAGATGATATTCCTGTCTTATTTATTCAATACAAATATTCATTGAATGTTTATTACATGGAAACTGCTCTAGTGTGGGTACTTGGGACATAAGGGTGAACAAAACTGAAAATCCCTCATGGAGCTTAGGTTATAATTGTAGGTAGTGTAGGTAGTGATTAGCTCTTTGAAGAAAAATCAAGTGGGGTAAGGAGACAGAGATTGGCACATGCGTCTCTGGGAGGTGGATGGTCGTCGGGACCTGACATTTGTGTCGAGCCCCGAGTGGGGTGAGGGGTGAGCCGTGGGAGGAGTCGAGGAGGGTGCTGCAGGGAAGGGCAGCTACAGACGTCCCGAGATGAGCGTGTGTTGGGCAAGACAGGAATGCCGGAGAGGGCAGGGGTGGGAGGTTATGTGCGAGAGGAACCCAGGAGTTAGGTCAAGGGCAGGCGAGGTCAGGGTTTGAAGTGCGGCAGAGGCTTTGAGTGGTTGAAAGCCAGAGCACGAGCTCATGTACAGTTTTGTAGTTCCTTGTCTTCTGAGAGGAAAAAGGGGTAATGGGGGCATTACCAGGGGAATGGTCCAGGCAAGCCGAGCACGGGATGGGGGTGGAAGAGGTGCTGAGAGTAGTTGGGGTCAGAGGATGCTTGGAGAGTAAAACCACCAGCTTTTGCTGTCGTTCTGGACGTGGAGGACACCCTTCTGGCCTGTGTCCCAGGGTGAATGTTGGTGACATTTACTGATCTGTGGAAGCCATCCCAATTGCCAGAATGTTTGAAAACTAAGCATCTAGGAGATTGATAATCATGTTTTTTTTTTTAAACAATTTTTTAAAAGATTTTATTTATTTATTTGAGACAAGAGAGATAGAGAGAGAGAGAAAGAGAGAGCATGAGCAGCAGGAGAGGCAGAGGCAGAGGGAGAAGCAGACCCCCCGCTGAGCCAGGAGCCTGATGTGGGGCTCGATCCCAGGACCCTGAGATCACGACCTGAGCCGAAGGCAGAGGCTTAACCCGCTGAGCCACCCAGTGTGTGTGTGTGTGTGTGTGTGTGTTCTATTTATTATTTATTTTAAAAATTAGTTTCAGAGGTAGAATGTCGCTTAGAACACCCAGTGCTCATTACCTCACATGCCCTCCTTAATGCCCATCACCCAGTTACCCCATCCCCCCACCCACCTCCCCTCCAGCAACCCTCAGTGTGTTCCCTAGAGTTCAGCATCTCTTAGGGTTTGCCTCCCTTTCAATTTTCATCTTATTTTTCCTTCCCTTCCCCTCTGTTCATCTGTTTTGTTTCTTAAATTCCACATGTGAGTGAAATCATTGGGTATTTGTCTTTCTCTGACTGACTGACTTCGCTTGGCGTAATAACACTCTTTCTCCATCCAGGTCATTGCAAATGGCAAGATTTCATTCTTTGGATGGTTGAGTAATACTCCATTATATACGTACCCCGTCTTCCTTATCCCTCCCCCTGTCAGTGGACACCTGGGCTCTTTCCACAGTTTGGCTGTTGCGGACATTGCTGCTATGAACATTGGGGTGCAGATGCCCCTTTGAATCACCAAAACTTTTCCCAGTTATTCCTATCCCGTCCGTTTACCTTACCTGAACTTGCACCCCCTGTCAGCCAGTAATCCCGTAGCTCTGTGTGTCTGGAGAAAGTGTGTCCCCTTGCTGACGGTCCCGCCTTATGTGTGTGGTGACAAACCTCCCGTGGGGCCTCAGCCCGGACTGTTCTCTCTCCCGCTGTCTGAAGCAGCGGCTTTCCGTCCTCTTTGTCGTCACGTTTTTAGCCTCCTGTCCCTCTTCCCTTGCTGATCTGATGATTTTATTTCCTTTTTTTTTTGCTCTGAGAATCGAAGCCGTTGACAGAGGATTTCTTCACCTGCGTACCTGCATTACCCTGACTCTGCCTTCCCTGTTTTGGGGGATTTGAGGACCCCATGTTGACATTTGTATCGCACTTGCCCTTCTCCTGGGCTCTTTCCGTGCCCCCTTTGCCGCTACACTCCTCGAAAGCGTTCTCCGTCCTTCTCCGTCCACTTTCGCAGCTCCCACTCCGTCCTAAGCCACTCTTGCCCGACCTCTGGGAAGCTCCCTGCTTCAGGGAGCCTGCTCTGGTTCGCCCTCGCCAGCTCCCCACACTCACCTCGATCCAGGCTGTCGGCATGTGTCCCCCTCGGTCACATCCTCCTGCGTTTAGCTTCTGGGGTGTGGTCCTTCCCTGCTTTTCCGCCAGCCCTGACCCCCTCCCTTCTGTTGGATATTCTCATCTTCCTCTAAGTACCAGAGGCTCAGAGCTCGAGCCTTACGGACCCCTCTCTGTTTACACTCTCTGAGCCAGGCATTTAAAAAATGCATTATTAGTGTCGTAATAAAATACGCATAACCGGAATGACCATTTTAGCCGTTTCTCGGTGTACAAATCAGTGGCATTTGGTCCATTGACAGTGTTGTGTAACCCTCACCGTCTTAGCTCCAGAACCTGTCAGACAGAAACCCAGGAGGCTGTGTTTTTTTTTTCGAAGAGAGATCTTTGGTGCCTCCTACTTGTCCATTTTGGGCCAGCATTTTTGAACAGCATGGTGTAGTGAGTTGAGACTCAGCATTAAAAAGAAAATGATCGGGTAGCCTAGAATAGAAAATAGGGTGAATGACACGTAATATGGTAAGTGCCGGTTTATGAAACTTGTGTTTCAGTTCGATATATTTGTGTGTATTTGTATATATACTGGCTGCCACGTGAAGTGGCTTTCTCAGCACGGGCTGGGGTCGACGAGGTTTTGAATGCCGTCTGTATGCTGCTGATGCCTACGTTCGCTTCCCGTGGGAACTGCCCCCGAAACTCCAGGTTGGTAGGTCCAGCTGCCTTCTCGGTGTTTCCACGTGAATGGTTCATGGGTATCCGAGTTTTTGCCCCCAAACTGCTCCTTCCTAGGCTCTCCTGGGATTGGCATTTTCACTCTGCGAGTTTGGGATCATTACCGGTTTCTTTGAGGGTTTTTGTTAGTTTTTACCTCTTTCTCCATTTTGTGAAGATTCCTTTAGTTAAGAGACAGGATGTCTGTAAAACTACTTAGGCATGTGTAAGCAGGCATTCGGTTGAAATATACCGAAAATGAACGAGTGAGGGAGTCACCGTGGGCCCCTCTGTGTGTGGGACGCTCCCAGGCTGCCCTCAGGGCCCCTTGCGTAGCTTCCATTCCGCACGGGACCACGTCCCGTGGCCCAGGGAACGTGCCCAAGTCCATTCATGTAGTAACTGTTAATGAAACTGCATTTTTTCCCTTTGTGTTTCCTGTAAAAAAATAGCGTGAATAAACATACTGGTATTCATTTCCGTAACTGAGGGAATGGGTCTGTGGGCCCCTCGAGGCAAGCCCGCCCGCGGAGGAGACAGCTGTGTTAGAACGTGGAATTCCGAGAACAGGATTGCGGTTTCGACCTAGAAGCTGATTGGCTTCACTAGGGAGAAATGTCTCCTCTGAGATCAAGGATTGTTACCGTTTGTTCATTTATCTCATAAAAGCACAAGGTTAGAAAGTAGAGAAAAACCAAAAAAAAAAAAAAAAAAAAAATAACGTCCCGTATTAACATAGGGACGTTAGTGTCGAAGTCTCAACCTCAGATTGCCCAGAGGAGAGAGAAAGTGGGCCGATTGAGACAGAATACAAATGTCGGGAGTGGGGGGACTGTGGCGGCTGGAGAAGCGCGTACTCTTTCCAGAAGGAGCCGTTATTATTTCAGAAAGCTCATTAATGCTCTCCTGCCGCTCGCCGGGACTTGTAGAAAAACCGGGCAGCCGACAGGCGGGAGCTCCCTCTCTGAGCCTGGGGAGGAGAGCCAAGGCCAGAGGCTGAGACTGGAGGGGCCGGGGGCCAGCCTGGCAGCGACGAGCAGGGCAGGGAGCTCCAGGGAGTGGAGGGTGAAGAAATAGCACGATTGGGAAGCTCTCGGCAGTTGAGAGCTGATGGAATATGGGGGTGAAGGGGTTGTGGCGTGACCTGGTGCTTTTCGTGACACGCTGAGAAGTTTGGACTTTCTACTCTAGTAGATACAGAGCTAGCGGAGCCAGCGAAGGATTTTAAGAGATATATATGTATCTGTACGCATGTGTGTGTGTGTGTGTGTGTGTGTGTGCACGCGATGGAAGCAAAGATGACATCAGATTTTTGTTTTACAATAATGATTCGGTGTCTCTTTGGCCGTGGGGCTACCTGGGCGCAGGGAAGCCAGTTACTACATGTAGTCAGTCGCATGAGAGGGGGTAAGGGTGCGAACCCAGATTCGGATGGGTAGAAGGGAGGGAACCTATCTGAGATTTTTAGGGAACTAATTCAATAAAACCTGCTGACTTCCAGGGTAGGTCGAGTGCAAAACAGCTTCCAGGTTTCTCACTTGTGAATTTTGTGGAGAGACGCCAATCATGGCAACAAACGACCTTTCTCCTCTTCCCGTGGGTCTGCATTTTGACTAATAGGACCAGTAGCCCCCGCGGCCATTGGCCCCCTTGCCTGTCCAACTAGCAGGCCCAGTCGTTTCTGCCTCTTTAACAGTCTCGTCCTCGGTGGATCCGTCCCCTTCCTTTCTTTGGCCCTTTGTCATTTCTCAGCAGCCACGGGTTTCGGTTTCTAGTGGGGCAGGCAGAGTGATGTGTGTTTTCTGTAAACCTTACACCACTGTCCTATTTAGGATCCTCCAGGAGAGCCTAGCAGTCCTGACCTGGCCCCAGTGTTTCTTCCCAGGCCCGTCTCTCGTCACGTCCCTTTCAGCTACTCTGACCCCCAGCGACCCTTACCCGTTCTCACACCTTCACATACACTTTTCCCTTTATCTGGATTTTTCTTTTTCCTGGCAAATCCTTGTTCTTCAGAATTCAACTCAAATGAATCACTTGGTCTATAAAAGTTCCCATTTGGTTTCCAGTTAGAGGTTAGCACACGTCCCTCTAATCCCATCGTGCCTTCCGTTCGCACTGTGAGAAGTGGCGTGGTGCAGTTATGTGATTTTTCTCAATTTATCTTTTGGCTCCTTTATGAATATTTGATTCTTAATAACCTAGACTTTACTTGCAAAACTCAATGGCATTTCATTCATATAAGCTTGCTAAGGGAGGGGCGCCTGGGTGGTTCAGTCAGTTCTGTGTCCGACTCTGGGTTTAGGCTCAGGTCATGATCTCAGGGTCGTGGGATCGGGCCCCAGGTTGGGCTCTGTGCTCAGACCGGACTCCGCTTGAGATTCTCTCTCTGCCTCTGACCCTGCCCCCCTATGTGCACACATTGTCTCTCTCTCTCTCTCTCAAATAAATGAATGAATGAATGAATGAATGAATGTATCTATCTATCTACCTATCTATGTTCAGGCTTGCTAAGTAACGGTAAACGGTTGGTTTTCTTTCTTCCCTCCAGTATCGATTTTATGGAGAACCTGTAGTGAAAGCATGTATCGAAAACGGGACGAGCTGTATTGACATCTGTGGAGAACCTCACGTATGTAAAATGAAAAAGGAAGAATGGCCTTGACAACACAGCTCTCTGGTAGCGCGGGAAGTACTTAGTGGCGTCTCGCGGACCTGTTTTAGAAGCCGGTGACCCCTCCCTCGCGCTGAGCGGCGGTGCTCCGCCCATGGCTTGAAGGAGGGTGCGCCGTCACGTCTTTTCTTCCGTCTTCTTGAATTTTTTTCGTCCTTACCACCTCATGTATTCCAGGTGCCTTGTGTGTAGGATGTGCTGGTTAGCTTCCGCATGCTGTGAGAGGGTTTAATTAAAACGGTGCGCTGCGTGTAAATTCTTAGAATCTCACTTATGTGACTTTTTCATAACGAATTTCCTTTTCGTAATCAGACACCTTTACAACGTTACAGAAAAGGAAGTGTAAAATCCTCCCAACGTAAACATTTTCGATATTCACACTCGAGTGCTTACCGCACGCCCAACACTCTACTAATCAAGCATTTTGTGTCATCTGAATGTTCCACGGTCCTGCAGAGTCGGTGTCGTCTGCAGAGTCGGTGTTTTGTGGATGAGGAAACTGAAGCGGGGGGTTAAGTCGCGCCGCCGCTCGGTAGAACCAGGACTCCAGCTGGGGTTCGCCTGGTGCAGGAAGTGGAGCGTCAGCAAGCACCGAGCTCCCCCAGCTCCTCATCTGTCCCCGCGGTCTCTGCCATTGTCCTCACCAATGTGCCAATAGGGTAACGCACTGGAAAATACTAGGAAAGTGTGAATTACCAAAATCGAGTCAAGAAGAGTTAAAAACCTGAATGAAACAGAAACCAATTCCTGTCCTATTTAAAAAAAAAAAAATCCCAGAGCAAAGAAAATGATGAAACATTTTTTTTGTTAAAGTTTCAGCAATGCAGATTTTATTTTATTTTTTAAATTTTTTTAAAAGATTTTATGGATTTATTTGTCAGAGAGAGAGAGAGAGCGCGCACAGGCAGGCAGAGGCAGAGGGAGAAGCAGGCTCCTCGCCAAGCAAGGAGCCTGATGTGGGACTCGATCCCAGGACGCTGGGATCGTGACCTGAGCCAAAGGCAGCCGCTTAACTGACTGAGCCCCCCAGGCGTCCTGAAAATGATGAAACATTTCTAAGGGATCCTATAAACTACAGTGAAAGTGATCTCAAAACCTAACAAAGATCCAGACTGTATAAAGGACTCTTACAAGGCAGTAATACAAATGCAAATCACCTAATTAAAAATGGGCAAAGGGATATTGTAGAGACAAATGTAGAGACAAATGTTCTGCGGGGCAGAATGCCCAAGAGCTTGTGTGGCGGCCCTACCCTCGGGGCGGGGAGCGTGACGCTCCGCCCCTTCTTCGGGCGGGTGTCACACATAGTCACTCCCTCCCCAAGAGAACGTACTGAAGGGAAGAAGAGAATAACCTGATGGTGGCGAAACCTGACCAATGCTACCTCAGCCGGGCGGTCAGGGCCACTGTCCACACTGATGAGTCCCAGTGATGGTACGGTACCCTTGATAGAATGTCACAAAATGCACTTTAGCCCTGCAGTCTCCCCCTGCCCCCCACAGCTGTAAGCCCACGGCGGTCAGGAGAAACATTCCAGCCGAGGGGCACGCTGCAGAAGACCCGATCCAAAGTCCTTCCAACTGTCAGGGTCCTGAGAGTCCGAGGAGGCTCACAGCCAAGAGGAGCCTCGGGACACATGACAGCTAGATGTGATGTGGGATCCTGGGGCAGAAAAAGGACATTAGGTGAAAACTAGGGAAATCTGGATAAAGTATGGTCTTAATGTGATAATGTTATCAATATTGGTTCATTAATTGTAGCAAATGTTAAGGGAAAAGCTCTAACAAGAGGAGAAACTGGGTGGGGGTACGTGGGAACTCCCCAATACTCAGAGTTTCTGTGAATCTAGAACTGGTCTAAAAATAATTTGTAAAAACAGGCAGAGGATTTGAACAGACATAATTCTCCTCTTCCATCCCCTCGTCTCCTTCACTTTCTTCATCCTCACTATATATATGTGCCGAGCCATGTCTGTGATGATGCCTCTCTAAGTAATATGATTTAGGTGATGTTTTCCTGCTGTCTTTGTATTTTTTTGCATATTAATTTAGTTTTTCATAATAGATATTACTTTTGCATTTAAAAGTCATTCTGAAAAAGTTAATAGTGTCATTAAGTCAGATCAGCCTGTGCCCCACACTACTTGGCACGTGATAGATGTACAGTAAATATTTGCTGAAAAAGTGAAAAACATTTCCACAGTTAATATTTCACTACAAAGTCACATTGGTTGGCATTTTCACGAGGTAATTGCTTTGTCTTTTAAGGTCTATCATTTATGCTGATTTACATGTTTCTGTATAGCTCTGATTCATATTTTTGTCCTGAATTTTTTAGTTTCTGGAATTAATGTATTGGAAGTATCATGAGAAAGCTGCAGAAAAAGGGTCTTATATTATTGGAAGCAGTGGCTTTGACTCCATTCCAGCAGATCTGGGCGTGATATATACCAGAAATAAGATGAACGGTAATTATCAATCACTAAGCAGTAATTGAATTTAACAGTAGAAAATCTTCATGTTTATAACTGTGATGAACTAAAATCTAGTTGGGAAGAGAAACATCACTATAAGTGGGTAATGTTCAAATATGTTTTGTTTGGGGCACCTGGGTGGCTCAGTCGGTTAGGTATCCATTTCTTGATTTCGGCTGGGTCATGACCTCAGGGTTATGGGATCAAGCCCAGTGTCAGGCTCTGCACTGGGTGTGGGGCCTGCTTGGGATTCTTGCTCCTCCCACCCCCACTGCCCCTCTCTAAAAAAAAAAAAAATTAAAGTTAGAAAAAATTTAAGGGGCGCCTGGGTGGCTCAGTTGGTTGGGCGTCTGCTTTCAGCTTGGGTCATGGTGTTGGGGTCCTGGGTTTGGAGCCCGCATCAGGCTTCCTGCTCAGTGGGGAGCCTGCTTCTCCCTCTCCTGCTCCCCCTGCTTGCAAGCTCTCTCTCTCTCTCTCTGTCTCTCTGTCAAATAAATAAATAAAATCTTCAAAAAAAATTTAAAAATTTTAAAAAACCCACTTGCTTTGTTTTTAATACAGCTATACTTGTTATAAAATGCTATTGACACAATTTTTTAAGATAGTACCATGTGTATTCCAAAGTGAGGAATTATCCATTGTCTCAACTTAGTTATGGTTAAAGCTGCAAAATTTCTGGAAAAAGAATTTCTGACAGCCATTGTAATTCAAACTTGGTTGGTTTAGGAATTAACACATTTAAGAATATAATTGATGTAGCTATTATAATTAGAAGTTTAATTTTTTTAAAAAAATTTATTTATTTGAGAGAAAGAGAGCGAGAGAGAATGAGAGAGAGCATGAGCTGGGGGAGAGACAAATGAAGAAGGAGAGGCGGGCTCCCACTGAGCAGGGAGCCCAATGCGGGACTTGATCCCAGGACCCTGAGATCACTGAGATCATGACCCAAGCCAAAGGCAGACGCTTAACTGACTGAGCCACCCAGGCACGCTATTATGCTCTTGTTGAAAGCTTTTTGATGTAAATAATACCAGTTTAGAACTAAAAACCCTGTATCTTAAAAAAAATGGAAAAAAAAAATTACAGTAAAACAATGGAAATTACATATTTTTCATGCATATTTTGAAAGGGTCCATTTAGAAAATGACATGAAACAGGTAACTCCAGTGTCATATAAATTATTCTAGAGCTTAAATTATTCTAGAACACTGGAAAGTGTTCCAGTTTTTAGCGAAAAGTTAACATAACTCAAACTAAAGTCCCAGATAGATAGCACCAAAAAAAAAAGAAGCTGCAAATCAGTCTTGTTTTGTGAAATTAGTGGTCAAAAAAATGCTAAATAAAACTTTGATAAATCTTCAATGGCATTTGAAAAGAGTAATATATCAAGACCAAGGCTTATTAGGAAGTTATGTAATCATCACATCAGAATATTGAAGGTGAAAGCTAGATGGCTGTCTCGGTAAATGATTTGACAATTCATGCCATTTACTGATTGCAGGGTTTTAGCAATTTAGGAATAGAATATTTTATTAACATAATTAATGTCAGAAGGCAACAGCCAATATCATACTCAGTGATGAAATGCTAGAACCATTCCGAAGGAAAAGAAGAATGTGAACATCTTTTTTTTTTAAAGGTCTATTTATTTATTTTAGAGAGAGAGTGAGTGAGCGCTGGGCGGCGGGAGGGAGAGAGGGAGAGAGAGTCCCAAGCAAACTCTGTGCCCAGTGCGGAGCCCATCGCGGGACTCGATCCCAGCCTCCATCCTACCTCAACTGAAACCAAGATGGGTTGCTTAACTGACTGAGCCACCTCGGCGCCCCCCAATTGAACATCCTTAAAACACTTAGTCTTAAAATCATGGACCTGGTAGATCTCCATTTATCAAAAAAAAATACTTTTAGGTCTCTAAAGTTCAGACATTTTTTTCATGATAGTTTTACATATTCTTTTTTTCTTTCTTTCTTTCTTTTTTTTTTTTTGTTAAATTTTATTTATTTATTTGAGAGAGAGACAGTGAGAAAGAGCTTGAGAGGGGAGGAGGTCAGAGGGAGAAGCAGACTCCCCGCGGAGCTGGGAGCCCGATGTGGGACTCGATCCCGGGGCTCCGGAATCATGATCTGAGCCGAAGGCAGTTGCCCAACCAACTGAGCCACCCAGGCGCCCTTATGAATTTTGGAGTTTTATAGTTTTACATATTTCTTATTAAGGTCGTTTTTAAATACCTTTCTGTGGCGAGCGTAGGTCATGGAGCCCTGGGCTGCGTCCTCTCAGCAAACCTCAGGATCATCTCAGGGCGTTACACTTCACGGTCTAGGTGTTTGTCCGTGGTCACCTAGTGACGTTTAGGTGACTGTGGTTCTCACCATTGTTGATGACGAGGTCATTCATTCTCTTTCTCAGGGTCAGCTTTCTAAGGCCCCGGGATTTTGTTTTCTCTTGGAATTTAAAACTAAGAACATCGGTCTTAAGAAATTGCTATATTTTGGGGCACCTGGATGGCTTAGTCGGTTAAGCATCTGCCTTCGGCTCAGGTCATGATCTCAGGGTCCTGGGATCGAGCCCTGCATCGGGCTCCCTGCTCAGCAGGGAGTCTATGTCTCTCTCTGCCCTTCACCCCGCTCATGCTCTTTCTCTCTCAAATAAGTAAATAAAATCTTTAAAAAACAGGAATAATGCATTACTGCATGTCTTAGTTGTGTGGATTTTATTTGATTTGACTTTACCATTGTGCTGCTCTCGTAGGCACTCTGACTGCTGTGGAAAGTTTCCTGTCTATACATTCTGGACCTGAGGTTAGTTTTTCTGTTTCTCTGGTGTTTTTTAAAGTTAACAAAAACATTTTGGAAATGATACATGCCTCCTAAAAAGATTTTGATGAATTAAATTTCATATATGTTTGTAATTTTTAGGTTGTAAGAGTCACTATGTTTGATTGTAAAAAGTAAAGATGGCAGCTTGCTGGGAATGACCTAGACTTAAAATAGAATCTTGTTAAGAACAGCTGCACAGTTCACTGTATTAGAATGAGTTCCCATGATCCCAGCGCCAAAATATCTCTCACTGTTGTGTAATAAGTGTTGTCGGCCGGTGCGGTCCTCACCTCAGTCCAAGGCTGTGCACTCGTGTCGTGCGCCTCACGGGCCGGGGCCGTCGTGGCCGGAGAGATGGGTGCTGTCATCACCGACCGTCCAGCCTGTTGGGGAACGTGAGACCTGAGGCGGCCGCGTTCCCGGAGGCCCGTGGTTACGACAGGACTTCTGTCGCCGGCCGTCTGACCCAGTTCTAGGGCTGTGCTTGAGCCTCTCTCTCAAATCCACTCGTTCGGCAAGTCCTCTGTGATGGCGCAGGATATACAGTGGGGCGAGCTGGCGTGACCCAGAAACGGAGACGATGCAGGCCTGTCCTGAGGGAGATGATAGTGTGGCTTGGCGGGAGGCGGAGACGTTGGAGAGACCAGGTGAACTACTGCAGGACTCTGCGGCTGGAGAGTCAGTCCCGCCGGGAGGCCGGAGGCGGGAGCTGCCCGGAGGAGCGCCGCGAGCTGGGCTAAGGGAGGGGAGCAGGGGCATCAGGACACAGCTGCGGGTGGTCTGAGCGGTGCGGGTGAGACTCAGGGTTCCAGGCGTCCAGACTGTGGGGTCAGGGTAATAAACCCAAAGAGCTAGGTCACGCCTGCGAAAATCCGCGGTTACAGAGAATGCGCACTGGAGAGTCAGAATAGAGGGAAGTGACAGTGGGCCTGAGTAATTGGGGAAGGCCTCCTAGAGGCCTTGCTGAGTTTAGCTGCGACAAGGGAATAGCGTTTGGAAGATCGGAGGCAGTCACCTGAACAAAGGCTCCGAAGCAAGAATGAGATCCGCGCTTGCATCTGGGGAGCATGGGTAGAGACCCAGCTCCACCTGCTTCAAACCAGCAACACGAAAAGGAACTGACTGACTCTGCAGATGGATAGTGTGGATTTACCGATGTCTGCCTTCGTTTCCTCTGGGTTCCTCTGTGTGGCTCTCAGCAGGCATGGCAGGGAAGGTGCTGGCAGTCCCATACGTTGTCCTTAAAGTTCCTCGTTTCCTGGGAACAGCTAGCCGCGTTGATGGATCACATGATAGGAAAGATCAGTCAAGTATGGGGCCATTCGGCTGTTCTTGAGCCCCGCATGTGACCTGGTGGCCTGGGTCGCAGGCCTCTGGAGGGGAGACCACAGAGGCAGGCCCGGGTCTCCAACATGGAACACGCTCCAGATAGGAAAGAGAGTTCGATAAGCAGAAGAGGAGGTAGACGATTCAGGGAATTGCTGCAGGACCGACAAAACCCGGAGGCCACCACAGGGAGAGCGGGAGAAAATTGCTAGAGTAGAAAAGAGGCTGCTTTTGAGAGAGCAGCAGGAGATGCAGTTGGAAAGAGAGGTGCTGTAATGAAGGGGTCTTCGCTTTACTAGAGGGGTAGAAGGGCCCCTGACAGTTCATGCGCAGTCGAGCCAGATTTTGAAGCAGGAACTGCCGGGGCTTGAATTCCGGCTCCGCCGCTTCCCGGTGACGCGAGCCTGGGCAAGTACCACGCTGTCCTCACGGGGCCCCCTTCCTCCCTCTGTAAAAGGAGATCGTGATAGTATCTGCTTCATGCGGTCGCCGAGTCCGTGACTGCATGAGAACAGAGGTGGGCAGTTAGCAAACTGCCCAGTAAATGTTATTAAGTATTATTTTTATTAATATTATTCGAATTTAAAGTTGGGGCTCGACTCAGGACAAGAGCTCCGAAGCCTCCGTCCGAGTGCGGCTCCCTCTCTCGTTCCCCCTAAAGCAGAATCCCCAGCCTGAGCCTTACAAGGGTGGGACAGAGTCTGTGTATCCCGAGTCACTGCGTTGTCCCGTCCTCCTTATCTTTCTTTTCCCCTGGAGGTTTTTTTATTTTACACACAAAACTGTACCATAGACCATGTGCTTGAATTTCAGAGGATCGAAATCCTACACTGCCGAATTGTCCCGCGCGTCCGGTCGGTCTCCCCGCAGTGGGGGAAATGTCCCGTGTGTGGGAAAGAGAATCTCGAGCGAACTCCGTGCTGAGCCTGGAGCCCGACACGGGGCTCGATCTCACGACCCTGAGATCCTGAGATCACGACCTGAGCAAAAACCAAGAGCTGGATGCTTAACCGACTGAGCCACCCCGGTGCCCCAGCCCATGGCCTTTTTTATATGTCCACAAGCTCAGGATGATTTTTACATTTTTAAAGGGCTGCGATAGAAATGCAAAGAAGAATATGTTGTAGAGACCATCTGTGGCCTACAAATTGGACCTTTCAGAGACCATTTGCCAACCGCCGTCCTAGAGTGTGTTTTAGACCACAGTACAATTATACTAGGAATCAGTGAAGAGATAACATGAAGATCTCTGTATATTTGCATAGGATGAGATGTATTTTTAATTTATGTCATTAACCCAGATCTTTTTTCTAAAGTCCAGACTTAAAACATCCGGTCACCTAACTGACCTCCCCACTTGAACACCTGGCAGATCTCTCAGACCGTGTCTTGTCCGAGGCTGACCTCCTGTTTCTCCTTTCCAAATGGCCTCCCACCTCGGGTCATTTGTATCCGTTTCAGTTGGTAGTGGCGTGTCCTTCCACACGGGGCAGACGGCGGGGTCATTGCTGTCTCCGCCCTCTGAAACCCAGATCCTGTGTGTCAGGAAATCCTGTCGATTCGGCCTTCACGAGACGGGAGAATCTGATCACGCTTCACCGTTTCTCTCTCCCCCACTCTTGCTCTCTCTTGCTATCTCTGTCTCTCAAATAACTAAATAAATAAAATCTTTTTTTTTCCTTTTTTTTTTTTTTTAAGATTTTATTTATTTATTTGACAGGAGAGAGATCACAAGTAGGCAGAGAGAGGGGGGGAAGCAGGCTCCCCGCTGAGCAGAGAGCCCGATGTGGGGCTTGATCCCAGGACCCTGAGATCATGACCTGAGCCGAAGGCAGAGGCTTTAACCCACTGAGCCACCCAGGCGCCCCCTAAATAAATAAAATCTTTAAAAAAAAAAGGAAGGAAGAAACAAAACTATTTTCAGCAGATGATATAATTGTGAATATAGGAAATTCCAAAGAAATCCATAGGCAATATTTTTAGAATTAATAGATGAATTTCATAGATTGCTGGAAAAATTCTTTTTCTTACCTGATTTCCTTGGCTAGACCCTCCAGTACAGTGGGGAGTAGAAGTGGCGAGAGCTGACGTCTTCGTCTAGCTGTGCGCTTTTATAGATGCTCTTTATCAGGTTGAGGAAATTTCCTTCTATTCCTAGTTTGTTAAATGTTTTTAATGTGAAGAGTATTATATTTTATCAAATGCTTTTTCTGTATCTATTGAGATGATTTTGTGTTTTTGTTTTTTCTTCCCTTCTTACATTGTATTACTTAAAATTTATTTTCGTACGTTGAACCAATCTTACATTGCTGGGGTAAATCCCACTTGGTCATAGTATATAATCCTTTTTATGTATTGCTGGATTTAGTTTACTAGCATTTTGTTGGTGATTTTTGTATCTATATTCATAAGGAATATTGGTCTGTAGTTTTCTGGTGATATTTTTTGTCTGGTTTTGGTGTCAGGGTCATTGGTACTGGCCTTTTAGGAAGAGTTTGCAAAGAAGTGGTATTAATTCTTTAAATATTTGGTAGAATTCATCAATGAGATCATCTTGGCCTGGACTTTTCTTTGTGGGAAGTTTCTTGATTATTAATTCAATCTCTTTACTTCTTACTGGTTTACTAGGATTTTCTATTTCCTCTTAAGTCAGTTTGGTAGTTTGCATTAGCATTAGTTTTCTAGGCCCGCCATAACGAGCTACCACGGACTGGGTTGCTTAAAAAACAGAAATGTATTATTCTCACAGTTTTGGAGGCTAGAAGTTGGAGATCAAGGTGTTGGTAGAGTTGGTTCCTTCGGAGGCTTTGAGGGAGAATCTGCTCGGTATTTCTCTCCTGGCTTCTTGTGGTTTGCTGGCTGTCTTGGGCGTTTGGGGCGTGTGGATGCTATGCCCTGATCGCTGTTGCACCTTCGCATGGCGTTCTCCCGTGGGCACACTGTGTCCACATTGCACCTGTCTGTTAAGGACGGGGGCGTACCCACTCCAGTATGTCCTCCCCCTAACTAGTTACGTCTACAACAACCCTGTTTTCAGATAAGATCACATTTTAAGGTATTAGCAGTTAGGACTTCAGCCTATGAATTTGGGGAGACACAGTTCAATTCGTAATAGCGTCTTTCTTGGAGTTTGTCCGTGTCATCTAGGTTGTCTCATTCATTGGTGTACAGTTGTTCATAGTATTCACTAATACTCCTTTTTGTTTCTGTAAGGTTGGTAGTAATGTTCCTTCTTTCATTCCTGGTTTTAGTAACTTGAGTACTTTCTCTGACTTTTTCTCTTTCCCTCAGTTTGTCAGTCTGGCTAAAAGTTTGTCAATTTGGTTGATTTCTTCAAAGAAAGAAATTTGGGTTTCATTGATTTTCTCTATTTTTCTATTCTCTGTTTCATTTATTTCCATTTTAGTCTTTATTGTTGGACACAGAATTAATATAAAAATTGTTGCATTTCTATATATCAGCTACAGTTAGAGAATGAATTTTTTAAAAAAGCGACCATTTTTAATAGCATAGAAAAAATTAAGTACCTAAGAATAGTAATAGAAAAATGTTCAATATTTCTGTGAAGAAAGCTGTAACACATGATTGGAGACCTTAAGGAAGACAAATAAATGGAAGGATCCACCATATTAATGGATTAGGGGGCTCAGTTTTGTTACGATGTCAATTTTCCTCAAATTGATTTATAATCCCATGTAATTCCAATCAAAATCTGAAATAGGATTTTGTTTTGTCTTGGTGTGCAACTTGACAAGCTAATTCTAAAATATGTATAGAAATGCAGAAGGCTGAGAATAACCAAGACATTCTTGAAGGAGAAAAAGGTAGAAAGATGCTCTTGGGTATCAAGACTCATTATTAAGTCAGTGCGTTACATTGGCAGAGGGACGTCAGTAGGCCTGGAACAGAGTTAAGAGCTCAGAGTAGTTCATGTGTGTGTGAGCACTTGATTTATGGGGAAGGAGCTTTTCAGGAGATGATGCTGGGACAACTGGGTATCCAGATGGAGAGAAATGAAATGGAATTCATACTTTGTACTGTGTACAAAAAAAAATCAAGTTTAGGTGGATTATAGACCTAAGTGTGAGAGAGTGAAGCTTCTAGAAGATGATGTGTCTTTCATGGCCTCGGGGTCGGGAATGGCTTCTTTTTTTTTCCCCACACATATATTTTATTATTTTTTTAATGAAATATAATTGACATAACATTCGTTTCAGGTGTATAACAAAGTGATTTGATATTTACATATACTGTAGTATATTGCAAAGTGGTTATCACGATAAGTCTAGTTAACATCCATTTCCATACATACTTGCAAATTTCTTTCTCTTGTGATGAAATTTTTTTTTGAAGTAGGCTCTGTGGCCAGCGTGGAGCTGGGGCTTGAACATGGGGCTTGAACTCCTGACCCTGAGATCAAGACCTGAGCTGAAACCAAGAGTCTGATGCTTAACCAACTGAGTCATGCACGTGCCCCTTGTGATCAAAACTTTTAGGATTTCTCTTAGGAACTTTCACGTAGGGAATACAGTATTAACCATAGTCACTAGGCTGTGTAGGGTATGGTTACTTAAAAGAGACCTAGAAGGCATGAGATATAAAGAAAACGTGATAAATTTGCGTACATTTAAAGTTGAGAATGTCTGTTTATCAAAAGATAACATATAGAAAATGGAAAGGGCAGCTATAGAGCAGTTCTTTTTTTTTTTTAAGTTCTTTATTTTAATTCCAATATAGTTAACATACAGTGTTATATTAGTTTCGGGTGTACAATACAGTGATCCAATACAATATTCAAGAGTCTGTTTCTTGGTTTGTCTCTTTTATTTTCCTTTGCTTGTTTGTTTTCTGTCTTAAATTCCACCTGTGAGTGAAATTCGGTGGTATTTGTCTTTCTCTAATTCCACTCAGCGTAATACTCTCTAGCTGCATCCATGTCATTGCAGATGGCAAGGTTTCGTTCTTTTTTATGGCTGAATAATACTCCGGTGTGTCTGTGTGTGTGTCTCTTTATCCGTTCATCTATCAGTGGGCACTTGGCTGCTTCTAGAATTTGACTATTGCAGGTAATGCTGCAGTAAACACTGGGGTCCATGTATCCCTTTGAATTAGTGTTTTTGTATTCTTTGAGTAAATACCCAGTAGTGGGATTGCTGGATTGTAGGGTAGTTCTATTTTTAACTTTTTGAGGAACCTCCATACTGTTTTTCAAGTGGCTGTACTTCCTTGCATTCCCACCGACAGAGCACGAGGGTTCCCCTTTCTCCACCCTCGCCAACACTCGTTTCTTGTGTTGTTGATTTTGGCCATTCTGCCAGGTGTGAAATGATAGCTCACTGTAGTTTTAATTTGCATTTTCCTTTTTTTTTTTTTTCCTAAAGATTTTATTTGAGAGGGAGAGAATGAGAGAGAGAGAGAGAGAGCACAAGAGGGGGGAGGTCAGAGGGAGAAGCAGACCCCCTGCTGAGCAGGGAGCCCAATGCAGGACTCGATCCTGGGACTCCAGGATCATGACCTGAGCCGAAGGCAGTCGCTTAACCCACTGAGCCACCCAGGTGCCCCTTGATTTGCATTTTCCTGATGATGAGTGATAATGAGCATCTTTTTATGAGTCTGTCTATTGGCCATCTGTATGTCTTCTTTGGAGAAATGTCTGTTCATGTCTTCTGCCCATTTTTTAATTGCATTGTTTGTTTTTTGGGTACTGAGTTATGTCGTTTTTTGTATATTTTGGATACTAACCCTCTACTGTATATGTCATTGGCAAATATCTTCTCCCATTCAGTAAGTCGTCTTTTAGTTTTGTTGATTGTTTCCTTCACTGGGCAGAAGCTTTTTATTTTGCTGCAGTCCCAGTAGTTTATTTTTGCTTTTGTTTCCCTTTCCGCGGGAGACCGATCTAGAAAAGTGTTGCCATGGCCGATGTCAGAGACATTACTCCAATTGCTCTCTTCTAGGAGTTTTATGGTTTCAGGTCTCACATTTAGGTCTTTCATCCATTTTGAGTTTATTTTTGGGCATAGTGTAAGACAGCGGTCCAGTTTCATTCTTTTGCAGATAGCTGTGCAGTTTTCCCAACACCATTGTTGAAGAGAGTGTCTTTTTGCTGGATGCTTTCCTGCTTTGTCAAAGGTTAATTGACATGAATTAACCTTAATACAGTTAGGTACAATCAGAATTACAAATGAAGTTTAAAATACTTACGTAAGGGAGAATTAAAAGGCCCATCTAGAAGTTAGGTAAAAAAGAGTTAGCACTAAGACACCGAGTCGCTAGGTTATATCCTCGCCTGCGTTCTCCCTTCTGCCCCTGATGTCTGACAGGCATCGGAGGTGAGGGTTGTGGAGAGGGTGTGCTTATGTTGGAAGAATGGAAAGCACTGAGGACGAGAAATAATGGAACGAATGAGTCTGAGAAAGATCAAGCAAGGATTCTCTGCTGGCTGCGGTTCCAGAAAGAAACTGAAGAAGTGGGGAAAGAAATTAAAATATAAATCATATTAATGAGCCTTAAAATTAAAAAAAATTATTTTAACAAGACTTATGTGGGAGGCGTTTGTATAACTTGAGGCTGGAGTAGGGGCCGTTGAGGGGATGGGACACTGGCTGGGCCGGGGCCGGGATCGGTGCGTACATTGTGTCCGTGTGCATAAATGTGCTCAGGAACACGCCTGGAAACTTGGAGGAATCAGCATAGGGAGAGGAATTAGGTTAATACTGAAGGAATATGGTCAGTTGAGTGAAAATGCAGAGGTAGAATTCAGTGGCATTTAAAGGGAGCATAAATGGTCGTAGGAAGGAAGAAGAAAGAACGTACGTGAGTATAAATATCGAATATGATCTAGCTAGTGAGTGTTAGTTCTGCCTGAAAATTCATCTGAAGATTACAAAGTAAGGGAGTTTGCCTTGCTCAGAGAGAGGCGAAGTGTTCTCTGTAAACGGTTATAAATTTCTTGGTTTTACATTTTCGTAATTATCCCTTAAGACATGTTTCTTTACCTTTTGAATTTTTATTAGGGGTTGTGCATTCACGATGGTACCTGGAAGTCTGCAGTTTATGGTTTTGCAGATCAGAGTAATTTGAAAAAACTGCGAAATGAGTCAAATCTGAAACCTGTCCCAATTGTTGGTTCAAAATTGAAAAGAAGGTATATTAACTTAAAATCTATTCTTTTTTTTTTTTTTAAGATTTTATTTATTTGAGAGAGAATGAGAGGGCATGAGCAGGGGGAGGGGCAGAAGAGAGAGGGAGAAGCAGACTCCTCGCTGAGCAGGGAGCCCGATGTGGGGCTCGATCCCAGGACACTGAGATCATGACCTGAGCCGAAGGCAGATGCCTAACCCACTGAGCCACCCAGGCGCCCCAAAATCTATTCTTTAGTATATCAGGTCTAAGTATATTGCTATTGATGTGGTTATTAATAAAGTCTGCCACTTCTTAGAAAAGCCTGAGACTGTTTTGTAGTGAACTCAGGATTGTCTGCCTAGCTAAATATAATATGACTAATATATTATCCTAAGCTTAAGTACTTCATATATAATAATATATTTGGATTCTGGAAGAAAATGAATTTTGTGCCTTTTTACTATCATTATCAAAATCAAACATCAGTTAAATTTTGTGCAGTAAAAGCACCATTTTAATAAGGGTGATGACCTTATATAGATTATTAATAGCACTTTCATGTGAAAACTTTTTTTTTTATGTGAGAACTCTAAACTCTTACTAGGGTTTGGCTGTTGCAATGGGCGTACTGTCTGGGGAGATGGATGGGGTCCAACACATCTGTCGAGGGCCCTTGGTGTGAGGAATACTGCTCTGTCCCACCCGTCACCCGTTTGCTGTAGGTGTGGGGAACACAGACACGTAGATAAATTTTAATTCAGAGCAGATCTGCCATCTTGATTGTCATTACTGCCTCAAGAAAAGCTACGTTTTTTATTCGGAAATTTGCGGAGTCATCTGTAAGTGGAGAAAATGCAGCATATTCTCGGTGTGTGGGTCTGTCTTGCAGGTGGCCGATTTCTTACTGCAGAGAACTGAACAGCTATTCCGTTCCTTTCTTGGGGTCGGACGTGTCTGTAGTGAAGCGGACTCAGCGCTACTTGCTCGAGAATTTAGAGCAGTCACCTGTAAGTGCATACGATTTAATTCTTAACGAAGAGTATACTGTTCATTATCGTGCTTGTATCTGTTTAAGGTAGGATATTTATGTTTACAAAGAAAAAAAAAAACAAAAGCAGGCTAAATAATGCAGGGCTCAGTTTCTGGAAGTGTAGAAATTTGTAGTGTAAAGCATTCTGCATTTTATGGGGGTGGAGATAGCGTCCCGCATAATTCAGACCTGGCAGCTGCATACCTTGTTAGTGAGACAGAACAAACCCACATTTAGTCCAGGGAGTGCTGGTGTCCTAACCACCCAGCAGCCCCTCCCGAGAGCTGTAGCTGCTGGGATACTGTGTTGCTCGTGAGATGTCTGGGTTCTCCCCTCCTTGTGACCTCCGACCTCTGGAGTAACATCTTATTCCTTTTGGTGTGGGAAGTGATTGCTCCCGCTTCTGAGACTTGAAGAGGAAACCGTGTTCCTCAAAAAGTTGAAAATAGAGCTACCCTACGACCCAGCAATAGCACTACTGGGTATTTACCCTAAAGATACAAATGTAGTGATCCGAAGGGGCACGTGTACCCGAATGTTTATAGCAGCAATGTCCGCAATAGCCAAACTATGGAAAGAGCCCAGATGTCCATTGACAGATGAATGGATAAAGAAGTTGTGGTATATATATACAATGGAATGTTACTCAGCCATCAAAAAGAATGAAATCTTGCCATTTGCAACAACGTGGATGAAACTAAAGGAATAAATCAATCAAGAGAAAGACAACTATCATATGATCTAGTATGTGGAAACAAAACAGAGGATCGTGGGGGAGGAGAGGAAAAAATGAAACAAGATGAAATCAGAGAGGGAGACAAACCATAAGGGACTCTTAATCATAGGAAACAAACTGAGGGCTGCTGGAGGGGAGGTGGGGGGGGCTGGGGTAACTGGGTGATGGGCAGTAAGGAGGGTATAAGGAGCACTGGGTATTATGTAAGGCGATGCATCACTGACCTCTACCTCTGAAACTGATAATATATGTTAATTAATTAAATTTAAATTAAAACATGAAAGAAGAAAAAAAGAAAGGACCAAAGCTAAAGCATGCCACAGGGGGGAAAAAAGAGGAAACTGTATCTCAATTTAAAAGATTATTTTCTCTTAGAAGAGGTTATAAGTAGAATCTGTATCTTATAATGTGTAATTACTACATTTAGGTACATTCTTGTGGGCTTTTTATGTTTGGATCACGGGGACTTTTGTGTTCAGTCAAGGAAGCGAATTACCATTTGGAACAATTTCTTGAAAAAATAGGCTCCCAATGTCTGGTTTCTGAACAAGCTTTTAGAACGTAACACATTCATAAAGTGGAAACTGCTTTTGCTCCCTATTTCTGGGCACAGAGGAAGTTCTGAGGAGCTTACGTTCGTGTATTAGGTAGTCTGCAGAAGTCAGGGGTAACACACTTGCCGTCCTCATCCAGGTCCAGTACGCCGCCTACGTGACCGTGGGAGGCATCACGTCCGTCATTAAGCTGATGTTTGCGGGACTTTTCTTTTTATTCTTTGTGAAGTTTGGCATTGGAAGGCA
>CM052893.1:2468048-2507338 GCA_028534135.1 Potos flavus | reverse complement strand
CCGCGGGGAGCCGTCGGCGCCCCCCCAACAGCGACAGCGACAGCGAGGGCGGCCCGAGGGTGGCCGTGAGGAATGCCTGCTCCTCTCTCGCTGGAACTTGGAACTTGAGCGCCATTTGCCGATCCTGTCGCTTTTCCTTAGCGACCCGTCCATCTCTCACGGGCTTTCCTCACCACCTGCCCCCCCACTCCCGCTTCACTGACGGAGTTGAGAACGTGGGTCGTGCGCGCCGCAGGGTCCTGCTTCCGACCGTGGCCGCCGCTCGGGGAAGGATTCCGGACAAGACGGATCCCGCCACTGTGCTCCTTAAAGATCAAGCCCTTCTTGTGTGGCAGGCGCGGGGCTCGGTGCGTTTCGTCGCATTTAGTCCCCCGCGGTCACGCACGCGAAGGTGTTAGCCACTTTGTCCAGCTGAGGAAGTCATCAGAGCCGGTGTTGTGTGCCCGCGTTCATCGGGCTGGAAGGCGGTGGAGCCGAGGGCCGCACCGGCAGGCTCGCCTCTCCTCCTGACTTCCTCGTGGTCCCCCCCCCCGGCCCTTCTCCCCCCGCCTGTCCTCATCTGTGCTCATGCCAGCCCAGAGAGGAGTCCTCGACCCTCCTTCCCCTGTGCCGCCCTCGCTAGAGTCCACGTTGGTCTTCATCCTGCTGAGAGCTTTGAATGCGGTGGGTCCCTATTCAGTCTGTTATCGCGGACATTACTGTCCTTGAACTACTCGCTCCCTTGGCTTCTGAGACCATCGCTCTCCCAAGTGTCCACTCTCTTCCTCTCCTCCGCCGTCCCGCACTTCTGAGGGTCCGCTTCCCTCCCACCGTCCCCGAGCCACCTCCGCAGTGTTCTCAGCAGACCCGCTGGGCCCTGCCGGCTACCTGCCCGCCTGTCCTCCCGGCACCTAGAGCTGGGTGTCCCCGGGGCGCTCGGAGTTGCGCGCATCACCATCTGAGCTGCTTTCCGCAGACGCTCCTCTTCCTCTGTTTCCCGTCTCGGTCGGTGGCGCTGTCACCGGCCCAGTCACGGATGTGGGCATCATTCTAGATTTTTCTCCAAACCCATCATACGCACCTCAGCTGAGGCTCTTGGCCCTCTCTCCTGTTCTTTTCCCTCTCTTCCCGAAATTGTGGGAAAATGCACATAACATGAAAGGTACCACCTTGACCGCTCTGAGTGCTCCGTGGTCCCAGCACCCTATTGTTACTCAGAACATTCGTTCTCGCGCATTCACCTTGGTCTGCGGCACGTCGTCTTACTGTGCAGCCCCAGCCGTCTGTCTCCAGGGCTTTTCCTCTCACACCACGGAAACTCTGCCCCCACTAAACTCGCCTTTCCCCTCTTCCCCCGCCCTTGGCCACCGTCGTTCCCCTCTCTGCCTCCAGGAGTGTGTCCGCTCAGACAGCATTTGTCCTTCTGTGACTGGCGTGTGTCACGGAGCACCGTACACACACACACACACCCACACCCACACCCATACACACCCATGCATACGTCCCCCGCCTCCATCCGTCCATCCTCCGTTTCCATTACGTGTTGGCTGCTTTGGTCCTGTGTCCTCAAACAGTTCCCTGAAACCGGCTTACCACACTCTGCTGCCACCACCAGCCCAGCTGTCCCTCGGGAGCTGCTCTTCCCAAGCTGCCGTCCGTCCGTCCGTCCGTCCGGAGTCCCCAGGCTAGGAACGCCCGTGCTGCACCCCTCTTCCTCGCGCTCCCCCAGCACCGGCCCGGCGTCAAAACTTGGTCTTCCAAGAATGGATTTTTGCCCGGTGCTTAAAGGATGATAGGATGTTCTGGCAGAATAGTGATGTTTTCATCTATTGAAAATGTCTCCTGTGAAGTAGGGTAGTAGGTTTTACCGTGTTCAGGGAGGAAATGGCATATTTATTAAATAAGGCCTTTGCTTGCTTGCTTCTCAGCTCGATGCCTCATCGTTTACACTGACGTTCTTTGGTCAAGGATACAGCCAAGGCTTTAGCCCCGAGAAGAACAAACCAAATATGAGAATTTGTACTCAGGTGAAAGGACCAGGTATTTCACATATGACTTAAGAACGCTGGGGAGTTTTATGTCGTCTTAAAGCATAAAGCAGTACCGCGAGGTTTTTTTTTTTCTTAAAGCGTCATTGTTTTAGAAATAAACTTGTACAAATTATTTTATTAAATAATTAAATCAATACATTAGTTAATAATTTAATTATTTATTAAATAATTCTCCCAGCAGTTACGTGAAGTTAGTCCTATTTTTTATCCTCATTTATATATATATGTATGAATAAATTATTCTGTTAAAGGAAGGATTGAAATTGTTACAAACTTTATTAGTAATTCGGAGTGGCATATTTTCATATTAATAAGAGAAGGGGCTGGTTGACATTTATTCTCATATTCAAGGATCACTTTAAAGCAGTGAAGTTTTAACATAAAGTTGGGGGCCAAGTGAACACGCTGACATTGTTTGTAAAATGTGTGTGTCCGTGTGCGTTTTTCTGGCGAGAGTAAAGGCTTTTGATGGGTGGTTGAAAGGATCTGTCACCCAAAAAAATTCAAGAACTTTTGGTATGAATTTGACAGAACTCTACAGAGACAGTCCTACTTGTGAATTCTAGTATAATTATCATTCAATTACCATCACCTCTGATAGATCAGAGGGGGTCTGTTTTGCAGTTTCAATCAAGCCAGATGGCAAACATGTCTTTGTATATTGCCTTCTTCTTAGATTCCCACCAGGCTTTTTAAGATAAATTCACCATATTTTTATGATTTGGCAGAATTGTAAACACTAAAGTTTCGCTTGGTTGTAGACTTCTTTTAAAGCTACTTCTTCCTAAAGTTGGACTTCTTTTAATTTACTCAGTTTTTCTTTTTTTTTTTTTTTTTTACTCAGTTGTTTTTCTTAAAGAAATGGAATCTTTTTTTAAGCGGAGCCTGGTGTGTGAATAGAGAAACAAGGAACTAGGCTCGTTAGCTTCAGTTGCTGCCCGGGGGCCGCGCAGGGGGCTCCGTGTGCCGCCGGCCCAGCCGCTGCCGACTTCGAGTCTGTGCCTCGTGTCCTCCTCTGTAAAATGGGGATTAAATAATAGGACTAACTTCATGTAATTGCTGGGAGAATGAAGGGTGGTTAATAAAATTAAAGCACTTACTAACAGATCCTAACTTAGCACTATGCGAATATTGATAGTTTTACGTGAACAGAGTATTCATTGAGAAAATTCTGTATACCTGGAGTTAGGTATCAGATTGACCCTTTGATTTTCGGGTGTCGTCGAATGCATACTTCATTAACGGTTTTCTTCGATCACCTGTCTTCTGCAGAGGCCGGCTACGTGGCCACCTCCATAGCCATGGTCCAGGCAGCCATGACTCTTCTAAACGATATCTCGGATCTTCCGAAGACGTGAGTCTGGTTTTCTTCTAATTCGAAGATGTCGTTTTCATCTACGTTATATTTTAGCTTATTTTGATTCAGTTTTCAGACATTGGGTCTGCACATAAGCATTTACAGTACCTTTGATCCAAATAGAGGGGCAAATTAAAATTGTGAGGAAGACAGTTTCTTACTGGCCTCTGAGAACAATGCAAAGAGACATGAGAGGAGACAGAGAAGTTCCAGAGTTACGGAGGCTGGCTTTCCTTCCGGTAAAAATAGCGCAGGGCGGGCGTCAGCTACCCCAGAAAGGTCCCTGTTGTTAAGTAGTCTTATCAGGAGCCTCTGGTCAGTGATGCTGGCAGCCAGCCGGCCGCGGGGAGGCCCGAGGCCAGGTGTGGGCGGATGCTCGGCATCCTGGCCCCGTGATATCGGGGGGACTCAGTCACTGGAGCACTTAGCTGCCACTGTGGAAGTAGGCCGACTTTGCAGTCCGCGGCCCGCAGGCTTAGAAACAAACGTAGCCCTGACCTGAAACAATATTGAGCAACAAACATAAAAATGGTATAAAGTGAAGCCTAATTAAATTTTTCCAAATAATTCTATGGTTGACCCCCTGCATAGTCGAAAACCAACTCCCCCCCAGGTTTAACTAATAGCTTATCGTTGACATAGATACTATGTACTATTTTCTTATAATAAAGTAAGCTAGAGAAAGGAAAATGTTAAATCGTAAGGGAAAATACATTTATAGTCCTGTAAAAAAGTCACATCTAAGTGGACCCATGCAGTGCAAACGCATATTGTTCGAGTCAGCTGTATACCCTTTGCAAATATTTAGCGTTTTATAAATGTTAGTCACTAGATTTAAAGAAACTTCTTTTTCGTCTACTTTAAGTCTCATTTATGTTGCCTAAATTTATTTCACTCTGGTCCCTTTTCATCCTCCTGAGTCTGAGGACTGCCTTTCCCGACAGCAGCAGTCCCTTAGGTCGATGACCCTGAGTGTCCCCCTCGGACACTCGGCCACTCGGCAGGCCACGGAGACGGTCTCCCTGGGAGCTGAGCCCTTCTGGATGGGTCTGCTGGGTCCTAGTTTCTTCCCAGCTCACAGTTCCTTTGCTCATTTGGCCGATTTCAAGAAAGGAACCCAAACTAGTCCGTGATGGAACGAAGGTTTTCCTGAGTTCTCTGCATGGCTTGATGGCCAGGCCTCCGGCGAGTCACACCCCCAGAGGAGAGGGCTAGCGCTTGCTTCAGCCCAGGTGTGACCTTGTTCTCGTCTTACAGGGGTGGGGTCTTCACCCCCGGAGCGGCCTTCTCCAGAACAAAGTTGATCGACAGACTCAACCAACGAGGCATTGAATTTAGTGTCGTCAGCAGCTCTGAAGTCTAAACAGTTGAAGAATTACCTGAAGGCGTAAAATGCATGAATTAACGGCTTTTTTTAATTTGAAATTTGAAATTCTTCTATATCCTGTCTGACTGTATGTGAAAAAGATTGTCACATCTAAAATATGTACACATTAAAAGCAGGAAATTGTACTAGCTTATCCTAAATTTCCAATCTTAGCCGATTTTGTGATTTTATTGCTTGTGAGAGAGAACTAATCTTTGACTTTTTCATTGAAGAATTCATGGTCAGTTTTTAAACGTGAGCTGGCAGATCAGAGGGTGGGGTGGGGGTCTCTGGCTGTGCTGCTGACCGATAAGGCTCCGGATGAGGCGCTCCGGCTGGTGGTTCCGGGAGGGGGGACCGCCACTCTCCCTCTTGCTGTGATGTTGACCGGGACCTCACCTTCTACTGGGTTTCTCTACATACTCTTCGGGCCTTTGCCAAATGAAACTGCATTTTTTGCTATTAGCCTAGCTTTTCACCCATCGACACTGATTTTTTGACTATTGCCTAAGTTGAATAATAAAGGGTTGTCACTTGAACGGTGGTTTGTGTTTGGACCTGCCTAGGTATTCGAGTTGGGGGGTCGCCTGGGTACTGCTAGTAATTGGCCCGTCGCTTCTTTTCCCCTGTTTTGTCCCTGCGATTGGTTTTAACGATCTAGCTGGCCGGTTTCTGTTGATTTTCGCTGCCTGCTCAGAATTGTTCTCTAATTTATTTTTTGTATTTTAACTAGGTTTTCCAGGGAAGCCCTAAAATAAGGCAAAGGACTTTTTCTTTTATAATAAGCATGTAACAAATGCATACATTGTCTTCTGTGCCATTCATGACATAAAGAGGACGGCCACTGCCTTTATGAAATTGCTACTCTTCAGCGAGAAGCAGGGCACGGACAGGAACCTGACTCGTGTGGAGGGACCCTTCTGCGCAGCCTGTACTGAGCGGGGCCCGAACTTGAAGAGGGAGGTTTGTGGTGGTGGTGCTGGGGTCTCGCCCGCCCTCTGCCCGGCCTGGCTGGGTTTAGAGGTGCATTTGGGGGTAGTGGGCGCGGCCGCAGGCTGCGTCAGTGATCTTCACAGCTCGGTGGCGTGTGCCGAGTGGCTCTAGGTGGACACTGGTGTGAATACAACTGTGTACAAGTGTGTCTCCAGATTTCCCCTGTAACCTGCAAGGCTCCTTTAGCTGCTCCTCTGCCGAAAGTATACATTCCTCCTGCAGTTATTTCTGCAAATCGTTAGAGAACTTTGAGGCTCAGTCCAAGGGGTAGAAGCCTTTCCAGGTTCCTGGGGCCTCCCTGCTGGTCTGCCTCGAGGACAGGCTCTTGGGGACTCCATGCGGCCTTGCAGACCCCGGCCCGCCCCTGTCCCCACGCAGAGCTCCACGCTCGGGCTGCAAGCTTTCCCCTTATTTTTTAGTTGATGTGTGTACTAGTCTCGCACCTGAGCTGCAGGGAAAACCCAAGCTTCCCTGATAAGCCGTTGGGGCCCATTATTAAGCAGAAATCACCAGATTCCTCGCCTTTCTAGCTAGCCTGTCCTGCCAGTGGAGTCTCGGTGTCCTCCCGTTCCTCCCCCTAACATCACTCTTTAGGGAGCAAAGACTGGGCCTGTTTCCTCCGCCCTGCTTTCTTATTCGAATCAGCCCCCACCCCACCCCCAACCCTTCTGCCCTCTCCAGCAGGAATGCCCTCTCCAGAGGCAGCCCCCGCTCCCTCACAGAGGCCTGGACAGGCCCTGTTCATTGACCCTTTCACGCCTCCACCTGGAGACCACTGAGCCGAACTCACGGAAGTGTCAAAAAGGACGGGAGCTGCACGTGTGGCTCGCGGAACCTCGGCGTGAGGACCCCGGCCAGCCGGCTCAGGGGCTCTCTGCAGTCTTTCCCAGAGCCCCCCGTGCCCGGTGGCCCTCAGCGGAGCCCCGGCAGGCAGCTCCGTGTGGAATCGAGACCGCCTGGGCCGGACTGACCCCCGGCAGACGGCGCCCTCGGCCCCCGCACCCGCCCCGCTCGGGCCCCACGGCGCACGCTGCTTGCGCGGGACAGTTCGCAGATGGACTCACCCCGAGGCCGAGTTAGCAGAGCTAGAGTGTCAGATCTGTCCCGGGCAAGGATGCAAAATGGGGGGCTTGAAACCACCGTTTGTCTCTAGGTCTGACAGCAAGAAATTGATCAAAACAGCTTTATTTGAACTCAAACTGTTTAAAGATACCAATGCTTCTCAATCGCTTCAGTGTGCCAGGCCCTGTTCTAAGTGCTTTATAGTCTTTTATATACTTTTAAAGATTTTATTTGTTTGAGAGACAGAGTGAGAGCACAAGCAGAGGGAGGGGCAGAGGGAGAAGCAGCCCCTTCCCCCAGCAGGGAGCCCGACCTGGGGCTCGATCCCAGGACCCCGGGATCAAGACCTGAGCCCAAGGCAGACGCCCAACTAACGGAGCCCTCAGTATTTATCCTGCTAGTTAACCATCAGCAGTCAGTGCTGTTGTCATTCCCCTGTATTAAGGAACCAGAGGCTTCGCGAGGGGAAGGCACTTGCCTCCAGCTGCAGCGGGGAAGTGACTGATTCGACGGGACTGAGCCCGAGACAGTCTTGTCCCAGCTCACCTTCGCCCCGGATGTGGGTTCATTTTTACAGGATTTGAAATCAAACCGAAGGACAGAAACCGTCCGAGAAACAGGTTGGGTTCGTTGCGTGCCCGGCTCAGCTGCCGGCCGAGGGCATCAAGCCCGCGGGCCGCACAGGCGAGCTCCGGGCGCCGCGCAGGTGTTGGGGGTCGGCGGCCCGCACTAGCCAGGGTGCAGCGAGCCCGCTCTCTTCTCTCGCACTATGCGAGCCACGTCGCTTTTCAGCCTCCACAAGCTGGACTCGAGCAGCTCCCCAAAGTCCTTTAGCCTTTGCGACTGTTGGTGCACAAACGGTCGAAGCAATCCGTCGTCATCCTGAAAATAAAGGGGAAAAAAGGACAGTAGCCTCACGGGAAGAGAGTGAAAACGCGTGCGGGCGTGAGTGGGGTGCCAGGAAGTTCTCCCGGCGCGGCGGCGGCGGCTGAGAGCTGCTGGCGGACACGCGGTGAGTCCCCCAGGGGCGCCCCGGCCCCAGGAAGGCGCTGCTAACGGGGAGCCGTGCTGAGCCGGCGCCAGTTTCTCCGGTTGGAAGGATCTCCATTCCCCCAATACTGGTCTGCGAGGACCGTGTGGGGCTGGGGGTTCTCCCGTGGGTGCGGGAGGCTGGGCTGCCGTGTCCCCCGCCCCAGGGAAGCAGGTGCCGGAGAAGAGGCTGCAGGGGTGCGGGCTGGAGGGGGACGGTGCTGAGACGGGTGCGGGCACCCCGCCGGTCCCCGCGGGTCCTCTGGGTTTCTGCCTCCCGGATCACCCGTGACACGGCTGCTAGATACCTTGGCCATCTCCTCCAATGTGTTTTCTGACCACGACTTTCTCTTAAAGGCAGTTGTTGATGTATTCTCAATGAGAAGCAATACAAACAGACTGTGGCTTCTCTTTAGCTTTTCACCTGAAAGCGTTTCTTTCTTTTTTATTGTGAGATAAACACACAAACAAGTACCTGTAATGTGTTAAAGTGAATACACCTGCCCCAGAAAGCGCCTGCCTCTCGAGCCCCTCCCGGTCCCCCCCTTCCCCGCCCCCAGGCAGCCCGGCTCATGGTAAGCATTGACTTGCCGCCTGGAATGCAGCCCGAAACAGTCTGTTTTGCCTGTTTCTTGACCATTTACGGCATCCTACTGGGTGGTAGGATTGTGACTTCCAGGTCAGCTCGGTCGGGGCTGAGACGCCCCGCGTGGCGTGTGGCCGGGGGCTGGAGTTTGTTTGCACAGCAGGACGCTGTTCCACGGCGAGGAGGGTTCGGTACTTTCCCCGCCTTCCCTGGGCATGCACTGGGACCTTCCAGTTTGGGGCTGCTTCGGGGGCAGAGGGGACACGGTATGAACAGCCGCAGGTGAGGGTTTCCGTGGGGTTTTTCAGCCGGTTTCTCATTGAACCTCAGAATAGGAAATGATCTGCGTGACTGTTTTCTCCGTTCTCTCAAGAATGGTGTATATAGCGAGTACCGTTCTGGACACGTAGGAGAGAAATGAATTCATTCCACACGTTGAATGTCTCACGAGATGGTTCTCAAACTTCAGTTTAAGGCAGAGCCACCCGGAGGGCTGGTAAAAGCACAGACTCGGGGGCCGCACACCAGGGGTTTGGTTCAGGAGGGCTGGCAGGGACCCCGGCTTTGTATTCCCAAGCCCCCCGATGATTCTGGAGCTGCCGGCCGGGGACCACACTTTGAGAACCTCTGCTTCGGGGCACTGGGGCCGAATCCTCTGCAGGACCAGCAGAGTCTCTGGAGGAGAGTGGCAGGCTTCTGGGGAAGGTGTAGCTTCAACTTTTATAGGGTATATGGCAAAAAAATGTTTTAAGTTTTAAGTGGTCGTTCCGATTTCCGTTCTTTCCAGACCATCGCCGCAACTCGGGCTTTTGAGACTTTTAAATTTTGCCAGTACGGTTGGGTTTATGATACTGTTTCAGGTAGTGTTTCCTAAACTTGTAATGACATTAAGCACTTTTTAAAATATATTTATTGACTTTTTTGGTTTCTTTTGTGAAGTTCTTGTTTAGGTTTTTTTGACCTTTTTTTTTTTTCCCCCCTGCTGGGCTGTTTCTCTTTTTCAGTGTAGTTCCCTACTCTGGATATTAGTTCATTATATGTTAAATGTGTTGTAAATAATCCTTCCGAACTTCTTTTGGCTTTATTTGGGTGTCAGGGCCCAAGTTTACCATATTAACGTAGGAGCGTCCATCGGTGTTTTTCCCGTCACATCCCATTGTGAGCTCGTGGTCGTGTCTAGGCTCTTACCTTCCACGACTGGGTCCTCAGTTGTCACCGGAAAGTGATTTCTGGGAATCTTCATAGGTAAGACTCCAGTTTCGTTTTTCCTTGTATGTATTCTTAATTCTAGCACCGTTCGTTGAAAAATCCATCCTCGCCGTGACCATCGCGTCTCCTCATTGGTCATCTATCAAGTCCCCAGTCTTGAGTGAATCTATTTCTGGGCCTTCTGTTCTTTTCGTTTGGTCACCTTATATGATCGGGGCCGAGACGTTACCATCTGTTACAGTAGCATTGAAACAGACCTTGGTGTCGGGGCGGCCAGGCTTCCTATGGTGTTTTGGGGTCTTGGTCTTGGCCCTTCTTCGCTTTTGGGATTCCATCTAAATTACAGAATCATCTTGTCAGACCCCATTGCATTTGATTGGGATTACACGGAATCTCAGGGAGGTGGGACAGATTTACAAGAACAAATCTTCCCAACCGTGCAGACATGCCATGTTTCATCCTTTATTTACGTCTGAACATCTCTCAAGTGAGTTTTAAAATGCTCTCCATAGAAGTCCATAGTTTTATTAGTTGTAAGCCTGAGTACTTTATATATTGGATGCAGTTATAAATGGCATCTTTTATACAAGGCAGTTCTGTTTGATGCTGTTATATTCAAATGCAGTTAATTTTTAAATACTGATTTTCTTTCCAGCAACTTTGTAATTCTATTAGTTAATTTCTAGAGTCTTCTGGATTTTTAATTTACAGAAACATGTCATCTGGGAATAAAAGCAGAGGCAGCCTGGGGTAATAGGAAGGATATAGACTGTGGAGTGCCCCTGGCTGGGTTTGGAGTTTTGGCCTGCTACTCAACTAGTTGTGTATCTTCACACAAGTTACTTAACCCTTCTTGTGCCTCAGGCCCCTGAACTGTAAAATAAGGCTAATCCTAGTTCCTACTGCATCGGGTTGTTGTAGAATTGAGTTAGTAACTCTAAAGCACTTAGTAAATACTGTAGAGATACGTACTATTGTTCCTATGACTTTTTTTCCCCTCTTCAATCTTTCTACCTTGTATTTCTTGCCTTGTGGCGCTGGCTAGAGCCTCAAGTCCAGTGGGAAACAGAAGTAAAGATGGGTGGCATCTCGGACTTCTTCTTGATGCAAAAAGGACAGCATCCAGGATTCGCCACTCAGCCTCACGCTTGCTCTGGGTTTAAGATGGCCTTTATCAAATTCAGGAATGCACATTTTATTCCTAATGTGCTAAGAGTTTTTATCACGGTAAGATGCTGAATTTTATCACATGCTTTTTCTGAATCTATTGAAGTAATCATGGTTTTTCTCCCAAAGTATCTTATTTGGTTTATAACAATAAGCCCAGTTTGCATTTCGGGGATACTCTGCTAATCACAAAGTCAAGGAATGGCCCATACCCGGAAGCAGCCGGATGTCCCACCGGAATAAAAAAGCGAGAGCAAAGATGGCTGCCCAGGAGAGCCGTGGCCACTCCGTTCGGGCCTCCACCCCTGCGTCTGCTTAAACACACCCCCCTCCCCAAGCTGACGCAGTGCAGTTCCCTCAAATGCCTGAAGTTAATGGAGAAAGTTTCCTTTGGCTCCCGGGCTTCTGGTTACTTACGGGAGGTTTATAATGTCTCAGTCTGAGAAACTGTCCTCTCGCCGCGTTCATGCTTTGGTAGAAGACCTTCAGGGCCGTGGCCAGCTCTCTGTCAGAGCCGGCTCGCTGGGCGGACGCTTGGTGGCTCGCTCTGGCTGCGGGCGTCGGGGCGACCGTCAGGGCGTCTGAAGGCGTATGTGCTGAGGTAGCGAGAAAAGATAGTATTTGTTTAACCGTCTGTTCCTCCAAGTGTCTGTGTTTGTATTTTGGCGGCATTTCCCAGCTGCATTTATTGAGCACCTAGTGAGACCCCTCCAAAGAAATCTTACCCGGCAGAAGGGGAAAAAAAATTCTGCATTTTTTTTATGAAACAAGATCTAGGTCAACTCGTTAAAAAGTAAATTTCTTAAGAGGGACGCCTGGGTGGCTCAGTGGGTTAAAGCCTCTGCCTTCGGCTCAGGTCATGGTCTCAGGGTCCTGGGATCGAGCCCCGCCTCGGGCTCTCTGCTCAGCAGGGAGCCTGCTTCCCCCTCTCTCTCTGCCTGCCTCTCTGCCTACTTGTGATCTCTCTCTGTCAAATAAATAAATAAAATCTTTAAAAAAAAAAAAGTGAATTTCTTAGAAATGCAAATACAGCTCTGAGATGTAGGAGTTTGGAAAGTAAACAACCAAGTCTCAGGTTGCCTCTCACCTGGTTGAGCAGAAGCAGCTTTCTCGAGTGAGTGTTTGAGCAGCACATTTTCCTCTCTCAAGGCTCTGTTAACGTTTCTGAGAAGTTCCGTCTCCTGTTCTAACTTGAGTAACTTCATGTAAAGTTCTGATATCTGATTGGAGGTGGTCTACAAAAAACACATCCGTTTAGCCTTTTGCTGGATAATTTGTGTACCTTTTGGGCCTGGCAATTTTTACCACCGGGGGACAACTACATGGGGGTGAGAAGGGGTGGGGAGCAGGGTTTAAAACTCTCAAACACAGGAGGAAATCGAGAAAACACTCATTAAGTGGAAGGAACACTCATGATCCCTAAACGGCTGTCCCCGGGGATTTCTTTGTCATCTCCCTTGTCTACTTGAATGCCACCTAAATGTGCACACCTGGCCTGTATCCACGACTGTGGAAATTTTCTTGGTGTCCACCATGATGTGGCCTTCGCTTGTGACCATGAGGTCCGGCTGAGAGCAGCTCAGTTGGGCACAGCCTTCTGCAATGTGGGGGAGACACCCTCAAGGAAGGAAACCTCTCCGCTGTCTGTCCCCAGTGTCACGTGAAGAGATTTAAGCCGTATAATCACCTGTGGACTAGAGCCCAGGGACCCAGGAGAAGATGGGTCTTGGCTGTTAAGACCCTGACCCCCACCCTCCTCCCTCCGTCCCTCAGCAGCCCCAGGTACACTGACGTGATATCTGATGGAAGAATGCATCACGCCAAAGGGGCGGTAAGCGGGGTACCTTGAAGACCCCACAAATCGACAATGAGCGCATTGGTTTGTAAATAGTTCAGAAACTCCTGAGATGCATTTAAGGCTGTAAATTGGACAGTTTCTTCTATTTGGGGATTCACAGTTTTCCATACAGGCTTCGTATAGAAAGTGCTTGAAAGATCATAAATTCTGTACCTGAGGAAAGAACAGCAAACGTGATTTAAAACCAGAAGGGACACATTTATAAAGAAAAGGACCACATGAGCCCAAGAACGATGGCCTGCGTGGGTCAATCGATCCAAGATGACCAGTAACTTGGCACTTGTCGTGAGCGCCACCCCAATGTCTCAGCTACTTACTGTGAGAAGCATCGCGACATGCACAGTATTATGTGTCTAACAAAAAGGAAATGGATAAACACTTCGATAAATACTTTCTACCTCAATAATCTAAAAGTGTTCATTTTCCGTGTGAGGGGGTGGTCTGGTTTTTGTCCTTCAAAGCTTCCCTTGATCGATTAAAATCTTTTCAGCCTAATTAAGCCCATCTGGCACTTCCGCCATATTGCCATACAGTCCAGCTCCAAATAAAAATAAAAAGCCCAGACTATTCCATGTAGATAATACGGCTTTCCTGGATATTCTATCTGACAATTAAAACCTCTGACTCCTGCTTCAATCACTCCTCTCAGCACCGGGGCTCACAGTCCAGCAACCAGGAAGGACGTGGGGCTTCCATTAAACAGACGGGGAGATACTCATGTGGGGCTGAGCAAGGAGAAGCTGAAGACGATTTCACGATACACTGTCTTTGACCCTTGAGGCAAGACTCCCTCCCACCAGGGCCCCCGAGGGGGGTGGTGTGTGCACACGGCCCCGCGGGGCAGGCCGGTACCCCATCTGGACGCCCCGCTCCGCGTCCTCCTTGAGCCACTTGATGCCGAGACACCGCACGAGGCCAATCTGGAAATCCATCCTCTTGCCCAGCAGCTCCGAAGGGTCCAGCACCACGTCCTCGTCACCGCGTGCTCTGCAAACAGAGGAGGAGAACATGGACCACGGGTTAGCCGGGGCCTGCAAGTTTGCCAACCAGTTTGGACCGCTTTCCCACCGGGGCCGTCCCTCTCGCCAAGCTCACACAGACCAAAGCCTAGAAACTAGAATGCTGCCGTATGAACTTGCTGTGAGAGATCAGCCATCCAGCTGCCCAGAAGCCCGAGGTGGCCCAGGGACCAGAAAGTTCCGTAGAGTCCCAGGAAAGACAGTGAGTCGATGGTCGGCGTGGTCCCTGGGTCCCAGGACCTTGCAGTCCTCTCGCCCCCTTCCTGAGCCTGTTGTCTCTGCAAGCTGCTGTGGGTGCCCAAGGGGACTGAGCCCCCAGACCAGAGCCCCAGACGGCCCGCCTCTTCGCTTAGGATTGCTAAGAGACTTGGGCTTTTGTGAAAACTGCCTGAACTGCCTCCGGCCTGAAGAGAGAAACAGGAGGCTTCCCGGAAGGAGGCGGAGAGACGATACAACAGAGTTAAAGCAAAGCCCATCCCCACGGAAGGTCGAATAACCACCAGAATGAGGCCAGGTTGGGGAACAAAGGCACCTCGGTGTCTACCTTGAGAAAAGGAACAGAAAAAAAAAAAAAATGATTGGAGCCTATAGCCGGGATGGAGGAGGGATGAGCTGGCAAACCAGGTTCTGGAATATTCCAGGCCAGCCGCTTTGGCCGCCATGGCAAGAATCCGATTTGATTTGGATTGGCCAAGTCGCGGTTGACTGAGCTCCTCGGGGCACCACGCTGAGCACCTCCCGGGAGAACCCCGGCGTGCTGTGAGCTCTCTGCCGGGCAGAGCCGAGAGCCGGGAGAAGGGGCCACCCACCGTCCCGCCGGGGAGCAGGGCGTCCCGTGGGCGTGCAGCACGGCCTCCTCCGTGCCGTCGCAGTTGAGGAACTCCACCTGCTCCTCGAGCTTCATGCAGTAGGCGAGGGGCTGGAGCCAGACGTGAGCCGAGCCCAGGTGCACGGCCTCGACGGGATCACAGAACGGGTCATCTTCCTGAGCCACGCGGCCGTCTTCCCCCTCTAGCAGGCGCTGGTAAAGTTCCTCCATTAGGAACTTCCTATTGATAAACTTGGCTTTCGACCAGATCCACACCTGGAAACACATAGGCGAGTCACTGGCGTCCGAGTTCCCCTGCGCGCGGTGGGTCCCCGGGTTTCTCGCTCACGCGGCCTGGGCTCGGGGCACCCAGGACCGTCCCCCGCTCTCCACAGACTTCGCCCGCCTTCGTGCCTGACCCGGCAACTCAGCATTCCTTGAGCTGCTGCAGCTGAGCAACTCAGAGGGCATGATGAAGAGTGTAGACGACAGGCCCTCCCAGGAGAGATGCAGGTTTGAGGCTCGCGGTTCGGGCAGAACGGCCCTCCGAGGATGTCCGTGTCCCAGTGTCTGGAACCTGCCTGCGTGTTACCTCAGGGGGCAAAGGGAAGTCGTAGCAGGTGGAATCAAGTCTGCTTATCAGCTGACCTTAAAATAGGGAGAGTCGCTTGGATCGGCCACGTGAGCCCCGTGTAACCCCACGGACCTTAAATGTGGAAGGAGGAGGCAGAAGACACGGTCGGAGAGGCCGGGCGCCGAAGCTGGGTCAGGGAGATGCCACGTGGCTGACTTTGGAAATGGAGCTTGATGGCCGTGAGCCTGGGAAAGGGCAGGCGGGGGGAGGGGCGGGGGGGCGGGGGGGGCTCTAGAACCTTGAAGAAGCAAGGAAACAGATTGCCCTCAAGCCTCCAGAAAGCAAAACAGGTCTGCCAGCCCTTTGCTTTTCACACAGGGAGGCCCGGGCTGGGCCTCCAGGCTACAGAACGAGAAGGTGACGAACGTGTGAGCTCACGCCCCCGAGAGAGCCTGCCCCTGCCTGTCCCCTCCCTGGGTGAGGGACACGGCTGCTGAGAGGACACCAGCGTAAGCTGCAGAGTGGTTGGGGGGGGCATGCAAGTGAGATGGAACGTTCTGGACCATAATGTCACATCAGAAGTGGTTACCAGGTAAACCGAGCAATTCCTTGTCCGAGCAACGTGGAAACACTGCCAGAAACTAACGAATAAATCATTCTCTGCGTGTTACATGTCTTCAAAAGAAAGCACATCCTCCAGACCCTAAAAGACCTCTTTCTTTTCTTGTCTGCCTCAAGAACCGTGAGGCACAGCCCTGTCCGCGCGCCGAGGAGGCTCCGCGGGACCGGCGGGGGTGACCGTGGGCACAGACGTCCCGGCTGGAGTGGCCCGGGAGCTCCTGAAAAGTGAGCGCGGCCGGCCTCGCCGGTGCAGAAGGCCTCCCTCTCCCACCGTGGTCCACGCAGTCTGGGGTGAAGTCTGCAAGACCAGCCACCCAAAAAGGGCCGAGTGGGTCTCTCCACACTGCTGCTCTGCCCCAGGCTGCTCTTTGAGCCCTCGGAACCAGACCCGCGGAGCGTCCCCAGAAGCACCGCCTTACCGAGAACATTCCAGGCGGGCTCCCGGGGAAAGAGGACCTTCTTTCAAGGAAAGGTCACTGATACTTTCAAAAGGTGAAAATGGACAGCCTTGAAGATGACAGATCAGTAAGATTAGCCTCTGGGAGAAAAGACAATTAGAAACAAAAATCGCCATAAAACCCTTAGCGCACAGCCCCTGACGAGGGAGCCGAGCCCCAGAGCGGGGACGCTCTCCCCGAGGACACGCTTAACCACAAGATGGAAAAACATGGCTTCGCCTTCCATGTCTGGCCGGCGCAGCCCGTGCGATTCAGGTAACCTTCCTGCTAATAACAGAAGAGGCTGAATAAAGTGTTTTCAAATCCCCTTAAACCGTAATAAACGACAAGCCATGAAACATAGAATCACATGAAACAGTTTTTAAAAATTAAAGATTGCCTTAAAACAAGGTCTCACAAGATGGCAGGACACCGCCAACCCCAACGCGGGGGGCGGGCCCGGCCCCAGAGAGGCATGCGGAATGTCGGATCACCAAAGCTTCTGTCCTCACGGCACCTTCCAGAAAACACAAACAAAAGCAGAATCACACACACACTGAGGATTCGGCTCCGCAGGCCTCGCGGGACATGGTGCGGAAGTCCGGGTTGACCCCCAGGGTGGGGGTTCTCACACCAAGACCCCCCGAGAGCCACACAGGGGGGTGCGCGGGGGGTCGGCGTCAAGCCTGCTGCTCTGGACTGAATGTTCGGTCCCCCGAAATCCATAGGTTGAAACCTAACCCTGGGTGTGAGGGGATGAGGAAGCGGCGCCTATGGGAGGTGACTGCCCCTGAGGGTGGACCCCTCCTGAGTGGAGTCAGCGCCCTGACGGAGGAGGCCCCAGAGCCCCCCAGGCCCCGAACGCCACGCGAGGCCCCGGCGAGAAGGGGTCCACTCTGACCGGTGAAGCCATCCCTCACCCGACACCAGGGCTGCCTGTGCCACGGTCTTGGGCTACCAGCCTCCAGAGCGGCGAGAGAGAGAGATGTGTGACGTGAAGGGACGGGGGACACGTCTCCCCTCTCTCCTCACCCCAGGGGGTGCAGAGGAGGCCACGGCAGCGCTGGTCAGAGGGAGAGGCCGAGAAGAGCCGGAAAATGTCTCAGGAGTTGGGGCCGCAGGCTGGCCTGGCTCAGGTGGGCTCCCGGGGCCCTCCTGGCCGGGGGGCCCAGTGACCTCGAGCCGTGACCCTGTGACCCCGGCTCCCGGCAGAAAGCACACGCACAGGCCCTGAGTGTCCATTTATAGCTCTTTCCCTGTGGCATGTCACAATTTTAAGAAGATCTCGACAACTTTGGGGGACCGAGCGGAAGGGGGAGCCCCGGAGAAGGACCAGCGCGTTGTTCGGTAAAGTGGATCACACAGTGACGGCTGGTCCCCCCGCCAGCGGCACGTTTGCCGACTCTGGCCGCCCACCCAGACGCCCCGGAACATTCGGGGCTCGTCCCGGGAGACGGGCTGAGGAGAGCGCGTCAGGCTGCAGCCAGAGGTCTGGGGGTTGCTCCGAAGGCAGAAATACACGTAATGGATGCCAGAAGAGCGCCCCTGTCTCTTCTGTTGGGCAGAGGGGAAGGCAAGGGGTCTTAGGTACCTGAAGGGGACCCTCCTGCCAGTGAGCAAAGGCAACCATGGGAATGGATCAGCCACGGCCTTTTCTGGAATCTTAGCCGGCGTGCAGATTTTCTCATTTCTCCAGATGGGCAGCCTCTCTGTCTGTCTCGCTCGCTCACACACAGACCCGACCGTCCGTTGGCTAAACTCTCAGGCTCCCTTCTGGAATTCAAGCCTTCAAGTCATGTTAAAAATAGGGCACATGGTGGCTCAGTGGGTTAAGCCTCTGCCTTCGGCTCGGGTCATGATCTCAGGGTCCTGGGATCGAGCCCCGCATCGGGCTCTCTGCTCAGCGGGGAGCCTGCTTCCCCCTCTCTCTCTGCCTGCCTCTCTGCCTACTTGTGATCTCTCTCTCTCTGTCAAATAAATAAATAAAAATGGAAAAAAAAATTGACGGGAAGTGCTCGGTGCTGGTGGTTGGGATAATCCCAGGACTTGGTGCCGTGAGGGAGAGAGGCCTGGGAGGGAACCACAGAGGAGGGGCCCTCTGTCCCCAGACTCTGTCCCCAGAGTCCCATCTCACACTCAGAGCAGGGTCTCCACAGGCTGTAGAGGTCGAACCGACCTCTGTCCCTGGGAGAACACCTCAGAAACCCCATCCCCAGAGACGTCCTCACCTCGTGAGTCCTTTGGTGGGTCACCTTCACCACGACCTCTTTCTGTAGGTCGTAGCCCCTGGAGTCTGAAGACGCTAAATTCTTCACCTTCAGTTCCATTCTGAGTCCCTGGTAAGAGAAACACTTTGCCCTGAGTCAGCCTGCTTCCCTCAGCCCACACCGTCCCTGCCCTGTCTCTCCCTTTTTCTGACCCTCCCGAAGTGTGTAAGTCTCTTGCAAGTTTCCTGAGGACTGGGGTCCTGTGTCACCAGGGGCCAACCCCCACTCAGGTCCTCTCTGGCATAGAAAGCTTCGGGGTGCCGGACCCAGAGAACCCCCGCTGAGGGCAATCTGGGATGGGGTGGGGTGGTGGGCAGGCATTGGTCTGGGGTCCTGGGCTCTGGGGCCCTGGTGGCCGTGGTGGCCTCGGTGGCCAGAGGCGGAAGGAATGGCGCTAACAGCTGGGACGGGTGGGTTCTGGGTATTGACCTGGGCTCTGTCACTGGCTCACGGTGGCGTCCCGGGTCCTGACCCCGCCAGACCCCCCTTTCCCCATCCATGCCACAGAGCCAGCCGTGGCGGTGGCGTGAGGGGCTGTGGACCGTGTTCCCCGGGCCCCTTCCTGGACCGGGTGCCGCACCGTCTCCCAGCTCTGACCTTCTCCAGCTCTTCGCCCATTTGATTCGCTTCCACCACCAGCGGCATCAGTTTGACGTAGTCCTGGAACACGGCCAGCACGCTGGGGTCTGCGTTCCCGTCCCCGCGGCCCGCAGCCCCTAGGAAGACAGCACAGTGCCCCTGAGCGCTGGCCACCTGTTCGGGGACACTCGTCAGCCACGAGGGAATTCATATGCTCGCTCATTTGTTTGATTGTTCGTCAAATGTCTGCATTTTAAAATTACAAGCATGTAATTAAAAAAAACAAAACAAAAACCAGGGACACCTGGGTGACTCAGTTGGTGAAGCGTCTGCCTTCGGCTCAGGTCATGGTCTCAGGGTCCTGGGATCAAGTCCCGCATCGGGCTCCCTGCTCGGCGGGGAGTCTGCTTCTCCCTCTGCCCCTCCCCCCACTCATGCACGCTCTCTCTTTCGCTCTCAAATAAAATCTTTAAAAAAATCAAAACACAACAAAATCAAGTAAGTGTGGAGAAAAACCACCACCTGACTCTCTCTTAAATGCCTACTCATCTCGACCCATGAATCGCAGCAGCATCTCAACAGGAAGCTCCCCGCCTCTGGTTCCCATTCGTGGTCTCGGGGTCCTTGACCAAGGTGGCTGCAGACTGTCCCAGGAGGAGGGTGGGGAGCGTAAAACATGGTTGGCTACACGAAGGTCTGGGGATTCCTCTCGAAGCTGCCGCTGGCCCGGCGGGTAACCTGTTCTTTCTTCCGTTCCTTGGGCGGCTTGCAGCTGGGGGTCCTGGAGATGGGGGACGGCCAGCCCCCCTGCCTCACCCAGGCTTACGCTGCCTTGTGTCAGGGACTCTCGGCTCTTTAGGGATTTCCTGCCCGCGGTCCACACCGTGCCCTGCGGTGGCCCTGAGGTCTGGGTCCCCAGAACTGTCCCCGGGCTGCGTCGTTGAGGACCCACAGTCTTCACAGACGCCGAGTGCTTTCCGCCCGGGGTCTGGGGGTGTTACATCTCGTTGCGCCGCTAGCCCTGGGCTGGGGTAGCAGGCGGGCAGGGGTAAATGGAGGATGTAGCTCGGTGCTCCAGAGCCTTGTTCGTGTGGGTCAGAAACTGCAGCAGCATAGGGGGAAGGAGGTGAATTTCACTTCCGTTTATTTTGCAATTGGGAGGAATATACTCCGGTGTAGGGGAAAGGGAGAGACTGTCGGGCACGCACGTTGGTGCATCCCCGTGCCCCTCACCCACGGTTTTCAGGCAAGTTCAGGCAAGCTTGTGTGCTCCAGAAAAGGGTCGGCCCGGCCCGTATGAGCCGATCCTCCGCCCGGGGGCCCAGCGCAGCACGAAGCTCTCCGCAGAGGGCCAGCTCGCTCAGGCTCCGGGAGAGCCCCGAGCAAAGCCACCCCGGGCCTGGGTGTGGGAGACGGGAAAGGGCTCCGGAGCCTCCCCGATGCAAGGAAGCACACCGTCAGAGCTTCAAATGCTCTAGACTTTGAGGAATCCGACTATTGCTGGGGGGTGGCAGGCAGGTTGAGAGCAGAAGAAACATCCTAGACTCGGAAACCCAGGGCTGGATTATCTCTAGCAAGGCAGGATCCCCAGGACTAAGAACCACATCTAGCACATAGTAGGAGCTCAGCTAACGCTTATTGAATGAAGGAAGATACAAATAAATGGATGAATAAGAGGGAAAAAAAAATCCCAGATAGAGCTGAGAGTCTCACACGGATAAATAGATAATAATCAAGTAAAGCAATAAGTAAAATTTTAAGTGTGATAAGTGTGAGGAAGGAAATAGAGTTACGTAAGAAAGAGTAACTAGATGAGACCAACAAAAGGGGAAGATCTATCTGAAAGGTAAGTTCAGCAATCAACTGAAAGCTGTGAGTTGAAAGCTGAGAATGAGCAGAAGCGAAGCGGCAAAGAAAAAACAAAGCAACAAGTGCAAAGGCCCTGAGGCAGAACAGGGCTGGGTGTGTGCTCCAGGTGCAGCAGAGAGGCCAGGAAGTTTCAAGGCAAGTAAGGAGAGCGTGGTGTGAGATGAGGCCGCGGTGGACCATACAGGGCCTTCAAGGCCGTGGTAAGGAGTTCGGATTTTCTTACACTGAGAAGTTGATGAATAGTTTTCAGCCCGAGAGTAACAGGCAAGAGAAAATGGTGGCTTACACAGACATGGCAGCGCAAGCAGATGGAAGAAAGGTGGACTGGATCGCCAGCGAGGGAAAGGAGGAGGCTTAGGTTTGGGGCTCAGCAGTTCGCAATGTGGTAAGTCCTGGGTATGAAAATAGAGCGCAGTGAGTGGTTGAGACATCCGTGGGACATGCAGGCAGAGCGATCGAGAAGGCAGCTGGATGGAGACACCAAGTAGAGAGCAGAGCTGCTGAGGGCCGTTTCCATAAGATGGCGCTGAGCACCGCTCGAGGCGGGATGAGGACCCGGGGGAACATCCATCTGGAGAAGAGCCCCAAGGTCCAAGCTCAACATGGCTCCGATGAGGGGGAGCCAGGAAAGGGGATGTGGCAGAACCAGCCTGGAAGGAAGCCAAGAGGGCATATTGTTCCAAGAGGAAAAGAGTTCACAGGGGAGCGTACTCAGTGGTGCAAAACGTCGCCGAGACCTCGGTGAGATGGGTGTGGACAGGTGCCTACAGCTCTAGAACACAGAGTGCACAGCGTCTAGGAATGGCCAGGAAGGAGGCCAGCCCGGAAGAGGCCAGGGCGTGCCTGGGAGATGAGAAAGTGGGAATAGCTGACTAGTTTTCTATCAAAGGGAACAAAAAGCAATATGGCGGTAGCTAAAGGGGGATGTGGGTCAAGGTAGGGTTTTGCTTATTTTTATGGTGGAAGATAGCGGAGCATGTTTGTGTGATGGGAACGACCCACGGAGAGCATTCGATGGTGGAGGGGAGGGGACCCTGCAGGGACAAATGCTTAAGGTGCTGGGGTGGGGGTACGCCTGGGTGGCTCAGCCAGTTAAGCGTGTGCCTTCGGCTCAGGTCATGATCTCGGGGTTTGGGACGGAGTCCCGTGTGGGGCTCCCTGCTCATCGTGGAGTCTGCTTCTCCCTCTCCCTCTGCTCCCAGGGCAGGGAATCCAGAGGACAGATGGAGAAAAATGGGACATAAATATTATATTAAAAGTTTTCCGCACCAAGGGAAAACTAGACTAACCCCCGGGGCTTTGAACTAGAATTGGAGGTTACCCCTGGGAACTCATGGTTTTGTGGCTATAGACCAAGCTATCCGTATGGCTGTGGGAGAGGTACCTCTGTCTGTGCATAGAGATATAGCCATTTATCGATGCAGCGGTCCGCACACCTGGCCCCAGATCTTGATTTATAAATGCTATTCTCAACCAAAAGGAATCAGGATGCTGGGAGAAGTGCCCGACTCCAGTGCTGGGACTGTGAGCCTGCCGATGAACCAGAACGTGTTCTGCCAGGAAGGAAACTAGTGTTCAAAGAACGATGGGGACACGTCAGGAAGACACAGAAGTCTGCTTAGGGACTCCTCCGGACCATACCTAGGACGGTTTGCGCATCAAAATAAACCCTGAAAGCAACAGATTGAAACCCATTGTGCAAAACTAGATTCCGTGAATTCATATTGACATAAATAAGTGAATAAACAAATAAAGAGAGACTATTTCTTCCTTACGGTGGATTTTTTTTTTTCAAATAAATGCAGAAGAAAGCGTGCAGCTAGAGATTCACCATTTGACAAAAATCATCATCATAATCCGAGCAAGAATGATCAAAGGACGATAAAACTAGTGGAGGAAAGTACGACAAGGTGTAGAGTGTCTACATATCAAAGCCTCTCCTCACAAAATATTAATTAAAAAGATAGTAACTTCACAGTGGAGAAACTGGGCAGCCACCAAAAAGACGAATTAAGGAGCATTATACGATACAGCTGGCCTTTACCCTTTAAAAATGTCAAGGTCACGAAAGACAAAGACCTTTACCAGGTTTAAGGAGACCAGAGAGACATGACAACTGAATGTGGTCTTTACTTAAATGTTGGACTTGGATTTGTTGTTGTAAAGGACACTATTGACACAGTTAAACATGCGTCAAGTTTGTAGTGCAACTTAATCTCAAATGATTCAGAAAAAATTTATATATATGTATTTAAAGACGATATATATGCATATTTACGTATATACATACATGCACAGATCTATGATCAAGTGTAGTAAATGTTGACACAGGAACTCGGGTGTATGAGAGTCCTATGCACGACTCTTGAAACTTTTCTATATGTCTCAAGAAATTGCTTCAAAATTGAGAATCGCCCACACAGTGCTTCCCCGCCGTGGCAAGAGGCTCCGGAGAAGGGGGTCGGGGGGTTGGCAGAGCGTGTCCAGGCACTGAGAACAGGCGGAGTGGCCACGACGCAGTGGGAATCGTGTCGGAGAGCCACACGGAGGCTGGTCGGGAGCAAGGGAAACTCTCAAGAAAAACCTCCGGAACGTGGAAATAAGGCCAAAGGGATGACTGTCCTTTAAATGTCCTAGCAGAGCCTTGTGTAGGGATTCTGATCCCCTAGGGGGATGTCCCAGTGTCTACTCACTAAACAACTGATTGGGGCCCTGACCCCCCTTTGGAGTCACAAATCCACTTAAATTTTGACTCCCCCAAAACAAACCTACTAGTAACATATTGTTGGCCACAAGACTCACCAATAAGCAGTTGATTAACACGTATTTTGTCTGTTCTATGTGTTCTTACAATAAAGTACACTAGAGAGAAGAAAATTCTAAGAGAAAAATACATTTACAGAACTATGCTGCATTTATTAAAAAAAAAAATGCACGTATAAGTGGGCCCATGCCATCGAAACTCATGTTGTTCAACGGTCAACCGGGTATACCCCTCTCTTCTCTACTCCATTTATTAAAGAAGCAGTTTAACGAATTAAATCTTACATGCCCTTGGGGCACCTGGGTGGCTCAGTCGGTTAAGCCTCTGCCTTCGGCTCAGGTGGTCATGATCTCAGGGTCCTGGGATCGAGCCTCGCATCGGGCTCTCTGCTCAGCGGGGAGCCTGCTTCCCCCTCTCTCTCCGCCTGCCTCTCTGCCTACTTGTGATCTCTCTCTCTCTGTCAAACAAATAAATAAAATCTTTAAGGAAAAAAAAAATCTTACATGCCCTTGTTCTACATATATATGGAAATCCTATTTGAACCTTCCAAACATTGCCCTTTGAAACAGTGAATGATTACTTTGTTAAGGGAGGCAGGAGAGCACGCAGCGAAAGCAGTTGCTTTCCGATCAGTGTGCAGAAGATGCTGGGAAGGCAGGGCCGGGGCTGCTCACCGAGCTTGTCCACGCTCACTCCCTCTGCAGCCGCTCTCTCCAGCTGGAAAAAGTCATAGTCGAACCTGCTCAAGTCTTCGTTGCCTCGCTCTGAAGGAAACCCAATGTAGAGGTAGCCGCTGTTGGATCCCAAGATAAGGCGGTCCTGGGGAGGAGACAGGGGGCTCAGGGGAAGAAGGGTGGAGAGCGGGGGTGTGGGACCAGCTTGCTCCTGGGGAGGCCAAGGCCCCAAGCCCAGTCAGGCTGTGTTAAATCACAAGACCTTCACGAGTTCCCCGGACAGGGAAGAGACCCATGAACGGGGAGGAAGAGGTTGGCATCTTGCTTTTGTGTGCATGCTTTCATTTATTTCTTCTGTATCCCACACCGAGCTCCGACCCGGGAATCCCCGTGGGGACCAAACAGAGCTGGGTCCTCCCCTCTAGGACTGTATAGACGAATAGTGTAATAGCCTGAGAGAGAGGCTTGAATGAAAGGGGGTGCTCCTGCAGAAGGGACCGGGGATCAGAGCGGTCCTCTCCCAAGGTCACTATTTAAGCTAAGACGTCGGGGGTGGTAAGTTGCAGCACGGCAGGGAAGGCTGCTGCTAACCAGAGCCTGGGATGTTCCGAACGATCCAGAGAAGGTCGGCGTGACCTTCGTGCAGAGCAGTGAGGCTGGAGGAGGCGGGGAGATGGGGCAGCTCACGCGGGTGTCCGAAAGTGTGGTCACTGAAGATTTCCAGGATGGCGTGGTCAAATAGCTTGTCTAGAAGGTTCTCTGTGGCTACGGTGTGGGAAATGGGTTGAAGAGGGGATTGGGCCGCAGGGAGGCTGGGGAGGGTCCCTGACGTGCTGGGGACTCAGGCTGGGGCGTGGGGGGGAGATGGAGAGCCCAGGCCCTGCGAGGTGCTGCTTTTTAAGAAGTCTAAGATATCATAAAGTGTTAGAGCTGGAAAGCGTCTTGGTGAAGTTTTGGTTCGTTCCTCTCTGTTTTAGAGATGAAGTCCAGAGAAGTGAAGTGACTTGCCCAAGCACACACAGCAAATTACTAGCAGCTCTCCCAACCTAAGCCGTGACCATGTCCACCGTGACACCGTAGCAGAAGGACACGGGGCGGTTGGTGCCCAGTGCCCCCTCAGCCCTCGCCACAGTGGGAGCCGGGGCACCTGTCGAGAAGCCGCTCTCCTAGCTCCCGGTGGGGAGGGGGGCACTTAAGGAATTCTGTGACCAGGCAGGAAAGGTTACCAGGTGCTGCAGCTTCGTCTTGGTCATGATGGGCACCCCATTAACGACGACTTTGCATTTGCCGTGTGGCGTGACCGTCACTGTCTCATCCAGGTTGGTGAAGGAAGCGTGCTTATCTGAAATTCTAAAAAGACCAGAGTTTGGCTAAGAAGCCACAGTAGCGATGACTTTAGCGAACAGTTCTGGTCGTTTGCCCTCTTTCCTGCTTCCGTAAGACCTCCGGGGGCAAAGATGTCTCTGAAGGGATGCTGGGGCAGGCGACTCATAATGACTGATAATAACTTGCGTACCCCAGAGAAGTTTAGATCCATTTCTGGGTCTTATTATACAAACCCAGCTAAAGACTTGGGGAACAATGTCAGAGGTATCAGATTGGCTGCCCCTGAGATATTATCTGTGTGCCCTGAATGACCAGCTTCTTAACTGTTCTAGAATGTTCTAGACTCCTCGGCTGTCATGGGACATTCTGGGTGTCGAGACACATGCCCACCCATATCGCTTGTTTGCTCGGGGGCCAGGGATGCTGTGGGAAAGTTTTTAACCCCGGCTCGTCTGGAGTTCGGCCATTTATAGACCTGGAAAGGGCGAGGAGGGGGGTCCCCAGGACGAGTCAGCAGAAGGGACCTGGGGGCTCGCGCGGCAGGGTCGGCACAGGCCCCCTCTCCTCCTCTCCCTGCACTTGGGCTCGGGAGGGCTGAGGTACATAAGAGCCGATTGAGCCTGCTGGCTGGAAATCCGTGGGCAGGCCACGGACGTAGGGGACAGCTGCGAGGTCAGGGGGACCGCCGTAGGGGGCAGTGGGGCCCCACCTCAAAGGCTGGGCTTTCTCTCAGACAGGTCGGAGGGAGGGCTCCGAGCACAGAGATCTGAGGATGCTGTCGCTTTGGTGGTCAAGACCACAAAAGACGTGAGCCACTGGAGGCAGGACTCATCTACTTGCTTCCCCTCGTGCAGAATTCTCATCAGCGTCTAGCCGCCGGCCTTCGCCTCTCTCCCCACATCGGAGCGGAGGAGACAAGCGGAGGGCAGCAGCAGGGATTTCAGGGAGAGCTTGAAAGCCCTTACGAGGCTTTCTTCCCCGAGCCCTGGAGTGGATCGCGAGGACACTCTGGTACTTTCTTCTTCGGGGTCGTCCATCCGGCTTTGTGGCCTGGCCCGGCAACGACCAGACCAACATTGAGACTCCCCGTGGGCTGACTGGTCACAGCTCTCGCCTGCTGGACAAGATGGCTCTCGTAGACTTACCCCAAACCCTGAAGAAGGATGGCATTCGACGGCGCCCGACCAGCGTCACATGAGCCTTGAAAAGAAGGAGGATAATCGGTCTTCCAAGTTCGTCAGGATTTGACCTTGAGGGGGGATTGTGTCGCACATTTAGGCGAGGATCCTGCAAGGGGGTTTTGCCGCTAGGATTTTCAGCCAGAAGTCCTCGGACGCCACCCTGCCTTAGGGATAATTGTCTTACCTTCTGCCCTTTTTTGGGGGGATTCCTAACTTTTTTCAAATTCCCCCTTGTTGGTGGGAATTCTGGGGGAAGAAACTATTGCATCTGGGCCGTGGGAGATGTGCCGAAGCCTGGCCTCCAGGTCCTGGTCTGTGAAGCTGTCCCTGTCGTGTCCTGCCCGACAGGGCCCCGAGCCCCACGCCGGCCCTCCTGGGGGGCTGCCCCCCACTTCCATCCCGCGCGAACCCTCTCCTGTCCTGGGGTGCGCATAGGGCCAGGGTGCGGAAAGCCAGACGTTACTACAATACCGATGCCATTTTCCAAAGTTTGAATAGATTAAAAAAAAATGTGATATACACATACTTTACTCAGCCTTAAAAAGAGGGAAGGAGATCTGACACCTGCTACAACATAAATGAACCTCAAGGACATTATGCCAAGTGAAACATACTCGTCACAAAAGGACAGCGATGATACGATTCCAATTACACGGGGCGCCTAGAACAGCCCTAAGTGCAGGGGCCAGGGGAGGGGCGCAGGGAGTTGTTGAATGGGGACAGAGTTTCGGTTTGGGGAGAGGGAAGGTTCTGGAGATGGATCGGGGCTGATGGATGTACAGCGCTGTGAACGCACTAAGGTCCCTGAACCGCGTACTTGACAATAGTCAGCATGATGAGCTCTGAGGTTGCATATATTTACCACGAAAAGAGAGATTCAAAAGGCACAGAAACATGCTCGCAGAGCAGGAAGCAGGGGCAGGTGCGGAGTGAGGGGGGGGGCAGGGGGAGGCGAGTACCGGCCTGAATGAAGTGCTTGAGAACGCCCGTGAGCTGCGGGTCCTCGTTGATGTTGAGGAGGTGAGGGAAGGTCTCGGTCATCTGCCGCTCCTGGAGGAGACACAGAGAGGTCCCAGGGCTCGCTCGCTCCGGGGAGTGTCCCCTTCCTGTCCTAGCCGCTTCGCCCCAAAGCCATTTGTCCACACATCCTGTCAAATCGCCCAGTAAAGCGAATCCAGACGAGAGAGGCCGAGCGGGGCTGGGGGCCTCCACTGAGCAGGGCTGAGACCCTTGGCAGGTCGGGGGCCTGAGTTCATCTGGACGGGACTGTTGCAAAGCGTAGCCAGTCTCCAGCTCTGCTGCCCCTTCCCGGCTGCCCTGCATCGGCCCCTTCCGCCCTGACTTCTCCCCCCTGCCCTGCACCCCCCTCCCCGCACCCCTACCATCCCCAGGCCCCAGGCGGCTGCTTCCCCGTCCCATCCTTTCCTTGTCCCCTTCCGTAAGCCTGTTCCCCTACATCTCATGCTCCCCTCCTGGTCATCAGATGCTGATGACAAATGTGACCTGTGGTAGGACTCTCCGGGCCACCTGAAGGCGGTTCATCCCTGAGTACAGTGCTGACCGGTCTTGGCCTACTAGAGGATCGATAGACCTGGGCTGTGCGGGGAAGGCCCAAGGAAAGCTTTTAAATCTTGAAATTCGGATACCGAGTAAGGAGGGTGAGATCCTTTTCCGTTGTTACTGTCCACACCGCTGGAATCCTTGGGCCCTGACTCGGCCTGGCCTCCTGGTGCTGCAGGACCCGCCCCCCCCCAACAACTGCGCTCCCCGGGCCCGAGGCTCACCTCTATTTCAGGCTTCGAGAGCCTTTCAGAAGCCCGCTGGACCTCCGCCACCGCTCCCCAAGTGCTCCGTGTGTGGTCCCTGACTTGGGGTTCGTGCACAGCCTGTGACTTTGGGGGGCTGGGTCACGGCGGGAGTGTGCTGTGGATGGGGACTAAGAGGGCATCTCCCTGACCCGCGCGTCGCAGCCCACTTGGGGTCTGATACCGGCAGCGAATTCCAGGCTAGACACTTGGGGTCAGGGGCGTCATAGACAGGTCACGGTCCTCAAATGATCCGCAAACTGTAATTATGGACAGCCTTGAATCTACCCTCAGCCTCAGTCATCAAGCCTCTTGGCTCGCTTCCCTCTCGTCCCTGCCCATAGCATAAATGTAAGTCACTGTCACATCCCCCATCCTACACGCTCGCTGAAACCAAAGCCACCCCTATTATCCACCTGACTGCAGCCCAGGCGGCCGTGCACGTCTGGGAACGGGGTGAGGCTCCCCGCCAGGGCCTGACCTCCGCAGGTGGAGGCAGGGAGGCTCACCTGGGCGATGGCCAGGTACTGCTGCTGCCACTCCTCCCGAGCCTCCTGCAGCTTGCGTGCCCAGGTCGCCGGGCCCGTCTGCGGCCTGGGCCCCTGTTCTGCCAGCAGGCAGGCCGGCCGCTCTGGAATGGGGAGGGGGGAGGGAGGCAATTTCAGCAACGGGTGTGCAATGTCAAGGGCGAGGAGCAGAATAACTAATAACCAGCTGGGGCACCGTGAGCTCTTCTGCTGCCCCCAGAGATTACTGGTGCAGGTTGGGGTGCTGCTACTAAGGTTCCCGGAGAGTTGAACATCATTTAACTGCATGAGGCCATCAGTAGAATCCAGGTCAGATGGCCACCGTGCAATTCTGGGAAGGAAAGAGTAGTCTCGGGAGAAACCATGGCTTCGGAACAAAAATGGCAGTAAAAATGAGACTGAAAATGACCCTCCAGGAAGGGCAGGGTTATTATTTCTTACAACTGCACGCGAATCTGTGTTTACCTCAAAATAAAATGCGTTTCTCCAGGACCAGAGCCAAAATGTCCCCGGAGGCTGCCCTGGCCGGGGCTAGGGCTCCAGCGATTCCAAGCAAGTGTTCCCCCCACTCCAAGCCCCATGCTGAGCCTGCAGCCGGTCCCACCCTCCGTCCTGCTCCCGGCCTTCTTGTTGCTGGCCTGGACCCAGACTCAGTTTACCTGCCATCCTGGAATTTCCATGTGCGAGCAGTACTTTGCTGTTCTCTGCCTTTGACTCTCTCGTCAGCGTTGAGGTGTTGACCACGGCTTTGTTCTGGATCTTTTTAGCCCTTCCATGTACAAAGATGAACACACACTGAGGCCCCGGGCCCCTTTGCAGAGCACTGGCCAGAAAGGGGCGGAGCCAACACATTACTGACTTGCTCTGCATCTGAAATTCGAGCTTGACTAGGGATCCTGGGGTTTGATTGGCTAACTCTGGCCACCTTATTCCTTTCACTGAGGAAGGAAAGGGTCTCTAAGGCTTGGCCCCCAAGACACACGACCCCGTGGCAGAGCCGGGCTCAGAGCCCAGGACTTTTGGCCACTGTTTTCTCCTCCCTCCGCATCACATCGTCTCTCGCGTGAAATCTGCTGGCAACAGATTTGCATCTGGTGAGCGGAGAGACAAAGCCGACCCAAAGACCTGAGCTCGCAGTGCGGATGCTGGAAGAAACGTCTAACGCTGTGACACGGTCTCGAGGCTGCACCGTGCAGGGAGATGCTAGTCTGGGTCCTTGCGATGCGAGGCTCCCTCCCGACGAGGGGCCACTACCGGGTGGGACAGTAACAAGTACTGTTTTGAGCAGCCGCCCCGTGTCAGGCATGGCTCATGCCAGCTCTCTTGGGTTCTTCACCCCGACTGATGAGAAATCACCTCCCTCGATAGGCGATGCGGCTGAGGAGGGATGGGGAGGCCCAGAATCCCAAGGTCCCATCTGAACCCAACAGGTGGGTCTCGGTGGGGGCTTGTCAGTGGCTGCCACGCGAAAGGGAAGGAGGAGGGGTGCTGCTTAGAGGCTCCCTCGCCCTGTACCCTCATCTTTCTTGAAAGGGTCCGGAGAAGCAGGATCCAGACGCCTGCCTCGAAAAGCAGGAACCTGTCTGGGTTGCAGCCTCCTGCCCGGGCTAAGGGTGTAGACTTGCTCCCCGGCCCCGTTGGACAGAAGGAACCTGGCGATGATGGCCCCTCCCTGGGGGGAGATGCCGATGACCGCCAGGCCTACTCTGAAGAGGATCGTCTGTGTGCGTGGGGCCTGGAGAAATGAGAACGAGCCCAGGGGAAAGCCGGGGAGCTGGAGAGTGGGCGCCAGCCCGGGGAGTCGCCTCCCACGTTGTTAGCATAAAAGTCCCCTACCTGCCGCTCCGGGCTCCCGCGGGCCACGTGACAAGGGGAGAAATGTATGAATGGCCTTGTCATTTGGCAGGAAAATACAGGGAGACCGATGTCAATCACATCGGGATTGGCTTCAGCCCTCCCCCATCGGTTTGAGCCCCCGGTGCCTCTCCCAGGCAGAGCCGGAGAGGAGGGCCCCGGGTCCCCAGGAAGCATTCTGTCCTGCCTCCTCCAGGACATCTTCCCCAGCTGCTAACCCGTCGGGTAGAAGGGTACGGGAAGAATCTGGCAGATTCGGAACCAGGAGCCACGAGGGATAGTAAATACTCATACCCCTACCTTTCCGCATATCTTAGTGTGGACAAAGTTTCTTCGTAGCAGAGGTCAGCCGGGCTTATAGCTGCGATCTGTAAAAAAAAAAAAAAATAGCCCTTTCAGCTTGTGCGATTTTAGAGGGGTTCGTTGCAGTAGCTAACATTCATAGACTCTCTTGTAATTTACAGTATTGTTCAAGCTTCGCAACTCGGAAAACACATGCGACCCACATTTACAGTCTATGCCGACCCCACAAATACCCTCCCCCAACACACACAAACACAAGCACAGGACACAAATTCCCAACACACACAGCAACACTGTCGAGGGAAAACTGTTAGCAGAGCCACTTCAGAAATAAAGCAAAGGACGCGTGAGGATACTTGTGCCGGAAATAGGATCGGAGCACAGAGGACCAAGCTCTTGCATGCTGGCTTTGCAGATGCTCTTCGAGCGACCCCCAACCTCCTCCCAACCACATCTTTCTCTGTAAAGGCGTCGTAGCTCCCGAGTCAGGACCTTACCCTGCAGACCCGCAAGTCCGCCAGTGTTTGCACACACCGGCTCGGACCCCTTACACTTGACTTTGCAGTCTAACATTCCGAGCATCTTACGGTCCTCGGGGGATGTTCCCACTGAGGCCCACGGGCAGACAGACAACCAGAAAATCTTAATGTTTTCAAATGCTTAGGCAAGGCTCAGTGATAGAGAACAAGGATGTCTTCTGCCGTGAACTTTGGAGAGTGTGCACAGAACCGGCCGGGCAGTGAGAATATCTCTCCCAACCGGGAGGGCAGGCAGGAGGAGAGCAGAGTTGGCCCGGCTTTGTTCCTTCCCACACCTGACGCCAGAGAGAATCCCGATTTTAACACATTCTCCATTCGTACCCACTTGGCCAGCATTCAATAGTAAGGCTCTGGAGTTTCCGCTAAGCTGACACAGCTCAGCTCCTCTCCAGCTTAAACACCTGCCTTGTGTCACATGGTCACACGCGGTCAAACTGATTTCCAGTCCTGCCCTGAAATGCCCCCGATCTAGAATAGCACGGCCGTCTCAGTGTGATTTGAAAACTCGTATGTTTTTTCTGGATAATGTCAGTAATGTTCCGTGTAGAGAACCTGAAAACTACAGAAGAGAATGAATAAAAAACAAAAATGAGCAATATTTGAACATTGCAGTAGAAAGATTTCCAGGAGTCACGAGCGAGGTAGGAATGCGCTACATAAATGCAGAGTGTGACGTCACAGTACACAGAGCATAAGGGTAACAGGAACAGTGAAGACAACAGCAACCGCTACGTCGGTCTCACATGCTGTAAGAAAGTCACTTTACCAAAGCGGTTCTGCTGTTCCCGCCCAGAGCTGGCTGGAGAAGTTTGGTCAGGACAGAATCTCTGTAGGGAACGTGCAAGACTCTCTTCCCTGTGGCTGCGTCGGCCAGAGCACTGAACGAAAAAGGAAATACAAAACAACAGATTAAAAAAGAAATAGGTCGAGAAGAAATCTGCCTCCCGGGGAATAAGTCAGAAACACCCCTCTGATCCCATCTTTGAGCCCATAAACTTGAGACTTGACTCTAAGTAATATCCGTTAGTTGAGACACCTTCTTTACGAGGATGCTGCCGCAAGATGGCGGCCCCCATGGGCCACTGGCTCCCTCTCTGAGCTCAACCCTGACGGAGAGACCATGACAGACAGGGGGAAGCCTAGATCTGAGGAACAAACACGCTAAATCTTGTGAGGAAAACCTGAGGAGCCTGCAGGCTGTTGTAAATCTATGTATAAAGAAGAGTTTCAGTCTGAGGAAGAGGGGGCCAGCTAGAGGTGTAAAGGCCAGAATGGGGAAAGGGGTTAAGTTCTCTTCTTGCTTTTCTCTCATTCTGCCCTCAGAGGAGCCCATAAAGTTAGGGCCCTCCTGTGACAAGGCACTAGAGAAAGCGTGAATAAGCAAATGTGCCAGTCCCCACCCCACTCCAGGGGACTGCAGACATGGCGGTGTTGTCCCTGACCGGAGCGGGAAGGAGGAGGGAGGCAATCCCATGGATGGGAAATTATAATCACAAACCGTGACAAGGAATTTATAGAGTGAATCTAGCAGATTGGAGAAAGAAACAAATGATCTTCTAGGAAGAAAGAAATACAGTAACTGAAATGAAAAATGGACAGGTTTAACAGCAAGTTAGACACTGCTATAACTGGAATTAGTGAACTAGATAGTTTTCAAAAGAGATGAACTGGATTGCAGCCCAGAGACACCCAGAGATGGGAAACAAGCGAGGAAGGTTATGAGTCTTGGAGGACAGGGCGAGAAGATTTAAATGGTCTAATCGAGGTTCCGGAAGAGAAGAGAGAAAATAAATGGGCACAGACAGTGCGTGAGAAGTACTGGCTGAGAACTTTCCAGTCCTGAAAATCACTAATCTACAGAGCTATGGAAGCCAGGGAATTCCAAGCAGAATAAATAAATTCACACTCCAGTGCAACATAATGAAATTGGAGAACATCAAAACAAAAGAGCTTAAAAGCAGCTAGGGGGAGGGACGTCTGGGTGGCTTAGTCGGTTGAGCATCTGCCTTCAGTTGGGGTCATGATCCCAGGGTGCTGGGATCGAGTCCCACATCAGGCTTTTTGCTCAGCAGGAAGCCCACTTCTCCCTCTGCCTGCTGTTCCCCCTGCTTGTGCTCTCTCTCTCTGACGTAATAAATAAAATCTTAAAAAAAAAAAAAAAAAAGCAGCTGGGGGAAAGATAGATTGTCTTCAAGCAAATAGCAATTAGACCACCAGCAGAAAACAGAAGACCGTAACCTTAATGAGCTGAAAGAAAATACTGCACATCTGGAATTATATACCCAGCAAAATTACCTTTCAAGAATGAGGTGAAATAACCACTTTTCAACCAAACAAAACCAGAATTTGCCATCAGCAGGTGGTCACTGAAGGAAATTCTACAAAATATACTTCCACCAGGAGGAAATCGATCTTTGCCGCTCGGAGGTTTAAGAAGGCATGAATAGTTTAAAAAATGAACACTGTGTAAAATAGAAATAATAATCTCTTTGGGGGTAAAGAAGAATAGAATTAACATACATACCAACAATCGCAACTGTAGGATGGAGATCCTTGTATTATTCAGGAAGAGGATGAAGCATTTATTAATATTTAGACTTTGACCAGTTGAACAGATTAAAAAGTCAAATAAAATATATTGAATTTTGGTCTATGACAGAGGTAGCACAGAAAATCCACTGGGGAAAGGAGGGACTATTCAACAAGTATCACTGGAAAATTTGGTAATCTGTAAGGAAAAAATAACGAAAAGGACGCCTACCTTACACCACGTAGAGATGTCAGCTCCAGATGGATAGGAAATTAAGCAAAATGTAGGGAGATGATTTTTGGATTCTACTTTTCTTAAGACACAGGAAGTGCAAAACAAAAACCATTACTGTGATTTCTGCTTATCAACAGATACCTTAAAGTGAAAAGACAAGCTACCTGCTGGGGAAAGATATTTATTATATACCCGAGGAAAAAGTAATACGAAATATGTAAAGAATGCCTAAAAATCAATAAAAAGACAGTAACTGAATAGACTAACAGGTAAACATATCGGGTATTTTGAGAAAAGACATATTGCCAGTAAACACATCAAATGATGTTCGAACTTGCGAATAACCAGGCATATCAAGACCACAGCAAGACCATTTAATTAGTAAATATCAAGAAATGTGACAATACTATGCCTTAGGAAAGATGTGGATCAATGGGATATTTTATACATTGCTGCTGAAAGTATAAATTGGCCCAAACACTTGGAAAATAATCTGTCCCCACTGTCAAAAGTTAGGTATGGCAAAAAAAATTAATAATTATTGCACACACCTTACAAATAATGCAACAATTTCAGTCCTTTGTCTATACTCGAGAGAAACTTTAATATTTTGATACCCAGTGATTTGTACAAGAATGTTCATAATAGCACTTTATAATAGCAAATAACCAAAACCTGGAAACAACCAAAATGCCAATCCAACAGGAGAACAAATGAATAAATCGTGGTGTGTGCCCACAATGGAACACTATATCATAATGAAAAAGAAGTAACAACTTCTACTACCATAGGGAGTCTCACAGACACAGTTTAATGATAGAACAGAAGGCAAATTAACCAAAGCCACACGTAACATGGATATATATTGTTAATAATGTTGGATCAAAAAGCCAATCCCAGCAATTCTACTCCTGGATGTATCATCGAGGGGGAATGAGAAATTGGTTTCCCCAAAGTATATATACAAGAATGTTCACAGCAACATTATTCATAATGGTCAAAACCTGGATACAAACAAAATGTCCATCAATGGGAGAATGGATAAATGAATTGCGGTATATTTTCTGCAATAGAATCCTACGTAGCAATGGAAAAGAGTGAATACGCTACATGAGAAACATGGCTTAGTCTCATAGACACAGTCCTTAGTGAATGAAGCCAGGTGCAAAAGACAGCGACCTCTTATAAATGGCCACATTTGGATGAAAATCAATATAGTTAGGCAAAACCAATTTTTAGTGCCAAAGGTCAATTTCTTTTGGTGGGAGTAAAAGCTAGGAGGAGGATACGAGGGAGCTTTCTGGGTTTTGGGAATGTTCTATATCTTGAGCTAGGTGGTAATTACGTAGATATATACATATATAAATTCACCAAACTGAACTTTTAAGATTTGTGTACTTCACATACTTTATACTCTGATCATTTAAAAAAGAACAAGATCCAGAAGACTATAATATTTTACCCTTTTTGTACATTTCAGAAATGAGTGCCACAAACTAATAATATTCACAAGTGATAAAACAAGAAAGGGTGAAAGAAGAAAGGGAGTGAGGGACAGGGAGAGGATAAGCAAAATTCAAGATGGCGGCTACCTCTAAGGGGAGCATAGCGGAGAAATAACTATTTCTTGGGTTGGGTGGTGACTTTCCTGGTGTTTAATTTTATTAAAAAGCAATACGTTTAAAATAAAATACATAGGAGGACCAGGTATGAGCCAATGATGACAGTGGGTCATGAACCAAGGGCTATGATTAATCTGATTTTTTTTTAATTTCTGAGGTCATTTTTATAGCAGAAATAAATGCCCATGCACCAATTACTTACCTGATAACATTTCCTAAATTGGTTAAACTTAAGTTAACTCGTGATCCTTCCCTCAGTCTGTCTCCTTCAGATCCTGAAGACTTCTGCCTTTCACTTCCTGCTAAATCCACCAAATTAATACTGGACTGCTTGGTGAGGCCTCTGTCTAGGAAAACCTGTAGGAAAGCACCACAAGTCGTGCTATTAGAGTGGTAGCAAGCTACATTTGAAGTCAGTCTAGTTCACACTTTAAAACAAAGAAACCGAGGGTTTTAGAAGTGGGGGATGGGTGAGCCCGGTGATGGGTATTAAGGAGGGCACTGGGTGTTATACGCAAACAATGAATCATGGAACACAACATCAAAAACTCATGATGTACTGGGGACGTCTGGGTGGCTCAGTCGGTTAGGCGGCTGCCTTCGGCTCGGGTCATGATCTCAGGATCCTGGGATCGAGTCCCACATCGGGCTCCTGCTTGGCGGGGAGCCTGCTTCTCCCTCTGCCTGCTCTGCCTACCGCTCCCCCTGCTGTGCTCGCTTTCTCTCTCTTTGACAAATAAATAAAATCTTAAAAAAAACACCAACAAAAAAAACAACCAATGATGTTTTTTGTTTTAAAAAACAAAAGTATGTGACTAGTAGTATGGTGACTAACATAACATAATAAAAAAATTCTTAGAATTAAAGGTTTTTTTTCTAATTGTACTTCACACTCAAAAATATATAATAAAATTTACAAATTAAAAGGCTATCTTCAGAGCACCTGGGTGGCTCAGTTGGTTAAGCGTCCAACTCTTGGTTTCGGCTCAGGTCATGATCTCAGGGTTGTGGGATCGAGCCCCGTGTCAGACTACCTGCTGGTCAAGGAGCCGGCTTCAGATTCTCTCTCTCTCTACCTCTGCCCCTCCACCCCCTGCTCACTCCCCACTCTCTCTCGCTCTAAAAAAAAAAAAAGGCCATCTTCTTTCCAGTGACATTTCACATTAATACATCGTCAGGCTCGAATGTCTCCATTGCTCCTTCTCGATTTTGCAAAGCTATTTCCAGTGGTATATTAGATACCAATTACTGCCCTAGTACTTCTGTGATCAGATGTTTGAAGTAGAAAACACTGGGAAATCTGCAGAATAAGGAACTGTTTGGGACAGTGTGGTCATGCAGGGAGGGGAAAAGAATGTGGATTTCAGAATGCGACAGATCCCCTTGCTGGTTACATGACTGTGAGAAGTAGCTTTTCAGAGTTGCAACTGTCTTAGTTGGAAAACGGGGATCATAGCATATTATTGGGGTGTTAGGAGGGTAACAGAGAAGAGGAGTAATGGTTCTAGCCATGCCCGGCATACAGTAGCAGGCATTACTATCATTACCGACACCAACAGCAGAGTGTAACGCTGAATCTCTACACACATTTTTTCAGGGGATTTCTTCCCTTGCCTCTAAAACATCAAGTTAAAAAGGGCAAACCATATATAAAGTTTATGAATGTTACTAATGTAAAATCATCTGAACAGTACTTAAGGTTTATAAAGATCTTTATTTTTTACTTAAGAAAAGATTTATTTATTTGAGAGAGTGTGCGCACATGAGCGGGGTGGGAGGGGCAGAGAGAGAGAGAGAATCTCAAGCAGACTCCCCGCTGAGTGTGGAGTCCCACACGGAGCTCGATCTCTCAACCTTGAGATCACGACCTGAGCCGAAACCAGGAGTCAGATGCTTAACCAACTGAGCCACCTGGGGGCCCCCATTTTTTTTTACTTTTAATCGAAATGCAGGTGACATGCAACAGGACATTAGTTTCCGGTGTACAGCATGGTGATTTGATGATTATGAATGTTACAAGATGCTCACCATGATGAGTGGATTATCATCTGTCACCATACAATGTCATCACAATATTACTGACTGTATTCTCTATGCTGTACTTTTCATCCCTGTGACTTACTTCTTTTATAACTGGAAGGTAGTACCTCTTAATCCCCTTCACCTACTTCACCCGTCCCTCCGAACCCTCCCCACTGGCAACCCCTAGCTCTCTGTACTTATGAGTCGTTTTCTCATTTGTGTCTCTGCTTATTTGTCTTGTGTTTTAAGACTCCACATACAAGTGAAGTCATACGGTATCTTCCTTTCTGTGTCTGACTTATTTCACTCAGCCTAATACCCTCTAGGTCCATACATGTTGTCCTGAAAGGCAAGATTTCACTCTTTTTTAAAGCTAGGTAATATTCCGTTGAATATACATACTATATGGTATCAGTGGACACTTAGGTTGTTTCTGTGTCTTGGTTCTGGTAAGCGATGCTGCAGTAAATACAGACGTATGTGTATCTTTTTCAAATAGTGTTGTCATTTTCTTTGGGTAAGTATTCAGCAGGGGAATGACTGGATCATCGTAGTATTTCTATTTTTAATTTTTTGAAGAGCCTCCATACCATTTTCCTCAGTGGCTGCTCCAGTTGGCATTTCCACCAACAGGGCATGGACGTTCTCCTTTCTGCACGTCCTCGCCAACACTTGTGATTTCTTGTGGTTTTGATTTTAGCCGTTCTGACAGGTAGGAGGGGATATTTCATATTGTGGTCGTGATTTGCATTTCCCTGGTGATGAGTGATGTTGAGCATCTTTTCATGCATCTGTATCAGTCTTCCTTGGAACAATGTCTATTCAGATCCTCTGTCCAGTTTTTAAATCGGACTGTTTTTTGTTTTGATTTTGATGTTGATTTGTAGAAACTCTTTATTTTTGGATACTAACCCCTTATTGGATATGTCATTTGCAAATACCTTCTCCCATTCTGTAGGTTGCTTTCCATTTTGTTGATGGGATCCTTTGCTGTGCAAACCCTTTTTATTTCGATGTAGTCCCAACTGTTTATTTTTGCTTTTGTTTCTCTTGCCTGAGGAGGTATATCCAGAAAAAT
>CM052893.1:2445216-2467548 GCA_028534135.1 Potos flavus | reverse complement strand
TTGCTAAGACTGTCATCTGAGCATTTACTGCCTATGCTTTGTTTTTTCTTTATATAGACTCAGTAATCACTTTTAGGTCTTTAATCCATTTTGAATTTATTGTTGTGTATGGTGTTAGAAAGTGGTCGAGTTTCGTTATTTTGCACATAGCTGGTCAGTTTTCCCACCACTATTTATTGAAGAGATTGTTTTTTCCCCCATTGTATATTCTTGCTTCCTTTGTTATAGGTTAATTGACCGTAAACATGTGGGTTTATTTCTGGGCTCTTTATTCTGTTCCATTGATCTATGTGTCTGTTTTTGTGCCAGTACCATACTCTTGATTACTATAGCTTTGTAGTATAGTTTAAAATTTGGGGTTGCAGTTCCTCCAGCTTTATTCCTCTTAAGATTGCTTTGGCTATTTGGAATCTTTTGTGGTTCCATAAAAATTTTAGGATTATTAGCTCTATAAAAAAAAATAGTATTGGTATTTTGATGGGGATCGCATTAAATCTGTAGCTTGCTTTGGACTTTAGTATAGACGTTTTTAACAATATTTGTTCTTCCAACCCATGAGCATGGAATGTCTTTCCATTCGTTTGCGTCTTCTTCGATTTCTTTTATCAATGTCTTAGATTTTTCAGAGGACATTTCTTCTACCTTTACTTCCTTGGTTTAATTTACTCCTGGGTATTTTATTCTTTCTGATAGAACTGTAAATGGAATTGTTTTCTTAATTTTTCCTTCCGCTGGTTCATTATTAATGTATAGAACTAGGAATCTGTAGATTTTTGTGTATTAATTTTGTATCCTGAAACTTTATTGATTTCATTTATTAATTCTAATAATGTTTGGTAATCTTTAGCATATTCAATGTGTAATATCATTTTACCTGCAAATAATGAAAATTTTACTTCTTACTTAATTGGATGCCTTTTATTCTTTTTCACGTCTGATCATCTGATTGCTTTGGCTACGACTTCTGGTACTATGTTGAATAAAAGTGGCAAGAATGGATATCCTTGCCTTGTTCCTGATCTTAGAGGAAAAGCCTTGAGTTTTTTACCATTGAGTATGATGCGGGTTGTGGATTTGGTACATATGGACTTTATTATGTACGTTGAAATGTTCCCTTTCAATCCACTTTGTTGAGAGTTTTTTCATCATGAACACATGTTTTGTCAAATGCTTTTTTCTGTATCTGTTAGGATAATCATATAATTTTTATCCTTCATTTTGTTAATGTGGTGCATCTCATTGATTGATTTGCAAATATTGAACCATCCTTGCATCCCTGCAATAAATTCCACTGGATTTGTGGAGAATGATACTTTTAATGTATTGTTGAATTTGTTGGTTGAAGATTTTTGCATCTGTGTTCATCAGGGATATTGACCTGTAATTTTTTTTTTTTTTTTTTTGCATCAGGGTAATGCTGGCCTCATAGTGTGAATTTGGAAGCTTTCTTTCCTCTCCTATTTTTTGGGATAGTTTGAAAAGGATATTAAACACTTCTTTAAATGTTTGGTAGAGGGATGCCAGGGTGGCTCAGTCGGCTGAGTGTCTTACTCTTGATTTCGGCTCAGGGCATGACTCAGGGTTGTGAGATCAAGTCCTGAGTTAGGCACCGTGCTCAGAGGAGAGTCTGCTTGAGATTCTCTCCCTCTCCCTCTGCCCTTCCCCCAAATCATGCTTGCCCTCATGCACACACACTCTCTCTCTAAAATAAATAAATCTTTAAAAAAAAAAATAAAATAAATGTTTGATAGAATTCGTCTGTGAAGCCATCCGACCCTGTACTTTTGTTTGTTGAGAATTCTTTACCAGTTCACTTTTGTTACTAGTAATTGGTCTGTTCAGATTTTCTATGTCTTCCTGATTCAGACTTGGAAGATTGTATGTTTCTAGGAATTTATCCATTTCTTCTAGGTCGTCCAGTTTGTTGGTGTATAATCTTTTGGGGTTGTCTCTTATAATCCTTTGTATTTCTTTCTTTTTTTTTTTTTTTTAAGATTTATTTACTTATTTGAGAGAGAGAGAGAGTGAGAAAGCAAGCACGAGCAGGGAGAAGGGTAGAAAGAGAAGCAGACTTCCCTCTGAGCAGAGAGCCAATGCAGGACTCAATCCCAAGACCCTGGGATCATGACCTGAGCTGAAGACAGAACGCTTAACCGACTGAACCACCCAGGCGCCGTGATCCTTTGTAATTCTGTGATGTCTGCTGAACTTCTCTTTTATTTCTGATTTTATGTATATGGGTCTTCTCTCTTTTTTTCTTGATGAGTCTGGCTAAAGGTTTATCAATTTTTTTATCTTTTCAAAGAATCAGCTCTTATTTTCGTAGATATTTTCTTTTTTTTAGCCTCTATTTCATTTATTTTGGCTTTGATCTTTATTATTTCCTTCCTTCTACTAAGTTTGGCTTTTGTTCTTCTTTTTTTTAGTTCCTTTAGGTATAAGGTTAGGTTGTTTAGGTATAAGATTAGGTTGTTTATTTAATATTTTTCTCATTTCTTGAGGTAGGTTTGTGTCCCTATAAACTTCCCTCAAAGAAGTGCTTTTGCTCCATCCCAAAGATTTTTTTTTTTTTTAGATTTTATTTATTTATTTGATAGAAAAAGAGGAGAAACAGGGGAGTGGGAATGAGAGAAGCAGACTCCCTGATGAGCAGGGAGCCTGACGCGGGGCTTGATCTCAGGACCCTGAGGTCATGACCTGAGCCAAAACCAAGAGTCAGACACTTAACCAACTGAGCCAACCAGCCACCCCTGCATCCCAAAGATTTTTAACCATTATGTTTCCATTTGTCTCCATGAATTTTTTTAAGGTATTTATTTGTTTGTTTACTTGAGAGAGGGAGGGAGAAAGAGTGTGAGTGGGGAGAGGGAAGAGGGAGAGGCAGAGAGAGAATCTCGAGCAGACTCCCCGCTGAGCACAGAGCCCAACACGGGGCTTGATCTCATGACCCTGAAATCATGACCTGAGCTGAAACCAAGAGTCAGATGCTTAACTGACGGAGCCACCCAGGCACCCCGGTCTCCATGTATTATTTTATTTCCTCTCTGACGTCTTTGTTGACCCCTTGGTTGGTTAATAGCTTGTTGTTTTGTATCCACTTGTTTGTGTTTTTTTTTTCCAATTTTATTCTTATAATTAATTTCTAGTTTCATACCATTGTGGTCAGAATAGATGCTTGGTGTGATTTCAAACTCCTAACGTTTATTGAGGTTTGTTTTGTGGCCTCACATGAAATCCATCCTGGAGAATGTTCTGTGTACACTTGAGAAGAATGTGTATTCTGCTGCTTGAGGATGGAATGTTCTGAATGTAGCTGTTACGTCCCTCTGGTCACACATGTCATTCAAAGTCACAGTTTCCTTGTTGATTTTCTGTCTGGATGATTTGTCCACCGACATGAGGGGGGTGTTAAGTCCCCTTCTATTATTGTATTATTGTCAGTTTCTCCCTTTATGTCTCTCTCTTTTCTTTTTAAGATTTTATTTATTTGACACAGAGAGAGAGAGAGAGAGAGAGAGAACACAAGCAGGGGGAGTGGGAGAGGAAGAAGCAGGCTTCCTGCCTAGCAGAGAGCCTGACGCGGGGCCCAATCCCAGGACTCCGGGATCATGACCCGAGCCGAAGGCAGCCACCCAACAACTGAGCCACCCAGGCACCCCTCCCTTTATGTCTCTTAATATTGGCTTTATATAATCAGGTGCTCCTATATTAGGTGCAGAGAGATTTACAGTTGTTCTATCCTCTTATTGGATCGTTTGCTTTATCATTATGTAATGCCCTTCTTTGTCTCTTGTTACAGCCTCTGTTTTATTTTTTTAAGATTTATTTATTTGAGAGACAGAGAGAAGGAGCACATGGGCGGGTGTTGGGGAGAGGGAGCCCCAGACTTCCCACTGAGCAGGAAGCCGGATACAGGGCTGGATCCCAGGACTCTGAGATCATGACCGGAGCCGAAGGCAGATGCTTAAGTGACTGAGCCACTCGACTATCCCACAGTCTTTGTTTTAAAGTCAGTTTGTCTACCCTCACTTTTTTTTTTTGCTTCCATTTTCATAGAATATTTTTTTCCATCTTTTCCCTTTCAGTCCATATGTGTCTTTATGTCTGAAGTGAATCCCTGTAGGCAGCATATACATGGGTCTTGTGTTTTGTTTTGTTTTTAATCCATTCTGTCACCCTATGACTTTTGATTGGAGCATTTAGTCCATTTACATTTAAGGTAATTATTGATAGGTATATACCTCTTGCTATTTTGTTAACTGTTTTCTGGATGTTTTTGTAGTTCTCTGTTCTGTTCTTCTATTGCTCTCTTCCTTTGCAATTTGATAATTTTCTGTAGTGTTATGATTGAATTCCTTTCTCTTTATTTTTTTGTGTATCTTATAAGTTTTTGGTTTGTGGTCACCATGAGGTACAAGTATAACGTGCAATGTAAATAACAGTCTATATTAAGTTGGTGATTGCTGAAGTTCAAAGACATTCAAAAAGCTCTACATTTTCCCTACCCCTGCATGTTTTATGTATATGGTGTCATATTTTACATTTTTTAATGTTATGTATCCTTTAACAGATTTTTGTATATATAATTAATTTTACTTTTGTGTATATAATTAATTTTACTACCTTTGCTTTGTAACCTTCATACTAGCTTTAGAAATGATGGATTTATCACCTTTATTGTATGTTTGCTTTTGCCAGTGGCATTTTTTCCTTGCACAATTTTCTTGTTAGAGCCTTTTCTTTTCCACTTAAAGAAGTTCCTTTAACATTTCTTGTTAGGCCAGTGTAATAGTAATTATCTCCTTTAATTTATTTGTCCTGGAAACATATTTATTTATTTGAGAGAGAGCGAGCACGAACAAGGGGGAGCAGCAGAGGGAGAGGGAGAAGCAGACTCCCTGCTGAGTAGGGAGTCCGACACGGGGCTCAATCCCGGGACCCCGAGATCATGACTCAAGCTGAATGCAGACGCTTCACCCCCTGACCCACCTAGGTACCTCTGTCTGGAAACTCTTTATCTCTCCTTCAATTCTGAATCATAACCTTGATGAGTAGAGAATTTCTCAGAGAGAAGTTCTCACTGAGCTCATCCACTCTTCTCTCCAGTCTGCAGAGCACCTGTCTCACTTTGAACTCTTTGTCAGGCAGATTGCTTATTTCCATTTTGTTTAGTTCTTTTACTGGTGTTTTGTCTCTTTTCTTTTGTTTGGAGCATATTTTTCTATCTCATGATTCTTCCTGACCCTTCATTTGCTTCTGTGTGTTAGGTAGGTTGGCTATGTCTCCTGGTCCTGACGGTAGTGCCTTGTGTAGGAGGCATCTCGTGGGGACCCAGCAGCACGATCCACCACCCCCACCCCCGGTCAGCAGAATCAGGTGCTTCAGGGATGTCTGTTGTGTGGGCTGTGTACAACCCCTGCACCTGCTGTGGGTGTGCTGATGCGCAGAGCTGGCTCCCGTCCTCCTTGGGGAAGGAGTCTCTTTGGAGGGGGTGCCTCCAGGGGTGGGTGGGTGGGGTGTGTCCACAGGGGAACACTGGGGGACAAACAGTATGAAGAAGGTGGGTGGAGAGTGTCCAGACTGGCTCCCTTAAGGGACGGACCAGACAGGCAGAAGGAGGTCAAGAAAAATTATACTTTTCAGCATTCTCGTTCCTTGAGAAAGCTCCTACACATCCTTGATCTTCTGGTACATGCCCTAAAATTAGTCAACAAATCTTCGCTTCTAACACAGGCACTTTCTAGACTATTGCTTCTGTGCTGGGTCTCACAGTGCACGATGTAAAGCACTGGCCCTTTGGGAGTGGACTCCCAGGTTCTTTAGCCCTCCGCCTCTCCCAGAGCTGAGTCCACTATTTTGCAAAGTCTGATGCTGTCAGGCTTGTCTTTTTGGTGCAGGTCTCCAGGGCAGGGGGTGCCTGATGTAAAGCTTGATTCCCTGGCTCCTCAAGAAATACCTTGTGCCTGTGATGTCCTTCTTGCTTGAGGGTCACCGTGCCTGGGGTTTGGTTTCCAGCTAGATCTCTGCCCCTCCTACCCTTCTCAACGTGGGATTCTCTTTATGTCTTGAGCTGTGGAAGAGCTTTTCTGCCAGTCTTCAGGTCGTTTCCAGAGTGGTTTGGATTATGCATAGTTGTAGTCTCTGTGTGTCAGCGGAAGGAGGTGAGCTCAGAGCCCTCTCTGCCATCTTCCCAGTTATCCTTCGAAGTTCTTTAAAATGCAGGTTCTTCTCTAGGCTTCCCAGCACTCCTGTAGGATAGCTATTTGTCTCATTCTACGAACAGTAAACTGAGACTAAGGACGAGTAAGTTATTTCCTGAAGTTTCGAAGCTGGTAAACAAAGAGTCAGATATAATCCAGTATTTTCCCACTATTCCTGGTTAAAGCAGGATAATCTTCATTTATCACCATTCTATCTCCATACTAGGACTGTGGCTTAGGGAACAGAGGTGGTGAAATCATAGCTGACTGTAATGTTTACCCAGGCTTTGTAAATAAGTATTTCTGAATCAAACTGGTGATGATGTACAGCTCACTCTCTGATATCTACCAAGAAGTATGGAGGAGAAAAATAGGCTCAGTTTTGTCAAAAATTCTACTTAGTGGAGAATTACATGGATTAGCTAGTTTCAAAGACCTTATTTTGCTACTTCCAAGTATCGGAAAGGTTGGTCAGCATCTGGTGGTTCTCTAAGGCTCATGGATCTGAAAGCTGGTCTTCCATCATCCTGGGGAACCTGAGTGGAACAGGGATGTGGTAGGGCAGGTAGGAAAAGAGAAAGTGCCTCACTTTCTTCTGTTTCTGACCCCGTAGCCCATGGTTGGAAGTAGCCACCTTAATCCATTGGTCAAATCTGAAAGGATTCCATGATACTCACCAACTCCTCATGCCACTGGGAACCCTTCCCATGGACCACGCTTGGTGGGAAACTGGGACAGCAGCCTTCCCACGAGTCTCACCTACTTGAACTGAATGGTGATAACCATATGAGACCGGCTGCTGCTGGCGTTCATGTTGGTCGATGCTGTGGTCCTTACTTTTGTCCCTTGTTCCATCAGTCTTTCAATCTGTGCATAGTTCTCACAGGGCACTGACTTCAGGCCATCCACATAAAAGCCCAGCTGTTGATCTTCCCTTACTTTTAGTCCCCCGGGTTTCTTGGTTCTAGACAGCAAGTCTCTTACCTGTGGAAAAGAGAATAAATAAACTTCAGGAAGGCAAGGATTTCTATTTACTTCACTATTATATGCCTAGAATATATTAAGTGCTCAATAAAAACTTACTACATGAATGAATAAATGTTAAATTTCTGTAGGCACCCAGACAAGCTCATAATTTAGGTAAGTCAGAAATAGGGGAATGGGGGCGCCTGGGTGACTCAGTGGGTTAAAGCCTCTGCCTTCGGCTCAGGTCATGATCTCGGGGTCCTGGGATCGAGCCCTGCATCAGGCTCTCTGCTCAGAAGGGAGCCTGCTTCCCCCCCTCTCTCTGCCTGCCTCTCTGCCTACTTGTGATCTCTCTCTCTGTCAAATAAATAAATAAAATCTTAAAAAAAATAGGGGAATGGCAAACAGGAGGGAAACCTGTTGTAATAGGGATGTAAGCAGAATTTAAAAAAAACTCAGTTCTAGTATTTTCTGGTACCTAGAGCACTTCAACGAGCCTGTGAACTCCCTTTGGGTGGGACCAGGACTTTTTACTAGTAGATCCCGAGATAGTTGCCAATGTAGAAAAGGCACTCAGCGAATGATTTTTGACAGAACAGTGTAACCAGAGCTAGGCTAACAAATAATGTTAGGAGAATATGGGTAATTCTTCGGATCTTACTATTGGAGATTTGTGAGATGTCACACCTAGACCATGGCTTCGGGTAGAAAGCCCTTGCTGTCTCTCACCTAAGAAAAGCCACTTCTGACCCAGCCGGGTAGGTCCTACTGTGGGATTCTGGTAGAGCCAAAGGCCCCAGAGGGCTGGCCGGTGTTACATGGTGCAGAGACGTCTGGACTGGGAGCCTTAAGACCGTGGTTCTCCGTCCTGGTTCTGCCTCCAACCTGGTAACGCTTTGGAGAATCTCTTATTTCTGAGTGTTCATAATAGGAGGGGGTGAGTTAAGTTATCTCTGAGATTTTCCCCAACTCTGGTATTCTATGGCTTTTCATCCTAGAGCCAAGGAAAGATCACAGATTGTAGCTCGGGCAAGCCAAACTAAGACAGTGGACATAAGGTGCCAGAGATAAGGAGACATCCAAACAGAGGTCACTTCTGGTGTAGCTGGGAAGCCTTTCCTCTAATGTACAAATTATCAGAAGGGGCATCTAAGGCTGAAGATAGGACTGGAGGAAGGCTTATTAGAAAAAGGCTAAGTGGGTGGAGGGGAAGTATGGGTGCCCAGAGACAAGGGTGGATCCTGGTGCCAGAAACTTCCATGTTATGCCTGGAGATCAAAATTGGTGATCGTCACAAAACCTTCCTCACTCGCCTGGGCTTTCCTGGGAATCTTCCGACTCTGTCTCTATTTGGCACACCTTCAAATCCAACTTCAATCTTCTCCTAGAGAACTCTTCTAGAATTCCAATCTGATGATCAGATTTCCCTGTAAAACCCTCCAAGTTTTCTCCACTGCTGCCGGGACAAAGGCCTTTTACTTTTGGCAGAGCCTATCTTTGACTTCATCTCCTGATGCCCCCGCCATGTATCCAACTCTAGCTCCGCAGGGTACTGACTCTTCCTTTAACCGCCATGCACTTTCATGTCTTTTTGGACCAGTTACAACTAATCCTGCCTAAAGTGCCCCTGTCTGTGCTCCCATCCCTCCTATACGTTTCTCGAAGTCCAGCCCAGGTCCAGCATTGACCATTGCTGCCAAACATCCCAGATAGTCATGCACTTCCTCCTCTCTGCCCCTCACTCTTCACCATTCATGGCGCACACGTAATGCATCCCTGTCTGGAGAGGGTGTGATAGCTCCCACTCTATGGCGGGATTTAGTCCAAGGATTAACTCATCCTGCGTCTAGCATGATGTCTGCAACATTAGAAGTACCTAATAAACTTCACTTTAATTGACTGTTGAGGTACCCAGTGGGAAAATACCAGAGACTCAAGGAATATGAGAAATGGAAAGGTTCTTAGAATATCCAGTGTTCTTATTTTAGAGATGAGGAAACGGAATTCCAGACAGGTTATCATCATAAACAGATATCAGTAGGAGACCACAGTGAGATGCCCACCAGAACTTGGGAACAAAGGAAATTAAATTGTCCTCCCAAAGTTATTGGTACGAAATAAAGAAGCCACGCTGTCTTCCAAACCTTAGCAACTTGAAAGAAATAGAAACTTAATTGGTGACCTTAACAGAAGAACCCATTGGGAACCAACCACTATATGGTTAATTTATCTTCCACAAAGCAGGAAAGAATATCCAATGGGAAAAAGACGGTCTCTTCAACAAATAATGTTGGGAAAATTGGACAGCAATATGCAGAAGAATGAAACCAGACCACTTTCTTACATGATACACAAAAATAAATTCAAAATGGATTAAAGACATAAATGTGAGACAGGAAACCATAAGAATCCTAGAGGAGAACACAGACAGTAACCTCTTTGACATAGACCACGACAACTTCTTTCTAGATATGTCTCCTGAGGCAAGGGAAACAAAAGCAAAAACAAATTATTGGGACCTCATCAAAATAAAAAGCTTCTGCACAGCAAAGCAATCAATCAATTAAATTAAAAGGCAACCTACTGAATGGGAGAAGACATTTAAAAGGGTTACTATCCAAAATATATAAAGAACTTATAAAACTCAACACCCCAAAAATCAATAATCCAATTTTAAAAAGGGCAGAAGACAGGAACAGCCATTTCGCCAAAGAAGACATCCAGACGGCCAACAGACACATGAAAAGATGCTCAGCATCATTCATCATCAAGGAAATGCAAATCAAAACCACAACGAGATATCCCCTCACACCTGTCAGAATGGCTAAAATCAACAACATAAGAAACAACAGATGTTGGTGAGGATGTGGAGAAAGGGGAACCCTCTTACCCTGTTGGGTAAGCCACTGTGGAAGACAGTATGGACGTTTCTCAAAAAGCTAAAAATAGAACTACCCTATGATCCAACAATTGCGTTACTGGGTATTTACCCAAAGAATACAAAAACACTAATATAAAAAGGATACATGTGCCCCAATGTTTATAGCAGCATTCTCTACAATAGCCAAATTAGGGAAACCCCAAGTGTCCATTGACTAACGAATGGGTAAAGAAGTATACACACACACATACACACAATGGAACATTACTCAGCCATAAAAAGAATGAAATCCTGCCATTTGCAATGACGTGGATGGAGGTAGAGACTATCATGCTAAGTGAAATAGCCATTCAGAGAAGGACAAATCCATATTTCATTCATTCATGTGGAGCTTAAGAAACAAAACAGACGAGCGAAGGGAAAATGAAGAGAGAGAAACCAAGAAACAGACTCTTAACTCTAGAGAACAAACTGTTGGTTACCAGAGGGGAGGTGGGTGGGGGTGGGGGGATGGGTGCACCTGTCGTGATGAGCCCCGGGGTGATGTAGGAAAGTGTACTGAGTATTGGGAGGGTATTTCCTATAGAAAGGTCTTCGCAAGAACACGATCTGTTCCGGAGACCCAAATATGTAAATAAAATTTCACAGCATAATATGATCAGTTCAAGGGGAAAGGGCAGCGACTATCTGGCATTTTCTAAGCTCTGTGTTAGAAATTGAAAACAGTGCCCCTCGATGTGTAATGTCTTATTTTAAATTCTCTATAAATGAGACAACTGAGCTCTGAGATAAAGTGATTTTCCAAAGTCACATGGCTAGTCCATGAGAGAGGTGGGGTCTGAGATCATGCTCTTTCCAACCACCACAGGGACAGGCAAAGCATGACCTGGGGACTAAATTCGGCCGGCCAGCTGTTTTTGTAGGATCCTTGACATAAGCGCGTTTTCCATGTTTTTAAGTGACTGAAAAAAATCAAAAGAAAAATATTTTGTGACCTGTGAAAGTTGATGAGAAGAAGCAAGAGAAATGCAGCCGAAATCAAATTTCTTTACAATGTGGGGTCCAAGTTGTAGAGTGTGGCATTCCCCAAGGAACTCACAGCCGCCTTAGTGTCGATGTTTCTTTGAAGACTGAAAGCAACCTTATCTTAACACTAGCTAGCCCTCCAAGGTCCTGGAGGTCTTGCTTCTAACATGCACAAATTCCTTAGAGACTTACGCTGTCCCTAACCCCCACTGACAGAAGTCCATGATCAGTCACTCCTCATAGCCCTGGGGTGGCTCTTTCCACCCAAGAGCCCTGTCCCCGTGCTCTAATGAAAGCACCTCTTTGCACCGAAAGGATCTCAAGAATTCTTTCCTGACCATTGGCTCTCGGCCCCACATCAAAAATTACCAAGTTTCGGTGTCCAAGAACAGTCCCCCATTGGGACCCCGCCATACTCCATCGTGCTAAGCGGGCAGACCTGAATAGTTGCAGCAGACATCATCTGGTCCTTTGAAGACAAAGTTTGCCATCTCCTCTGCCCCACATGCCAACTGAGGTCAACTGGATGGGTTGATGTTGGATGTTGGAAAGATGTTGGAAAGATGTTGGTAGATGTTGGAAAGAATGACATGTTCCGGAGAGGAAGACGTTTCATGTGGCGGAAGTACAGAGTGTGTGGAGATAAAGGGGCAAGAGGAAGAGAGGGGAGGGAGGCGAGGGCTGTAGTCCAGGCCAGGCTACGGAGTTGTGACTTCATCTTATGGTGGGGGAGGGGAGGCTCTGGTAGTTACTACGCTGCCGAGTCCCACAGGTGTGTGTGTCGGAGAATAGAATCGCTGTTACCTGCTCGTTGTAAATTTCCAGCATACTGAACGTAACCTGTATTGAAAAGAACATAGAGTTAATCTTCTCTGGGACCTCATCTTTGGGGGAAAAAGTCATAGAGGGACAACATTAATTTTTAACAAAGGGAGCTCATATTGAATATAGTAATGCTTGAGGCACTTGGGTGGCTCGGTCGGCTAAGCGTCTGCCTTCGGCTCAGGTCATGATCCCTGGGTCCTGGGATCGAGTCCCACATCTGGCTCCCTGCTCAGTGGGGAGCCTGCTTCTCCCTTCCCCTCTACCGTTCCCCCTGCTTGTGCTTGGGCTCTCTCACTCTCTCAAATAAATAAATAAAATCTTTTTTAAAAAAATAGTAATGTTCTAATTCATATGCAATAAGCAATTCTCACATAATTTTAATGCTATGGAAGAAGTTAATATAAATTAAAAACATATACAATCTGTGTGTATGTATTTCAGACTCGATTGGCAACAGAAAAAGGTCATTCTTTATTGCTCACCCCCAATCTGAACATATGTAGAGAAAAAGACTGGTCTTTACCAGTCTTTACTACCAGTCTTTACTGTGCTTCTGGAATATTTCTGGACAAGCCGACGCCCCTTAAGCAGGAGGCTGGAGGAATGGGAATGGCTCCAGCCTAGAGAAAAGGCCCTAAGATACTGACATTTGCCACCGCCACCCATGAGAAGGCGGGCTTGTCGTTTGTCTCCCGGTGGCTGGCCTTCCCAGTCACTTCTCATGTCCCCAGAGCTTCCAACGAGCTTGGGTGTCGCATGCTTTAAACCAATGGCCTAGGGTTAGCAGACAAGGAAAGCCTCCAATGCGAGAGATCAAACAAACAGTAGGAAAAAGGAGCTCCAGGAAAGCAGACGATACATGAAGTAGAAAACAACATTCTTTCAAGTTCTATAATTCATAGTGTCGGAGAGAGAAAGAATGCTCTCCATGAAAAAATAAACAAGATGCCACGGGGCACCTGGGTGGCTCAGTCCGTTAAGCATCCGACTCTTTTTTTTTTTAATCCTTTTTTTTTTTTAAGATTTTATTTATTTGAGAAAGAGAGGGTGTGAGACAGCATGGGAGGGGAGAAGGTCAGAGGAGGAAGTTAGACTCCCCGCGTGGAGCTGGGAGCCCGACGCGGGACTCGATCTCAGGACTCCAGGATCATGACCCGAGCTGAAGGCAGTCGCCCAACCAACTGAGCCACCCAGGCGCCCAAGCATCTGGCTCTTGATCTCAGGTCAGGTCTCGATCTCAGGATCGAGCCCCGCATTGGGCTCCACGGGTGTGGAGCGTACTTAAAAAAAAAAAAAGAAAGAAAGAAGGATAGAAAGAAATGAAAATGAGCACACACCCACAGCCTTGGTAGAAGAGGGGAGTAAAGGAAACCACAGGCGAGTCCAAGAGGGTTTCTTGGATCAGCCCGAACAACAATCCCTCATGAGTATTAGCTTTTAAGACATCTGCTTCTAGGACACTCAAAGTGCCTTTCAAAAATATTGCCTTGGGTTTGCCTCCATAGACCCAGAAGAGGTCAACATTCTAGTTAGCTGCAACTTGATCTTGCGATCTTGAGAAGCCTTGGGTATGGAAAATGAACATGATCGAAATAGAGATGCTGATCATTTGGAGCTGGGAATTTCCAAAATGAAAAAAAAAATTCCTCGAAAAGGGATTTTTCGGATAGTGCATACCTGGTATTCTTCATTTCCCTCCCTCTTCTCAATTGCTCGAAAGAGCTCCTCGCACACCTTTGGAATGATACCCTTGTTTGTGCCAAATCCAACCATAGAATAGCTTTTCCCAGAGCCGGTTTGGCCATAGGCTAGGAGGGTGGGATTATAGCCTTGCCAAGCGCTGTCCAGGATCCCCCTGCCGAGATCGTGGAAAACATCTTTCTGGAAAGAAGATCACAGACTCCGCGTTCAGCACGGGCTTTTCACAATACCCTTAACATGATAAACATTCCGGCTTTGATGACTTGCTTAATTAGCAGTACCATGCTGCGCGTTTGATAGAGCACTCCAAGGCTGTCTTAGAACCAGCGGCATGAAGCTGGACGCCAAAAAGGGAGTTGGCAATTTGATAGGCACCGATCAGCACGGATCTTCAACTAGTTGGTAGCCAGTAGCGAATCCCTGCATCTCAAAGCCTGGCCCAAACTTAGCCTGGCTCGGTTCTTTAAAATTCAGCAGTTAGACAAGAGTTGCAAGGTGCCAGGGGACAGAGACCGGTCAAAGCATCTTCTACTGTCTCATTCTTGACTCCAAACAATAACATCGCAGAATGCCCGCACTAATTTTAGTCCTCTGCTGGTGAACTCTTTTTTTTTTTTTTTTTTGCCACAAGACCCAGAGGTTCTGGAGCATTTCTACAATAGGCACACATACTTGTTCATACCTGCCCCTTCCTTTTTAAGTGGGGGGCAGAGGATGTGGTCTGGCTCTTTCAGTATCTGGGTCATGGTCAAAGCCAACATTATTCTCTTGTCTGACTACATTTTTATCTGGTCTCTCATATCAATAAAATAGTAAATAATCTTTACACGATCCCTCCATTGCAATAAGTACTTTTTTTATAAAGATTTTAGTTATTTATTTGAAAGAGAGAGAGATCAGAAGCAGCGGGAACAGCAGAGGGAGAGGGAGAAACAGACTCCCCACTGAGCAGGGAGCCTGACGCGGGGCTCGATCCCAGGACCCTGGGATCACGACCTGAGCCGAAGGCAGATGCTTCACCGACCGAGCCGCCCAAGCGCCCCTGTAATAGGTACATCTGTGTCATCGCTATAACGTTTACTTCCGGGAAAGATACACATACCAACACAGTATGATTTATACACAGGCAGTAAGCAGCCTCCTCATACTGTTCGTTTCTCGTAAGAAAGCAATAAAAATTATTACCCTCCAAGGGTTAGGGGAGCTTCAGGCCTAAAATGTAGAAATTGACCAGTGGTTTCCGAAAACATCATGACCATACTTTTCCCAGAAAAATGTATTCACATAAAGGATTCCGCTCTACCTTTGGCGCTATTAGTGAAACCTAAGGAGTGCTTACTAAGCTTAGTAAAATAACTAGTTTTGGAGTTAGAACTGTATTTCTAATTTCTTCCTACTTGCCGTCCTATGATCAACTATATGAAACATTTTCCTACACTATAGTAGATGGAACGGTGATTCGGCAAATATTGTAATAGGTGGTCAACAAAAGCTACGGGTCGTCCTCATTCGGGGATGAGGGAAAGGTGACAAGGTTCTGTACAGCATAATTCTTGCGGTGTTTTAAAAATCGGGATGTGGGGCATCTGGGTGGTACAGTGGGTTAAGGGTCTGGCTCTTAGTTTTGGCTCGGGTCATGATCTCATTGGTCATGGGATTGAGCCCTGCATGGGCTCCGAGCTCAGTGGGGGAGTCTGCTTGAGATTCTCTCCCTCTGCCCCTCCTCCCACTCATGCACACATACTCTCTCTCTCTCTAAAATAGATAAACCTTTAAAAACAAAATTGAAATGTGGGCGCCTGGGTGGCTTAGTCGGTTAAGCCTCTACCTTCGGCTCAGGTCATGATCTTGGTCTTGGGATCGAGCCCCGCATCGGGCTCTCTGCTCAGCGGGGAGCCTGCTTCTCCCTCTCCCTCTCTTTCTCTCCTTCTCTCTCTCTCCCTCTCTCAAATAAATAAATAACATCTTTAAAAAAAATTGAAGTGTGATTGGCGTATAATATTAGATTAGATTCAAGTGAACAGCATAATGATTTGATATTTGTATATATTGTGAAATGATCACCAGAAGTAGTCTTTTTGATGAAAGCAATTCTAATTGGTGTGAGGGGATGTCTCATCGTGGTTTGGATTTGCATTTCCCTGGTGATGAGTGATGTTGAGTGCCTTTTCATGTACCTGCTGGCTATTTGCATATCTTCTTTGGAAAAACTGTTTATTTAGTTTCTCTGCCCATTTTTTAATTGGATTTCTTTATGTGTGTGTTTGTTTTTGGGTAGGTTTTGTTTTTGTTTTTTGCTATTGATTTATGTGAGTTCTTCATCTATTTTAGAGATTAACCCCTTACCAGATACATGATGTGCGAATGTTTTCTCCTATTTCATGTGTTGCCTTTTCATTTTGTCGATGATTTCCTTAGTGTGTAGAAGCTTTTTGTTTTGATTTAGTCCTACCTATTTACTTTTGGTTTTGGTGTCAAATCCAAAGCATCATTGCCAAGACTGAAGCTTACCACCTATGTTTTCTTCTAGAAGTCGTACGGTTTCAGCCCTTATGTTCAAGTTTTTAATACATTTCAAGTTAATTTTTGTGAGTGGTATGAGATAGGGGTCCAGTTTCATTCTTCTGCATGTGGCTGTCCAGTTTCCCCAACACCATTTACTGAAAACACTGTCCTTTCCCCATTGCCTATTTTCGGCTCCTTTGTCATAGATTATTTATTGGTCATATACACATGGGTTTATTTCTGGGCTCTCTATCTATTCTACTGATCTATGTAGGTTGACTTTCCATTTTCTTGATGGTTTCCTTTGCTGTGCAAAAGCTTTTTAGTTTGATGAAGTTCCAAGTGTTTTTGCCTTGGTTTCCCTTGTCTGAGGGGATAGATTCATAAAAATATTGATAGAGACCATTGTCTAAGAGTTTATCGCCTATGTTTTCTTATAGGATTTTTATAGATTCAGTTATCACTTTTAGGTCTTTAACCCATTTCAGTTTAATTTTTCTGTATGGTGTAAGAAAGTGGTTCAGCTTCATTCTTTTCCATGTAGCTGTCCAGTTTCTCAGTGCCATTTACTGAAGAGACTGTGTTTTCTCCATTTTATAGTCTTGCCTCCTTTGTCATAGATTAACTGACCATATAAGCATGGGTTTATTTCTGGCTCTCTACTCTGTGCCTCTGATCTGTGTGTATTTATGATTTGAGGAGAATGAATATTAACTCTTCTCTAAATATATTTGGTAGAATTCACTGGGGAAGCCCTTTGGTTGTGAACTTGTCTTTGTTGGGAGTTCTTTGATTATTAATTCAATTGTGTTACTAGAGGTCGGTCTGTTCAGATTTTTTTCTTTCTTTCTGATTCAGTCTGGAAGGTTGTATGTTTCTACAGATTTATTCATTTCTTATAGGTTGTCCAATTTGTTGGCTTAAAATTTCTTATAATAGTCTCTTATAATCCTTTGTATTTCTTTTCTTTTTTTTTTTAGATTTTTAAAATTTATTTATTTGACAGAGAGAGAGAGATCACAAGTAGGCAGAGAGGCAGGCAAAGAGAGAGGGGGAAGCAGGCTCCCTGTTGAGCAGAGAGCCCAATGCGGGGCTCAATCCCAGGACCCTGGGATCATGACCTGAGTGGAAGGCAGAGGCCTTAACCTACACTGAGCCACCCAGGTGCCCCTAATCCTTTGTATTTCTGTGATGTCTGTTGTAATGTCCCTCTTTCTGATTTTATGTATTTGAATCCTGTCTCCTTTTTCGTGATGAGTCTGGCTAAAGATCTATCGATTTTGCCTATCTTTTCAAAGAACCAGCTCTTAGTTTCATAGTTATTTTCTATTCTTTAAGTCTCTATTTCATTTATTTTTGCTCTGATCTTTATTATTTCCTCCTCCTACTAAATTTGGCTTTTATTTGTTCTTTTTCTACTTCCTTTAGGAGTAAGCTTAGGTTGTTTATTTAATATTTTTCTTGTTCATTGCAGTAGGTCTGTGTCACTATAAATTTCCCTCTTAGACCTGTTTTTGCTGCATCCCAAAGATTTTGACTCGTTGTATTTCCATTTTCATTTGTCTCCATGTATCTTTTGATTTCCTCTCTGATGTCTTCGTTGACCCTCTGGTAGGTTAGTAGCCTGTTGTTTAGCATCCATTTGTTGGTGTTTTTTCCAGTTTTATCCTTGTACTTGATTTCTACTTTCATACCATTGTGGTCAGAAAAGATGCCTGAGGACGCCTGGGTGGCTCAGTCGGTTAAGTGTCCGCCTTCGGCTCAGGTCATGATCTCAGGGTCCTGGGATCGAGTCCCACATCAAGCTCCCCGCTCAGTGGGGAGTCTGCTTCCCCCTCTCCCCGCCCCTACTCATGCTCTCTCTCTCTCTGCCCCTCCCCACTGCTCGTGCATGTGCTCTCTCTGTCAAATAAATACATAAAATCTTTAAAAAGAAAAGATGCTTGATATAATTTCAAACTCCTTAAGTTTATTAAGGTTTGTTTTGTGGCCTCACATGAAAACTGTCCTGGAGAATGTTCCGTGTACACTTGAGAAGAATGTGTATTCTGCTGCTTGAGGATGCAATGTTCTGAATGTAGCTGTTAAGTCCCTCTGGTCGCACATGTCATTCAAAGTCACAGTTTCCTTGTTGATTTTCTGTCTGGATGATTTGTCCACTGACATGAGTAGGATGTTAATTCCCCTTCTATTATTGTATTACTATCAGTTTCTCCCTTTATGTCTATTAATATTGACTTTATAAATTTAGGTGCTCCTATATTAGGTTCAGAGAGATTTATAATTGTTCTATCCTCTTGTTGGATTGTTTGCTTTATCATTATGTAATGCCCTTCTTTGTCTCTTGTTACAGTCTTTGTTTTAAAGTCTATTTTGTCTGGGGTGCCTGGGTGGCTCAGTCAGTTGAGCGTCCAACTCTTGATTTCAGCTCAGGTCATGATCTCAGGGTCATGGGATCGAGCCCTGAGTAGGGCTCCGTGTGAAGCAGGGAGTCTGCTCGAGGATTCTCTCTCTCCCTCTGCCCCATCCCTTGCTTGCCTGCTCTCTCTCTCTAAAACAAATATATCTTTAAAAAAAATAAAGTCTAGGGGCACCTGGGTGGCTCAGTGGGTTAAAGCCTCTGCCTTCGGCTCAGGTCATGATCTCAGGGTGCTGGGATCGAGCCCCGCATCGGGCTCTCTGCTCAGTGGGGAGCCTGCTTCCCCCTCTCTGCCCGCCTGCCTCTCTGCCTACTTGTGATCTCTCTCTCTCTGTCAAATAAATAAATAATAAAACATCTTAAAAAAAAAATAAAGTCTATTTTGTGTGATAGAAATATTGTTACCCCAGCTTTTTAATTTTTTTTCCATTTCCACTTGCATGGAATATTTTTTCCATCTTTGTGCTTTCAGTCTGTATGTATGTTTGGGTCTACAGTGGAGTCCCTTGTAGTCAGCGTATACATGGGGTTCGTTTTTTTCACCCATCTACTCGCCCTGTGTCTTTTGATTGGAGCATTGGTCCATTTACATTTAAAATAATTATTGATTGGTATGTACTTCTTGTTTATTTTGGTCATTGTTTTCTAATTCTTCTCTGTTCTTTTCTTGTTCTTTTTTCTCGTGATTTGATAACTTTCTTTAGTGTTATGCTTGGATTCCTTTCTCTTTAGTTTTAGTGGTGGTTACATGAGAACCACATGTAATATTTTATGTATATAGCCGTCTATATTAAGTTGATTGTTGCTTATGTTTTAAAGCTCTACAATTTAAAATTCCTCCCATATGTTTTATGTACACGACACCATATTTTACATTTTCAAAATTTTGTTTCCCTTAACTGATTTTTAAAAATATAAATGATTTTACTACTTCTGTTTTTTTTAACTTTATACTGGCTTTATAAGTAATTGATCTAGTACCTTTATTATATATTTGCTTTTACCAGTGAAATTTTTCCCTTCATAATTTTCTCCTATTTACGGCGTTTCCTAATCCACTTAAAGAAGTCCTTTTAACATTTCTTGTAAGGCTGGTTAGGTGCTGATCAACTTTTTTAATTTTTAATTTTTCTCTGGAAAACTCTCTCTCTTTCAGTTCTAAATGCTAATCTTGCCAGGGAGAGTATTCTTGGTTGTAGGGTTTTTCCTTTCTGCATTTTGAATGTATCACTCCATTTACTTCTGGCTTGCCGTTTTTGCTAAAAAATGAGCTGATAGCTTTTTGAGGTTTCCCTTGTATAAAGATTTTGCTTTCTTTTTGCTATTTTTTTAGATTCTTTATCATTAATTTTTGACTTTTTAATTATTAAGTGTCTTGATGCGGAACTCCTTGGGTTCATCTTGTTTGGGGCTCTCTGTGCTTCCTATACCTGGATGTCTGTTTTCTTCCCAAGAGTTAGGGAAGTTTTTAGCTATTATTTCTTCAAATAAGTTTTTTGCCACTTTCTCTCTCTCTCCTCTTTCTGAGACCCTAGTAACACAAATGTTAGTACGCTGGATGTTATTGTCCCAGAGGTCTCACAACCTATGCTCATTTTTAAAAATTCTTTTTTTTTTTTTTTTTTAATAATTGCTGTTCAGCGGGGTGCTTTCTACCACCCTGTCTTCCAGATTGCTGGTCTGTTCTTCTGTATCCTCCCCTCTGCTGTTGATTCCTCTCAGTGTCTTTTTCGTTTCAGTTATTGTATTACTCAGCTATGATTAATTTTAATTTTAACACAGACATTCTCCCTGTGTTCATCCATTCTCCTGAGTTTGGTGAGCATCTTTAGGACATGACTTTGAACTCTTTATCAGGTGGATTGGTTATCTCCATTTCATTTAGTTTTTTTCCTGAGGTTTTGTCTTATTCTTTCATTTGAAACATATTTGTCTATGTCCTCATTTTGTCTTACTCTTTGTGTTTGTTTCTGTTTATTAGGTAGGTCAGCCATGTCTCCTGGTCTTGAAAGTAGTGGCTTTATATAAAAGGTGTCCTGTAGGGCCCAGCAGCACAGTCTCCCTTGGTTAGCGGAACCACGTGGTTTAGGGATGGCCATTGTGTGGGCTGCATTTGCCTTCCTATTGTGACTGGCTGCTGTGGGTGCGCTGGTGAGTTAGGGCTGGTCCCTGGCATGGCTGACTAATAAGCCTGGGTGTAGTTGTATCGGTGTGCTGGTTGGCTGGCTGCTTACCCCCGCTGGGGCAGGAGCCACTTTGGAGAGGTTCCGGTCCCAGCCAAGGCTGCCTGCTGGTTGAGGTGGGGAAAGAGCTGCTTTGGAGGGATTGCCTGTAGCAGCGGCAGTCTGGTGGCTGTGTCTACTGGGGAATTCTGGGTCAGGGCAAACAGTGCTCGCAAGGTAGACAGAAAGCATCAGAACTGCCTTCTGCAAGCATCTGGCCAGCTAGGCTGAAGGACAGCAAGAATAATGGCACCTGCCAGCATTCTTGTTCCTGGATAAAATTCCTACAGATCCCTGACCCTCTGACACATCACCTAAAACTAATCAATCAATAAACATTTGCATACGGTGCTTTTCAAACTCCTGCTGCTGTGCAGGGTCTCAAAATTGTGTGCTGGGCCTTTAACAATGGAGAGTCTCAGTTTCTTAGAGCCCTTGGGCTCTCCCAGAGTTAAGGCCTGCCGATTTTCAAAGCCAGGTGTTAGGGGGGCTCACTCTCGCCATTCAGGTCCCCAGGGCTGGGGATGCCCACTGCAGGACTCCATACTTTCAATCCTTGGGGAGAACTTCTGCACCTGTGATTTATCCTTCTTACATGAGGGTGGCTGTGCCTGAGGTCTGTTTCCCCACTGCGTCTCCGCCCCTCTTACCTTTCTCAATGTGAGTTTCTAGTTTGAGACTATTATATATAAAGTTGCAAAGGACTCTTACCGATGGTTGTTTGTGGTGGCATGCGCTTTATTTCTCTCGGAACTGCTGGTTTGTGTGGTCACACATACGCATGACTTTTAAAGAGCCTGCCTATTTTCCAGGATAACTCAACATTTTTGGACTGCCGTAAGTACCATATTACAGCTCCAGTTGTTCCACATGCCCGTAAACCCTTGATGTTGTGTTTTTAATTTTTGTCATTTGCATGGGTGCATAGTACCATCTCATTGTGGCATTAACTTGCATTTCCCTAACAACTAATGAAGTTTAACACTTTTTCATTGGTTTTTCATATCTACTTTAATGAAGCCTCTGATCAATTCTTTTCCCTTTAAAAATTGACTTGTTTTTCTTTTTAATATTAAGTTATAAGAATTCACTATATATATATATTTTTTATTAACATATAATGTTAATCTGTTTCAGGGGTACAGGTCTGTGAATCATCAGTCTTACACAATTCACAGCACTCACCATAGCACATACCCTCCCCAGTGTCCATCCAGCCACTCCATCCCTCCCACTCACCTCCACTCCAGCAACCCTCAGTTTGTTTCCCCTGATTGAGAGTCTCTTATGGTTTGTCTCCCTCTCTGGTTTTGTCTTGTTTCATTTTTTCTTCTCTTCCCTTATGATCCTCTGTCTTGTTCCTCAAATTCCTCATATCAGAGAGATCATATGATAATTGTATTTCTTTGATTGACTTATTTTGCTTAGCATAATACCCTCTAGTTCCATCCATGTTGTTGCAAATGGCAAGATTTCGGGTGTTTTTTTTGATGGCTGCATAATATTCCATTGTATATATATACCACATCTTCTTTATCCATTCATCTGCTGATGGACGTCTAGGTTCTTTCCATAGTTTGGCTATTG
>CM052893.1:2361371-2445116 GCA_028534135.1 Potos flavus | reverse complement strand
CAACAGTGTAGGAAGGTTCCCCTTTCTCCGCATCCTCGCCAACACCTGTCCTTTCCTGACTAGTTAAATTTAGCCATTCTGACTGGTGTGAAGTGGTATCTCACTGTGGTTTTGATTTGTTTCTCCCCGATACCGAGTGATGTTGAGCACTTTTTCACGTGTCTGTTGCCATTTGGATGTCTTCTTTGCAGAAATGTCTGTTCACGTCATCTGCCCATTTCTTGGTTGGATTATTTATTCTTTGGGTGTTGAGTTTGATGAGTTCTTTTAGATTTTATCTGATAGGTCATTTGCAAATATCTTCTCCCATTCTGTCAGTTGTCCTTTGGTTTTGTTGACTGTTTCCTTTGCTGTGCAAAAGCTTTTTATTTTGATGAAGTCCCAGTTGTTCATTTTTGCCCTTGCTTCACTTGCCTTTGGCGATGTGCCAGGAAGAAGTTGCTGTGGCTGAAGTCGAAGAGGTTGTTGCCTGTGTTCTCATTATATATTTTGGATATTTTATCTGTTTTGTAAATATTTTCTTTCTTCATGGCTTGCCTTTTCATGCTCTTACTGGGATGTCTTGAGAGCAAAAGCTTTTTTTTAATAAGTCTCATTTATTATTTTCTTTTATTATAATTATACTTGAACTTAAAAATATTTTTTTAAGGTTTGTGTTCTATCTAAGATATCTTTCAAATCTGAGATCACAGACATTTTCTTCTTTCTTTTAAAGGTTTTATAATTTTAGCTCTAACAATTAGGTCTGTGATCCATTCTGAGTTCATTTTTATATGGTGTGAGGAAAGGATGAAAGGTCATACTTTTCCACATGGATATCTAGTATCTCCAGCATCATCTGTTGGAAGGCTTTAATTTTGAAGAACCTTGTCACCTGTATTAGTTTGCTAGGGCTGCCATAGCAAATTACCACAAAACGGGTGACTAAAAACAACAGAAAATTATTCTCTCATGATTCCAAAGGCTCAAAGTCCCAAATCAAGGTCCTGGCAAGGTCATGCTCTTCCTGAAGGCTCTAGGGAAGAATCCTTCCTTACCTCTTCCCAGCTTCTGGTGACTCCCAGCATTCTTTGGCATTCTTTGGCTCACAGCCGTATCATTCCATCTACCTTCACAGTCACATGGCATTCTCCCTGTGTGTCTGTGTGTCCAAATTTCCCTCATCTTGGAAGAATTGGATTTTGGGTCCACTCTAATCCTAATGGCCTAATTACTTCTACAAATATCTTATTTCCAAATAAGGTTATAGTCCAAGGTATTGAGTGGATATAGATTTTGGGGGGGAACACTATTCAACCCATTACAGCATCCTCATAAAAAAATGACTATATATGAAGATCAATTTCTCGATACTTTTTTCTGTTCCATTGATCTGCATCTCTATCATTCAGCCAGTAACAACAGTTTCAGCCAGTCACAACAACTCTGTGTTGACTACTGAAACTCTCTAGTGGGTTTTAAATTATTCAGGTTTCAGGGTCTTTCAAATTAATTTTGGCTATCGGGCGCCTGGGTGGCTCAGTCAGTTGAGTATCTGACTCTTGATTTTGGCTCAGGTCATGATCTCAGGGTCATGGGATGGAGCCCCACATTGGGCTCTGCACTCAGTGTATGGAGTCTGCTTGTCCCTCTCCCTCTGCTCCCCTCCTCACTTTCTTGGTCATAAATAAATAAATAAATAGATCATAAATAGATAAATAAATAAAAAATAAATAAATTGTTTTAAAAAATAATTCTGGCTGTTCTAAGTCCCTTACAATTCCATGTAAATTATTGAAATAGTTTATCAATTGCTTCAAAACCCTACTGCTGGGATTTTGGTTGGGATTGCTTTGAATTGATTGCTCAATTTGCATTCTTAATAATATCGAGCCTTCTAATGCACGTATGTCTTCCTTTCAGTAATTTTTATAGTGGACAGCTTTTGCATGTTTTGTTAAAGTTATTCTTAAAGTATTTCATATTTTTGGTGTTATTGTAAATATTTTAGTTTCACTCTCCAGTTCTTCACTGCTAGTATTGAGAAATACTATTGATTTTTGTATATTGACTTTGCTAAACAAACTTATGAACTGTAGTAGCCTTTTTGTTGTTGTTGATTTTTTAGGGTTTTTTACATAGATAATGATGTCATCTACGAATAGTTTTACTTATTCCTTTTTTAATCTGCGTATCATTCATTTTCTATTAATTACCTTCTTGCCCTGGCTAGGACCTGCAGTAAATGTTGTAAAGAGATGATGAGATCGGCCCTCCTTGCCTTGTCACCAGTCCTAGGGGGAACACATTCAGTGTTTCACCATCAAATATGATATTACCTATGTATTTCAGGGAAGGTTTATTTCCAGGAAATTCCCTCCTATTTTAAGTTTGCTGAGAGTTTGAATTTTGATTGGGTTTTGTCAAATGTTTTTTCTGCATCTAACCAAATATGCGCCCCCCCCCCCGGGATTCGGATATGATGAATTACATTGATATTCAAGTATTAAAGCAATCTTACATTCCCAGGAAAAGTCCTACTTGATAGAAATGCATTGTTTTTTAAAATATATTGTTAGATTCTATTTGCTGAAATTTTGTTAATTTTTGTGTCTATGTTCATGATAGATACTGGTCTGTAGTGTGTTTGTAATCTTTGGCTGGTTTTGGTGTAATACTGGCCTCAAAAAATGAATGTTCCTTCTTCTGTCAGCTCTAGGATTTTGTTTTGTTTTGTTTTAAGAATTCTCATTATTTAGGGGCACCTGGGTGCCTCAGTGGGTTAAAGCCTCTGCCTTCGGCTCAGGTCATGATCTTAGGGTCCTGGGATCAAGCCCCGCATTGGGCTCTTGCTCAGTGGGGAGCCTGCTTCCCCCTCTCTGCCTGCCTGCCTCTCTGCCTACTTGTGATCTCTCTCTCTGTCAAATAAATAAATAAAATCTTTAAAAAAAAAAAAGAATTCTCATTATTTATTCCTTCAGTAGAATTCACAGCAAAGGCATCTGGGCCTAGAGTTTTCTTTGTGAGAAGGTTTTTAACTATAAATTCAGTTTCTTTTGGGCTACTTGAATTCTCTCTTTGTTTTTGTGTGACCTTCAGTGGCTTGTGTCATTTCATCTAACTTGTTGAATTTATCGGCAATAAGTTTTTCATAATATTCCCTTCTTTTTTACATGTCTAAAATCTGCCATGATGACTCATTTCTCATCTTGGTACTTTGTATCTTTTTTTCCTGATTGATTTGGCTAGAGGTTCAATATCATTGGTCTTTTGAGAGAATTAGCTTTGAGTTTCATCGGCGTTCCTATTATTTTACTGTTTTGCACTAATTACTGCTTTCTTGTTTCTTCCTCTGCTTGCTTTGTGTTTAGTTTGCTCTTCCTTTTCTAAATTCTTAGGTGGAAGATTAGAATGTTGACTTGAGATCATGCTTCTCTAATAACTTAATGCTATACAATTTCTCTAAGCCTCTCCTTGAGCTGTGGCCCACAAATTTTGATGAATTTTCAAATTTTTGCTTTTAAGATTTTATGTATTTGAGAGCAAGAGTATGGGGGAGGGGAGAGGAAGAGGGAGGAGCAGACACCCCCCTGAGCAGGGAGCCTGAGGCAGAACTCGATCCCAGGACCCTGAGATCATGACCTAAGCCAAAGGCAGACGCTTAACCGACTGAGCCACCTGGGCTCCCCTAAAATTCTTATTCAGAGTATTTGCTAATTTTGTTTATGGTTTATTCCTTGACCTATGGATTATTTAGAAGTCTGTTATTTTCTAAATATTTGTGGATTTTCCTAATATCTTTCATTCTTTCTAGTTTGGTGGACAGAGAATGTACTTTGTATGACTTCAGTTATCTCACATTATTGAGACCGGTTTTATGACCTGGAATATGGTCTATTGTAATAGAAGTTTTGTGTTCAGGGGTAAAGAATGTGTGGTGCTGTGGTTGGGTTGGCGGGTAGCGAAAGCATTCTCTAATACACAGGCTGATGGTGTTGATCTGGTCTTCTAGATGGTACTGATTTTTGGTTATTTGTTCTATCCATTACTCAGAGAGGAGTGATGAAATCACTAATGACAGTTGCAGATTTGTCTGTTTCTCCCTCAATTTCTAGCAGTTTCTCCTTCATGTGCTTTGAAGTTCTATTATTAGGAACACTACCCATTTAGGATGGTATGTTTCCTTAATAAATTGATTATCATTATGGAATGTTTCTTGTGCCAAAGTCTACTTTATGTGATGTAAATATGGCCTCTATAGTTTTCTTTTTCACAATATGAAATTTTTCACGGTAGTGTCCAAATTTAAATTGGGTTTCTCTAGACAGAGTTGGATCCCACTTTTCCTATGAAATCTGATCATTTCTGACTTTTAATTGGCACGTCTATTTACATTTGCTGTAGTAAGTAATGTGGCTGGCATTGAGTTTACCTGCTCGCTATTCGTATTCTAATTCTCCCATCTCCTTTTTATTTTTCCCCCTTTTCATGCTGTGTTTTGGATTGAAGGCTTCCTACCCATTTCCAATTAGCTACAATTTTTTTTTTTTTTTTTTATTGATTACTCTGGGATGGTGGTTCTCGAGTGCATTCCAGGATCCATGAGATCCTTTTAGTGAGTTTGTGAGGTCAGAACTATTCGACAGGGGGTATTTTTAGGAGTGGCTTAATAAAAGCTGTAAACTTTCAGCTGAGTTTGAAAGACAAATAGACAAGAGTAGAAAGAAAAGATTAGGGGGGGAATGAAAATGAACAGAGCCTCAGTGACCTGTGGGACAAGCTCAGTTGGAATCACAGAAGGACTAAGGTAGGGTGGGGGCAAAGATATTTGAAAAAATGGTGGTTGAAATTTTTCCAATTTTGATCGAAACTATACACACCCAGATCCTAGAAACTTAATGACCTTTGTCCAGATTGAAATGACCTCCTCTCCCTTGTTACCCCATCATATCCCATGTTCTTATCCCAGAACATCTAACATTTCTGAATGCACTTGCTTGCCTGTCTCCCCAAGATAGAATAATGTTTGGCACATGTTAAATACTTGACCAAAAAAGTTCTCAAATGCTGAGTGCATGACAAATTTTGCTTATTTTGCTTATTTCAGAGAGGCAAGATATAATTGAGTTGACCGACACTTTTTGTTCAAAATACGGCAATATACTGGCAAGTCAATTGATTTGAGTTCCTAAAAATTATTTAGGCAATAGCTGTACTTTGGGACCTCATGTTTAGCATGAAAAAGGAATAAATTTAAAATCAAACTCTCGAACGGAAGTATATATCATAGCATGCTTGCATTAAAAAATTATACTGTTCTACCATTAACACTTCATTTAAAAAAAGAAAAAAACAAAACAAAGCACCTTTCCTTTGAAGTTGTGTTTTGAAGCAATTTACCTGGCTTGCAAATTGACTGCTAGGATCAGTTGAAATAAACACACCGTCTTGATCCTTTTGAAATCCATCATGAGACCAATATGCCAGGTCAAAAGTAAATGTCCTCCTATGTTCTGGGTTCTTAGGGTCTTGTACGGTTGTGGTGGTCCCGGAATGCATGGAAATCACACATTTGCTCCCAGAATTCTTCTCTCTCTATAGTCAAATTACAAATTCAGAGTTCATCGTTATAGTTTTTCTTTGTCATCCAAGTCGTTTTGCAAGTCCTGGTACATACCTCATAAGTAATTAAGCCGGGCACTTACCATTTATTCATTTTGTTCTCTGTTATTCTCAGCAGCAGTTATGACAAGCGGTGGCTCTTATAGTCCCTCAGAATTGTTGAAAGGCTTGTCTCTAGCGATGTTAATTTTCTGAGAATAGCCTAACACCCAGCTATGCTAATAGCAATAACTACAGCAAAGAGAGCTTCCCTGTTTCACTCCCCAATGAAACGGGTGAAAATTATTCATGAAAAAAATGAAAAAGGTAAAGCAACCATTTCAGGACCCTGGAAATGGTCCTCAGGGCAGACGGCCAATGACAAAACGTCTGTTCAAGGAAGTGTAGCACAGGCGTGAAGAGAGGCGAGGCTCATTCCCTTCCTCTCTCCGGCCAGCTCAGCCAGGCGGAGACTCGACCCCAGACTGCGGGAGCCCACGCCACTCTCCCCAGATTCCAGGCGGACGGCTTTCTCCTTGGCAGGAGAAGGATGTCAGCATTCCACGTCCTACCCCCGTCTGCCTGTTGCCGAGGCTGAGTCCTGGGAGAGACTTGGTGAGAGGCGGGACTCCTTCTTCTACCCGATGCGCCGCACGCCTACTTCGGATCAGCCCGCCGGGGATACTAGGGCGCTGGCCGTCCTTGCCCAGCCCCCGAGGTGGCGGGTCCACGCCGGGGCAGAGAAGCTGAGAGGATCCCGGGCAGCTGTTCCACGGTCACCAAGTGCTGGGCTTCTAAAACAGGAAGCAACTGGCCATTGTCCTCCCCCCTCCAAGTCCCGAGTCCAGGCGTAGACGTCCTACCCTCTCAAAGTCACTGACTTCATTTGCCCTCTTAGAGAAGCCGGATCCTAAGGGCACACTCAAGGTCAGAAGTCGTGATGAAAGGGAATTGGGAGAAGGTTTGTTTTGATAAAGACTAAATTATAGGCCCTCTCGTTTGCAGAAGTTGCAGGGGCGGGGAGCAGGGGGCGGCTGGGAAATAACATAGCTGCACGGACCCACCTGGAGTCCTGAAAAATATCAGTCAGTGATCTCAGGAACCGGTCCTTTTAAAGGAACCTGAACTTGATTGCATTAGTTAGCAGAGTAATTTAGGCATCCAGGAATTGTTGAAAACAGAGCAGTCAGCCATCAGTGCGTGGCGTTGAACAGCTTGGTGTCAAGAGGGGAATGAGCCCAACCCAAACCAGTGTCCCCCAGGGTGACCAGGGCATACCCAAGCTGTGCCCTCCTGTGGGGGTGTGGACTTCACTGCAACAGTCCAGCCAGTCACCAAACAAACAAAGTCACAGTAACAAACTACATACGGGGGGGGGGGGGAGGATCAGTTCCCAGATTGGCTACACCATATTATCTCCAGTGTCCAGTTTCCATTAAAAAAGGATGACGTATGCAAAGACACAGTGAAGTGAGACCCATACACTGGGAAAATGGCAGGCACCAGAAGCTATCTGCGACCAGAGTGAGTTATGCAGAGTGACTTCTCAGGAGTCCTTAACGTAAGCATTATAAACATACAGAACCAAAGGAAACCATGTTTAAAGAAATAAAGTATTACAGTGGATACTATGATCGGTTGGGTACCAACAAGTTAGATAATTTAGATTAAATGGGCAAATTCTTAGACACAGAACTCCTGAAACTGACTCAAGAAATAAGAAAATCTGAAGAGACCTGTAACAAGTGAAGAGATTGAAGTAGAAAACAAAGAAAAAAGAAAAAGCCTAGATGGTTTGAATGCTGACTCTACCAAAAATTTAAAGGATACCAGTTCTTCATAAACTCTTCCAAAAAATAGAAGAGGGGATACTCCCCAAACCTACTTTGATGAAGGCGGTGTTACCCTGATACCAAATCCAGACAAAGACATCACAAGAAAATGGAAATACAGACCAATGTCTCTTATGGATATGGACGCAAGAATCCTCAATAAATTATTAGCAAACCGAATCCAGCAACATGTAAAAAGAATTATGCACCATGACCAAATAGGATTTATCCCAAGGACGTAAGGTTGGTTTAACATCTGAAAATGATTATATTAATCATGTTTTTTATTTTCTTATATTCGATAATGCATTGGTATCGTGGGGCCTAGAGAGACTGCCCCTCCAGGGCTAATGAATTCCCAGAGATAGTAAACAACTTGGCTTTCGTGCAAACCAACCAATCCAAAGTTCACATCCCAAGCCCATCTCCCAAACACCTCGTTTCCCTAACTCTCACACACCAAGCCAACATTTCCCCTGCCCTAAATCAGCCCAAGGCCAGGTACCTGACAACTAGAGACCCCCTCTCTAGCCCAGAGCCTCCTGAAATTCCTCAAACTATATAATCTTAAAAGTGCTCAAACTCACCCACTATGCCTTGCTCATTGCTTCCTGCAGAAACTAAAATAAGGCTGTGGGCCGTGCTCCTTCTGCCCGATCTTGAAATTAATAGAATGAAAACCAAATATTATAAATCATCCCAATAGATGTAGAAAATGCATTTAACAAAATCCAACACCCTTTCATGATAAAAACACTTAAGAAATTAAGAAATAGAATGGTAATTCTTCAGATAAAGGGCATCTATGAAAAACCCATAAGTAATATCCTAAGAATTGATGGTCAAGACTGAATGTGACTCCTTAAGATCAGGTAGAAAACAAAGATTTCTACTCTCAACACTTCTATTCAATGTTGTATTGGAGGGTCTAGCCAGGGAAAATAGGCAGAAAAAAGAAAGAAAAGGCGTCTAGATAGGAAAGGAAGAAATAAAATGATCTCTTTGCAGAGGACATGATCTAGTAATATAGAAAATCTGAAGGAATTCACCAAAAAACCTATTAGAATAAATTAGTTCAGTAAGGTTGTAAAATACAAGATCAATACATAAAAATCAATTCTATAAACTTGAAAGGAACAATCTAAAAGCGAAATGGAAAAATTCCATTTCTAGTAGTATCAAAAGGAACAAAATATTCAGGAATGATTAACAAAAGAAGTGCAAAACATATCTTCTGAATACTACAAAACATTGCTGAGTGAAACTAAAGATGATCTAAAAGTTGGAAAAACGCCCCGTGTTCAGAGATCAGAAGACAGCATTGTTAAGATGGTAACACTCACTAAGCTGACGTACAAATTCAGTGAAATCTCTATCAGAATCCCACCTGATTCGCTGTAGAAATTGACAAGCCGATAGGAAAATTTCCATGAAACTGGAAGGCACCCAGAAGAGCCAAACCCATCTTGAAAAAGAACAAAGCAGGGTTCACAATTCCCCATCTCACGACTCAGTACAAACCAGTGACCAAGGCAGCGTGACACAGGCACAATGACAGACATACAGATGTATGTAGTGACATGGAGAGTCTAGAAATCATCGCAGGCCTCCGTGGCCAACTGAGTTTCAACAAAGCGGCCAAACTGGGGAAAGAATAGCCTTTGCAAGAAGCGGTCCTGGAAAAACTGGATAGCTACATGCAATGAACTTGGACCCCTGCTTATACCCTATGCAAAAATTAACCCAAAATGAACCAAAGAGGGGCGCCTGGGTGGCTCAGTCGGCTAAGTGTCCACCTTCAGCTCAGGTCATGATCCCGGAGTCCTGAGATCGAGCCCCGCATCAGGCTCCCTGATCAGTGGGGAGTCTGCTTCTGCCTCTGCCCCTCCCCCTGCTTGGGTGCTCTCTCTCTCAAATAAAATTTTTAAAAAAATGGACCAAAGACCTAAATGTAAGAGCTTTTATTTTTTTTAAAGATTTTTTAAATTTATTTGACAGAGAGAGAAAGATCACAAGTGGGCAGAGAGGCAGGCAGAGAGAGAGGGGGAAGCAGGCTCCACGCTGAGCAGAGAGCCCGGTGTGGGGCTCAATCCCAGGACCCCGAGATCATGACCTGAGCCGAAGGCAGAGGCTTTAACCCACTGAGCCACCCAGGCCCCCTGTAAGAGATCTGCACAGACACTTGAGGAAGATACTCATGGACAATAATATGAAAAGATACTTGACATCCTTAGCCATCAGGGAACCGCAATTCAAAACCACAAAGCAGCACGTCACACCCAGAAAGGCTATAATAAAGTCAGGTAACTGGGTTGGATTGGCGAAAGTGGAACCCTCGCCCGCTGGCTGTGGGGCGCCCAAGACGGTACAGATGGCTTGGGAAAAGTCAGTTCTTCCAACCAGTAAACTAGTTACTATAGGACTCAGCACTTCCATGCCCGGGTATAAACCCAAGAGGAATAAAAACATGGCGTCCACACAAAAACTTACACGCGAGTGTCTATAGCGGCATTATTTCCTGCAGAAACCAAGATAAGGCTGCGGAGAAAGCCAACACGAATCAAACATCCACTGAGGAATGGATTAAACAGAATGTGTATATCCATACAATGGGATAGTATCCATCCACAAAGAAATGCAATTTTGGTGTACGCTACAATATGGATGGAGCTTGAAAACATTATGCCAAGTCAAAGACAATCACAAGTCAAGTCAAGCCAATCACAAAAGACTAATCCCATTCAGATGACGTGTACAGAACAGGGACATAGACAGATTCATGGTTGCTGAGGACCAGAGGGACAAGGGTGATAGAGCTAAATGACACACATTCTTGAGGTCACAAAAATCTTAGTTCTGAAACTGGTGATAGTTGCGCATATCTGTGAATATACTAAAAATCACCGAATTGTACACTTTAAGTGAGGGAACTGTATAGTAGGTGATCTCAATGAAACCATATACAAAAGATTATAGCAGGGGCACCTGGGTGGCTCAGTCAGCTGGGCATCCGACTCTTGATTTTGGGTCTGGTCGTGATCTTGGTGTCGTGCGATTGAGCTCAGCGCTCAGTGCAGAGTCTGCTTGATTCTCTCTGCAGCTCCCCCTCCCCCCGCCCCAATGTCGTCTCGGTCTCTCTCTCTCAAATAAGAAAAAAATTACAGCAGCTAATATCAAGACTACTTGTCGGGCACTGTGTTGTTTTACACATTATTTCATCTAATTTTGTAACAGTAAGCCTGCGAAGTATCAACATCTCCATTTTGTACGGAAGGAAACCAAGGCTCAGGGAGATTAAAACCTTCTTCAAGGTCACACGGTGGGTGGGTGAGAAAGTCAGGTCTTGACCCCAAGTTCATCTGACTTCAAGGGCTCCTGAGAAAGTGCTACCTCTTCAAATAGTTTCACCAAGTTGGTGCTCCGACTGCACCATGAGGATAAAGACCAGAAGTCACAGAATCAGAGTCCCCCCCACCCCCCAGAGGGGCACCAGTTGTCCAGGCGTGCCCCAGAACCATCCACCCTCGTCACCTCTTGAGTTGGCCCACTCTCCTCCTTGCTGCTGTTCTAGTATAAGCTAGCCAACAATGGTGGTGCAACACGAGCAAGAGCCATCTTTTTGATGGGTCCTAAAAGCCATGTAATTAAGGTGCCCACTTTCTACATCCTTAGTTTAAAACTTGTAGTTACTCTCGCAGTATTAAAGGCCAGTGAAAAATACCCGTGGACTACCTTGAGCGTATTGATGGGTTAGGTTATAAAATGGTTTTATTTCCTCCTTTTTCTTGGTTAAGAATTGCTCCTCACGATTCTTTGACATTTTTATCGCTCGGGTGCCTGAAAAGCCATGCCCTTCTAAGAAGCCCCCATGAGGAACTACACTTTAAGTTGTCCAGTTATGCGTATAAAGCTATCCAGTGATAGGTCGCCTGGTTACTCAAGTATTTTCTGTGACACAGATGAATGCTTGGGGGGGGGGGCAGGAAATCATGGACACCAACTAAAAACGTGCAAAACGATGTTGAATACTGATGCACCAAAGAGGAGAGCATCAGGCTGAACAAGGTCCGAATGGGAAGAACTCATATATGGTTTCCATTATGCTCATCGTGTGCCATTCAGGACCGATACGCCCTCGCTCGTCATTCTGTCTGGCATATCCTTGTCCAAATCTTACTTAGCCCTGGGGTCATCTGCAATGCCTCCATCTCCAGTCTTCGTGACCGAGCTAGGCAGAATGAACTAGACCTGCTCCGTCTCGGGGAGCTATCTGCCTCACCACTGTGGTACGTTCCGCCGCCACTTACTTTCGTAACGAGACTGCAAACTGCTTTGTACCGTTTCTCCAGGACTGCGTTTGATCCACAGCAGTCAATTATCTTAAAATTTGTAACTAATGCCTTGATAATCGGAGACTGCTACGGGGTCCCAGGACCAGTATCCCCTCTATTTGATCCTACATTGTAGCAGCAACACAGGTGAATGAACGGTTGGGGGGAAAAGTACATTTATTAAATAGAGCACGTATCTGTTTCACCAACCCGCTCTGGTTTAAAAAAACTTACTAACTGGACAGTACGTTTCTCTCATCAATCTTTTTTTATTGAGCTACTTGTGCAAAGGAATGAGGTTACGTGTTCACTATGTTGCGATCGTTAAATTACTCATTTAACAAGTTCATTTAAAGAAGTTTAATGTTCCATCAATGACAAGCAGCTTGAATACACGTTTGATAACGATCATTAGAACAAGGAATAAAATGCAAGATCTAGTCAGTTTCAACCAGGCGGCGGCGTCACTAACCTGACTGAAAGGCCGCACGCGCACCGCTACTCGCACACCGTCAGTACTCGGCAGAGGCGGCGGCGTCATTTTCCCAGCTCCCGTGGTATTTATTTGGTAGAAAAATAAGGTGGAAAGCACAGTGCTTCTGCTTCACACGAACACATTACAAGCTTAGCCAACACAAGCAGTTTGTTTCTAGACAATCAATTATTAATGGTCCATTCGTTACACACTATCCGATGACCTGTTATATTTTACAGCACTTACTTACGGATGAGTTTCACAGGCTACATCAAGCGTCCCCACTGAATTGCACACAGTCGTATTGCAGACAACAGTGTCTTGTTTCTTTCCCTTCCCACCTCACACTCGTTCCCCGTCCTCAATATTCTATGCCTGAGGTCCTATGAAAATGCGTCAGTTTTCAAACCTGAATATTAAGGGATTTCTGTGATTTTTTTATAGCAAGCTCCTTCACAGCAAAATACTATAAAATTTGTTCAGACTTATTCTAGCGAGACTAGGCACACACAAGGTGTACCGAAGAGCCACGAAACAGATTTATTCGACATTTCCCTTCCTTTGCAAACCTTTCCAAGAGGCTAGTGAGCAGTGAACCGGTCAGTCTAACCTGGATGGTTATTAGTCTCTGAAGAACGAAGAGACTTTAAAGGTAAAGAGTCTTTAAGCTTGCTGAACAAGAAATGCCAACATTGTATTTAACCAATGCATTGCTTGGAAAATGACTCATTTGAGGTAGAATATACAAAATTTGTTAAACTACAAAATGCGGCAAAATTACATGCCCATAATTCGATTTCAACATAGTAACAGGCAAAAATATATATGTACATTTTATGATTAGAAATCTCAATCATAGGAGCAAAGTGCATAAATTATAAAATAGCAACTTTAAAAAAATCAACAGTTCTTCAATCATCTTCATTTTAAGGCTGGTCTAATACCTTTAACTGTAGAGAAAGAAAATGGGACCAATGCCTACTAGCATTATAAAATCATTATTAAAACAGAAATCCCCTCTCAAAAATCTAACAGACACAAACTACCGTGAAGTATACTTTATTTAACATTCCAGTAATAAGCCATATTTACATATTATATAAATGTATGAAGTCTTAATATAAAATAGAAAAACTGCCCGGACTAAAAGAATCACACTCCTTAACGGAGTTATTGTACTTATTGAAGACCTTCTGTTTACAAAAATTTACAGTAATTTGTACAAATTATTTTCTTCCAAATTAGATGATTTTTAATAATCCACACAATTCGGATGATTTTACAAATTGGTGTTCATTAAAAACTTGAAAAAAAATTATAGCATTTTTCTGCGTAAAACTTGCTTTGGAAAGGAAGACAGTTTCTTCCTGCTCCTCCCCGGAGCTCTTCCCGCTACTGCTGTCACTCTTCGAGGCTTGCTCTGGACCCCGTCCACTGGGCTCGCCAAAGGAGAAATCAGCTGGATTTTCACGGGAGGAGGTGACCAGTTATCTTCTTCTTTGCTTCTGAAAACAAAACATTATCCAGGTAAGAAGAAACACATTACAGCATAAACTAGAATGCACTTCCCAGTTATGCAGGGAAAAACGCCTACAGGAGCAGCACCCTTTCCCGGTGCTTTGATCTGAGAAAGGAAGGGAAGCTTCTGGTCACATACGGGAGCTGGAGGCTGTGCGAAGGCTTCCCACGTGAGTGGGCTCAGAGCCCAGCAGGCCCGTGAGGCGTGTGAGAACAGCGCCTCTCCCACGCCAGCAACCGGCAAGTACGTCACACTTTCATCATATGAACGTTTCCCACGTATATACACAAAGCCAAGTGACGTGTAAACGGTGTTATGAGTTATGGTCCGAGGTCTCATGAAGTCTGTTTTTAAAGGACGATCAAGTGGATTTACTTGGTACTTTTATGAAATGCAATCATGTCTAAGCGTCGGTATACCAAGAGAAATTTAAATTTCTCCACGAATGGAAGTTTTATTGCTACTAGTAAAATAAGTGCAAGAATTTTAAGTTTATATCTACTTTTATTAATAATTATCTACCTTTACCAAGGAAAAGGTGAAACCTCCGACTGCCTTCCCCCACCCACTGCCAAAACAAAGACCCAACAGGGACAGAACCACCCTCGCGACCTTTCTTTAAAAGGAACGGATGGGCTGTCACTGCTGTGTGGGGAAGCCCGGCTATCGCCACGAGCCAGTGTGCACGAACGCCCCTAAGAATGACCCCTTCCTGAAGAGTTTCATTTTTCTAACTTATGACTCTGGATAAACATTACAGCATCGAAAAGGTCATACCTGCTTGCCTGTCTTGTCTTTGAGGTCCTGGTTGTTTTTGCTTTTGGCCTTCCCACAGTTTCTACTGAAGGAGCATTATCTTTCTATGGGTTAAAAATTATAGAAGATAAATTGTAAGTAAATACTTGAAATCCACGTTGAATTAGTTCTATCCTGAGTCAAGGAATATGGCCAAACAGGGCTAGTGAATTCAGACGCCACAAGTCTCAAACGGACCCTTTTATCTTTAGTAGAAACTCTGGTCCTCTAGGGCCGTCCAGGGCCCTCGCCCCACAAATCCAGTTCATGTCCAACACGCCCGCGTTTCCCGCGAACATGTCCTTGTCTGCTGCCCTCCTGTCCCCACTACGTCCGTCCACATCCAGGCTCTGGTCGTCTCGTAGAGGACAGGCCACCAGGGACTAGTTTTCCTCCCTCGGATTCCCTCCAAACCTCCTTCAACGTGCACACGGCTGTTCGCCGGCTTGTGCGCAGCCTCCCGCCCCCGCGGACGGCCAGGCCCCGGCGCCTCTGCGGTCCAGTCCTCTCTTGCAGCAGTGCCTGTTTGCTTTACCTTCCGTCTACAGGCTTATTTGGGCATAAATGATTCTTACCATACCATGAAATAATTATGAGTTTTAGCCTCTTCAATTAACCTGAGCTCCTGCAAGACCAGGAATCTGCCCAAGTGATTTCTGTGTCTTTGTCCTTCGACAGCAACTGGCTCATAGCAGGTAGTTCAAGAAATGCTTGATTAATGTTGTTAAAACAAGGGTCTGTCTCCCTCTCAAGCCCAGAAGTGTGTTGATTTTTAGGGTTATTGCAATCGGTCAGGTGGTACAGTCAACTCTTGAAACATGGTCTCTCCAAGTGTGGGCTGCGCGGGATACCCCGGGGGTTCAGGGGCCTCTAATCTAGATAAACACATGCAGATCCTTCTGATGTGACGCTAAAAGCTAAACGCCTTTCCCCTAATGGGTCATCTAAACCGCAGCTGCCGGGAACTCACCACTGGCCACATACTGTGCCCGAAGGGCGGGCCCCCAGAAGTGCAGACAAGGGGATCTGGGGCTTCCGGTCTAAAAGTCTACGCTTTCACCAGAGGTTTATTTGGGAAACACGGCCGAAACAAGTACAGCGCATGTTTAAATAAGCATATGAATAAACTGCACGCTTACCAGTTCGTCTCCAGCTTTCGATGTGTTAGATGTGGTTTTCCGCCTGGTCCTTAACGCAGGAGGCGAGAAGACAAACCGAGAAGATATATCTGAAACTAATTCTTGCAGCTGTGCCGGAGCCTCTATTTTTTTCCCTAAAGCAAGGCAGGGAGAAAAAGAACACACACTGTAGCAATGCCCATCTATATACATCTCAGGAACTATGTTTTTTGAAAGCCTGGAACGAGCGTCGCACAGCAGGAAGACAACCGGGAAGCCACGAGCATCCGAACACAGCGGCCGCACCAGGAGGACAGAATGACGGGGCAAACCCAACGTTCAGGAACATCTAACGCCACCAACTAAATAATGCTACGATAGAAAAATAAAACCTAAAAAGCTCACAACGTTATCGTTCCACTAGTTCTGATCTCTACTGCCCCTCCAAGGTTCTCAGGAAGGGGAGCATCAACCTCGTACAGAAGCTGAGCTAGACTGCTTCGTAAGTCCGCCTACTCCAGAGACAAGAAGGAATTTTATCTTCGAAGGACACTCAAAAGTTCTTTCCTTCCAGCTCACTGGGAGCTAGTTGTCTGGGTCAAAGCAACAGAAAAGTCCCCATCATGAAGGGAAAAAGCAAGCAGAGAAACGAATGTGGAAGAACTTGATAGGAAGATATTTCATAGACAAACAAAAATGGCTGAATTAAGAACTGGTTCAAAATATGTGATTAAAAACATCGCAGACTTCATCTCAGATTTTGTTTTTATCGCGGGGTCTCCGTATTCACGGCGAGTAGCCCTGTGCTCATGGAAGCAGCCGCTGAAGCCGTCTGCCGCTGGTTAGAGCCCAGCTTCTGCAGGTGGCTAATCAGTTAAACTCCCCTGTGCCTCAGTTTCTATAGTGTGATCAGTAACAGGACCTGTGAAATCGCAAATGAGAGCATCGGAACGAGCACAAGCGTGGGCGGCACACGGTGAGTGCTTTAGAGATGTCTGCACTTGTTACAAGGTTACTATTTCAAGAACTTACAGTCCTGAAATAAAATTCTCCAAGCCTAGTTCAGCGTTCTTTCACCCAGCGAGACGATCAAGACTTCTCTAAGACAACAAAATTCTGCTTTTAAAGCACATGATCCTTGTAAGAAAAAACCGAGGCGAGGTCAGCAATCCAAGTCCTCTCTGCTGCGAGCGGATGAGGGGCGGCCTCGGCAACAGCTGGGCGCGCCGGTGTGAACCTGCCCCTTCAGTCGTTGAAAACAAAGCTACCTAGTTCTTTCTAGGGAATGAAAACACGCCGTTTGCTCTCCCGTGAGCAGCAGCTGCTCCGGCTTGTCAAGGACCACCTTGTGTTGCTCCCCTACGTCTCCCCCTGCACCCTAAAGGAGTAAGTAAGGAAATACAAACACCCACTATCCTGGGCAAAAATGTTCGGCCTCCCCCGTTTCTTCCATGTGCTTCTACGAAGCCAAACAAGACTTGAGGATCCTTGTCGGCACGTTCGCTCCTCGCCCCTCTCTACGTTTCCCGAGGGCAGGTCGTGAAGGCGGCAGGCGCTCCGAGTGCGGGCATCGACGCCAGGGACGTGCTGGCCAACGGCTTTACCGACTCTGCGCAGCCGGCAGGCGGGCTCTGGGACACCGCCACGTACCCTGGCTGGTGTGGGGGCTCCGTCTCCCTGAACTTCAACCTCCCCTCCCTGCGAAGGAAGGAAGGAAGGAACAGCAGTACGCTCCGCTGTGCTGCAGCGAGAATCCGATCCCCCGACCAGTGTCCACCCCCGTTCGGCCTCAGGCCCTTCTTCAAAGTTTGCCGCTGAGTAACAGAAATTAGACAAAATCCACGGAGATGGCAAGCTTCACATTCTGGTGACCAATAAAACGCCTCTAACTAAATTCTAAGACGGCTGCTTCTTGGCCTGCCTTCCCGTCACCCGAGGGTATCTCTGTGCCGGCTCCTCCGCGCTTCCCACCCTCCGGGCGGAGCTGCAACGAGGCCCCGAGGACGGGCCGGGAGCTCTAGCGGGAGGCCGGGAGCTCTAGCGGGAGGCCGGGAGCTCTAGCGGGAGGCCGGGAGCTCTAGCGGGAGGCCGGGAGCTCTAGAGGGAGGCCGGGAGCTCTAGAGGGAGGCCGGGAGCAGCAGGGAGGCCCCGGGGGCTGGCGACGGCTTTGTGGTCAGAAGGCTGCGGCCAGGCGCTGTCCTCTTTGTGGTCCAAGTGAGAAGCCAGATGCAGCAAAGGGAAAGGCCTGGCTGCCCAGCTACTGAGTGGCAGGAACGAGAGAGCTCGGTCCCCAATTTCTCACCACTTCTACCGCGAGAAGGTGCCTATTTTTAACCCAAGAGAGCCTGACAACAGTTCCAATACGTAACGAAAGAGCATACGAATGTGTGTGGCCCCCATCGGGAGGTGCGGAGCCAGCCAGGAAGCCTGGCGGTGGGGCGGCCACGAGACACACAGCCTCAGAACGCCCACCCGGTTCTGAAGAGTATTCGAGAGGATCTGCAAATGCTCGTGACGCGGTGGGGGGGGGGGGGGGGGATAGGCAGCAGAGTATGTCCCTAGACACACAGCTGGAAGAAAACGTGAACAGCTCATCAGTCCTTCCGATGACCATATACACCGAATCTCTAACTTCCTACGGCCGGCATGTATTTTAGTACAGAAACAAGTAAAACTGTAGTTCGTGGGCACACGGATGCCGAGTACGTAAAGATGACGATCAGAAATGCTACCGACACCAAATAACACACAATTTGTCTGCTACACTTTTCTAAGTCACGAGGAAAATGTGAAAGAATTGTGTTAATGACCTTCTGCTACCCACGCTACGGCATTTCATTTCAAATTTATCCCATCTAGCAGCTTAGTCAAGTGAGCTAAAATCAGACACACTCCTGTCACTGCGCTCTGCTCGGCGGAAAGGCACGGGCGTGACCTCTCTTTCCGCACATTTGAAAAACGGAATCCTACAGCACTACAAAATCAAAGATCTATTTTTAGCAAACTGGGGTGGGAGGCAGGGAGACATATCCTGCAACTACAAGTTATTTTGTAAAACAAACGATCCATCTGATGGCAAAGGGCCCCTCCCTGGGCTCAGGCTACGGAACTAAAATGAATGACTGCTTAAACCTGCACATTTAAACAGGTGTTTACAGAGTGAATGCTGAATACAGAAAACTTTCAGTCTGCAGATTTTTAAGTGGCTTAAATTTCTCGTGGGCTTCCTCAAGTCACGAGGTAACTAGGATGTTCACTAATGCTTTTAAAAGTACATGTGAAGGTTCTGAAAGGTTTAAATGAATACAAGAAAGTCACCTACTTTACTTATGAGTCCCTGAACCGCTTTGCTGAAATGCATATCTTCAAACTTAAGTGAACAACTACATTTTGTTCACCTAACCGTTTTTTTTTTTAAAGATTTTATTTATTGATTTGACAGAGAGATCACAAGTAGGCAGAGAGGCAGGCAGAGAGAGAGAAGGAAGCCGGCTCTCCGCCGATGCAGAGAGCCCGATGCGGGGCTCGATCCCAGGACCCTGAGATCATGACCTGAGCCGAAGGCAGAGGCTTTAACCCACTGAGCCACCCAGGCGCCCCCCACCTAACCATTTTTGAATCACATTTGCCAAGAACAGCCCTAACAGGGTCTGTTCAGCTACACCGGTATCTCAACATTTCCTTCATCATCACCACCTTTTAGACCCTTTCCCTTAATCGGCGGCTTCACTGAAACATCCCCCCTCCAAATCCTCATAGCACAGATAAAGACTAAGATATTCTCAAGTCATCCCCGCTGGGAAGGAAGGTATGTGCTATGCCAACCCAGATAAACAGTCGCGAGCTGGTCAGGGGCGATGAGGGAGGCTGGACGTGCAGCCACGCCAACTTATGGGCAGCAGGGAGGAAGCACTGAAACAACTTCTGTATCCTAGTCAATAAAATTCTGCTCCTTCCCTTCAAAACAATTTGAGGTTGCAGATACCTGCTGGGACATGAGCCAAACACAGCAGCACTTAGATTAAAAATGCTGATTCTATCTGGGGAAAAATGAAGTCACTTATGTCAGGGCAGAATGAAGAGAAATGATACTATTCTAGAAGATTAAACCCGTGTCAAATGAATTATAAGGTTTCAACAGTCACAGTGAATGAGAAAATTCCTGAATCTAAAGATAAACTTTGAAATATAAAATCTCTAAATTTTACTACTTAAAGATAAAGTGTGTTTTCTTTTTCAGGGGGCAGGGGAGGAATTCCCTGTAACTACTAATCATTTTTAAGAGAAACAGTTACGGTTTTAAATCGAATCGAATTGTGCTTTAAACAACAGAATCTTAAGCTAAAGACTTTGAGCAAGATGAAAACTGTGCTTTGAATATAAATAAAAGTACCTTTCTCTTTCCTTGGAACCTTTGACACAGGAGTAGAGAATACAAACTCATTTTTTGGTTCAGAGAGGTCGGGAAATGGGATGGCCTTGCTAGATCGAGTCCTCGTGCTACGGGACGATTTCGGCGGAGCGGCTGGGGCAAGCACCCTGTCTTCCGGGTCGTCGGTTTCCATGGCTGTCATTCCTTCATCGGTGTGTTTTTCTGATACTGGGCGCAATGCACACGTTTGGCTTGGATCTTCAGTCCTTTTCGTAAGCTTTTTCTTAGAGCCCGTCACCACAGTAAGTTCCTCGTTGGGCACTAAAACGGATTCTTCTAAAGCTGTTTTTGCAACATCAGTCTTTCTTTTAGCCGGGGTCTTTCTTGTCGACCTCTTCTGGCTGCTGAGAGTTCCTGACCTCCTTTTGGGACTTTTCGCTTCCTTGACAGCCTTAGACCCAACATCTTCAGATGGATTACCTTTCCTCGGTCTACCACGTTTCCTAGGTCTAACAAACTCTGCCTGAAGACTCGGCTGCGATGAATCCAGTCTGGAGTCTTCTGTGACATCGAGTGTGCTACATTCCCTCTTTTTAGGACTTCTGTCAGGATCGACAGGCGGTGCCTGGTCCACGGGCTTTCCGCCTGGTTTACGTCCTCTACTTTCAGCAGCTTCTAGAGTGGCACTTCTCGGTTTTCGGGTACTTCTGCTGGGACGCGCTCCTTTACTAACAGTCAGATCTAGATCTACCATTTCAACGCTTTCCAGATGGCCCACAGATTTTTTAATTCCTTTAGGAGTCTTTTTGGTGACAGACGAAAGCTTAGTTTCTCCAACTGACTTACGTCCTGTCTTTTTAGAAGCTTCTAGAGTGGCACTTCTCAGTTTTCGGGTACTTCCGCTGGGACGCACTCCTTTACTAACATTCAGATCTAGATCTACCATTTCAACGCTTTCCAGATAGTCCACAGATTTTTTAATTCCTTTAGGAGTCTTTTTGGTAACAGACGAAAGCTTCGTTTTTTCGGTTTCTGGTTCCAACAGCTGAGAGGGTTTTACCCTCCCTAGTGTGCCATCTGGAGTAACCTCTAAGTCCTGTTCCATGGGACGATCACTTCCTAACACGTCCTGATTATCTTCTGTTCTTTTCCTTCCTCTCCTGGGAGTCCCAGAGTTTTGAGGTATTTGCTGGTTCTGAGAGAGAACTTTGACATCAGAACAGGCACCTTCAGAAGACCCGGAAATTTCTTTCCTTTTCCGAGTCCTCCTATCTGAAAGGCCCAGCCTGTCAGGAGTGGCAACAGCTGCAGACTCTTCCTGTTGTGCTGATCCGACGCTTGGGTTTTGGACACGTCCTCTCCTGCGCGTTCTGGAGGAAATCGTGTCATCAAGCTGGCTCACGTTTATAGTCATTGTATTTGTTTCCTGAGCAGTCTTCAACGTAGATTTCACTACCTTGGTGACGACCTGCTGGCTTATTAAAGGTATGTTTTCATGAATGGACTGCTGTTCCACTGTATCTGAAGTAATTTCTTTACTTCTTGTGTCTTTAATTACATCTAGTAAGTTTTCTGCGATTGCTACTTTAATTGGTTCAGGCACATATGGTAAGGTCTTTACCTTCTGGGACTCCTGATCACTAGTTAGGACCGTTGCCAACTCTGCCCCGTGTCCACCATTTTCCCCGGTGCACTCGTGTTTTTCCTCAGCTGCTGTGTTTGCTGCTGGAGCTGACACACTGGATGCTGCACAATCGTCTGTCTCCAATTCTCCTTCTTCGCCTTCCAATATCAAGGTAAAGTTGCTCTGAGCCCCAAAAAGTTCTCCGTCTACTTCGGCAACGTCGCACTCAGCAGAGTCTTTATTATCAGGTAAGTCACAAAACTGTTGCTCAATGGTATCAAAATTATACTGGAGCTTAAGAGTCCCTGAGGGATACAACTCATTAAACGCAAGACTCCTAGCCTCGTGTCCTGAATCTTGAACTCCGAGCTTTTCATGTTCGGTCACCTACAATGAATTAAAAGAGACGAGACTGGTTAAAGAATTTTAATGCGTACACTTATTTTAGCCTAAAGCATACAGTTTTTTAATAATCATCTCATCCTTGGTATATGAATTGTTAAACATAAACTACATTTGATATGGCATATACTTATGGGTTTACTTTATAAAAATATCCCTTTAAGCAACCAGACATTATTACTCGGTCAAAATGACTAGACAGAAAAAGATTTTGAGATTCTGAATGAAATTAAAATAGAAATTCCACATTTCCCTAGCTAAAAAAAGACAGTCTTTACAAAACCTTGAAAATTACCATGATGCTAATTTAAGGACTTATTCTGTTCTCACCCGAGAAAAAACATTAACCGGAGAAAAAGACAACCCCCAAATTGTTTTAATGGTAATCCCCCAATTCCCTAACTAACCACACTTTTTCTAAACAGCATGATCCCCATAAGGTTGAAGAAGAATTCACCTACATAAGCTCCCTTGGGCTAGACTCAATCCTCTTCCCTTTGCTGGGGCTGCATAAACCATGAAATTCCTAAGGCTTTCAAGTTCAGTACCTCTCCTGCAAGGGTTTGGTGGAAGAAGGAATGGTCCTTGCATTTACCTTTTGGTAAGGGAGGGGGAGAAAAAGGAGGAGGTAGAAAGTAACAGAGAGATCTCCTGACCAAGAAGGTAGAACATTACCACCCACCTAGACAACGACATTTTCCCACTCCCCCCGCATTCAGTGAGATGAAGACTGGAAATACCCAGAAATGAGGATTCTCACTCATACCACGCCCACAGTCTTTATTAGCTTCCCGGCTGAAGGAATGGGGACTTTATCCATATATCTTACAGTGAGAATACTCATGAAAATGAATATGGACAACCACGACACTTTTATGATTTAAGAAACTTCCCAAATACTATACAATCACATTTCTATAAGTTAGAAGAGGTGTTTTTTCTTTTAAATCTTACATTCATTTATCATATATAGTTGCCTGTTGATATCAAAAGAAACGTGGTGGAATTTTTAGAAACCATAAGTCATATTAAGTACAAAAAAAGAAAAGAAAAAAAGAAAGAAAGAAAAGAAATCCTTTCTCATGTTATAGAAGTTAAACCCCAGCCAGCTAACGAGCACTCTCCTACAAGTACGCATGGGGGAACAAGCCTGTCTAACTGTATTCAGTTATTTTCAAAGGCTCTGAATAGTTTCGCTGTCATACTTGTCTCTGCAGTAGCCAGTATCTGTTTTCTCACGGCCACAAGAACTTTCATTTGAACCAGATATTACGCAAAAATGAAACTGTTAGAATTCTGACTTCTTTAACATAGCTTTTTGGTCTTCACGAAAAACAATTTCTCACTTAAAGGATGTGTTCTTTTATATTCCACAAAATATTTACAAGCTTTTTCCTAACGCACATCATAAAGAGGTTTTTATACAGCAGTCAAAATAAATGAATACATTAGGTTTAAGCTGTGGTTTGAAACCTAACTAAGCCAAAACTAACAACGAAGTAAAAAATTAGTTTTTTACATGAATTTCTTGAGGATCAGGAGGATCGTCAGAAACAGGAGGCTTTTCTTCCGCTAAGTCAACACTTGCTTTCAGGACATCGAGTTCTACTTTGTGATCTTCCTGTAAGTTCAGTGTTATTTCCTGGTCAGGCTTACATTTGGAGACCACAGGACTCTGAGGAGCAGCAAGCCCAGAGTCTCTACTGTCACTGCGCACACCGGCCAATGCTGAAAGAAAGACACACACACACTGTTTGAGAAGCAAGAGAAAGGCGTAGGCCATATTGCACCTGAGAACATTTCCTTGAGAAACTGTCCTATTGCCCAATAGTTTCTAACTTCTTACAGGGAAACAGCCTATGAAGGTTTATATATTAATCCCATCAGTATCCATTCAGTTTAAACAATAGATATCTGCTTTCTAGAAACACACGGAAGATAAATTTTACATTTAAAAACAACAGTGGCTTTTTTCTTCAACTTGGGTGTAATTCTCGCCCTTACTGTGAAACTTCAGTATGAGGACAATTGCTCTGAGGAGCTCGGATGTTTGTTCCCTGTTCACTGAACCTGGAAATCAGGGGACTGACTAGTGGGAATCAGTTATCCCCGCTAAGCCTGTACACAATGACAAAAGGGACCTGCAGTCTGGGCCGTATCTCGCTGTGAAAAGGACTAGGTATCTCTCTTTTGGCAGAAAGTATCCATATGGCCATAGACTGAGCTACCCAAGCACCCCAATAAGTTAAAAAAAAGTTAAAAGTTAAAAAAAAAAAAAAAAACAACTAGGAAAAAATATTTGCATGCTTTTAACAGATAATGGAGCTAGTATCCCTAATATACAAAGACAGCTTATAAAACAAAATGAAGAAAAGTTTTTCACCTGTCCGTATGGCAAAGAGGAATGGGAAAATATGCACTTTACCTTCCAATTATCAGTGTGTGAAAGAATGAAAAAAAAGTCATTGGATTAAAAAAAAAGCAAATGAATTCTATATATTTGTTAATTCCCCTAGAGTAAATGCAGTTGTTTGTAATTATTTTCTACTAATAAAGAGCCAATCTTGGTCTTCAGTTAAAAAACAAAGTTGCCCGATATATGCAGATATCGGAGTCCCAGAAGATCGAAAAGCAGACAAGCCATCTGGCTGGGGACCGGTGATTAATTTCACTCTTCTTTGATGTTCTGAAGGAAAACATGTCCACAGAAACCGTTCTAAGATGTCAACTATTAGACCACAGAGTGCCTTACAAGAAACTCACTGCTCTGATAGCGAATACATCTCCTTAGAACACAAGGCTGCTTACAGCTACAGAACCTGACCAAAGAGGAAGAACGAAGAATAGAACACTCTTAAAACACTAAAATGAAATTATTCTTTTTTTGTTATTTGGGGGTGGGGGGTAGGGGAGAGCAAGAGTGAGAGCGCGCGTGTGCTCCTGCGTGAGCCAGGGTGGGGGAGGGGGTTGGGAGTTGGCCCACGCGGGCTCCACGCTTAGCACGGAGCCAGACACAGGGTCCTTCCCATGACCCTGAGGTCATGACCTGAGCCCAATCAAGAGTCAGATGTGCAGCTGACTGAGCCACTCAGGCGCCCCTACAATGAAATAATTCTAAAGTCCAAATAATACACACGTTGACTGTTACCTGCTCTAACCGCAGAGGTGCAGGTCTCAACGGATACTAGTCCTTCGTCTAAAACTGGTACCTGGGATTTCAGGGTGAGGATTTTCCTTTAGAAACAGAAATACATGCGTTAGTGTTCAAGAAGGTCCCACCTGCTCCTCCCTGCTCTAACCCCACTCTCTCTGCTACATGTCATTTTGGTAATAAAAACCGAGGTTCGGAGAACTTAATACCACCCAAGTTCATTTTGAATAACACTATAAAATTTATAAGCGAGTAACACTGTATTTGGTATTCTCACTTTCTAATATGCATGGCCTTAAACTACAAATAAAAATTTAAAATGCTGGCCAGTATAAATCACACCTATGCCAGTTTGTAATTTTCTGTGGGCACATTCTTAAGTCTATCAGATATAATGGACTATTTCCTATATACTCAGTAAAATCAGGTTCAATATTGTAGTGTTATCTGGAAAGAGGATGAAAAAAGACTAACAGTGGGGGACCAGTGGAACCTGTATTAAGCCGTTTGGTGAAAATAAGTTTTGGAAATAGGAGCACAGTGATCTCTTCCTATTCTGAACAGGTCCTTTCCCAAAACCCAACAAAAGTATGCTGATTTTTTTTAAATGGGACAAATAAAATTATAAAGTAAATTCAAGAAAAAAACATGCATTTAGAATCTATATTCATTTTATAGATGTGCGGGGAGAGGGGCAGAGGGAGAGTTCGGAGAAGCAGACTCCCAGCTGAGCAGGGAGCTTGACGAGGGGCTCAATCCCAAGACCGTGAGATCATGACCTGAGCTGAAGGCAGACGCCCTTATAGATGTATTTTTAAGACTTATATCTCTGTCTCATGATGTTAGGATAACCGAGAAGCAACAACTAATACATTTATATTTAAAAAGGACATAAGCTTGTCATGATGGTGACTATTCACCTAGATTACTGGTAACCACAAAGTTTCTTGTCATGTGATTACTCTTTGCAATTTGTTGCAATTCTCCGTCAAAACCATTGCAATAGTATTTTCATGAAAATTCAAGAAACATCAGAATTAAATCATCAAATAATCTACATAATCCTTTTATATTGTTTCCTCCCACTTTTTCTATGGAGGCAAAGATTCCATCCAGCTAACCAGGATTTCTCTTCTCAGAAGGGAAGCATACGATCGAGTTTAATGTATGAGATGTGACTATTACGATAGTGATTTTTGTGGGTGTGTAACCCCCTCAGGACTTACAAAGCAATGAACCACTAAGGGTATCTTAAATGACCATATGGATTAATCTTAGTGAATCATCCTTACTACTTCATAATAATCAAAGCTGCGACTTTTCTGTGTCCGCTCCAACAGCGCTTCCCCCAGTGCTGGCGCACGAGGCGTTCAGCCTTGCAGCGGGAGGAGGGGGTTTTGTCGGAGGGGCCGTCAATCCCCTCACTGGTCAGCTGAGCTTTCAGGAAAGGAAGTGATGTCGTGATTTCCAGTCTAACACCAGCTGCCCGCCTTCTGCAGACCATGAACCGTCGGGGACCTGGCCTCAGGCTGGCAGACCCCACACGGTCCACTACAGCGCCCCAATGTGCAAACACCGAATAAAACGAACCAGTTTTATTGGTTAGCTCCAGCAGGCATTACAAACGAAAACCTCTGCTGGAGTCTTGTATTCACCAAATGGTAGGGAACAACACTGCCTCCGAGCCACGTCCCCTGCACTCCACCTTCGTGCCGCAGGGGGCCCGCCTCATCCCCCGAAACCACTGAGCCCAGCAGGGTGCAGAGGGACGCACGGCTTCGTCAGAGAACGCGGGTGATCTGCCTCACTTCGCCATGACTTTGTGTGTTCCGGAAACGTCCAGCATCATCCGGACACTTCACGATAACTACTACGTAACACACACTTGTACGGATGAACGTCCTTCCTAACAGAAACCACTCCCAAAGCAGGAATGCCCACTAAAATAAAATAAAAATTAAATTAAATAGAAGCTCCTCTATGTGTGGAGTGTGCAGCTACTGGCTCGCCATGTCATCACTTTGTGAACACGTGACGCCTTCCCGACTAGCTTACCCGTCGTGGGCTGGCGGAGCACAGCAGGAAGCTTCACCTCCTGGAACGGGGCGCAAGGGACAGAGGTCTGCAGGTACCTCCTCCGCAACCAAGAGGTCCTTTGTCTCTGCGTCGGCGACAGTGCCTATGAATCACGCGTGAAGAATCGTTACCATGACTTAGGCCAAATGTTACTGAGTACTCATGATCGTTCTTAATGATTACTTTTGAACAAGCTTGCTGGATCTGCGTTTTTGTACTTTTACATTTACTCCATTGGCCTCAGAATGGCAACAGGTCCTTCTAATAGTCTGAGCCCAGTCCAGGAGCCCCCGCACCCTACCACTTCTCTCACTCGGGGCCTAATGTGCGAGTGCTGTACACAGATCGACTGGGTCCTCGACAACCAAAGTGGGGGACCGTCATCCTCATTTTACAGATGAGGACACAGAAGCACACAGTTACACTGCTTATCTCAGGCCTAGTAAGTAGCTGAGATGCAAATCTAGACTGTTTTACCCTACAGTTTGTGCTATACAACCCCCCCATGAAAACAGTAAAAGTTTCTATTTGAGATTGCCTCCTCTTTTTAGGAATAATCAATGAAGATACTGTCATGAACACTCTCTGTCTTATCATTCGACCGTTTCAGTGGGACGGAGCACATCCGACTGATGTATGCTTGTAGACAGACGCTGTTCGTAACGACAGTCCTGGGCCCTTCGAGCACTAATGCTTGTGTTTATTACACAGAGACATCGCAGCCCCAAAGAAACCAGGATGACACAGATTCTTATTGAAGTATTTAGTCTTACAGATTCCAAGTTAGGAGTTACCCTTAAATACGCTTGTTAAACCCGTGCAGGGCCACGAAACAAAAAATGGACTGAATTTTCTGATCTGATTCTAGGCCTAGTCTCTCCCCGCTCTCTGGTGCTCCCCTGGCCCCTTGCTTGCCTCCTACAGGAGCGTTTTTCCAACTACACTGTAAGTGCTTGATAAACAGCTACTCCACTAGGCTCTAAATTACTTGCAGGCAGAGGCAGGCTCCCCAACACGGAGCACACACGCTGGGGGAGCCCGCCTGTTCTCCACAGACAGTAGGGACTCAAAATCTTTTTGATCTAGAAGTAAACATAAAGACTAAATTCATGGGCCTCTGGATATGTTTTGATTGTCCAGTGATTATTCTGGAAGTAGCGATGGTGAAGAGAATGACCGACCTGGTTATGAGTAGCTTTCGAGAAAGTTGAGGCTGCTGGACAAGTCAGAAACTCTAATTAACAACCTAGACCGCAGAGTTACTCTTACTGCTTCTCACAGCTGTAAGAGCGCCTTACGGCAGATGTGTGCATTGCATCTAGAACCTAGGACACTGGGATCGTGTGATTATTTAATCCTGACGCTTTTCGCATGGTGGAAAGACTTCTACCACACATTTTCTGACTATCTGGAAAGGAGTTCTTACCCATTTGTTTCTCCAGGTCTGGAGGAGTCGTTTCCGATTCCAGCACATCTTTATCACTGCCCTTCTCAGTCGCTTCAGTTAAATTAATGATGAGTTCCGTGGAAGAGCGCCCTGGCCTCGGGGCCGCGAAAATGTCCTCCAGGTCTCCCGGTGACGGCGCGTCCTGATACTCCAGCGTCGTCTGGTCTGACGTGGCGGAGGCTCCGCTACTCTCGCGGCTCATATCCAGTTTCTCCAGACTCTGGGAAGGGGTGTCCTGGGACCTCAACTCTACTTCCGGATGGTCCTTTTCAGGACTACTCAGGGAAAAGGCTGTTGTCTTGGCTTTGTTCTTTAGCCATTCGCTTTTTGCTGGACCTCCACATTTATGGAGAGGCGTACTAACAGACAGTCTCGCTCTGCCGTCATCTGTACCCTGTCAAGGAAAAGGTTTGGAAAAAAGTAATTTACTAGGAGAAATCAGTCGAGTCTAAGCTCTCCCTCTCCAATCAATAGTAACTGATTACTTACAACCTTTTCATGTTTGGTATTTCTCTAGATTCTCTTCTCAGTCAAAACTCACTTATAAATCCATTCTCTCCAGATATATGAAAGTTAATGGTTGTTAATGTTTCCCTGATTGGGAATAAAACGGTATTTCTAAAAGACTCAAACAGAATAGGCAAGATGACCCACTACCACCAAATGGTTTCCTATTAACCCACAATGGAGCTCTGACCACATAGCATCTCAACAGACACCCAATTAGGAACTTAGAGCCAACACAATATAAGGTAAAAACAAACAAACAAACAAAAACCACACGGACTAAGAAATTAGAAGGTCTTGACTGTAGTCCCATTTCTGCCACCAAATAGCCATTTGATTACAGGCAATTTACTTGGTGCTTCTGGGCCCTATTTTAAAACGTCAGTTGTAAATGACGGGTCTGGCTTGGCCAGGCAGTGCCATGAATTTTTTTCTGAACCAGTGTTTTCTGATTTCATGCCTAGCTATGAGATTGTATATAAAAATCTACAGGTATACTGATTTATTTGGGGCACCAGGGTGGCTCAGTCAGTGTCAGATCATGATCTCAGAGTCCTGGGATGGAGCCCAGGGTCAGGCTCCCTGCTCAGTGAGGAGTCCGCCTCTCCTCCGGCTCAGGCTGTTTCTCCCCCCACCCCCTAAAATATTGATTTATCTGACTTTTTACTTGTAAATGCTAATATCTTCTTAATTTGTTCCAAATATTGTCACACTTACTCCAGGAGTCCGTTTTGTGGCCATGCCTTCTTCCATAAATGAGATTCTAGTTTCCTTAAGTCGTAAAGGAGGGGTAACAGACCTTCCAGGTGACAGAGAGGGAGAGGGCAAAGGTGGTGTTCGAAGTCCAGACCTTAAGATGGACTGAGGAGTGAACTCGGCAAATCCAGAGGAAGTAACCGACATGGCCAAAGTTTTAGCTCTCTGCAACAAAGAACGAATGGAATTCTACCTTTAGTGTTTGTAAAAGCCACTTACACATGGACGGACAAGGTCCCGTGAGTCACAATGGTGCCTATATACTCAACTCCAATAAACACATCGATAAAAAGTTTTATTATACATCACTGGAAAGGAAATACAAAATTCTACCCAAGAGATTTCTATACATAAGACTATAAAACATAAAACTACATCTACAATCATTCTTAAGGTCTTGGTTATTCCCAGTTTAGTAACCTAAAGAGAGTGCAGAGATAAATTATTTAGCTGGTGCCTACAAAACTTTAGTTAGGTGAAGACACAGGACAGTGTGTATAGGAAAGAACGAAGCTTAATGACAGCAAATTAATACAAAACGGTAAGCCTGACTTTAAGAACGTTTTATAAGAAATACAATTTCATCACATAAATCCAACAGTAACTGATGACTTCTGAGAATCCTGAGGATTTACCAGAATAAAAAAAATTCGCACAGAAACTATTTAGCAGCAATAATTCCTTCACTTCACTTCTCCTCTGAAGGACTAGCAAGCAGATGGTTGTATCCCATTAGATCACCGAATTCCACCAGATCTGTTACAACATTATACTGATTTTTTTTTCAAGACTTTTTGGTAACAGACCTTGATTTAGAGAATACGAAATGTGATTTTTTTAGTGGATGAAAACAGGAATCACGGCCCTGGAGAGTAAATATCATTAATAAGCTCACCAAACCTTCTTTTCCGCTTCTTTTAATAACTATTTTAGGACTAACATTTGTTGAACTATCTTTTGTTCACCTCTAAAGTAAGAATCAGGGGCGCCTCGGTGGCTCAGTTGGTTAAGTGTCTGCTTTCTGCTCAGGTCATGATCCCAGGTCCTGGGATCGAGTCCCACGAGTCCCTCAGCAGTGAGCCTGCTTTTCCCTCTCCCTCTGCCCCCGCTCCCCTGCTTGTGCGCTCTCTCATAAATACAATTAAAAAAAAAAAAAAGCAAGAAGCCCCTGGCTTCACTCTCTATGCTGAATATCCAAAAACAATGGAAAGAAATGAAGGTAGGGCACTCGAGACTCAATCCACAATGCTGGGCAAGTTGCCAGGGCATACAAGTGCTGTGAAACCATTCTGACACCAGGACGGGAAAAGGTGCCCACTCCCTGCCACCACGAGTCTAATTTCGTGGTTTCCCAGCTAATGATTTATCAGAGATGGTGGAGGAAAAGGAATTCAGACAGATATACTGCTAATAAGGAGTAACAGAGTGCAGTTTCATCAAAGGAGTGAGAGAATGTAAATTTAAAAAAAAGAAACCAGAGAACTAAAAGCATCTGATAGAAGGAAGAAGTAACAGTAAAATGGTAGCAGAAACGTCACGGGGTCGGGGGGGGGGCGGTGTCGCGGCGGGTAGGGTTGGAGAGCAAGCCCACGAATGTGAAAAGCTTTTTTTCAGAGGTTTTAAATTAAGGTTTCAACTTGTAATAACCACAGAGACTTGGGTTACTCTCAGAACAATGTAGTTGTTAACCTTCAGTACATCAGGTAAGCACAGAAGGTAAAGTCTGTAAAGTCTTATTTAAGAATATGTAAAAAAAAAAAAAAAAAAAAAAAGGTACTCCCCCACCCCCAAAAGGCTTAAAGTTGTCAATTACCCAGAGATATCAGAGATGGCTTATTTCTCCCTGCTGCTTGATAAGTGAGAACTTCCTAGCTTCACTATGAACGCGAGGTATGGAATACTCACCTTCACCACGAAAGGAGTTTCAAGTACACGTAATTCTACAGTCCTCGAGGGACTGTGATGTGATCCTTTGAACAATGAACTGGATGTGAGGTATACAGGAGATCTTTTGGGGGTTTGCTGAATAAATCCCAAACGCTGACAAGGCTGGCGCACAGGATGAACGACCAAATCCAGCGGTCTGTAATCACAGTACACGTACACAGAAAGATCCGGGTAACTAACTTATCAAGTTATGGTGAAAAAACAAACAATTTAGTACGCCATTAAACTCCATATTCACTGTTAAAATACGGTAACCACATGAAATGATAAATTCAGTGAGGATATTAATACAATGTCGTTACTTCAAAAAAGTCAGAAAATTAATTCACTCGTAAAACTGAGAATTAGGAATTCAAGCTAATGATAAAAATGCTCTAGTCCCCCGCCCTTTTACCAATATTCACTATAAAATAAATTCATTTTTATGAACACAGAAAAATTCCTTTTATCTACATGTGACGTACGTAATACTGGTTTGCTTTACCTTTATGGCAATAAAAGACTGAGCACCAACACACAGAAAAAGTTAATTTTTTCAAAATAAAGAATTCAGTGACAAAATGGAATCTCCAGACTCTGCTGGTTTTCTATAATGTCCTGATACAGTTCATGCAAATGATAAAACTAACCTCATCGATAACTTGTATTAAACACGCATAGTCCCAACAATTAAAAAACTTACAGATAGAGAATTTAAAGTGAAATTTTCAGATTATGGTTTCTGATGGGCCATTTGCATAGGCAATTTCCTAATGGATAGTCTATTTTACAGTCAATTTCCTAGCAATCCACATAATACAATTTTACTTCCCCAAAATGATTCTGGTTCAGCTGAGAATGACCAGAAAGGGCCAGCATGTCCCGATGCCCGGGAATAAAAACACCGCACGGCTGTGCCTTCCTTGTCCTTCCATCCTCTACCTTCAAACGAGATCTTCACAAGTGGGATGGTAAATGAACACAGATCACAGATGGGTGCTTGAAGACCCAGCCTGGTGCCCGGTGGGAAATATTACTGGAAGCATTTCTTTAATCCTTACTGCTTCTTATTCTGTACTAAGCACCGCTTTGAGATTTCTAAAACCAAAAATATCCCATCCGGCCACTAACATTTGTTTCTCTATTGTTTAATTCTTCTTTTCCTTCTCTACCTCATTTGTATTCAAAATCTGTATTTGTAAACCGTTTGCTCACTTTTATACTGAACTATCCCAAATTGGAATTCTGTTAATTGCCCTGCACTGTGTTAGTATTCATGTTGAAGGTATTCAATCATTTATGACTCCTTCTCAAAAGCAGGGCCTGTCCAACAAAGGTACCTACTGAGTAAAACCAAAATTCTTAATCTAATAAGACAATGTATCTAAATCATACTAAAACAATTATTAAGAAAAGTTTTTTTTATTATATTTTTTTATACTTTCTTTAAAAATGTTAAATACTGCATCAGATATCTTAGGATCGCCACAAATCTTTGAGCATGATACACATTAGTAATGCGTTTCAGATCACACATATACAAAACACACACTGCACAGAACAGCACGCAGCCTCACTATGCGCAGTGCCCAGTGATACCACCTCTCTACTCCACTGAGAGATATGCCAGTCACAAGCCATTAAGTTTATTCACTACCCGCTAATGCAAACCAGTTTGAAAAACAGAATTAGGGAACGGAATGATTTCTATAAAAATAAATATTCACACCTCAATTGACTTTCTTCCATCTGAGTTAATCATAGCTTTGAAGGATTCTCATAATACTTCTTTTTCTTTAGGTCCTTAGGCCATTAGTCATGAGTCTGAAAACTTTTATTATTGCTCCCTTCTTGAACCCCAGATCTATTAAAGTACAAAGGGACTGAGAAAAAGTGACTTGTGGGGAAAAAATTGGAACTACTGCTAGGAAAACAGAATGATAATAATAATGACTTTTATTTAAAATAATCTTCCTGGTAATTAAAGGAAAACAACATCAATCTAATTAAATCTAACCCCCCCCAAACAGAAAACCCTTTCATGCTCTGAAAATACGCCCACTCTGACTCCAACTGTTTGTAAATTATTAACTTATTCTGAGTACCTTATTATTCTATTGTAAATTCAGATCATTTATTTTCAAAAATAACATAATTTTGTTCTTGATAAAATGTAAACAATCAGAAATTTATAACAATCATGAACATGCTATTAAAGACAAAGAATCAAACATTAGGAGAGACTTGTTTGTTCTCCACTACCGAGAATATGAACACCTTTTTCAACTATCCAATGTTGAGATGAAATACAATTACAATTTCATCTTGGACGTAAAACTTTGACTTACTATTTACTTTTCTAATACCACAGTTTAAGTTGTACAGTATTACTGATCTGAAGCCACGGAAGGCATTTTAGTGGGCTCTGTCATACAGGAGAAAGTTTTGATGAGCCGACCAAGATTAGTTACGATTTCTAAAAATAACCTTCGTCCAGGGATCAGGCAACAAAGAAATGATATTAAAAGAATTTAACAGTTTACTTTGCTCGTGATTTTTAATAAAGCAAAGTTCACTTCTTTTCTCCAAGCAGTTTGAAATCATTAAGTCAAAATTCTAAGTAGGCTAGCAGCTGGTGCTAAAATTACTATGCTATGTCCCAAATTATTAAAAAAAAAAATTAAAAGCATTAAAAAAGTATTAAAAACTCATTCAAGAATTTAAAGTACTGCAACATTTTAAAGATAATTAAAAATGACAGTGTAATTATCTAACATTGTGACTTTAAAATGATTCAACTAAGTCTTACCTAGGAACTTTTTGTGATGCTTTTAAAATTGGTGTTCCAACAAATGCCTCAGGCACTTGTGGATGTGGGAGAGGAGATGGTTCTCTTTTAGGACTACAAAGAAAATAAAAATGTAACTTTTCAGTATGCATTACAAAGAGTATTAAATTAGGATATTCTTTAAGACGCTAGGTTCAGGTAGGAGAGGAGGGCCTTAACCTTTTACTTTGTACATTTCTGCTTATTTACAAATAATAAATATAACTGCTTTTAAAGTTAAAGACAAAAAAAATTTCTTACAATAAAAATAGTCAGCACAGAGGAGTTTTTCCTTTTCACACAGACTAATAAACTCCAAGGCTGGACGGCTGATGACTGCTGCTGATGTTGGGCAAAGATTAACGAGCGGCAAGACCGTACAGGTGTTAAGAAAAGCGTACCTCCTGGAGGCCGAGGTGCCATCTTTAGGTTCAGCGCACGCCCAAATCTCTCCGATTTTAGACAACACATTACTGATGAAAGCAGATCTTGTTAACACAGACCCTGCTGCAGCTTGCTTTGTAACAGTGGATAACGGTTGGGGTCTAGAAACTGTGAAACAAAGAATGCAGGGTTTACTTTCCTAACACCAGGATTTTACTAGAAGATGAATTTGAAAGAGTGACCGGGACATAGGGCTCACAAGATAAGAAGTAGTTACAGTTTATACTTAGTTCAGCAACATCTATGCGGAAATATAACAACTTGGGCTTTTGGAAGGTGGTGGAAAATGTACGTGTTCTCTAAAAGGTGGACGGGAGTGTCCAAACGAAATAAAACGAGTTCTTTTATTCTGTTCTATGCTAATAAATCAGCTATAAAAACCTCCAAGAAAGCTTTACGTTTGGGGGGGGGAGGGAGCAGAGTGGCCCACTAAAAAAAAGCGCTATGGAATCAAAGCAAAAGTGAGCTAAATGTGAAACAATGGTTTCAGGAGGCAAATCACTTAATGTCCTTTCTCACCCCAGTACTTTATGATAGTTTTCAGTCAAATCTTACCTTCTCGAAGAACTGGTGATGTAGACAGATGGTAAGGCTTAGCTTGCTCAATGGCTAATCTTCGCTGGATTTTAGGAAGGACTTTCCCATACTGCTCAACTATAGCATTTCGAACCTCTGATCTCTCCCGCAAACGAGGATCACGGTCATTCTATTGAACATGCCACGATCCGTAAAAATTTAATCTTCAAAAGCACTGTTTATGTATTTACCATTTAAAACAGAATTCTGAATACCTAAGAATATCTTCCTTCCCTCCAAACCAAGGACCTCCTACACACACCTGACTGCATCATCGGTCCCCATCCGGCCAGAAGTTCCACCCCTTCCCCACCCGGGCTCCAGTTTTCTCCACGACTAACAACAATGGTCATCATGTACCAAGCATCTCCGTGGGTCAGGCGACGGGTCGCCTCCGACACATCTGTGCGCATTCCCACAAAGAGATACTGTCATTTCACTGATTGAAGAACCAAGGCTCAGAGATTGTGTTCCAAGCACAGAGCACAAAAGAGCACCCGTCTGAGCCCGGACGGCCACGCTCCTCGCGCTGCGTAACCCCCACCGCTCCCCTCCACCGCTTCTTCCCGCTCCCCCCGAGCGAAGTGCTTAGTCTGGGAGGACTGTGGGCAGTTATCTGAATAGAAATGGCCTACGTAAAAGGACTGGGTGAGTAATAATGCCCTGTTCCCAACGTGTAGAGAAGGTCAGACGAGGGATCTCCAAGGTCAAGGGGACACAAAGAACCCAGTGGTTACCGCACTAGAAACTCTCACACAACGAAATTACCACTTCTCCTCACTCTCTTGGCCCCCGTAACGGAACACATTTCACTATACCGAAAAATTGGTCTTCAGAGTTTGGTTCAGCCTCAGGGCAGAGACGTAATTGGCACGCTGCAGATAGTGGACTAGAAGGAACTCGTGGTTCCGAACATTGGTGCTGGACTGCAAGAATCGCACCAAGCAGTCCTAGGAAGAACCGAAAACACTCGTCAGCCCCTCGCTTCTCCTGCATTTCTGACGAGCGGGTGCTGGGCCATCGTTACCTGCTCGAGGTCCGTGAAAGGCAGCTTCAGCAAGTCCTCCATGAGGCCCGTCTCCTGGCAGACTCTGTACGTGTGCGTCAGGAGCTGCTCGACGTTCAGGCTGGTGGAGTGCTGCCGCAGGAACGTCCAGGCCTCCACCATGTACCTGAAACGGCGATCCGCCAGGCCTCACGTTAGGAAAGCTGTCGGGAGCGTTCCGAACGAGCGAGCCACCTACGGAATCTCAACGACCCTCGGGGTGTGGAACGCAGGACTCCGAGCTTTTCTTGAACACTCATCACGGCATCGGGACGTTTGCCGATCTCAACGAGCAGACGCCGCGTGCGGCTGTTCTGGACCGGGACCGGAGCACGCGACAGGAAAGCACGGAGCACACGTGGGAGTGAGGGGACAAGGATCGGCGCGGCGCGGCAGGGAAAGCCGGGCCCTTACGGACGCACGCCAGGCAGGACGGCAGCGGACGCGGAAGGGAGCAAAGACCTACACGTACCAACACTGTGTTGACGGGACGGCGACGGGCTTAGCTCAAAGGATATTCTGACTGATCTATTAAGGAAGATCTGACTGGAGAACACGGGTTAAATTAGAGAGTTTCAGACCCCATGTGGGGGCCACGAGACACTGTCTTCTGTGGGCAGTAAGACACCAAACAAAGCAGTGTTTCTCACGACATATTCTTAAGTAAAAAACAAAAACAAAAAAACCAAGCTTCAAACTGTATCAACAGTGACTATAATTGTAAAAAATTAACCAATAAACAATGCCTATAAATGTTTATGTACTTATTTACTGAAACAGATAACAAAATGTCTTGAAAGATATATCCTAAAATTGTCAGAATTTTTGGAGGGGCTGGTAACTTTCAGGGCTATGGGAGGTAGAATAAAAACATGGCAAGTACATACGAGTATCACAGAAATAATTTTCCTTAAAAAAAATCATCTACCTAATCCTAAGTCAACATGTAATTTTGGCTTCAATGGACATCTTCATAAAAAAGCTTTAGCTGTGGTTACTGAAATAGTCACAAATACATAAAGACTTATTAATAAATAACCAACACACATATAAGAAACACAGAATATGTGAACAAAGTCACACCGATGCATGGAAGGAAATTCTCGCAGCACCGACCCAGACTTCCTGTGGGTACAAAGTTCCTCAGGGAAGAAAAGGGCTCCCTCTGCTGACCGGCCAGGCAGGGCCAGCTGTTCATTTCATTTTATTTATTTTGTTTTGGGGACTAGAATATTTAAAATATTCTGCAGGACTTACAAAGGTCAAGAATGCAGATAACTAATACATTTACGAGTATTCCCTAAAAACCTAAAATTGCCTTGTATTTCACCCTGTACCAGGACAGGGAGGAGAGTATGGTTGTTATAAACCTGAGTGTCAGGGGGGTAATTTTTTTCCTGCATAAAAAATATGGGAGTATTAAAATGAGCACAACATTTTTATAGATAGAAAAGCAAACAAGAAGGATAAATGAGTATATCACCATAAATTAAAAAGAAACCATATGAACGTAGTTGAAGTAGATGACATAATCTCGCTCTTTGTTGAATCTGACATAAGACAAGTGTACGGAACTTTCACCATACTATTCTATTTTTGTATACACTGAAATCTTTTTTAAAAAATACTTTTACCAAAATAAATTTCAGATCAATCAACACCTAAATGATAAAACAAAAACCATAAAAGTGGTAGCAGATACCATGAGAGAACTAAAAAAAAATGACATTAAGGTGAAAAAAACAAACACAAAGGTCAAATAAAAATACTGATAATTCTGACTTCATGATTTTCAATGTAACAAAATCCATTCTAAAACAAAGCAAAAAGACAAATGACAAATAAAAGGGAAAAAACCTCTCAGGATTAATATTCATAACACATAAAGAGCTCTAACTCGTTAGGAAGAATAATTTCAACAACACACAAAAAAGGAAGGTCACAAGCAGGAAATAACATCTTTATGAAAAGGCGCATTCTCTTATTATTATGGTGAGACGAAACCCGTTACTCTATTACCACTTTCACCCATCAGATGAACAAATTCCAACTGAAAGGCACAGGTGATGGGGGTGAATGGCCTAACCCTGAAGAGGGCCGTGTGCCGTGATCTATCAAATATCCTTTCACCCAGTAAGTCCACTTTTAGGATTTTGTCTTACAAACAAAATCTGCACCTGTGCAAAATGTGTGGTTACTCATGGCAGTGGTTCAAATAGCAACAGACCGGGAAACACCCAAATGTTCACTAAGGGAAGCTAGTTCAATAAATACTGATACATCACAAGGAACTACTATGCAACGGTCAAAAGTAAGGAAAGTCTTTTTGTCCTATTATGAAATCAAGTCCAAATTAAACAGGGGAAAAAGTATACTGTAGAGCAAGACACAGAGTGTGCTGTTTGTGTTCTAAACGTGTTTGTGTAGGGGTGTTAGGGGGAGCTTGCTGGAGGGTAAATGCTGCCAGAAACGAACCTGAAGCTGCTCCCATTACTGATGTGCTGTGATGGGACTACCACGAAGTTTTGGGGGAAAGGAATGCTCCCCAAACAGCCCGTCATCATGAAGGGCGAATTTCTTCAGCTGAAGAGGTGAAGGGTGTGTGTGGTGGGGGTGGGGGCAGGGGCTGCACCCGGGGAGCCTGAAGCCACAGGGAGGGAGCTTCGCTAAATGCTAGCAAGTGCTGTTCAAAAAGGTGGGGGTGGGGTTTTAAGTAGGAGGGGGAAGGAACGTACATGCATTTGCTTACATATGTCCACGACTTCTTTGGTAGGATACACTATAAATTATTAACACTGACTAGGTACCAAGGAGCAGCGTAGCAGGCTGGAAATTCACTGTGTATCCTTCTGAACCTTTCTGAAGCATGTATTTTACTATTGAAATTTAAAAAAACAAAAAACCCAAATTCCTGACCCTCCACCCACCAGTCCATGGAAATTTTCCAATTCAAAGTCTGATGTCCACTCCTAGTCGAGCAGATATACTAGTAAGATTTATGGCTTATCAAATATTAATCTACCAGGAGAGTATACTTGAAGGCAGAGGGCAAATGATAATGTTTTTTCCGTTCCCCTCTAGCAGGAGACACCGCTATCTTCAACTTCGAGAAAGCCTGCTCCATTGCCAACACTGACATAAATTGTAAAAATAAGAAAGCCCCCATATTCCCACTGCTCTCCTGCTTCCTTTGGTAAAAAACCATGGTGGTGGGAAGAGCAATAAGAAAATTATTTCAACTGATAAAAGGCTAGACTAGTGTGTTGGCAGTACAAGTCCTTTCATTAAGGAACGCACAGGGGTTCTCGGTGACACAGCAGCAGAGACGGGCTGACATATGATCCTGTGTCAATACCCACACGCTACAGAAGCGTAACTCCCCTACGCTCTAGGAAACTAAACTGACTCGCTTCGCCGCAGTGGCCTGGAACAGCACCCGTACCAAGTCTGAACCCATACCACCCAACAGGCGCCAGTTTAGGTGGCCCTGTGGTTTTTCTGCATGTCCTCTACAGGACACTTCAAGACTAGAGGACGGAGACTTTACTTAAGACAATTCAGGTTAATACGCAGTGTGTTTCTGTTACTGTAAACATGAATATATAATGTTTGCTATGGCTAAAGGACAGGGAATGAGGATCTACTCAGCAAACCAGAGAAATGTGTTGTGAATGAATGGAAGGACAATAGGATCGAAGAGGGAAACCAGCAACCTCTCAGAGGTGTTTTTCCAAGGTTCCAACACCCGTTTCTTCGATGTCAGCATTAGTGATCAAGGACCACCTCTTTCAAGTCAGTAGAGCGAGCAGCTTATATGCAACTGAAAATAATTTACATGCTGCCTGACTATCCAGTACTGGGACTCTTAACCCATTTTTTTAAACCTCTATCACTGCTAGCTTCTTTAAATTTTGTTTTGCTCTTATGTTCATATTGAACATACTGTTCATAAGTGAACAATTTAATCGGCTAGCCAAACGTTTGTGGCTAATCCAAGTTATTCCACTTCAACAAGTGCTTCCTAATTCATTACTTTTGAGGACACTGGCAGTGTCCTGCCTTTCTAGCCAAGCCATTACCATCCTACAGAACTCCTCTTCTGTCCGAAATTTAGAGATTCAACCCTCTCCTCTCAGAAATACACTAAGAGAACAAAGAAAGCTTAACTTTCAGAGTGCTGATATTGAAATGGTGTTTGGTTCATAAACGACAATCTAGAATGAGTAAAAAACAAATTTCTAAAAATATAAAAATGACCAACAGAACTGACAAAAAAAAGTGAGTTGTATAAAACAGTTACAGTCTAGAAGGAAGTATTAGCTCCAAGCAATCTCCCCAACTAATATGGTTAACAAGAAAACCCAATTATCAGACAACTGTATTTCCAATTATGCCATTTAACTTGTTATAGTTGTCACATATACAATAATTGCGGTAAAATATATACTGCTATAATATAAATTAAAATATATCATGCTGATTCGAGAACATTAACATTGGCAAAGAGAAGAAAAGAAACAATGTAAAGGCAGGACCTGCTCAAATCTGGTTCAAGTATTTAACATACAAAACCTGATTTTACAACTCAATAGGCCTTTATCCTTCCTTTGTATCTTTGGCTCCTTTTCAGCATAATCAAACCTCAACCGCCCATGGGGCAGACTGCCCACATTGCCAATTAGCAAGAGAGAGAATTCTGAAGCTCAGTTTGGTTTCCCCTTTTACTCAAGGGTACTCCTTCTTCATCCTATTCTAGGATAAAAGGTTTTTTACATTTTTCTTCACATTGACAGATGAAGAATCCTAAGAATATTATGAAAATGCAACCAAAGCAAAATATTTTATATTGCCATTTCATCGATTCCACCTTAGTAACATACATGATCAAAAGTTTGGCGGTATTTTCAAAACACGTACTTACTTATTAGAAAGCAAAACGGTGAGGTGAAGGGTAACATCCTCCTCGCTGGACACCGTTGGCTTCATTGTCTGAATGTATCTGAGGGCTTGTCTGTGCTCACCCTGACTCATAAAGGCTTGAATAATCTTTGAGTGTTGCCATGACACAGGTTTCACGGTAGCTGGGTGAAACAGAAGATCCAAGCCACTCTGCAAAAAGGACACGAAAATTGCTCAATGCACATACAGTGTGCTGCACTTGGACAAAGCAGCCAGCCTTTACAAAGACAGGGGACATCACAGCCACAAACAACAGTTCAAACATAACCTGTCAACATCTACTTTAATCCATGGCACGTGTTATTTTAAATAAAAGCCTATCAAAAGCCCCATTCTTCTGAGGCCCGGTTGAGCTCTGATTTAAATCTTTCCGCCACCAATGTCCCACATCAATGCCAAGCCCCGCCTTCTACGGCAACACGCCAAATGTGTCTCTACCAAAATATTCGCTCTATCTGCGCCATTAGTAATTGTTTACTACTTATCTCCTTCTTTAGACAGTACGGGACTTGGGGTCCTGAACTGTTTCATCTTTGTATTCTCACTGCCCACGACAGCGACAGCGCTTGATAAAAGTATCGACTGAACTGAGTCCGTAAATTACTCCAGAAGTAGACTGTGTCATATCTTTAATATCACAGTTAATCCCGCTGTGTACTTCTTTCTGAAATTCTAACAGTTTACGAAAGTTTACATTCTCAGGGAATAGACTTACCGCATAGTCATTATGATCTATCAGCCAAAACCCCTGAATAAGTTTCACCTGGCCCCAAGGAATGGCAAAGGCAGTGGGAAATGACTCAATGCAAGTATCTGTTTTGTTTGGGAAGGAATACATAATATCAAGCAACATATAAATGGTCTTTAAAAAAGAGGATTAAGGACAATAACAAGAAAATCTCCTACGTATCTACTTGTATTAGGTAGCAAGAGACTACGGCTACAGAGGCTGGAAGAGACTGCTTTCAAGATTCCAGAAGCCAGAACTCATCTCCAGGTATGGCAGTGTTATTAAATGACGGTCCAGCCAGTCCTACAAGCAAATTCACTCTCAGCAGTAAGTACCCCGCGAAAGAGATGAACAAAAGTCTACTTTCTTCATGAAGTCAGTAGCTTATTAGCAAACTGAAGAGGCAGAGGTACAGACAAAATTCCAGTTATCAGCGAAACCCAACAGCTTAAGCAAACACGTCATGTAACTTATAAATTATGAATGGAACTACACATTTTTAAAAAAGATTTTATTTATTTATTTGACAGAGAGAGAGAGAGAGAGGAGAAGCGGATTCCTCACTGAGCAAGGAGCCTGATGCAAGACTCAATCCCAGGACCCTGGGATCATGACCCGAGCCAAAGGCAGATACTTAATCGACTGAGCCACTCAGGCACCCTGGAACTACACATTTTTAAATTAAGAAACTGACATCAGCACAAAAATATTACTGCAAATACCACTGGGTTTTTGACCCGATGCCTAAGGTAATAATATTAAACTAACATCACGTATTCGTTGAACACTAAGTTAACCTCATTAAGAAGGATCATTTGATGCCTGGGTGGTTCAGTCGGTTAAGCATCTGCCTTTGGCTCAGGTCATGATCTCAGGGTCCTGGGACTGAGTCCTGTGTCGGGCTCCCTGCTCGGCGGGGAGCCTGCTTCTCCCTATGCCTGCCACTCCTGCTTGTGCTCGCTCTCCCTCTGACAAATAAATACATAAAATCTTAAAAAAAAAAAAAAAAAAAAAGAAGACCAAATGGCCAGCAATGTTTCAGAACTGCTGTTGGTAACTCTGATGATGTCGTACACACACGAGAATCTGATAAGAGCTGTGGATCCTAACCCTAGAAAATTAAATCTAAAACAAAATTCTGTATAGTTTCAGGTTTGCCATAGACCATCTGAACCCAACCAACAGACCCTAGGTTAACCTTCCTTTAAAAAAAAACTGCACATGTGCAGCTGAGATTGCATTAGACATGCAAGGTTCGTATTACTCTCAAATTTTATGATGCAAGTAATACATGAATTATCTGAGTGTTTTAAAGGATACAACAGCATGTTTGCTTGTTTCAGTGACGTCATCCAGTAGGTATATGTCAAGCAGAGCCTGTAAAAGGGATAAAAAATTCAGTGTTTTTTATATGCTCATTGGTTCACACTCCTGTTTTTCCCAAGCCTGCGCCGGGTGGGAACAATACCCCCGGCCACCCTGCGGGGCCTTCACGGGGGAGCGTGTGGCCGCGAACGTACGTGCAGACTAGATGGAGGGTATTTTCCCGTGCCTCCTTCGTCCCGCTTCCACAACCTCTCAACGCCGTTTCCTAACTGAGACACCATTTCGTCAATCATCAAGCAATCGGGGTTCCACTTCCCTCTGCAGAATGGGCAACATTCACAATTATTCGCTATTCGTGTTAATTCCAAACTCTTAGTGATCCCCACAATCCAAAGGAGAAGAGAGTTGAGAACAGGACCCCATTTAGCATCACGTGAAGGCCAGTCACCAACAAGAATTAGATGAACCCAAGCCTCGGGCTTGGTCACCAGTGAGCCTGCGCGCACAGGTCCCCCGGGGGAGAGCGCGGTCCAGCCGCCAGATGCCTGAGGTCGTGCTTGGCTCCACCGTCCACAGCAAACTGCCCAAGAGCACGGCAGCCAGTTGGGTATAAACACGCTGTGGCTCCAAGTCAAAGAGCCAGGACTTCCCTTTCACCACCTGAGTCTTCTGACCCAGTGTGATTCCTTCAAAAACGCATCACCGAGCGCCTACACGGTGGTCAGCAGATCCTGTCCCTGCCTCCTCATCTCCTAACACCCAGGGCGGCGGCAGTTCCTCCTTCCCGAGCTTTCCCTGAGAGCCAGCCACCGCACCCGCCACTCCACCTCTATTTATACGGCCTGTGTAACTTATGTGACAAGCAGGATTAGAAAGCGTAGCGAAGCTGTTACTTAGGAAATAACCGATCTAGAATTTTAAAATATGCCTGAAAGGGGCGCTCGGGTGGCTCAGTGGGGTAGGCGTCCAACTCTTGACTTTGGCTAGGGTCATGATCTGAGGGTCGGGAGATGGAGCCCCGTGTCGGGCTCTGCACTCAGCGGGGAGTCTACTTCACAGTCTCTCTCCGCTCCTCCCTCTGCTCGCGCATGCTCGCTAATAAAATCTTTAAAAATTAAATAAGTGAAATATAATATAATATGCCTAATAAATCTCCCACCTCAGTGCTCAGGCTCCGAGATTATTTCTTCTAAAGTACCGGACCCCAAACTTGCCACACACCAAATTATAGCCAGCAGGGCCTTTTGAGTACTGATTTCTGGGAGATTCTGACAACAAGCCTGACGTCCGTGTTCACGAACCATGGCTGTCAATGTTGCATCCTGTTTTACAAGCGGCTCTCCCACCCGAGGAAGACGACTACCTAATCCCTGCTCGTTCTATTACCTCTGCTTCTTTATTTCAAAGGAACCAAGGGGGCTAACATTCGTGTATTTTAAAAAAGGAAAATAGGGGCGCCTGGGTGGCTCAGTGGGGTGAAGCCTCTGCCTTCGGCTCAGGTCATGATCTCAGGGTCCTGGGATCGAGCCCCGCCTCGGGCTCTCTGCTCAGCAGGGAGCCTGCTTCCCCCTCTCTCTCTGCCTGCCTCTCTGCCTACTTGTGATCGCTCTCTCTCTGTCAAATAAATAAAATCTTAAAAAAAAAATTGGCTCAAAAAAATTTAAAAAAAAAAAGGAAAAATAAAGGAAATAAGACAAAGAAAACAACACAGTGGTTGAAGGGCTTGAAATGCAACTGTTAATGGAAAGAATGTAAAAAGCTTAACTGATGGTATGCTTCATGGTTTTCTGATGAATTGGGAGCTTTTAGTCATTTTCTGAATAAGAATCCTCAGGAAAAATACATGCTTAAATGACAGAATCTCTTCTAATAAATCAACTGTGGTAACTACTCCTAATTAGGAGATACTGAGTAGCCACACTCAAGTTATCAAATAAGGTGTAACAGGTCAAGGCAAACGTTACAACTAAAATAATAATGCTAGTAACAAATTCTGTCACTTAAGAATTCCACGCATTTCATTTTTCTTTAGCCTCGTGAATTCTGAGAAAGCGATGACTTCTTACAAAAGTAACCTCTAAGAGGTTTTGGAAGGTTCTGGAAGGTACCTTGCCAGACGCTCACACTTCTGTCGACGACTGGTGTAGTAGTTCTGAATTACAGGGTAGTTGTAGTACAACCTGGACAACTGCACGGCATCATCTAGAGTTTTTTAAGAGTCAGGAAAAAAGTCAGTAATATTTCCGAAATATCCTAACAATACCTAAGGTCACCCACATTAATATTCTACTATAACGGCATGATGTTGCTTAGTCTGCAGGCTTCATAAATTTAAGTAATAAATACATATCCCTTTATTAACAGATACACAAACGAGAAAACAGAGTCTCTCACAACAGTCGGTAAAAACAAGGATGCTGGCTTAAAACTCTGGAAAAGCTATTCCGGAAATGATTCTACCTCCTTAATCCTTAATCACTCCCTTAATTTCAAATGATCATTAGAAAGCAAGCAGTATTCACTATTTAGGTAAAAATCAGAGAATAATGAAAGAGTAAGGTCAACGGCAATGAAGCAAAGGGACAGAAGCGCTTCTCAACAGACTAACATGTGCCCTGGAAATGCAAGAAATTAGAGGCCTTAAAAAGTGTCTATACAAGCAGAGCAGAAGTCAAATCCTCTAATTCTGGGTAGCATGAGTATTAGATGAAAAGAGGTATTCGACTGATGGTAAATAATCTTGGTTAACGAGCATATTAAAAGAACTCTTAAGGAGAGTTAAAAGAATTCATATTAAAAGAATTCTTAAGGGGAAAAAGATCAGCAAAAGCATTTATAAAATCCACAGTTGAATGGACTAATTTATAGCTGATGATATCGTTGAACCCTTTTTCAGAAGCCACGTTTTGTTAAAAATTCTTTCCTTTTACGTCATTCGGCCCAGTACGCACTGGTGCACACCGGTGCATCGAGCACGGGGCAGGCACTCGAGATACAAGGCGAGAAAGAACGTTAAGACTAGAAGAAAGCGGGAGAGGGATTATGGTGGAAGAAAGGCGATCCGAAAATGAGAAGCCCCAGATGACAGAGATTTCCGAAGGCGCCCGGTCATCTGCAGACGAAGTCAGTGTCTTACCTGAGCCCTCGGGTAAGAGCCCGGAGTGGCAGAACCAGAGCACCACTTGCGTGTACTGGCCGATGAGCCGCGTGATCAGGCACTTTTTGTGCAAGTCCATGAGGCCTGCGGAGACGGAGCAGCAGCCGAGTAACGTGCAATGCATCAACCGCACATGGACAATCAAGACCCCGGACGGTTCTCAAAACTAATTACTTGGTGACTTTTAACCGTATGTGTATTCTTCAACACACTTAGCCTGAACAAATACCCTTCGAAACGCCGAAGTGAGTAACTCACTGAGTAGGCATCTGAGCTAAATACGCTTCCACCGAAGCTGCATTTCCAAAGTCAAACGCAGACAGTAACACAAACTGGCACAGGAATATTCATGTAGGTTGTTCAAACCGGGCCTTTAAATGAAACCGGCTATTTTGTTTAAATGGCAAAACAGAGACAAACATTTACAACGACTTCTGTGAGTAAAAACTTAGGTATAATTTAAGAATCTGAAACTCTACTGGAAGTACGCACGCTACCTTATTAATAGTAAGCTTAACCTGCAGATTTCCCAAGCTTGTTTAAGCAAGGGCTCATGGCGCATCTAATAATGGTCTGTAGTTGCCGTTTAAAAAATTTAAAAAAGGCCCCTTTGCACTTTGCACAATGACGCATCTAAGACAAGGAAGTTTATTCTTTCTTGAAGTAAAATTTAAATAAAAACTCATTCATACGAGATAAAGAGCACACCTCTCTCCGTGATCTCCTGGGCCTCCGTGGTGAAACAGTTTAAGACAGAATTAAGGTTGCTGAGAAGCAAGTGGCACTGCTGGAGAGCCTGAATGGTCTGTGGGTCGATGAAACGACACGAGCCATCAAATAACGGTGTACCTTTCCGGGAGAAAATACCAGATTACTTCTGACACGATAAATCCGAATCAGTTAAAATCATAAATGCAAGATTTCTCAAACTCCTGTTAACTACAGAGCTAGACTATACATTATGAGATTTATAAAAACAAGCTTGAAATGGCAAATAACCTCAAGAAACCCAGTAGGGACAAATAAAAATTCCTAGTTTTTTAAGATGCAGAATGAGGTAAGCAATGCGAGCAGAGGAAGGGGACATGGAGTCAACTTCAGACTGACTAGAAATGAGGTCTATTCGTTACATGCTTTCCCCTTAAATAAAAACCGTACATATCAGATCTTTTATGTGCCATGTTGTTTTGTGATTATTTTATAAGAGCACTTTTCCCACCTCCAGTCTTCAAAAGTGAGACATTAAGACTCAGATAAAGACTTACTATAATCAAACTGCATGCTTGTTACAATTCATTGAAGACTTTGTTGTCCTTTCATTTTAAACTCAACAATGAGTTTACAGATCCAATTTTTCAGGAAAAAAAGGGGTATTTTAGTTGTTACTGGTTACATCTTTTAGTTAAGATTTAATCACATTAATATTTAATGGGTAACTGGAAACTAGAAAACGTATCTTAATTAGAAATCCTTCCTCAAATCAAATTGATTTGCTTTACTTCCAATGCATTTAAAATACTATGCTTTGTATTTTAATTGCATTTAGGTTTTTAATAAAACTCCATTACCCAGTAATTGCAGCTCAAGGCAGCAATAATAGCTGAGTTACCAGGTTCAAACCTGATGTACCACATTATGCTCAAAGTGTAATAAAGGCATACAAGCTATGAACCAATCTGAATTTTTTCCTTTTCTTACATGAATTACATAACCAGTCCTAAAAATATTTTCCACTCAAAAAAATACATTTTTTAGCCCTAACTCTGAATTCCCAGGTGTTTGCTCCTGACTTCAACTGATTACTTAAATATTTATTTAATATTTAATAATTATTTAAATAATTATTATTTATTTAATTATTTTAAATTATTTCATATTTATAAGTTTCGTAAGTATGGCCTAAAAATACTAAAGAACCCCATGTCTCTCGCAGTAGATTCTGTACTAAAAATAACTTAATTAAAAAGTCCATTTAATTCATTCATCACTGATACAGTGATAGAAATAACAAAAACATACACTTCTAAACAAACTTAAATTATACTTTCATGTACAGGGCAATCACATATTATACCCTGAACGTTATTTTTGCACATAATGGGTTTCTGATATTTACAGGACACCTCAAAACTCAGATGAACGACAGATGAATGAATAAGCTTGTCAAGAAGAAAAATGACTTCGAATGACTAATACTGACATTTGCTAGTAGAAGACAGAGGTGATGAGTTTTTGCCTCCTCGTCAGCTTTTTTTTGGTCATAAATATTTTGAATAGAAAATGAATAAGCAGGGGAACTTCTGAGGTCAACGGCATACTCCCCCGACTCCATCATCAGCAAACTTCATAAACTAATCTTTTAAGATCAAAGATAAGGTACAACTCTGAAACTTGGTATTGTAGGCATATTAACATGTTGCCAGTTTAACAATCGACTGCAAAATCTTGCTCAAGAAATAATTTGTCAGGGCGCCTGACTGGCTCAGTGTGGAGTGTGCGACTCTTCATCTTGAAGCTTCAAGTTTGAGCCCCATGCTGGGTTAAAAATAAAATGTTTAAAAACAAATAAAAATAATACTAACTTTGCCACCCCAATATTAAAAGAAATGGTTTTCTTCTGAGATTTCTTTAAAGAGTTTACAACTTCAGGGGCGCCTGGGTGGCTCAGTCAGTTAATCATCTGCCTTCGGCTCAGGGCATGATCCCAGGCTCCTGGGATGGAGTCCCCACATCGGGCTTTCTGCTCCGCGGGGAGCCTGCTTCTCCCTCTCCCTCTGCCTGCTGCTCCCCCTGCTTGTGCTCTCTCTCTCTCTAATAAAGTCTTAAAAAAAAAAAAAAGTTTACAATTTCAAAATGATTAAAAATTGTCGTCATGTACTTAAAACACAAATCAAGGTTAGTATTTTAATATAATACTTACACAGTCTATCAAATTCCTCTTTTGTAAAAACCACTTTATTCCATGTCCATTCAAGAACAAAGCGAAGATTAGCCGCAGAATTTGGTTGTTCTTAATAGTAAATATCGACAGAAAAAAATAAAGAATTATTAATTACAAACAAAAAATTAGTATCTTCAGTGGGGAACCCTGATCGAGGTCACACTGATCAAGTGAGCAATGGGAACACCAACACTAACAGAGACAAACTGGTACGAAACAGCACGGAGCACGTCGTTTTATGCAGTGCTGCTGTGAAAAATGTGAACTCTGAATCTAATCAGGAGGAAAGCTTAACAAACACACAGTGAAAGACTGCAGATTGATAGCCTTATCTTTAAAAAAAAAAACACGTCAATTTCTTGAAAGATAAAAGCCTAGCAATTACATGAGATTAAAAGAGATTAAAAGGACATAAAAACTAAAAGTATATTCTGGATGCCATTCTGGATTCTCTATCCCTATAAATGCTACCAAGGACATTACTGGTATGATTAGTGAGATTCCAGTAAGTCTGGGGATCAGATAATAGCCATGTATCAATGTTTTTCTGATTTTTATAAGTATAAAGTGGTTTTGTAATGAATGTCCTTGTTCTTGGAAATAATACTGAATTACTTACGAGTAGAGAAACGTTGATGTCTTCAACTTCTTCTCAAATGACTCAACAAAAATAATGGAGGTGTGGAGTGTGTGTTTTTAAAAGAGAAAGATACACAGCAACTGGGATGAATCCCAGAGAATTTTGCTGAAGAGTCAATCCCAAAGGTTACATACTGTATAATTTCATTTCTAAACATTTTTGAAATGACAAATTACAGACAGAGAACAGACTGGTGGCTCCCGGGAGTTAAGGGTAGGGGGACGTAAGTGTGGCTATAAAAAGGACAACATGGAGGTCCTGACTGAGATATTGTACCAGAGGCTTACCAGATCTTGCGGGCGGGGGTGGGGGGGGTGGGGGATGTGATAAAAGGGTACACAGGATCTCTCTACACAGTGTCTTAAAACAGCAATGTGAATGTACAATTATCTCAAAATAAAGTTTAACTAAAGCCCCCAAATTAATCAGTTAAAAAATTTTAAATACAAAAGTAATTTTTTGTTTGTTAAAAACTATAATCTTGGGGAGCCTGGGTGGCTCAGTGGGTTAAAGCCTCTGCCTTCGGCTCAGGTGGTCATGATCTCAGGGTCCTGGGATCGAGCCCCGCATCGGGCTCTCTGCTCAGCAGGGAGCCTGCTTCCCCCTCTCTCTCTGCCTGCCTCCCTGCCTACTTGTGATCTCTCTCTCTGTCAAATAAATAAATAAAATCTTAAAAAAAAAAAAAACTAAACTATAATCTTACCTTCTTTTGTCCACTTTTTGATACATCCAGTCAGAAGTCCCAGGCAACTTGTGTGGATTGCTGCTGACAATATAGCTTCTAACTGTTCTTCCTGAATCATGCATTAAAAAAAAGAAGGAAGAGTAAGAAATGAAGATAAAGGATATCTGATCACAGACTCAGAGATAGCAAGTTGTATAAGAATACAAACATTTAGGGGCGCCTGGGTGGCTCAGTCGGTTAGGTGTCCAACTATTGATTTTGGCTCAGGTCGTGATCTCAGGATCCTGGGATCGAGCCCTGTGTGGGGCTCCACGCTCAGCGAGGAGGCTTGACGTTCTCTGCCCCCTACCTCCTCCCACAGGCATTCTCTTTAAAATAAATCAGTAAATTTTTAAAATACAAACATTTAAAGGGTTTAAAACTCATGACTCCCTAGGTGGCTATAAACACAAAGGCAGTAAGAAGCATTGGTGGCAATGTGGAGTAACTGGAATCATACACTGATGGTGGGAATGTAAAACGGTAGCCACTTTGGGAAACCTAAACACTGAGTTACCTCATGACCCACCCAGCAACTCCACACCCAAGAGAAATGAAAACACTTGCCCACACCAAAACTATACATGGAACAACATCATTCATAATAGCCCCAAACTGGAAACAAACCAATACCCACCAACTAAAGAATGGATAAACGAACGGGACGAGGGATGATGCATGCTACCACACAGATGAACCGTAGATGCACATAAGTAACAAGAAGTCTATAAAGACAGAAAGCAGGGAAGTGGTTTGAAAGCCGGGGAGGGCGGGGGAGAATGTGGGGGTTTTGTGGGGGTGATAAAAATGTTCTCAAACTGAATGTGGGGATAGGTGCACAATTCCATGGATTTATTAAAAACCATTGAATTATACACTGTAAGCAGGTGACTGTAAGATATAGCTGTGTCTTAGCAAGTCTGTTATTTAAAATCATTATAAATCATACTGAATATGAAAGAAATCTATGAATTTCATTCATTAGAGCAGGAAACTTTTTTTTTTTTTTTAAAGAACTGAATGAAAAAACAGATGAGTCGAACAGGAACAGAGGGACTACAATATGATAAAGACTCCCTCAAAATGAAGAAAAGCACGATTCTAAATGGAGACTCAGTAAAGCAATTTACATTAACATCGGGGACAAAACAAGAATGTCTGCTGGTACCATTGTTTTTCCAGTTTGTAGAGGTTTTACCAAACGCTGTGAGAAGATAAACAAAAATGGAAAAAGAAGAAGCCTATATTTGCTGATGACTACAGATCTTGAAAATCTAAGAGATCCTGATTTGGTAAATAGATATTAAGTGAATATACAAAAATCAATTGCATTTTTATGTACTAGCAATAACCACCCAGAATTTAATATAGGAAAAAGGTTCTACTCACAAAGAGCAAAACTATGGAACACTTAGGGATAAAAATAGAAAGAGACACCTGTAAGAAAAGAACCATAAGCTCTTGCTGAGAGAAAGAAAACCAACCCTGAATAAATGAGCATACAGACCATTTAGATTTGGACGAGATGATGATAAAAATATTCTCTCCAAAATTAATACATGACTGTAACAAATTTCCAAAAAGTGTTCCAATGGGAGTGCTAGATAAAATCTTATAATTAATACAAAAGAATAGGGACGCCTGGGTGGCTCAGTTGGTTAAGCAGCTGCCTTCGGCTCGGGTCATGGTCCCAGGGTCCTGGGATCAAGTCCCGCTTGGGCTTCTCGCTCGGCAGTCCTCTGCCTCTGCCTGCCACTCTGCCTGTTTGTGCTCTCTCTCTCTCTCTCCGACAAATAAATAAAATCTTAAAAAGAAAAAAAAAAAACCAAAAGAATAAATGCCTATGAACTGACAATTATAGAAAAAAAAGGGCCACATTAGCAAATATTAAAGCAGTATATTAAAATGGCATAGAAATAGATCAGATTAATGGGACAAATAAAATCCCAGAAACAGAACCCAGTACACACAGAGGAAATGAAATAAGTGTGGTATCTCAGTAGCCTAAGAAAAGGACATTCTGGATTCTATTTTATAAGTAGCACAGCTGGACTCATCATCATCCAGGAGAAAGAAAATCAACCTTTACCTGATTTGAGACACAGACGAACCAAGCCTTAAATGTTAATGAAACACTGAAGTATTAGAAAGGTTTTTTAAGCCAGAGCATTTGACTACAAAAGTATTAATTTGTATGTAGCAAAAGATACCATAAAATAAATCAAGAGGAAAACAGCAGGGGGACGATCTAGAAGATTTACGACAAAGAGGGTATTTACCCTCTTTGTATTATAAAGAATTTCCATTGACAACCCAGTAAAACAAGGCTAAAATCTACAAATGTGTAATTAATAGAATACTGACCAGCCAATAAAAATATGAAATTGCATCTATATCATCCTTTTCTTGTATATGAAGGGATACGCAGAGATGCATGAAAGAAAAGCATACATAGAGTCCATGCACCATGTATACAAACAAATGATTACAAAGTGGACACTGACAAGACCCCCGCCCAGGTTCAGACTGAGAATATGTGGCAGTAGCCCGGAAGCCACCTCTGCTCGGACCTGACCCAAAGCAAATCCCACTCACCCCTCTCATCTCTCAGGGCAACCACGACCCCTCTCCTGCCTTCTAAACCCATCATTTTCTTGCTTTTCTTTTTGTTTTACCTCTACATGTGCATTGCTAAAGAATAGTTTACCTTGGCCTGTTCTAGGAATGGAGGTTTCTTTAAAAAAAAAAAGGTACACGAAAGATAGTTAACAAAATGTCAACAGTTACATGCCTCCATACACTTTAGCCGATTTTCTAAATCCAAATTATTCATGTATTATTTATGTAATTAGAAAAAAAAACCAAAATGGGGTGGAATACCAGGTTTAATCGCAGAAAACATTAAATGCTGTTTTATTGGTGTGGCTGAATTACAGGTAAGTTTTGTTTCAGATTTTTAAGATATTACTGCTTTAACTAAATTTGACAGTATGTAATTAGAAAAAAAAAAAATCTGTATTAAGTTCCCTAAAGTGAGAAAGACAAATGGAGCACTTGGAGTGCCCAAGGCCTGAGGATGACGAGCAGTGAGTTCTCCGCCGTCAGGAAGTTGGAGCACTGGGCGGGAAAGAAAGTTGTTCCAGTCCCTGACAGAAGGGTGGGCAGGATGAACAAAAGACTGATCAAAGGTGTCCCCTGAATGCTACGCTTGGAAATCAACCGCCCATAGTGCAATGATGCTGTTTTATCAAACACAATCCTCAACAGTATTTTTGGGCCATTAGATAGAAAGATCAGATCTCTTCTGCACGACATATTAGCAATTCTTCCAGTAGCTGGGTTAAAAAAGACCATATTACTCACAACAGACAAAAGCAACCTTAAAAACTGCTTTAGCCTTTCCTGAAAAAAAGAAAATTGTTGTTACCTGTGGATAAGATGGAACATCACACACAGCCATTTACTTGCTGCCTCCGTATCATCACCAGACCCCAGTGAATGATCGTAAAGAGCAGAGAAAGGTATCAATCAGCGAGGGCAAAGAAAAGAGAAGGCATCATGGGGTAAGACAGCTCAACAAAATCCGTGAACAGCAGTCATGAGGAAAGGTGATGGACTCAGCAGTATGAGGGACACCGCGTCCCTAGGTCCTCACAGAGGGGAGCTACCGATGAGAATGGAGTCGGGTTAGCTCTCTGAGCCCTCAGGCTAAGTCCTTGGAGAGACCAGGTACAGAGAAAGTGGGGGGCAAGAGCGGTCAGACCCAGGGCTAAAAACAGGCAACCGGTGGACATTTAGTCTATGGAACAGCCAGCCATACTGCCCCCCCATGACCCCACAGCAAAGAACCATGGACACCTGCCTCACAGGTCTTTGGAAAAATGGAATGGCCCCCAAAAGGTGTGGGCTTTCTCCACTAAAATGGTGCATGTCCCATCTACTATCCTCAAGAAAAGGATTCCTCTACATGAACTATACCCACGCAAAAGAGAGTGTATCATCGGTTACTGACCCACTTTACGTACGAACAGATGACCAAGGGCCACCAAACACGTAAGGAGAGCCACTGGCATCAGACAGACTAAAGGAAGAACACGGGACTGCAGAGGAAACAGAGCTAATGCACAGAACCGAGTAAGACTGTGAACACACATGGACAGCAGCTAGTTCATCCATAAAACAGAATGCTAGAAACAAAAGACTGATTAAAGAAAAAATACTGACAAATTTTATGAGGGTCAAACTTTTAAAAAGCTAATGGGAAGACAGGGAGATGAAGAAATCTCCCCAAAAACAGAACCAGAGGCAAAGGCGACAAACTGCTGGGCAACGAAGGTAATCTAACAGGTCACACCTTTCGTCTAAAGGGGCTCTACAAAGAGCAAAAACTAACTGGGAAGAAAAAATTAAGCTTGTGTGAGACTAGGCAAGGTTTTGTTTTGGTTTTTTTTAAAGGCCACTTGGAAACTCCAGGAAAAAACAAGCTACGTAATAAGAACATTAACATCGATCATGACCACAACATGACACCGTGGTCAATATTTACATAGGTACCAAAATATAAAAGGAGGGCAAGGAGGGGGGGAATCTCCCAATGATAACAGTATCGAATATTTCTCTTCACCCCATGAAATTAAGTATTAAAATCCAACCGTGTTAAACCACCAGTGGCAATATTCATATTCCATGGGATGTTTAAAAGGGTCTTTTTCCAGCAATTCATTATGTTATAAATCTGTAATTTTTTAAATAACTTTATCCAAACACTACGGGGAGAGTTAACCTTTTCTCTTTCTCCATGGGAAAATGGAGCTTAGTGTATTCTAGTGTGTTTTACTAATAATGAGTTAAATTAAATGTGAATTATGAGCTGTCCTCAGGCAACAATGTTTACTGTTAGGATGTCCCTGGTAGGTAAAATGTACTGGGATCAGGAAAACTGTGAATGGATTATAAACCTCCACTAGGAAGTTAAGATTTTGGCTTCCACGAGTGAGTCGGACTTCTAGAACGGCCTTGTTCTGCAGGCACTTGGAACCTCCTCACAGCCTTCTCAGAAGATACAGGTTTCTATAAAGCAGTGGTTCTCAGAACACTGCATCAGAATCACATTAAGGGCTTTTTCTTTTTTTAAGATGTATTTATTTGAGAGAGAGAGAGAGAGTGTGTGTGAGCACAGGCAGGCAGAGGAGCCAAGGGAGAGGGAGAACAGGGCTCAATCCCAGGACCCTGAGATCATGACCTGAGCCACGATCAAGAGTCGGACGCTTAACTGACTGAGCCACCCGGGCGCTGCCACATCAACGGCTTATTAAAACACTGAGTGCTGGGCTCCACTCCTAGAATTTGATTCGACAGTTCCTCTGATAGCACAAGTTCCCAGGGACGCTCCTGCCAGTGATCACATACTTGTGTTCTAGACCATGAGATCCACCTACGTCAAGGTGATTTCCACTCACGAGGTCTTCCTCTCTTGCACCTGCACAGTTCTCACAGAGGCTGGGAAATGGCCCCTGGCCTGTTATAACTTCTACTCGTGACATGCCCGGGGCTGCCATGATGTGCCTCCTGTCCTCTATCCTTCTACACAGGTAAGTGAACCTAGTGCCCAGTTATGGCCTCCTGAGTCCTGGGAGTATGTCTTTTAAGCCAAACCCAAGACCACAGCTACTGATCATGAAGTGTGAGCATTATACTACTGAATCTACTTTTGCAGAAATTATCTAGTAGACTTTTACTATAACAGAAAGCTAATAACATGATTCAAAAGAAACAAGAGCATTAGAAATCCTCTCACCTGACTTAAACTGGAAGGGTGAGTATCGGTGAGTCTGGGAGACAGAAGGCCAGCCATAAGACATCGATTATAGCCATCAGGTATGAATTCACTGAGAGATGCTCCTGACTTCTTTAAAAACCTCAAAGTCTATAATAAAGATTGATGAATAAACATCAATACACAATATCCAAATAATCAAATTTAAGAATAATTAATAAACTCATCATCCTACTTTGTACTTAATATTTTGAATAAAGCTAAAAGACGCTGAATAGAAATTGTAAGACTCCATTTCTACACTTCTTGTAAGGAAAAGGGCTTATAGGTTCTTGAGCTAAACCAAAGCATGCTATATGTTATAAATAGTATTACTGATAAAGACACTTTGGGTGGCGTTCTGTTTTTATGATGGGTAACCCTGTTACCTTCTCCAACGCTGACAGACTTGGTGACAGATCTTAATGAACACACACACACACACACACACACACACCCCTGCAGTTTATTCCTCCTGATCTAACGTAAGAGAGATCTAGTATGAAGTATAAACATGGCATTCAGGCAAATCTAGCCAATTATCAATTTCGAAATCTGCCATTTTGTGTTTTCCTGGGAAAGTCTTTTTCAACATATAGTCGTTGCCTGCTCTGTGCCAGGCACTGTGCTAGGCATCTTCTTTGCGTTACTTCACTCATTCATAAGCTTCCTGAGAAGAAAGAGGAGAATGAAGAGTATGGATACAAAGGCATATGGTGAAGGCACTGACCTACTTCCGCTCTTTTCCTTACGGTTCAAGTAGCTAACATCCACACAACCCCAATACTTCTTCTGGCAGGCTGCCATCAGTAACTGATGCTACTAGTTGCTCTTATCACAAACCTAGCAGAAGCTACCATTTAAGCTGAAACAACAGTTTATATAATTAACACTAAATAAAGTTTAAATCCGTGATCTGACTTCAGTTCAATAAGACACTCTGTCCACCTTGTTAGTTGTTACCTACCTCCTTTTGAAAGCCATTACAAGTTATATGAACAATTCCTGAGTTTAACAAACAAGTGGCATCTAAAAAAAAGATGTAAAAAAAAATCTGTTTACATATTATATCGTAGATGGCATTAATACAACAAAATTTATCCTAATAAAAGATTGCTAGGCAAGATATCAAAATTATTGCATATAATAAATTTTAAAACTTTTCCAAATATTTCCATCCTGACAAGATACCAAACATAAATAAGTTATCTTTTCTAGCAAATTCATAAGTGATAATATCTTTATAAAATACCTAAGTATTAAATTTCTCGTGTACATATCGAACTAATTTCCTAAGTTACCCATATCATAACTAACAGTAAATGAGACACGAACAGGTAAGTACATGTACACATATCTACACACTATACACGTACCACACATACCATACATATATATCACATATACGAACACCCATGCACACATACTTGTGCATGCTATTTTTCTCGAAAGGTAATGTTAAGGAAACACATACCAAAATTGTAAATATTTGCGTTAAAAAACTGCTCAGGAGGTGGATAAGAAGGAGGAATTCCTCGACTTAAGCTTCTCTCATTTACTAGTATATCCAAGATGTAATGTGGGTAAGTCTTGTTCACAACAGAGTCCAGTGACCACAATGCAAAGTAAGAGCAATTATGCAGATATTCTCCTGCTCTAAAAGAAAATGTTACAAAATCATTAGGTGACCGAGCTGCTACACTACAAATACGAAAGAGAGGAAGAGTGGGCGAAATCCTACCTTAATGAATCTGGCATCTGTGCATGATACCAACGATTTATGTCAAAAAGCCCCAAATACATAGAAGGCTTTCCTTGTCCATATATATTCACCTGCCAGGTAAAGACTGAAACACTAGTGTCAGGAGACAGAGCTAAAAGAAAAGAATATAATTTTTATAAATTGAATAAATAATCACAAACTAAAATTACCCCAAATAAAATTTCAGCAACATTTTGTCATAAATTAAGTTTTCATCATATTCGATATGTCAAAGCACATTTCTATGGCTTGTTCTGTAAGAAGGGTTTCATTCACTCTATCTTTACTGTTTCTCCATTTCAAGAAGATTTTATTAAAAAGTACTCATCAGGAAAGTTATACTCGGCTTGTTTTCGCTCAACCCTTTGGCAACTTTGAGGTACTGGAGGTAAAAGGAGAAATTTACTTGATTGCATTTTCTCCCCACGAGGGAACACAGCCAGTACGAGAGAGTATCAATCCCGAAAACGGACGGCTTGAAGCACAGGGCTTAATTCTTTAGAGGAATTCTAGCTGCAAAGAGCTGATGCAGCTCTATGGGAAAGCGGGGGGAAGACAAGTACCTGGATGGTGCTTGTGGGGAATGGAAAGAAAGGAACAAGTAAGAGGCACCAACAAGAGAGAAAAACATGTAAGACACAAGTAATGGGAAACACAAATAGAAGAGGGGAGTGAATGAGAAGAGGCAGAGTTTGAAGAGTTGTGTTTTGAGCACGTTTAACTGGACGTGAAGATTAGGCCACAAATACAGATGTGGGACAAGCACAGAGGACATGCGCAGGACGAAGGCGCTGACCATGAGGATGAGCCCCAGTAGGCACACACACAAGTAGGGCCGTGGGGAGCACGCCCAGAGCTGAACGAACCTATGCCGCTATCGCATTTACTTCTCACAGCCACCCTCTGCATTATTCCATTCACGGATGGGGAAAGGGAGGCTCAGAAATGCTAAATAATTCCTCAAAGGTCACAGCTAGTGACAGAGCTGAGATCTGAAGCCATGAGGGATTCCAAAATCGATGCCATTTTTACCATGCAAGGGTTGTTTACCAGGAAGAAGGGATGATACCAAAAGGAAAGAGAAAAATTAAAGACAACCAAGGCTTGTTTGCCACAGGTCTCAAAAAATACACAGAAGGAACCATTATTCACAGACTATTCAAACAAATCAAAACTAGAGACCATTCTTGTCTGTTTAAAAAGCTGGATTAAAATACAAGGGTCCCTCATTAAGGGTCCCTTAATCTACTGGACTCGAGTTCCATATACGAAACTGGAGAGTAAGAATGCCAACTATCTCATACACACCTAAAAGAAATTCCATAATCAGTATTCCAATTTTTTAACTGCCAGGAGTATGAACTCTAAAAAAGCAGTGTGTCATAAATCTTACATCAAGATAACTATTAAAATCAAGCATTCCACATGACATATAAGAGTGCTTTTAACCAACCTTCATTCATACCTTCCTCTCTGTCGCCATGGTATCGATATTTCTCTATACTCTGGCATCCCAACAGTTTGGTATTACTAGTCTGTCCCCTCAAAGGAAACATGCCACCCGTGAGGTCCAGTGTGTATCTTTCTTCACAGTACTCTAACCCCTGAAACAGAAAATGCACACAAAGCTCTATCGTAATAGAATTCTAAGCCAGAAGTCACTCAAAGATTAAATGTTCTCTGAATCTAAAGAGTTTTCACATGATACAAAGAAAACGCAAAAAAGTTACAAAGTAAAGAGAACAACTCACTTGAAAAGGGCTCTGAAATTTTATATAGTATAAAACACAGATAAAAGACTAAACTTAGTCTCTCAAAACTAATGACCAACAAACCTGGTAAAGCAGTTATCAAACACGGGACCCTTCAGGCACTTCTGGCTGGAGCGTGAACCGGACCAACCCTCACTATCCTGCACAAAGATACGCCAGGCAGGCAGACCTGCTCCTCTGTTCTCAGTGACATTCTTGCTCTACGACAACAGCTCCCCCCCCCTTTTTTTTTTCATCAATCTCTTTAAGAATCTAACAAGAGCTGGGGCGCCTGGGTAGCATCATCAGGTGAGTGTCTGACTCTTGGTTTTGGCTCATGTCGTGGTCTCAGGGTCGTGGGATCGAGCCCCACGTTGGGCTCCGTGCCCAGCACAGAGTCTGCTTGGGATCCTCCCTTCTTCTCCCTGCCCCTGCCACTTGTGCGTGCATGCTCTCTCACTCTCTCAAGTAAATAAAGAAATCTTTAGGGGGAAAAAAAGAACCTAAGAAAAGCTATGAAACTTTCCCCCAGAAAAATGCATAATCATAAAAAGTCACAGATAACTCACAGACTTCATGGATTCCTTAAAGCCTATCCACACAACCTCAAACACTAGGTTAAGAAAGCAGGTTCTACAGAAAGGAAGTAGGGGTTAACCACGTGGCTATTAGCAGCACGCCACTCTCTCTTCAAGAATTCAGCTGGAATTGGGACGCCAGGGTGGCTCAGCTGGTTAAGTGGCTGCAGCTCAGGTCATGATCCCAGGGTCCCGGGATCGAGTCCCGCATCGGGCTCCTTGCTCGGCGGGGAGCCTGCTTCTCCCTCTGCCTCTGCCTGCCACTCTGCCTGCTTGTGCTCTCTCTCTCTCTCTCTGACAAATAAATAAATAAAATCTTAAAAAATAATAATAATAATTCAGCTGGAAAAACAGTCATCTGAAAGACTAATGCATTTATCCTCTTTTATAAAAGTGGCAAGACCATTTTTTTAATTTAAAAAATTTTTATTTATTTATTTATTTGTTTTCAAGTGGGGCGCCTGGGTGGCTCAGTCAGTTGAGCATCTGACTCTTGATTTTGGCTCAGGTCATGATCTCAGGGTTGTGAGATCGAGCCTCACGTTGGGCTCCGTGCTAAACGTAGAGCCTGCTTAAGATTTTCTCTCTCCCTCTCCCTCTATCCCCCATCCTACTTGCACTCTCTTTCAAAAAAAACAAACACAAAAATATTTTATTTTTAAGTACTGTCTACACCCAAAGTGGGGCTCAAACAACCCTGAGATCAAGGGTTGCAAGCTCTACAGACTGAGTCAGTCGGGTGCAAGACGGCTTACTGCTTGCTGTATTAGAGCAACAAAGAGGAGTTATTTTTCCCGGGTATCCATGAGGTCACAAAATGAGTTTTGTCTAATTCCCTCATTTTAGATGAAAAGGATATGTGGGGAAGTAAAGAGGGCTATGCTGGTAAAACTGCTGGTCTTCTGACCCCCGATCTAACACTTTTTTCATTACATCGTGAATACAGTATTAACTTGAATAGAAGAATAACTTTTCAATATGTTAGTATCTTAAAACAAAGGCTAAAATACACAAACAGTGACAAAATGGTCATAATGAACCCATATTCCCGGGACCATTTACCTCATACAAGACTTGTCCTGATGCCAAACACTTTCTATCACCAAAGGCCAGCTGAAGTAGATGTAAACTCAACACATCCCCTTCACTGAAAGAAACAGAAATGAGCTGAGAAGGAACACTCAAGATCCTACTAAAACATCAAGCAGCTCTTTCTGTCCAGTACACAATATTGAGTGCACAGGACAAAACTAAGGTCAACGTGAAGAACTTCCTGTGATTTGGCTGTCTTCACAAATGCAGTCCTTTGAAACAATAACTGATTTTTATTTTTAACAGATTCTAAATAACTTAAGCTGATGTCATTTGTGCACTTTAGGTGACCCCTTATGTGGCAGAGACTACGGCGGTATACCCAACGTTGCTTCTCCCCGTCTTTAACAGGTGCGCTCGGAACTCAGTGCAGCAGGCCCATGTTCTAGCCAAAAGGACGTACACGGAATTAGCCCATGGCAACTACAGAAAACCGTCCTGAGGGGACCGCATGTCTTGTGCTCCTTCTTCCTGGTCTCTTCCGCCATCTCGTTAGGCTTCTACATAAAATGAAGATCTTGCTGCCCAGGACCACAGAATGAGGGCTACACGATACGAATATAAAGCAAAGATCCCAAATCAACTCCTCACTGCTCAAGGACGGCATTCAGTAAGTATTAAGAGCGCAGATTTCCATACCGTCTGAATGTGAATTCTTACTCTTTCTGGCTGCTCTTTCTTGGAACACATATTCTACTTGGGTCTCCAGGATACCACATGGTCTTCATGTTCCTCACACTACACTATCCGTAGTCCTCTGCTGACTGTTCCACCCTCTGCTTCTCCACCATCAATCATCTCCATGTGCGGAAGGATTCCCAGATCGCTTCTCTAGCTAGTCTCACGCTGGCCTAGTGGTTCCCTATCTTGGTTGCTTATTATTAGCATTACCAAAGGAGCTTTGAAAAAATACTAATGCTCACTCAGACCCAACCACCAGAAATTGATTTAATTGGTCTGATCTAGCCAGGCTGAACTCTATACTTACCTTATCCTGGCCTTCATGTCCTTATATAAACTAGTTCCACTCTTCTGACCTCATCTATGACCAGTCTGCATTTTACCCTTTACCGCTCTTCTTGCTTTTCCTTGAGACATTTTTCTAAGGCCTTTGCATTCTTCCTCTCAGATATCCCCATGGCTCTGCTACCTACTCGCCCCAACTGACTTCATTCAAATCTCCCCAACTACACTATCTAAAAGAGCAGTTCCCTATACCACGCATTCTGTATCTCCTCTCCCAGCTTTATTTTTCTGTATTGAACATCACTACCTGAAATTATATGAAATATATGCACTAGTATATTTGTGAAATAAACTTGCCAAAAGAGGACATCTAGAAAAACAAATTTATTGGCATTATGCATCGCTCCATTCTCTGTAACAATCGCCAGCACATACAAACACTCAATGATTTTGTGGAATGAATAAACACATGGACGTGAAACAAAGACAACTTCTAAAGACCCAATATTAAACGGGATCAACTGCATACAACCAACATTAAAGGGAACACCGGTCAGTTTTTTCATCCACTTTTCCATATTACAAAATTAATGTGGCTTGACTGATGAATCACTGACCTCAACCTCTGAAACCAGTAATATATTATATGTTAATTAACTGAATTTAAATAAAAATAAAATTAAAAAATTAATGTGGCTTTTATTATAACTGATGAGCACTATGTTAACAATTTAAGATCTATAACTATGTCATTCTGTGGTGGTATAATCAGTCTACAGTGATTCTTTTTTTCCTTTTTTTATTCTGTTTAAATAATCACTCTGATGGGGAAAAGGAAGGACCACATCACCTAAGTTAGACTCATAATCTAAGTTCATATTCTTTTCATTAACTTATAATACCAATACCATCTATATATATACCAATATGTGTATAAGTATTACTTAGATATATGTGTTGTTTGCACATGTGTTTAAGTATTATTTACACATGCATATACATATTATTTGTATAGGTGTACATATATTTTATTATGTATTATCCATATACATATATAAACAAACATAGATAAACTTATATATAATTTCCGGGAGCTCACAGGCTGCTCTAGGTCTACCCACAGACCACAGGTGAGGAATTCTGCTTTAAATCATGTTACAGTCGCATAACAATATATATCACAGCCTTCATCAGATTCTCAAAGAGGCCCAAGACCTACTAATTTAAGGGCCCAAATCAAAGACTAGAAGTCCATGAAAATACCACTCTCAAAAATATCTCACATCAATAATAGTGACAAACGCAAAGTAAATCATGTAGAAATAATCCACCTTACCAATTAAATTAACCCTGTCCTATTAAAAGAATATTACATACAGTACTAGTAAGTGGTTTAAAAGTCATTAAAGAATTGTTCCTATGGATTACTTACTCGGTGTGTTGTGAATAATAAAGACAGGTAAATCTTGGGCATCACTAAGACAAACAGAAAACAGTATATTCTGCCCGCATTTTTTTTTAAAGATTTTATTTATTTATTTGACACAGAGAGAGAGATTACAAGTAGGCAGAGAGGCAGGCAGAGAGAGAGGTGGAAGCAGACTCCCTGCTGAGCAGAGAGCCCGATGCGGGGCTCGATCCCAGGACCCTGAGATCATGACCTGAGCCGAAGGCAGAGGCTTTAACCTACGGAGCCACCCAGGTGCCCCTATTCTGCCCATATTTTAAACTATGATTCATTTGTGCTTCAAATGCAAATACATTTGACCCTTGAACAACACAAATTTCAACTGTGTGGGTCCATCTGTATGCAGATTTTTTCAATAAGTACAATGGGAAATTTTTTGGAGATGTGTGACAATTTGAAAAAACTTGCAGATGAACCGCACAGCATAGATATACTGAAAAAATTAGGCCAAAAGCAATATTATAAATTATATATTTTTTATAAATATAAAAAATATATTTTATATAAATATAAAAAATATATTTTATATATTAAATATATATTATATATTTTATAAATTACATATTATATACTATATATAATATTATATATTACAGTACGTAACACATTTAACACACAAAATATGTGCTAATTGTTGAGGTTTATCAGTAGGGCTTCAGTCAACAGCAGGCTATCAGTAGGCTAAATCTGGGGGGCTAGGTGGGTGTCAAGTTACACATGGATTTCGGACAGCACAGGGGGATCGGAGCCCCAATTCCCACCTTGCTCAAGAATCAGCCATAGAGAGCTCTGAAAACTACCTCAGAAAAGGACGAAGGGAAGTGCATACAATTCACAAGATTTTACAAAAGGAAATCAGGAACAGAGAATATTCAGATAGCTTCATGATTATAAGAACAGAATGGGCGTCACTTACAGATAACACTAAGAGAATCAAGAGCGGTATGGTGAAAAAGAAGGCAGTCTTATTGGCCAAGTTCCAAAATAAGAGGAAAGCACTCTAGAGTTTAGTGTGCAAAATTCAGAAAAAAATACAAAAACCCACATAAAGGATAAAAAATCAATAGAACTTATCCTAGAGACAATCTTAGGAGGAAAATAAGCAGAGTATCACAACTGTTTCAATAAAAGTCCCCTCACATTCCCCACCATCCCGAGCCCTCACAGGGCACATCCCTCCAACTGCTGCCGTCCCCCGCTACACTCAGATGAAAGGGAACATGGGTTTGACTCAAGGAGGGGTAGTCCAATAACGGGCTCTGTATCTTCATTTCAGTATTTTCCTAGGATTGACAAATTTCAAAGTGGCAAATAATTCTTCATTTCCTGACTTACTACAGAGAAAGGCAAGACCAAACCACCAAGTGGGGACATGGGACACAAAACCCAGGGACGCCTGGGTGGCTCAGTCGGTTAAGCGTCTGCCTTCGGCTCAGGTCATGATCCCCGGGTCCTAGGATCAAGTCCCACATCGGGCTCCTTGTTCAGTGGGGAGCCTGCTTCTCCCTCTGCCTTTTGCTCCCCTTACTTGTGTATGCTCTATCACAAATAAATAAAACCTTAAAAAAAAAAAAATGACCATAATTCAGGTACCTCGAGCCCAAGGTAGGACGGCCTTGGGAAGAGAAAGTACCGGGACCTGCTCGTTATCACCATCACGGCATTTATACCACAAGCTCAACTGTTTCACTCATCATCCGAGAAAGAACAAAACACCAAAGAAAGATAACAAAATCAGTACTTACAGTATCCTAGTTGAACAAACTTAACTGGCTAGAATTCAGTTGAAAGATTTTTCACTAGCTATAATTGGGACAAAATTAAACCTTATGACAGAGAAAAATTAACCAAGTTAATGCTAAGAATATACTGAAAAAGGCAAACAGGAGGACCAGGGAACAGAGTGAGGGCAAATAAAAATGAGAGAGGCATACGTGACAAAGAGAAGAAATGAAATTATAGAAGTGTAAGAACACAGAAGGCCATAAAAATTGTCTAAGGTAATGAGGCTGCCTACTGACCTGTACTGGCTTACTCCGAAATAGCATCCAGCAAGTCAAACAAGCACCATTTCTTACTGATAGCCCCGAATTTACTCGACCATGAAGAAACATTTAACTTTCAAAATCCTTTCAACGACCACTCGCTAATTCACTGAATTATGCTGTTTTTACTAAAAAGACAGTATACTACAAAGCTTTCCCCAAAAAATGAACGGCGGCCTCATCTTTGACAAGTATTTTTAAAAACCACACACGTCGCACTTACCTATCTTGTGTCGACTGAACAGCCCACAAGTAACAGCAATTCCGCGGATCATTCTCAGGTTCTTGAAAAGTGACGGCATACACGGGAACTCTCCCGCCCTCCAGCTGCGTGTAGTATCTACAAGAGGCACGAGAAGTAGGACACTTCATACTTTTAAGTTATAATTTCACGCAGAAAGAGTCAGGGGTCTCGTGTGAGAATCGTCTGATCGTACCGCACAGGACAGCGAGACAACGGGCAGGGCCTCGGGAAGGGCCGAAACGACTAAGGCACCCACACACACACACACGCACACGTGCGTGTGCAAAGCAGCCCCTCCTGTCAGGTGAGGGTAGGCCACTGTGGACTGCTCCCAGCGAGAGGCCCCCTAGGAAAGATGAGCACGGACACGACACTCCCATCTCAGCTGCCTGCACTCAGGCTTCCCCGTCGCGACACCCCAGTGAGTGAGAATCTCAAGAGTTCCCACGAACCACTTAGAAAGCAGTCAGCCAAGAGACGGCCGCGCCAGGGCAAAGACTGTGGAAGCCAGGTTCTCCAGGCATTCGCTCAGCAGCCGTTCAGAGACAAGAGCTGGTAAAAGGTTCTCAAGCAAAGAGAGCTAAGGCGGACTCGCCCCGGGGAGCTACTGGGCCATAGCACTGCCGCTTCCTCATTGGTACTTAGCCATAAATCAATCAATCCAACACGCCTTGAAAAAAAAAAAAGAATATTAAATTGACAACTTAAGAGAAAAACAGGCATCTACTTAACTCTTCAAAGAGATTAAAAGTCTATAATGCCGATCTGCTACCTCCCTCAATTAAGGGTTACTTCCCTCAATCAAGGATTAATTCTGTAGCCATTTTTAAAAAGGATTTTTTATTTAAAAAAAAAAAAAAAAAAAAGAGGGGCACCTGGCTGGCTCAGTCGGAAGAGCATGCAACTCCTGATCTTGGAGTCATGAGTTCAAGCCTCACATGGAATGCAGAGATCACTTAAATAAATAAAACTTAAAAAAAAAATTTATTTCTAACCATACCCTTTTCTCTTTATGCTAATTTTAAAATAGTAATAATTGAGTACAAGTTATATTCAGAAACTACCAATAATCAAGGAAGAGAAGAAAGTCGTACTTACTCTCTTTTCATGCTTTTCATATTCCACAGAGCTAGATAGCCATCAGAGAAGCCCACGGCGAGCTGGTTCGTCCTGCCGATGTAGCGAAGGGCTGACACGGGGGTGCCCGAGGGGCTCACCAGCTGGAAACACAGGTGGCGGCCCTCGCGCATCACAGTCTCCCTGATGTGCGGCACTTCAGCCGGGATGCCGGTTACAACTTCAAGGTCTAGAAAAACAAGACAAGTGAAATTAACAGATCACAACAACCATAAAAGCAAATGTGTTAGCCACTATTCAAGCTGCAACTGAGGACTACTGTGGTCAATTAAAATCAGATTAGTGATAACAAAGCACACTGAACTATAAAACAGCCAACCATACCTAGTTAAATGCTCTAATTTTCAAAATACATTTAACTATGTAATTTTTTAAAAACCTCATGGTACATCTCAAATATTATCTGAAGTACACTTTTTTTAAAAAAGGATTACACAATTTCCTTAATAATCATAAACAAAGCTGACAGGGTTTTCTTTAAAAAAAAAAAAAGCTGATGGGTTTCTTTATTCAAATTTAGAACTAAGAACCTAAATATTCCCCTTGGAGAAATGGCCAGTTCCAGGTCTGGGGCAGAAAGCATGTAAGATGAGCCTCGTACATCTTGTGCCAGAAATCTAGCAAACTACTAAAGTCTAAAAGGATTTGTCAGAATACATGAAGGGGTTCTTACGAGTTTAAAAAAATTTTTTTCTTTTGAACATCAATAAATAATGAAAGTAAAAGAATGAAACACATGAAGTATGCAAAACCTCCTGAGTTCCTGTCCTCACCAACAAATAGACCTTCCTGAACTATTTTAAGTAACTGGGTATCAGCTCCTTACCCTGAAAATTAGTACTTAAAGAAATAGTAAGCATTTATCCTGCCTCTTCCGTACAAACTGTATCTCAGGATAAACAAACAGCCCTAATGAGAAAATTCTTCTTTAGATTAACAGAATTTCAATCATTTTTGTATCCCCTACTGAATCAAAAGATTTAAAATGGTAACAATCTCAGTAGATGAAACAATTAATTTAAATAGGGTTTTTCAAGCTTTGCTCCACAGACACTCTGGGTCGGATAAATCTTTGCTGAGGGGAACGGTCCTATGCACTGCAGGACAGTGAACTGTATCCCTGGCCCGTCTATTAGATGCCAGTAGCACCATCTCCCTCCAGGAGCAATAACCAAAAACATCCCCAGGACATTATCAAAGATCCCCTAGAGGGCAAACGTCAGCCCTGGTTGAGAATCACTGGTACAAAGGCAGATGGGAAACTTTAACAAAGAAGGTTCACAGTGTCATCATCCGGACCCACTGATCACTAAAGGTGAAACAAAACACCACGTGCCTCCCGATGTGATACAGCAGGAAATATCCAGCACTTCTGGAAGTGTCCCTGCCAAATGTCACATCTGAACCTAATCAGAGCTAACTTACATTTGCAGAAAATACAAAATGTAAAGGACACCACATGAAAACACTAATTCCAAAATGTGGGGCATTCTATCAGATAAACTAACTTCTTCAGCAAGTCAGCAGAACTAAAAATAAATAGGAAAGGAGGAGATAGAGGGAGGTCCACCATATATTCAAGGAGACAGGGACATAATTCTGATGTCATGTGTGGACCTTGTTTAGATCCGGATTCAAACAATATACATGCAAAAAGATGCCCTAGAGCTAATCACAGCCATTTGGTTACGGACCCTTTATTAGATTACACCAAGGAATTATTATTAATACAGTTAGGACTGGTAATGGCATTATGATTACATACCAGGACAGCCAATATCTGCTTTAAATTAATGCAGAGGCAAAAGGGGGAAGAGGGCAAAGAAAGAAAAAAGATGCACATATGGTAAATTCTAAAAACGAACTTGAATTTAGATGACGGATATGTGGGAGTTCTTACATTCTTCTGTCTACTTGAAGATCTCTGAAATCTTCAATAAAAAGGAAAAATATTCAGGCTCATATATTGATATAACCATGTACAAGGGCAGATTCCCTCAATGCTGTTATTAAGAGGGGGAAAATCATATATTCTACTTGAACAATTACCCTCCTAATTCTTCTGCTCCTGATTATTTTTTGAAAGAGCAAGGATTAAACTTTGCCAAAATAAATACTTCATACAATGGAATAATGCACACTTATTCAAGAGAGTAAGATAGACTATCTGTATTTATGTGGAAAGATGCACAATACTAAAGTTTGGGAAAGTGTCATACTGTATAGTATAACTATCAGGAATTTCACTTTTTTTAAAGATTTTATTTATTAGAGCGAGAAAGAGAGCGAGCAGAGCACACACACGGGGAAGGGGCAAAGAGAGGAGAAGCAGACTCCCCACTGAGCAGGGAGCCCGATTCCAGACTTGACCCCAGGACCCTGGGATCATGACCTCAGCCAAAGGCAGACGCTTAATTGACTGAGCCACCCAGGCGCCCTGGAACTTCATTTGCTATGTTATGTATATTACGGTGACGTCCAAATAGTTATAATCATACATTACTACTGTAAACAAAAATTTTTGCATTAAACCCCAATTTTTTATTCAATGGCTCTGTAAATCTTATACCTGAGAAATGATTCTGATCTCTGATCACAATCCAAAGAGTTCCATTATAAAATCATCCTTGTGCTGAATTCAACTACTGATTGTTGACCTCTGAAATAAAGGATGTTTTAACTCCACTATTTTGATCTGAGGAGTCTTAATTATGAATACAAGCATTTTAATTAGCCTTACATCTAGAATGGTATTATCTACAAAACTCTAAAACAAAATTTCATCAAGACTACTGAAGTCCTCTATCAATTTTCTATAAAGAACAGTTCAAGCATTTCTAATATTCTATAAATTCATTTTTAATTACTGTTATTTCTGCCAGTCATTTCTTTTCTTTTAAACTTTAATCAGTCATCGATTTTTGTACATATCAGATTTTAAGATAAAGTTTTTATCACTGTGAGAATTTTTCTTTCTTTCTTTTTTTTTTAAGTGTCCCATGTGGCCATTATTTTTCCCAAATCAAGTTTTTCCAAGTCGCATTTTACAGATTTAAAATTTTGCTCGGAAATCTGATTTGGTTCTTCAATTTCTGGTTAAATACAATTTTTACTACTTGTAGTTTTAATCAGTTTTACTATGCACTGACAGTTTTTATTAGTTATGCTCATTATAAATTGGGATAAAATAATGATCATTTGTTTCTTAGCTGATCCACAGAGAAACAGCTCTGGCCTAATATTACAGGATTGCTTTAACTATCAAGAAGGTCTTCAAGATCAAATTGTCCTTTCCTGAAACTTTGTAACACATACATTTTTTAAGATTTTTAGGTTAGCTCTCCTCCCTGCATGAATCAGTCATATAAACGTCCCATAAATAAAAGTCAAAGAACTGCAAGCACTTGATAAGGAGAAGATTTAGAAACATTAAGTATTAGTGTTAAAGGAAGAAAATTCTCTCTTCACTTTTTAAAAATTTGAGTAGCATTAGTTCTGTCTTAGGATATTATTTTGTGAAAGAAAATCTTCGATTATGGTTTTATTTCCTATGACACTACCTTATTTCTAACTTGGTCTTACTGTAGGCACATCATCAGTGTGCCAAAAACACTGTTAGATCCTACACAGCTGGATAATTTTATACTGTCTGATATGATAAAGATCGAGATTTTATACCTTCAGCCCTTCTTCCAGCATATACTTAATAACAGTTATTTTTCAAGTGTATATGGAAAACCAATCAAAATCTCCGTCTCTTTCAAGACCTACTTTAAGTATTTGAATACCTCATCAATAAAATAGAATAACTCATGCAAAAGTAACCAGTGTCCAAAACAGTAATACAATAGGTCCAAACAATAAAAGAAACAAAGACACATAAAGAGAAGCTTCTATATAAACATTTTTCACTATTTAAAAAAAAAAACAATCCACTGCATCAGAATATTCAGATGCTCAGTTTTGGTTTTCAAACAATTACCCGAGGCCTCTAACTCATTCTGACTGCATGACATGTCATCCAAACACAGGTCAATAAGAAGGATCTGTCCAACATCAGTCACCACTGCGGCCACACCAAAAAGCCATCGCAGGCTTGGGTGCAAATGCTGAGTGCTGGCACTGGCTCCTCCATGACTAATTATGGGTTCAATTGCTGTCACCTAGAAAAGAAGAATACAGCATTTGTTTTTCTTACACGAAGTGAGAAAACACTATTAAGAAACACAACAAACAAATCTGGAGGTTAAAGCAGGTTATCATGGATTTAAACATTTTCTAATAGAGAATTATAAATTTGCATTTGATACTTGTGAATCTGAATAACATAATGAAATCTTCAGATAAAATAGAAATGACACCATTATTTCAATATAAAACAAATCATGCAGTTGGAATAATAATAGATGTTTACTGAAAGTTTACTATATGCCAGGCCTTGTGCTAACTCGTTCACGTAATATCCATGACAATCCTGGATACCAGATCATACATAATTCTACCTGTTCAAAGACGAAACCACTCTGAAACTTAGCAAGTTTAGCTGGGGTTATTCAGTCACACAGACATTAAGTGTAAAACTCAAACCTAGATTTTTCTCTTCAAAGCTCTCAACCAGCTACTCCATGATCAGATAGCCTCTTTTCCTGAGGAAGAGTAAAAATAAATCATTCAAGAAAAATTTACTGTTTACTCTAAAATAAAAGTCCTGTTTATGCCTTGAAGCCTGAAGAGGTCTAACCTTCTTTAGAAAGGCCATATTATAATGGACTTCACACTAAGCTTCGGCAGTGACTGGATCACTGACATTTAACAAGAATTTTAATTATTTTTAAGAAATCATACTGTCCACACAACTGAGCAACCAGGAATTTATCTAAAACTCTTGTTCCAGGGCACCTGGGGGGCTCAGTCGGTAAAGCGTCTGCCTTCAGCTCAGGTCACAGTCTCCGGGTCCTGGGATAGAGCCCCATGTCGGGCTTCCTGCTCAGCCGGGGAGTCTGCTTCTTCCTCTCCCTCTGCCCCTCCCTCCTACTCATGTGCACACGCACTCTCTCTCTCTCTCTCAAATAAAAATCTTCAAAAAATAAAAAAATAAAGCTCTTGTTCCTTCTCAATTACTCTTAACCAAATGACCCAACAGGCCCTGTACATGTCGCCTTTTGCATATATTCTGAATCTGCCCCATCCTCTCCATTTCCAGGGTCATTTCCCTGGTTCGGCTCACCATTATCTGCCTGAACTACTCCAATCCAATGAGCTTTTTACACTAGAGTTCTGCTTTAAACTTAAAATGACTTCACCAGAGACTTCAGGTGGAGGCCACAAATTGCAAACAAGGCCCATTTACTATCTCAACACTCAGCACTTCTAGACCCTACCTCTGCCTTCCCCTCTCCCGCAGCCATTCCAAATAAGCTCAGTTTCCAAATGTTCCACATACTGTGACTTTTTACATGCTGGTCTCTTTGCCTGAAACGTCCAACCTCTACGAGTAGGAATTATCCCCCCGTTTCCATGTTCCATGTGCTTGAGTTTATCAAAATACTTATTATATTTAAGCTGTAAACTTCTGACCTGTCTCCTCCCACTAGAATACCAGCTTTTTCAACAGTGCGGACCAAGTTCTACTTATCTACTCATCTCCAAAATTTAGCACATAGCTTGATCTACAGTAAACACTCAAACTGCTAAATTAATTCTGCCCTTAAAATCTGCGCTGGCAAGTACATTTAGGATAATCAAGCTATAAACCACTTCAGACCCCTATATCTGCCCACTGAGTCGGCTTCTTCAAACAGCAAAAACATAGTACTTTGACATTTATCTCCCTCTTAACTTTAAAAAAAATGATATTCTATGACAACATAACATTTATATGCATGCATATACTCGTATGTTATATATTATTTGTATATTGCTTATATAGTCCATATTTATAGTTTATATGCTATTACATATTTGTCACATATTTTTCCCACACTATGTACAGAGAGAATTCTACTTACATCATTTTGTATTTATATGCTTGCGTGTATTTGTTAAGAGCATACTTTTTCTTAGCATATGGAAGAGCAGGAATAAACCTACTGAAGAAACAACCTGAATTCAAAGTACTTCTATACTTAACTACTGGTTAAGATGTTTGGCATATGGAAGGCATACATATATTAGAATTAATAAATGATTATAAGTGAATCCACTATTTAAATATTATTCAAATCTTAAACAGGGAAGGAATATCTTCCGTAGTGCTCCAAAACTAGTCTCATTAAAAAAGACAAAACAAACCAAAAAATGCCATACTAATGAACATAATCTTCTAATACAGATTTTCGGTGTCCTCGAAAAACACAACAGAAGATACCAAGACTCGGATGATACGTTTCCTATAAAATATTAGAGCACTTGATGTCATCCCAACCTTTACTCTGCAATTTTCTAACCAAGAATGAGACAGTTCTATTTTAAGCGTTAGGCCCTTTTGCTAATATACTATCTCGAACCTCTTTTTGATCTTGGAACTTTTAATGAAAACGAACACAGTGTCATAAAAGTGAACAAATTATCAATGCACAGCTCGGGGAATAGTCACAAAGTGGACACACCCATGTCCTCAGCAGGAGCTCAGCTCTGAAGCAGAAGCTCACAGACCTTACTCAGTACCTACCCTTCCAGGAAGAACAACTGCTTTAACCACTCTGGACACGCCAAGGTCATAAAGACAGAGAACACTCCCTTCTGCTTCTTCCAATCCAATTAACAATCCGACTCTCTTCTGCCAAGAGAATTCCTTCAGAGCCAGGATCACGGGAGGCTGCTGACTCACTGTGCTGAACCTATAGGCAGACAAGCGCTCTCCCGTGAGAGAGTGCACTACCTCCAGATGCTGCCCACAAGCCAGGCAAGCAAGTCCTCTTCTCCCTAGAAGGAACGAAGGCGACAAAACGCTGCTTATTTCAATACTGTATGTACACCACCTAACTAAACAGCAGTTAGATCTTTTACATATAGAATACACAGCTCATTATAGCTATAGCTTTATGTATTATCTCCAAAGGGAAATCTAAGCATTTACAGAACAGAGTGGTCCCAATCAGTGACATATATTGAGCTATCACCTCAGTAATAAAGCAGCCATTCGGTAAAGGCACCATGCCATGTGGTGCCTTTCTACACGCTATGAACAGATTTCTCATGTATTCCTTGTCGCACCTCAACAGAGATAAGGCAACACGGAGGTGAGTTTAGTTAAACTTTCACACAGTTAAGTAACTTGCTCAAAGATGTATGCTTACAGGGTGGCTCAGTTTGATAAGCATCTGCCCTCGGCTCAGGTCATGATCCCGGGGTCCTGGGATCGAGCCCCGCATCAGGCTCCCTGCTCAGCGGGAAGCCTGCGTCTCCCTCTGCCACCCACCCTGCTTGTGCTCTCCCTCTCTAATAAATAAGTAAAATCTTAAAAAAAAAAAAAAAAAAAAGGCATGGATACAGATACCGGAGCCAGAAGCGCATGACAAGTCTAACCTAAATTCACACTTTCACTGTCATAGCTCGGCAATTAAACCAGGTGCTCTGGCGCTCATAAAATGGAACACATGATTCTATCCCCGAAGAGTTCAAACTCGGAGAAGACATAACTAGCAAAAAACAGGAAATATCAGAAGCCATTTCTGACTCCTTACTAGTCATGTTTTGATTTTATTAGGTACAAAATATAAAGTAACTGGAGGTTTTTAAGCAATTCGATTTATGTTTTTAAATGTTACTCTAGCTGCTAAGCAGAAAATGGACAATAAGGGGGAGCCCAGGGTCCACGCAGGGAAAGAATACCCTCTGTCTGGTCAGTGACCGTGAATAAACAGAAGTAGATTAACTGGGGATTCATCTTAGCGACCGGACTAAAAGGATTGGCTTATTGATGAATAAGATATGGGGAGGTAAGTAAAACAAGAATCAAGAACAGACTCGAATTTTCCCTTGAGCAGCTACACGAATGGTGGTAACTTTTCAATTTGTGATGTCTGCCGTGCATCTAAGTTCACAGCTCGATATACTACGTTGTGGCTAAGGGCAGCTACCTAGTTTCAAGAAACAGTATGGCACAACAAAGACCCTGAATACGTGGGATTCAAAGATCACTTTCACCACTTGCTGTCTGTATACCTGGGATATCTGATTCTTAGCCGCACAGAAACAATGAGGGTCTAATACCTCAATGCAGAGTTGTTACAGTGCCTGGCATACGGTAACCACTGTTACTGCTTTTAATATTCAAGAGGGTTGCACTGTAACTAGCTAAATGACTGATATGTTTTGTTGTCTACCTGCTAGGATGGAGAGCTGTGAAATTCATTTTCAGAAAAGTCTCTGCAAGATCTTTCACTAGACTGAAATCCACAATTTAATGGCTACTCTGGTATGGTTTTCTGCTGCATTATATAACCAAATTATATATTAGAATCTTGTTCAGATTAGTGGAATTAAGAAACAAGACTTTCTGGGATGCCTAGTGGCTCAATTGATAAAGCATCTGCCTTTGGCTCAGGTCATGATCCCGGAGTCCTGGGATTGAGTCCCGCATCCAGTTCCCTGCTCAGTGGGGAGCCTGCTTCTCCCTCTGCCTGCCGCTCCCCCTGCTTGTGCTCTCTTTCTGTTTCCCTCTTTGACAAATAAATAAATAAAATCTTAAAAAAAACAAAACAAAAACAAGACTTTCTGAATATTTTGTATTACCTGGGGCCCTACAATCAGATTTTTATAATGACTATTTCGATTCTAAACCAAACTCATCACCAATAAAACTTACTGATCATAAGAAACAACAGGGGTGCCAGGGTGGATCAGTTGGTTGAGCATCCAACTCTTAATTTCAGCTCAATCATGAGCTCAGGGTTGTGAGATGGAGCCCTGCATCAGGCTCTGTGCTGGGCATGGAGCCTGCTTGAGAGTCTCTCTCTCCCCCTCTCCCTTCCCCTACCCCTGGCTGGCGCACACAACACATGCGCCCCCCCCCCCAAACAAAACAAAACAAAAAACAGCTGTGTATTATTTCTACTTTCTAAACATAAATATTCAACACTGAAAGATACAAAGTATACAGTATTTTTCATAAGGAAAAATGAAAAATAACCACCCCGAGATTCAGTGAAAATGTGTTCGAGAGTACACAGATGTTATGACATAACTGGCTGCAGATGTTCTATATTTACATAAGGCCACCATAACTAAGTATTGTTTTTTTCTCCCACAGTAAAAGAAATTACAGTACGTGCTATTAGCTTCCAAACCAATCAAATCAGTAGGTTTTCAGCAACATTACTGTACCTGCAGCAATCTTTCCCTGAAGCACAGATTCCACAGTGACTTCGTCTTCGAGGGCCTGAAGACTCACTTCTGGCAAGGGCAGAAGACCACTAGTCACTTTTGCTGTTAAGCCTCGCATACTTTCACTGTAAGTATTTTTAAAAGATAACATTATTACCATACATTTGTACTATAATATACTTGATTATCTCTAGCCAGAAGAAAAAAAAAAGCCACCACACAAAAGTAAATAAGCTAAAACTAAAATCTGATTATAAAACCCACTTTATGTGCTTCTGGGTCTGAGATATTCCCGCCGAAAAAAGTATTTCCCAACGGCCTTAGGGGAGTATAGATTTATCAAGCCAGATGTCCTAAGGACATACATGATTCCCTAGATTGTTTGAAAACTGGTTCGATGCCATTAATCTTATTGCCTGACCTACTCTCAAAGAACTCTTCACAGACAAACAGGAAGAACTGATGCATTTTAGAAAAATGACTGCTACAGTAAGAGGGGAGAAAGTCCATAAAAAATGTCCAAACACACAGTAATCTCAGGAATCTAGTCTGGGACGTGTCTTTATTGGGTAGAAGAAAAAAAAATGGAAATGTATCTTTTGCTTCCGGTATAGAGAAGATTAGATTTCCAGAATGACCCTTCTATTGTTAAACAACCAAAAATGATGGTTAAAATACTTTTCTGAATGAATTGATAAAGCCAAACATGAAGAGACAGCAGGAATTTTGGAAACCTCTAAGCTGGCTTGGGCCTTGAGGGTTGGCTACCAAACCCAGTGCCGGTGTCTCTGACTTTGAGACTCTTGAGATGCACGGAGGCAGAAGAAAAAGCTATGGACTAACAGAGCCAAGGCACTCAAAGAGCCTCCTCCCCACAGCATTCGACTCCATAAGGCTATCCATTAGCATAAAAATCAGTGAGAGAAGCACCCACTGGGTGGGACAGGGAGCAATAATGCTGCCCCTTGTGACCATGGCTAGAAGTGTCTGCTCAAAAAAATATTTCCCATCACACAAAGTGGTGGCCAGAATTCAAGCCATGTTATCTGACAACACTCAGAGAGCAATGTTTTAGAAATTATTCTCAGGTTGGTAATGCTCCACATAACCCACAGACACCACCAAATATTCTCGGAAATCTCAGAGTTCTCAAAGATGAAATCCCAAAGAGAATGACTCACAGTCAAAATAACAAAACTATAACAAGGATGCTATGATCCACAGCCAGCAGAATCAATCTATCAAAGATTTTAGATATTGAAAATAATCAGAACAGAAAATATGTTTAATATGGTAAAGAAATCAAAGATCTAGCTTGCTAGTGAGGAAGAAACTTTAAAAATTATAATGAAAAATGGTCAAGTAGATTTGAAAAAAAATAACAGAACTCCTGGAATGAAAAATTAAGTAAAATTTAGAACTCAACGGGGGAAAAAACCTCAAAGGAGTAACAAGAATTGCAACAATATGGACAAACGTCAGAGTACAATACTAAATAATAAAAAGAGCAAAAAATACCTGCAGAATGATTACATTTACATAATGTTTAAAAGGCTATAAAACTAAGAATATTTAAAAACACAAACATGTAACAAAACTATGAATAAAACAAGGAAACAATAAACACAAAACTGTAATAGTAGTTACTTTGAGAAGAGGGAAAGGGGCTGGAATGGAGAGGAATAGAGAAGTAATCCAATGTTCTTTTTCTAAAACTTGATGGTGAGAAGACAGGTAATCACTGCATCATGAGTCTTTACAACTTATAAATATTCTTTTGTCTCCACTCAACAAATAGTTCCCTTGTACCTACTTAAAGTAAACAAAAACAAACTCAAAAAATAGGTAATACAGCATACTAGAAAGAGAACCCCCAAATTCCTCGTGAATGCAGGACAGAGAAACAAAGAAATAAGTAGTTGAAAGTTACAGGCAAGAGGGGCGCCTGGCTGGCTCAGTCAGTGGAGGATCTGACTCATGATCTCGGAGTTGTGAGTTCAAGCCCCACATTGGGTTTAAGATTACTTAAAAATAAAATCTTTAAAAAAAACTTACAGGCAAGAGAGGAAGAAGCTAACATGTTTATTCAGAATCCCTCAAAATATAACACCAAATAGTAAGGAAGAAGCAGTATTCTAGGGACATCTGGGTGGCTCAGTTGGTTATCTGCCTTAGGCTCAGGTCATGATCCCAGGCTTCTGGGATCAAGTCCCGCATCCAGCTCCTTGCTCAGCAGGGAGCTTGCTTCTCTCTCTGCCTGTCACTCCCCCAGCTTGTGCCTGTGTGCTCTCTCTCTGACAAATAAAATCTACCAAGAAAAAAAAAAGGAAGAATCAATATTCTAAAAGGTATTTCTCAAATCTGTAGAGACCACACCAATTCTCTGGAATCAGGAAGAACAGTGAATCCTAGGTAGAATAAAGAAAGAGATGACTTCTCAACAACAGTGGAAGCCAGAAGTCTGGAATATCTTCAAAATTCGAACCAAACATTGCTGTCAACATATAATTATATATCCCTGAAATTATCCTTAAATATGAAACACAATTTTAGAAAAAAACAAAAACAGAGTCTACCACAAATAAACTCTCTCTTAAAGGGAGTCCTAAAGGATTATGGATAGAAGGCTTCAGGGAGAATAGCGATCAGAAAGTCTGAGACACAAAAAGAGGTCCAGATATCAGCAGTGGGGTCCCCTGATCCATGTAAGCATGGAAGGAAACTACCAGAAGCCGAGGAATGAATCATTGGAAAAAGAGAGGAGAAACAATCCCCAAAGCTTACACAAGGCCAGGAATAGCTCCAGAATGGAAAAACCTCATAATACATAAGGCACTGAGTAGAGTACTCAGAAAGGTACTGATTGCGTCAGTGGTGGGGGAAAAATAGCCCACCCCTGTTTTTTTGAAAGATTTTATTTATTTGAGACAGAGAGAAAGCAAGAGAGAGCACAAGCAAGAGGGAGAGGTGGGGGGGGGGGAAGCAGATTCCCCACTGAGCAGGGAGCCTGATGCAGGGCTCATTCCCAGGACCCTGACATCATGACCTGATCAGAAGGCAGACACTTAACTGACTGAGCCACCCAGGTGCCCCCAAATTAGCCCTTTTCTAAAGGTCATTCTGGTATTGTCTGAAAAAGCAAGCCTCAAAAGAATCAAACTACATGGAGGACATTGTGAGAGGGAAGGGAGAGATGAATTGGAGGAAAGCGGAGGGGCAAAGAACCATGAGAGACTGTGAACTCAGAGCAATGGACTGAGGGTTTTGAAGGGGAGGGGGGTGAGGGGGATGGGCGAACCTGGTGGTGGGTATTGAGGAGGGCACATATTGCATGGAGCACGGGGTGTGGTACATAAACAATGAATCTTGTAACACTGAAAAAATAAAATAAAAGTATTTGGGGGAAAAAATAAATAAATAACAAATAAATAAATGAATGAGAGAGGGAAAAAAAAAAGAATCAAACTATTTCCAAATAATTTAGCTGCACCCCAGAACAAGGCTCAAGAAAATGTAAAGGAATCCAAAAATACTCAGTACTAAAGAAAGTGAAATTCACAGTATCTGGTATCCAATCAAAAATTGCCAGGCATGCAAAAGAAGAGAAAAAATATGACCCAAAATAAGAAAAAAATAACAAAACCAACCAATAGAGACAGACCTAGAAATAACACAGAAGTTAGAATCACTAGATGAGGACATTAAATCAGTTATTCTAGCCATAATAACTATGTCCAAGAAGATAGAAGAAGGAACAAGCATGTTAAGGAAAGACTCAGAAGATATAAAAAAGAAAAATCAAACTTCTAGAAATGAGAAATACTGAATGGGATTCATAGACACCAAAAATATTACTGAACCTAAACATCCACAGTAGAAACTATCTAAAATGAAGCACACAGAGAAAAAAGGCTGAGGCAGAAAGGAAAAGAACAGAGCATCAGTGACCTATGGGACAATATCAAGTGTCCTAACATAGAACACCAATCTCCAAAAAAAAGAGGACAGAAATATTTAAAAACTAATGGCCAGAAGTTTCCAAATTTGATGTAACTATAAACCCAAAAATCCAAAAAGGCCAATAAACCTCAAGCATAAGAAAGATGAAGAAATGCCACCAAAATACATCATACTTGTGCTCGCTTCAGCAGTACATATGCAAAAACTGGAACAAAATATATCATATGCAAGGGACAAAGAGAAAATCTTAAAAGCATCACACTGCAAAGACAAACAAGAATAACAAGAGACTTCTCGTGGAAAATGATGCAAGCCAGAAAATGGTGAAACAATATATTTTAAGTTATGAAAGAAAAAAAAGCTGTCAACCTAGAAAAAAATATATGTGAAATATCACTTAAAAATGAAGCCAAAATAAAGACCTTTCAGACATACAAGAGCGAAAAAGACAGTCACCAGCAGATATGAAGTACAAGGAATGTTAAAGAAGGTCCTTCAGGAAGAAGAGTATTTTGAACTGAATGAAAATGAAAACATGACCTACCCAAATTTGTGTGATACAGCTTAAAGCAGTGTTTAGAGGGAAATTCATAGCACTAAACAGCTGGAAGATCTCCTATCAGTAACCTAAGCTTCCACCTTAAGAAACTAGAAAAGGAACAAATTAAACCCAGCATCAACAGAAGAAAGGAACCAAAGAATTGAATTTAATGAAACAAACCAGAAAAATCATAGTTAAAAATAATCCATGAAAGAAAAAGTTGGTTCTGAGATTTAAAAAAAAAAAAAACAACCCAACACAGAGAAATAGATCAATGAAAGCAAGAGACCAGAGACTGAACAATTTTCACTTACGACAAAAATAACGTTTCAAATCATACAGAAATGGGAAATTATAGATGGGTAAAAGATCTAAAGGCATCCCCACTCCAAAATGAGTGGTGAGGGGAAGGAAGCTACAATCTATGAAGTGACTTCCATGTACTGGGCATTAATTAGACTTTAAATCTTCAAGTAAAACTGACACCATGTCTGTCCTATACTTTCGGGCACCTTGCCTCATCTTTGTATCCCCGGTACTATTGTTCTGAGAAGCACAGCATACAATACTTTTTTGAGGGGGGGAAAACTGCTTCAATGGCTAACCCCAAAAGATAATGATCTTGAGGTGAAAACTGACATATGGGAATAAAAACTTAGGGGGTAGGAGGATACTCAATGCTCTAGAAAGAGAAAACTCAAGGGACAAGAATCATGATCTCAGAGGGTGCACAGAGCCATTTGACTTAATCACTATATTCCAAAATATAAGAATTTTTAAATTGTAAAAGAGCAGCCTAATTTGAGGGAAAACCTTAAAGGTAAAATTTACAAATCCACAATTAATCTAAAACAAAAGGAAGTAAGGGTGCCTGGCAGACACAGTCAGTAGAATATGTGACTCTTGACCTTGGGGTTGTGAGATCCAACCCCACGTCTGGGGTAGAACCTCCTAAAATAAAAGGAAGTAGAATGTTTTGTGAAACATTTGCTATCTTGAATTTACCAGTGGGTAGATTTTTATTACTATTCTGTTACCTTACATCAAAATAAATTTAACAATTTGCATTAACCCATCAGAAACAGAACCCAGAGCTGTAGGGACTGTGGGCTAATCACCCTTTATGTTTTCAAGTGTTAAAAGGTTCCAAGTAACACTGTATCCATGTATTTTTTTTGTTTCTTCTATAATTTCCTGGTTGACCCATCCATTCTTTAGTAAGATGTTCTTTAACCTCCACGCATTTGTGGTCTCTCCAGTTTTTTTCTTGTGGATTTCTTCAAGTTTCATACTGCTGTGATTGGAGAGGCGCCTGGCTGGCTCAGTTGGTGTGCCTCTTGATCTCAGGGTCGTAAGTTTAAACCCCATGTCGGGCGCAGAGCCTACTTAAAAAAAAAAAAAAGGGAAAGAAAAAAAAGACAAACAGCGTTGTGATGGACAATACCCATGGTATGATCTCAATCACTCTTTTTTTTTTCTTTTTTTTTAGAAAGAGAGAGGGAGGGAGAAAGAGAGCACAAGTCAGGGTGGAGGAGCAGGGCGAAAGGAAGAGAAAATTTTAAATAGGCTCCACGCCCAGCACAGGGCTCGATCTCAAGACCCTGAGATCAAGACCATGAGCTGAGATCAAAAGTCGGATGCTTAACCGACTGAGCCAGCCAGGCGCCCCTGATCTCAATCTTTTTGTACTTGTTGAAGCATGATTTGTGACCTAGCATGTGATCTATTCTGGAGAATGTCCCGTGTGCACTTGAAAAGAATGTGTATTCTGCTGCTTTA
>CM052893.1:2327108-2360871 GCA_028534135.1 Potos flavus | reverse complement strand
TGCTGCTCTGTTTTGGCTGCTCTTTCCGTCAGGTCAGTCCTCTGCAGAGTTTCTCCTGGCCTGCAGTGGGCAGTCTTTGGACCTTGGCCAGAGCGTGGCGAGTTTTAACTCGGTGTGCTCTGGTCTGCTTGTTAGAAGAGACCTGATGCCATTTCCACTGGAGCTGAAGCTTTGCAGCACTCCGTAGTCAGCAGACATGGTGTATGTGGTTGGGGCAGGTTGTGCTGGTCTTCGCGGGGAGAAGCCTGCTACCTGGTTCTCAGGCACACTTGTGGTCCAACTTCTCTGTAAAAGTACTTGTCCTAAATTGATCCATGATATTCTCTGTGCTAGGCCCAGTCACAGTTCCATAACACAAACGGACTTCTGTACAGGTACATCCGGGGTCAGCCATACATCTCCAAGGCTCTGTCGCTTCTGCTCTAGCTGATGCCTTCCACCTCAGGCCGGTAACAAGACGGTTTGCAGCCACTTCAACACCAGGCATCCAAGCACATCCAACAGTTGCTTCTTTATCGCAAACCCAACTGCGCAGTATTTCCACAAAAGGTCAACATTATAGCGATGTTAAGTTAGTGCTATCCTTAGAAACTTAGAAATTAAAGACTCTAGAACTTTGAATCCTTGAAGCTGCTAACTTCCTTAGTGATCCTGTTTAATCTCTCACATTCAATGGATAATCAGTTTATCGATTCTATTTCTTACTTCATTCAACCAATACTAAATGCTTATCATAAGGTAAAATGCTCGACGTACAAAAATGAAATGTTGAAACCATAGCTTCCTCCTAAGTGCTCCTCTATCTTCATCTCCCCATCTCCCTTCTTTATCAATTGTTTCTTAGGATTAGGATAACAATTATAATTCACTTCTTGGTCCTGCAAGTTAATTAGACTTAGCTTCGACATAACTAAAGGAATTTACCCCTTTAGATCCTCCAGAATTAGAGCTGTGTTCTCAAACTGATGCCTGTTTCAAGAGGAAAAAGAATTTCTCAAAGCTCTTAGTGTCTGAGAAACAGCAAGTCGAACAAGCAAGTCGCAGGTTCCATCCAGAGTACTAAAAAAGGCACAAACTTTGAATTAAAATGGCTTTAAGTCCAGGTTCTACCACTTACTAGTACATGTAATGTTGTACTTCTCTACTCTATCTTCATGTCACACCCAAGCTTCTAGAAAATGTTAATACCTATCTCTCCAACTCTTAGTTTATCATGGTGCCTGGCACAAGAGTTTAAAAAACATGTTCAGTGAATGAAAGAGAAAGTTTTTCAAATTCACAAGTTAGCCTTTGAATCCACAGGGCAAAAATTGGCTTCAAGACCTTTCAAATCACGATTTACAGTATGAATTTTAACATTTTAAGCACATTGAAAAGACCTTCTGAAAAAGTATACTATTAGAAAGAACATCTAATACAGACATGTATGTTCACAAATATACATTAAGCAGCTCTGCTCTGTTCTGTACCAAATTAAGCAGAGTCCCAGCCTTTATGACATGCCAACATCAGCAACCTCTGAAAGTCTCAATGCCTTCTGAAGGTCTGTCTAGGTAGGCAGAGTGGGACACTGTGCTGGCTGCCAATGAAGTAAAAATGTTGTTCATCTTCTTGATAAACCACAGGTGGATTATGTCACTCTTTTCAAATCCCTTCAATGATTCCCTACTGCATATAAAAACCAACATCCTCAGCCACAGGCAATGAATGGCAGCTCCAGACTATCTCCACAGGGCTGTCTCCCAAATCCATCAGAAGTTTGCTACTACCCAGCACTTTCATTCTTTAATGCTGCTCCCCCTTTCATCTCTGTGTGCCAAAACCCCATCCATCAAAGACTAAATTCCCAGTGTGGTCTGCGTAGACCCATCCTTTCCCACCTAATCTTATCTCTGAGCTCACCCCTTTCCACTTTTAGGTTAGCGGTCATAAACATTATTTTTGAAACTTGTTACTTGTGTTTGTCTGCGTTCCCCCCATAGTATGAATTCCTAAAAAGCAAAAATCATGTCTTGTTCCTGTGAATTCCAGAGTCACAATGCCTTGAAACCAATAGATCCAAAACATGGTATATTACTACAGCAAAGATACTCACAGGGAATAGAAATAGACATGTCAAACAATAAAATCAATTTTTGAAAACTCGATATTCTTAAAAGCCAACAAGAAAACAAACAACCCAATTAAAAAATAGCCAAAGACCTTAGCAAACAGTCACTAAGATACACAGATAGCAAATAAGCACATGAGAAGCTCCGTTTCATACGTCATCAGAGAAATGCATATCGAAGCAATGAGACACCACTGCACACCTTTTAGAACGGCCCAAATCCGGAACACTGACACCACCAAATGCTGGTGAGGATGTGGAGCAACAGGAACTCTCCTTCACTGCTGGTGGGAATCCAAAATGGTACGGCCACTCTGGAAGATAGTTTGGCAGTTTCTTTCAGAACTAAACATATTCTTACCATACAATACAGCAATCACACTCCTTGGTATTTACCCAAAGGAGTTGAAAACATGTCCACACAAAAAAACTGCATATAGATGTTATCACAGCTTTTCCTCCTAACTATTAAAATCCGTAGACAACATGTCCTTCTGTAGGTAAATGGCTGAATAAATTGTAAAATGTCTGGGCAATGTAATATTCACTCAGTTCTAAAAAGAAATGAGCGAGGAGCCCCTGGCTGGCTCAGACAGGACAGCATGTGACTTAATCTCAGGTTCCTGACACTGAGCATAGAGATTACTTAAAACAAACAAAAACTTTAAAGAAGAAATGAACTATCAAGCCATGAAAGGACATGGAGGAATTAGAATTATTACTAAGTGAAAAAAGCCAATTTAAAAAGGTTACATACTGCATGATTCCAACGACATGACAATTCTGGAAAAAGCAAAACTATGGAGACGGTAAGAAGACCAGTGGTTGCCGGGGTTTGGCAGTTAAGTGAGGGATGGACTAGGCAGAGTACAGAGGATTTCTAGGGCCGTGAAAGTACTCTGATAACACTATAATAGTAGATACATGTCATTATACGTCTGTCCAAACCCACAGAATGTACACCACCAGGACTGAACCCTAATGTAAACTATGAACTTTGGTGATAATGTGTCCATGTAGGTTCAATAATTGTAACAAATGTTCTACTCTAGTGGGGAATGTTGATAATGGGGGGAAGCTATGCATGAGTGGGAGCTGGGAAAGTATAAACTACAGCTCTCTGTACCTACCACTCAACTCTGCTGTGAGCCTAAAGCGGCTCTAAAAAATAAAGTCTATTAAAAAGAAAAATCCCAATATTGGCCAGAGTTTGGGGTCCAACTTATTTTTAAATATATATGGTCTCAGTACTAAGATGCAAAACAAAATTTGCAAAACTACTAGGAAAGATCTTATAACACAGAATACCACAAATCAGTTCTGTAGGAAATACACGCATCTTCAAAAGCAGCTGAATTCCACCACAGCAAAAAAAAACCTCATCTAGTTTTCAATAATTATATCGTAACAACACTGAACAAACATTTCTACAGAACATTCTGTATGCATTTTTACTTTCTTTGTGACTCTTAAAAAGACTAAGAATTATGATGTACACGTAAGCTGTCAGGGGACTCAAACCTAAACTTCTCTACTAATTCCCGCCGTGCAGGAGTCTGGTGGGAGCCTATCATACCCTCTCAGAAACTTCTCGACTTGTACTAATAAACTACTGAGTTACTCTTCTTTTAGTAGCTGCTCTTTCAAACTTACTTCAAACATTTACTGGCCTCCAAGTACTTCTAAAACATTGTGCTGGGCAGGGAATGCTAGGGCACTAAGATGACCCACCTCCTGACCTCAAAGAGTTTACCTTCCAGAAGGAGACAGAGACACATAACCAAACCTTAGAATATCAGACACAAATAAATGCCACAACAGTGGTATAAATGATGTGGGATAAAGGGAAATGGAAGAATGACTAGAAAACATGGCATTTAAGCTGAGGAGGATGTGAAATTTCAGAACTTGAATAAAGCAGGGAAGGCACTCCAGGCCGAAGGCCATGAGCAAAGGAACACCGACGTACATCTTCAAGAAAAATGGGCCCGGGCATGGGGAGGAATCTGGAATAGGTAAAGCATAAATATGTGAGTAGTTGAGTCTGGAAAGCAGAAGAGCCTTATCGTCTTCTTATCGAAGAGTTAGACTTCGTTCTGAAGAAAAATTAGGAGGTGCTGAAAAGTTTCATGGTCAGCAGGAGAAAAAGGAACAATGTTCTGTTTCCTTTTAAATGAAGATGTGTCCATCCCCAAATTGCTACAGAAGAATCTTTTAAAAATGTATTTTAAAATAATTTTGGCTGTTTTGCGACCTGGTGACGCTTTGATAAGTTACTGAAAAACAGGATCAAAAATTATAGTATCGGAGAGAATGCACACTTCCCACAGCGTTTAACGTACTTGGAGCATCCCTCCAGCATTAACTTGAACTGGGCTTGTCATCCCTGGTCTGCGACCCAGTCGATCAAAGCTCACGAAAGGTTCTCAAAATCTACCGATCCTTAAGGATATCTTGAGAATAAACGGAAGTTTAAAGTTTCCAAGAGGCCTGTATTTAACCCTAAAGGGCCCCGGTTCTTCCAAATACTTCTCAAACGGTATTTGAAAAAAGATAACAGCGAGCACGCATTGCGTTGGCGCTGAGAACCAACCAACCTCCCCCACCGCCCAGCAGTCAACTAGTAACAAAAGTGATCGTCCTCCAGTTCCGGGGGGGACCGGGAAGGCGAACTGATAGCCACCCCGAGACGTGCTGACCAATTCGCCGCACTCTCCACGCCCGCCCTGACCCCTCCCGCGGCCCGGACTCACCCCAGCCAGGCCCAGGAGCATGTGGAGCACACGCCGACGGAAGAGCGGCTCCACGGCCTGGCAGGCTCGCCCGGGGCCAGGCCGGCCAAGGTCTCCACGGCCCCGGAGCACGGCGCCCAGGGCACGCCGCGGGCCCCGCCGCCCTGCGCGGCGTGCGGGCCGGGCCGGCGGCGCGGAAGGCGCGGGAGGTGGTTCCCGCAACGCCTCTCCGCCGCCATGTGCCGCCGGTCGGTGGTTATGTAACCAGCTACCCGGGGGGCCCCCCCCGGGCGCGCCGCCCCCGCCGCCAACCGCGTCCCCCCGCCGGCCCGGCCCCGCGAGCCCGGCCGCCCGCCCCCGCGCCGCGCGCCCCGGCCCCCCTGCCCCCCGGCCCCGCGCGGGGAGGCCCGCGGCCCTGCGGCCCAGGCCGCGCGGACCCGCCTTCGCGCGCCGGCCCGGCCCCTCCCGCCCTTCCCCTACCTGCGCAGGGCGGGCGGCCGACCGCCCCGGCCGCCGAGTGCAGGGGGCGCGAGGCCGCGCGCGAGCTCCTCCCGCGCGGGTCCGTCACAGCATCTCCCGGGAGACACGGCCGCCTCAGGCAGGGCGCGCACGCCGCCGCCGCACCTCCAGCCTCCGCCCGCGACCTCGCCGGCCGCCGCAGACCCACAGCTCCGCGGGCGCCTCCGCCGGCTGCAGTCCGGCGCGCGGATCGGCGACTCCGACGCCGCCGCTGCCCGCTCAGCGGTTCCGGGTCCTCCTCCCCGCGACTCTGCCGCCTACACGCCGATGGCGCCGGGCCTGCTCTAAGCATTACCGCGGGCGGACCGACCGAGTCTTATAAACCAGGGAGGGGTGGGGCGGGGCGGGGCGGGGCGCCGAGGGGCGGGGCGCCGAGGGAGGGCGCGGAGGTGCGGGCACGGAGGGAGGGCGCGGAGGGAGGGCAGCGGCCGGAAAGGAGATCGCGGCGCGGAGAACTGAGTTCTCGCGAGTGTTCCGGCCTAGGGCCAGCTCCGCGGGAATTTTCAAACTCTCGCAGGAGAAAGTAGGGGGAGGGAAGGGAAGCCTGCCTGGCACCAGCGGGTCATTTACATAAAGCGGGATCTCCCCGCCTCCAAAGAGCTGCTGGGGCGGGGCTGGTGAAACTACAAGTCCCGCGATGCCTTGCGCGCCACCCCGCTGCGGCGGCCCGGCGCGCATACCCGCGCGGAGTCGGGAGTGGTAGTCTCACGCTGGGGCCTCCGGATCCGCGGGCGGGGCGAGGGGGGCCCCTGTGGCGGGAGAGTGGCCGCCACGTTAGCGCGTGTGACTGCTCGCTGGCTGCCCCGGGGTGGCGTCTGTGCCCGTGGCAGGCGCGTCTAGCCCTCGTTGGTTTTCGTTCCCTGTGCTCAGGTGGGCAGTCTAGGGAAACGATTTTCTTCCTCTTACATATTTTTAAATACCGCGCTTGCTTTCGTGGCCGCAGGTGTCACGCCGCCTAGTCTATAATCTTTCTCCTCGTTTCACCCCAAATCAGTTGCCGTTTTGGTCGCCGGAGGGTTTCACTGCGGAATTTCTTTAATTTGTTGTTAGTATATTTGAAGCTAGTCCCAGCACCAAACGCGTTTCAAACAAATAGATGTCGATTATGTCCCCGATAGTAAATACCAAATAAAAGGATTATAACGTGGATCAGGAAAGTCTGTCCTTTTCTGTTAACCTCTCCCATATGTTTTTTGAGGTATGATCCCTTTAAAAAATGTAATTTCCTTTTTTCTGTAATTTGTGTTTCTTTGTTGACATCAACCTCTAAACGTAACAACGTATTTAAAAGGTGTTGGGCTAAGCTGGAGTTAAAAGGGGTTTTGTATATCTTAATTATTTTAAATTATTAAATTATTTTAAACAGACCTTTTCAAACAGAACTCCCTCTGATAAATGTGCTGATTTATGTCGTGGTCTTGCTCCCCATCCTACACTTAACTTTCTTTGGCACCATTTTATGCTCATTCCATGCTTCCTAAATTTTTAACTCTGGTATCCTGCTCCTGAAGCTGTGTGACATTAGGAAAATCAAGTGACCTCTCTGGGCTTCAGTTATCTTTAGAGCAGGAGGGACGGGATTAGAGAATTGACTGATTCGTTAGACAGAGTTCTGTTAACTTTTGTCTAAGGGCCTGCCAGTTGTACAATTCAAAAGTCTCTCTCCTCATCCTTATACAGATTAATCAACTTTCTAAATCAGATTTTAATCTTTCCTTTCATCATTACCAACAGAATGGTTTCTGTATGGTTATCTATAATCTGGACCAATCCTACCTGTCCTATTTTATTTCCCTCCGTAGTTCTGAGGATCCTTTCTTCACTGTGATGAGAGAGCAAAAGGCAAACCGAGGGCAAAACGTGAGCTGACACCCCACGACCCCCCCAACTTAAGGTGGGATATTATATATATATATGTATTATATATCTGATATATATGGAATTTCTCAGGCACTAGTAACTGCCTAAGAATAAGGCAAAGGAAAAACAAATGGCCAACTGATAAAGATCACAGTCATATAGGACTTGAAATTCCACTGTAGTTTGTAATGTCTTAATGATTTACAAGAAAAACACAATCTTAATAATAGACCCCCAGGAACCTATAGACTCTATTTCTTGGCGCCCTAATGTCCCTTTCTCCTCCGTAGGATAGAAAACCCTGTATGATCAGTCACTCTTCACAGTCACAATGCAGGTCTTTTTGCCCACAGGTCCTGTCCCCGTGCTTTAATAAAAACACCTTTGGGGTCACCTGGGTGGCTCAGTGGGTTAAAGCCTCTGCCTCCGGCTCAGGCCATGATCTCAGGGTTCTGGGATCGAGCCCCGCGTCGGGCTCTCTGCTCAGCGAGGAGCCTGCTTCCCCCCCTCCCCTGCCTGCCTCTCTGCCTACTTGCCTACTTGCGATCTCTCTCTGTCTAATAAATAAATAAAATCTTTAAAAAAAAAACGCCTTTTGCACCAAAAACATCTCATTCCTTGACCGTTGTACTCGATGATCCCACATCAATTATCCTCTAATCATATTTCTGCTTTTCAGTGTCTCCCAGACTCTCCCCTTGTCTAAATCTCAATATCCTTCGGGTCCAGCTCAAGCCTCTTTTCTCACCCAAATCTTCCCTTCAACTTTAGCCCACATTCATTACTAAGAACTTGCCCTGAAAATATGCTAAGTGTATGATTTTATGTCTGTTTCCTTATTTGCCTCCGACTCCCTCCATCCCCCCACCACCCCCATCACCCTGAGAGCAGACTATAGCTCACATTTTTTAACGCTACCCTCATAACTGCTAGTTGTTTATTTAAATTCTGTTCAAAAAGTGGATTTTCACTTTAAAGCTCTCATTCAACACTGTTTCCTCTTTTTCAGTCATTTAAGCATATGGCAAATTATATGTTAGTTCCAAGAGATGTTAATAAGTATTAAATGGGGGAAAAAAATCTGGGTTTGGTAGTCAAACGAGTTTGGGGAAAAACTGATTAAGTAAAATCAAACATTTCTTTTATGTAATACCTTACAGCCTTTAATAGGCTTGGCAATTCCCAAAGTTACTTGACCGTGGACTCCACTGATGCTCTTGGATCATCTGGCCTCGTTGATGTTCCCCAGAATGGGCCTTGGTAAACCCGGCCTCAAAGCTTTCCCTTACTGGAGGAAGCACGGTGCCGTGAAAAGAATATAGTCATTTGGAGTCAGAAGAACTTGTGTTTTAATCCTTTTCACTTCCTTCTGGCAACCTGACTTTAACCGAATTACTTCCCTCTCCGAACCTGTTCTCTCCTCTGGGAAGAAAGGAGAATGTTACTTACTTACTTCCCTTGCAGGGCTCTTGCAAAGATTAAAGAGAAGTGTGCCCAGCTCAGAACTTCATTCCCTTTTTGCCTATATGGTCAATAGGTTCTGGGGGGAGGGGGGTGCTTGGGGGGGGGTGTTATGGTTTTGGTTCTGGTAAAAAACCTACAACGTGATCACGTCTAGTGGGGACCCTCATGCTTCCATTAAGAATGTTTAAGAGGCAGTATTTCAAGACCACGCCAGCATCCTGGGAGCAGACGACCATGTGATTTCAGAGATCTTAGAATCTCATTGAAGTGCTGTGATTTAGATCTTGTTTGTTTTTCAAAGAAATTGATGGGGGCGGGGAACTTTCCTACTTTAACAGCAAAACAACAAAGGGAGCTTGTCTGTCTCAAATGGAGGCAATCTTTTGTCTCAACAGTTACATTTTCATTATTCTTGTAGAGATTATTGGGTAGAAGCAGTGCCCCACACTTGACTTTCCCAATTGACAATTAGCTTGGTGAGGGAAGGGTCTTACTTTTCTTGTTCCCCACTATGCTTCCAGAAATGGCATAATGCCAACATATAAATTAGTGCTAAGATAATTGTTTAATGAATTAATGTTTATGTATTGATTTCACCGTTCAAAGCAAAATATGCAGTATTTGACTAAAAAGGACCCTGGAGATATTTAGGCCAAATAGCTCATTTTATAGATGGGGAAACACACTGTCAAATGATTTTCCACCAATACTTTGGGATGGATTTTATCTGTTTTCTTTTTTTAAAAAAAAATAGACATTAAATCAAATCTACAGTTCAAGAGTCATCTGAGCTCGCCAGGCATCCCTATTTCTGTCATTATGGTCTTTATGCACTTGGAAGAATGTTTTACACGAATGATACCCCAAAAAGCCACATAGTTTCTTTCTTTCCCTCTGAACATTGATAGTATTTGTCATGAACGTGGTACCACAATTAATCTCTTCTTTAAAATTATTTCCCTTTCTGCCTCTCCTTGTCTTTCACATCCTCCTCCTCTCCCACTGTTACTTCTTAGAATCTCTGTGTGTGTGTGTGTGTGTGTGTGTGTGTGTGTGTGTGTGTGTGTATTTTTTAAGATTTATTTATTGGAGAGAGAGAGAACGTGCGTGCCTGCACACAAACAGGGAGACGGGCAGAGGGAGAGGCAGAGCAGGGAGCCCAGCACTGGGCCAATCCCAGGACAATGGGATCATGACCTGAGCCAAAGGCAGACACTTAACGACTGAGCCACCCAGGCGCCCCATCCCCTTTGCCTTTTTCTGATCTTTACTCCTTCTTGGGTCCTCTGTATGGTTTTTTAATAAACTTCAGGTAGATTTGTTGGATTTGATTAGAGAAGGGTGTAGGTGACACGGTATCCATTTTTCACCGTGAAATGTCTCTGAAAATCAAAACAAGGTGTTCACTAGAATGCCTAAGTGGAAAACCAGCAATGGAATGTCCAGGATAAAGTTCAGCATACCCTAGAACATTCCTCTCCTGAAAATAAGTTTAAGTGTAGAAGACCTATAGGGTTTAGAAGTGAATTATTTATTAGCAGGACACAGAATTCCTGTTGAGTAAAGAAAACAATATAGAATTTTAATAAAATCAAAATGACCTCATTAAGATTCTAAATCAGAACTCTCAAGTCATATTTTTCGGTATAGTTTTGTTTCAGTTCCCCGTCATTCACTCATTTGTTTGTCCATCCATCAAATATTTATTGAATGTTTTCAGTAGGCTGGTCGTTACTCAAGACACTGGGACTACAGAGCTTGATAAGACCAGTATCTTTGTCCTTCAGTGGCATAATGAGGACAACATGATGAAATAAAAATTACCTTTTGTTTGAAATATTTCTTATAAAACCTCCTTTAAAAAAAAAAGATTTATTTATTTAAGAGAGAGAGATAGCAAGCGCTTGCGTGTGTGCAAGCAGGGGATGGGGCAGAAGGAGAGAAAGAATCCCAAGCAGACTCCCTGCTGAGCTCGGAGTCCAGCGGGAGGCTCGATCCCAGGACTCTGAGATCATGACCTGAGCCGAAATCAGTGGTCGGATGCTCAACTGACTGAGCCACCCAGGTGCCCCTAAACCTTCCTTTGAAATCAAAGAGAGCTACAACTCTTTCTTGAATATCTTACTGGTAATTATAACGAACACTCGGTGTCCTAATCAGTCATAGGAATATTCCACCTTCAGCTTCTGGTTTTGGTCACGCTGTGTATTCAAAAGAATTGGTTGGGTCACAGACTCATTTCCTACGAGTTGGACAAAGGCACTTTTAAGGAAGTCCTGCCACTTTTATGTTTTTGAATGATGGCTCTAGAATCCCAGATTTCTTTTGTCTGTATGATTCTACATTCTCTTATTTAAAGGGTCTAATTTTATTTTGTTTTATTTTTTAAAGTAGGTTCCATGCCCAGTATGGAGCCCAACACAGGGCTTGAACTCATGACCCTGAGATGAAGACGCCTAACTGACTGAGCCTCCCAGGCACCCCTTAAAGGGTCTAATTTTGAAGTTAGAAAACTACCCTTCATTACCTTGGCCACAGATTGTGGACTTGAAAGTTTAATGCACTTGGCAAATTTCAGGTATTAAATATAATCCAGTGTTTTGATTAAAGTAGGAATAACAAAACACCCCCTTGCTACACATCGTTCCCACAGCATTTATGTTTTTTGTGTGGTTGGGAGGTTTTTACACTCTCTGCGCTACTGACACAGCACTCCCGCGATCTTTTAATCCCATGTCAGACAAACATATGTTGCCTCATCAATAGGGCAGCTTTTGGAAAACAGACACTTGACAGATCGTTAGTAAATAAGGCTGGGGAGCTCTCTCCTCCGCAGGGACAACAGTGGAAACTTCAAAAAAGAAGAGGGAGGAGGTTCGCAGCAGAGCCATTGTAGAAGAATCCCTGTCTTTTTGGGTTAGTGTTCAAAGATTAGAGGAGATAGGAGTCTCGGTTTAAAGATCGTGAAAAACCCACCCCCAAAATAGAAATAAAAATAAAAATAATGAATAAAGATCATAAATGGGCGCCTGGGTGGCTCAGTCGGTTGAGTATCCGACTCTTGATTTCAGCTCAGGTCATGATCTCAGAGTCATGAGATGGAGCCCTGCATGGGGCTCCACACTCAGCAGGGAGTCTGCGTGAGATTCTCTCTCTCTCTCTGTCCCTCCTCCCACGTGTGCACTCTATTTCTAAAATAAATAGAAGAAATCTTAAAAAATTTAAAACTAGGGGCGCCTGGGTGGCTCAGTGGGTTAAAGCCTCTGCCTTCGGCTCAGGTCATGATCTCAGGGTCCTGGGATCGAGTCCCGCATCGGGCTCTCTGCTCAGCGGGGAGCCTGCTTCCCCTGCTTCCCCCCCCTCCCCGCCTGCCTTTCTGCCTACTTGTGATCTCTCTCTCTCTCTGTCAAATAAATAAATAAAATCTTTAAAAAAAATTTGAAACTAAAGATCATGAAGATTTCAAAGAGTCAAATACAATCCCCCTGATACTGCAGGACTTGGGTAGAGTCGTGGGGCAGAGCCATGAAAGGACGAAGCCATACATGAAAACCAAACTTGGTGGAGTTGGGTATGACTCCAACTGATTTGGAAACCGTTTGTTACGTACAATAAATCTCCATAAGTCATTCAATGACAATTGCAGGCAGGTCCTTAAGAACCCAGTGACTTTGCTAATGGTATTTCATTAGAATAATTTCTTTACTTTACTATTTTTGCTGGCACACTTCCTTTTTTTTTTTTTAAGATTTTATTTATTTATTTGACAGAGAGAGAGAGATCACAAGTAGACAGAGAGGCAGGCAGAGAGAGAGGGGGAAGCAGGCTCCCTGCTGAGCAGAGAGCCCAATGCGGGGCTCAATCCCAGGACCCTGAGATCATGACCTGAGCCGAAGGCAGAGGCTTTAACCCACTGAGGCACCCAGCCGCCCCTTGCTGGCACACTTCCAACCTGCATATTGTCAGCCTCCTGGAAAAGAAGAGATCCAAACTGTGGCTCCCAACTTCAGATGAGCCTTCGCACCATTTCCCTCCCCCCGAGACAATCCGGCCCACTGGCCAGCACAACCCAAGCCACATCCCACTCTAGACCAGCTTCGATGCCAACACGGATGGGGGCAGCGTCTCCAGCACATGGTTGAAAGCAGCATTCTCCGCAGAATTTTCTGGAAAAGTGAAACGCCTTGGGAAGCAGCATGTTGAAACACAAAAGCGCTGAATTCACAGGGAGCAGATGTCCATCCCAAAGACGGTGTTCCCTTCACTCTCTGTGTCCGTGGAGAAAGACCACTGTCCGAGCCTCCATGTCTGCGTCTGTTATAAGGATTGTGTGTAACAACATGTAGTAAATTTGAACTTCTACCAAGTATTCGCTGGTGCCAACACTTCGCCAGACAACAGGCGACTTATTTAAAGAACAATGTGTGAGCCTCTGCTGGGCTGTCTTAGGGAAGCCCCTTGGGTACGGGTTGTGCGGGAACATCCCACAGTTTTAGAATAAAGGCTTATTTCAATGAGGAAGCCTCCCTAACCACTCCCATTTTGAAGTCTTAGTGTCCTGAGAAGCTTTAGATGACCGGAAGATGAGAGAAATCTAAAGCCATACCATAGTTCCATAAATATGGATGTTTCCAGTTGTTTGTTTTTGTTTTAGCTCATTTTCTTTCCCCTAAGAGTGAGCCTCGGAAATGGCAAACCCTTCCCCCCACCTGCCAGTCCAGGCATCATCCTCAGGTCCCTGCTTTCAAGCCTTGTGACTTCTCCTGAACTCCCCCCACCCCCCACTGACCACCTGAGTGCTTCCCGATGTTTTCTGGGCCCACGAATCGCTGCGTGACAGGGCCTCGTGTGGACACTGTGACATTTCCCGTCTGTTTCCCTACGACGTGCTTTTACTTTCATTCTCTTCCAAAGCTTCGTCTTTCCTTTTGCCACTTTTCCGAATTACGTGGCTCCTATTCATCTCTGGGTTTGTGTGCCATCTGAGTCACTTTTTAGCCTTCTGAAAAGTTTGCTGACCTGTTTCCTGGCATTTATACGGCCAACCATTGTGCTTGTCGTTGAAGGTTGGGTGAGGGCGCCATGACCCTGGCTCCAGGATCCGCCTCGGAGCCTCAGAAACTGGGCCACGCCAGGACTCCCAGAGCTCGTCTCTCTCAAGGAGACGGACTTGTAGGAACCGCTTTCAAAAGAAGTTTATATATAGACCCAGATTCTAATTTATTAAGTTAGAGTAGTGAATATTGCCTTGCTTTAACTAGGATCTCTGTAAGTCTTCTCCAGAGCACCCCCTTTCCCGATGGGAAATGGAATAATCAAGAGATAGCTTGGTGAACCTGAAGTCAGAGTTTGAAGGAGGGAATTGTTTTGAGAGAGATTTCATCGAGGCCGAGAAGCCCAATGACTCACAATGGCCTCACAACAGGGGACAGTCTGTGGTGGATAAACACGGCCCCCTCCGGGCCCCTGACTTCCTGTCCCAGGGAGAAAAGGTTCAGTGCTGCCAATGTGAGAGCAAGGTCAGTCCAGACAAGGCCCAGTACAATGGATGGGGGTTCTGCTGGCGAAACGAAAACCAGGCTGGCTCCCCGAGTTTGCTTCTACATGCCTGCGAGGGATGTAGGGGTCGTTTCCCTTTTCTCCCCCCACCTGGATTCATCCAGTCTCTTGATTCACTCCCATGACGGTCAGGTCTATCCACGATATGTCTGAGTTTCATTCATTTGTCGTTCAAAGGACAATTTTATGTCCCTTATTTTCTTGGGGCATACCTTGCTCTCACTTCCATGAGTTACTGTGTACCAATATTACACTCTTTCTCTTTTTTTTTTAAGATTTGTTTATTTTTTTATTAAAGATTTTATTTATTCATTTGCTAGAGAGAGAGCATGAACGGGGGGAGTGGCAAAAGGAGAATAAGAAGCACTTTCCCCGCTGAGCAGGGAGCCCGATGCAGGACTCAGTCCTAGAATCCTGGGATCACGTCCTGAGTCGAAGGCAGACTCAACCAACTGAGCCACCCAGGCGCCCTAAAAAGGCACGTTCTTTATTTTAGAGAGAGAGAGAGAGTACACGAGTGGGAGGGGCAAAGGGAGAGGAGGAGAGAATCTTAAGCAGGCTCCACGCCCAATGGGGAGCCCAGCTCGGGGCTCAATCTCACGACCCTGAGATCATGACCTGAGCAAAAACCAAGAGTCAGACGCTCAACCGACTGCACCACCCAAACGCCCTGTACGCTCTTCTATAATTCTAACAGATCATTTACGAAAGGCCTTGTTCTTCCTGCTGTAACATATTTCCTGTCAAATCATGGCAGGGGGTGGAGGAGACAAAGCACATTTTAGAGGGTCGTTTGCTGGCGCCATCACCTCAGTCCGTGAATATGGGGGAAGACAGCGCAGTGCTGGGAGAGAACACAGTCTGACCCGGGTTGGAATCCTGTCTCTACCACTCACTCCCTGAGAGACCCCGAGTGATTCACCTGACCTTTCGAAGCCAACGCGACTCCGAGCGTGGCCTTCCAACAGTCTAGACGGGTCTTCAAGGAACTAGATGCCGTTACCAGGATGGGAAATCATTCACTAAGTGCAGAGACTTGGTCTCAAGAGGGACTTTTTCAATGAAGAAAGAGCAGTGTGTTGATTTACCTTCGGGCCCTGTCTCCTTAGCAATAAAATTGGGAAATAATACCAACTAAGTAGATAAGATTACTGAGGACACATGACACATGCCAGGAGTACAATACATAGTTGTCTCTGTTGTTATTTTGTTCTTATTGTTGCAGTTTAGCACTGACGGAAGAATATTCTAGCAATATAGCCCAGCAACCAGCTCACAGAAGGGAAGAGAAGCGGGAGGTTGAGGGTTTACACATGTCAGTCATCCCACAACTCAGCAGCCCCAGCGCCCCTCTCTCAGCATGGACTCCCTCATGTGCACACTGGGGTGACAATAGTGGCCCCTGCTCGAGTTGTCATTGGGACTTAAAGTATACAGCCTGTGTAAAACCCGCAGGATAGTGCCGAACACATAGTAGGGGTCCAAAAAATGCTAGTTGTCTTCTCTCGTTTTGACTGGCTTTGAGGATACTTTCAAGAATGGTAGCCTAATGGGGCGCCTGGGTGGCTCAGTGGGTTAAAGCCTCTGCCTTCGGCTCAGGTCATGATCTCAGGGTCCTGGGATCGAGCCCCGCATCGGGCTCTCTGCTCAGCGGGGAGTCTGCTTCCTCCTTTCTCTCTCTGCCTGCCTCTCTGCCTACTTGTGATCTCTCTCTCTGTCAAATAAATAAATAAAATCTTAAAAAAAAAAGAAAAAAAGAATGGTAGCCCAACATACAGGGAAACAATCATATGCAAAAGTTTTCCAGGGACGACAGTGACTCCAGAACTCAAAAAAAATTAAAGCGAGGAATAAAGAGGAAGGACCCTGCCAATAAGAATGAAAATAGAAATGCCAAAGAGTGGTATTTTTCTCTAACTTAATGCCGTGAGACGCACGTGAACCTGAACTGTGGCTCAATACGGCCGTGTTGAAAGCATGGGACTAGAGTCTCCTACAGAGCTCTCTTGTGCGAGCCGTGGGCTGTCCTTTCTGACTGAGCTGAATGTCTTTATTCTTATATGTTCCCAGAGCGACTGATCCTTCCCACCTCCACTGGGTGACTGATCCTTCCCACCTCCACTGGGTGGCTGATCCATCTCACCTCCCCCTGTCTTCTTGATGTGGAGTGTGTGGTCACTGTGACTGCTGATAGCTTTTCCACATTGCAAAGTAATGGAAAAGACTACTTACTACTCTATTGTATAACATAACCATCAGTCCGTAGTAACAATTGTGTACGTGTGTGTGTGTCTGAAAAAAAAAAGAGAGAGAGAGAGAGAGCAGAGGGGAAGGGGCAGGAAGAGAGGGAGAGAATCTCAAGCACGCTCCATGCTCAGCACAGAACCCGAGGCGGGGCTCGATCCCATGACCCTGACATGATGACCTGAGCTGAAATCCAGAGTCTGACGCTTAACCAACTGAGCCACCCGGGCTCCCCTTTCTAATGATTTTCTTAACAATATTTGCTTTTCTCTAGCTTTATTGTAAGAATACAGGATAAAATACCTATATAAAATATGCGTTAATCGACTATTTGTGTCATTGGTAAGGCTTCTAGTCACTAGTAGTCTATTTGTAGGTAAGTTTCAGGGCAGTTGAAAGTTACATGTGGATTCTGGAGTCTGTGAAAGGTGCGCGCTCCTAACCCACACGTTGTTCAAGGATCAACTCTACTTGGAATCTAACAAGCGCTCAGGAAGTATTAGCTATTCCTATGATCACTATACATTTAAGAAAATTAAGCAGATGCCTCTAGTTTCTTCAAATTCCACATTCCCTTGTTTACTACCAATCAACGTATATTTAGTAATAAATCCAGAGTTCGATCTTAATCATTCTCCTATGATAGAAGGGTGTTACTCATATTGCAGGAATATTGTGCTTTCCACACAAAGTGTTGTCATACCGTCGACCTCCCATGGAGGCGCTAAGAAATTCTCAGTGTATGTGCGCATTCAGTCATGATATCTGTCACTCTTGGCTGACTCACTTGTTCGGGGAATAATTGCTTGGACTCTTGGTCTCTGTTTTGGGTTGAATTGTGTCCTCCTTAAAACATATATTGACACAGATCAATGGAACAGGATAGAGAGCCCAGACATAAACCCATGCATATATGGTCAAATAATCTATGACAAACGAGGCAGGAATATACTTCGGGGAAAAGACAGTCTCTTCAATAAATGGTGTTGGGAAACCTGGGCAGCCACAATGCCAAAGAATGAAACAGGATTGCTTTCTCATACCACACACAACAAACTCAAAATCAGTTGAAGACCTAACTGGGAGACCTGAAACCATGAGACTCCTAAAACAAAACAGACATAATCTCTTGGACATCAGCCTTAGCGACATACTTAAGATATATGACCTCGGGCAAGGGAAACAAAGCAAAAACAAGCTGTGAGGGCTACCCAAAGTAAAATGTTTTTGCACAGCAAAGGAAACCATCAACAAAATGAAAAGGCAACTTATTGAATAGGAGGTAGGAGATATTTGCAAATGATTTATGTGATAAGGGGTTAATATTCAACACATATAAAGAACTGATACAACTCACCACAAAAAACCAAATAATCCAATCAAAAAATGTGCAGAATATATGTATAGACATTTTTCCAAAGAAGACATCCAGATGACCAACAGACACATGAAAAGGCGCTCATCATCAGGGAAACACAAATCAATAAGAGATCACTTCACACCTATCAGAATGGCTAGTATCAAAAAGACAACAAATGACAAGTATTGGTGAGGATCTGGATAAAAAGTATAAGTGGAAATGGACATTGGTGCAACCCCTGTGGAAAACAGTAGGGAGGGGTCTCAAAAAATTAAAAATACAAATACCATATGATCCAACAATTTCACTACTGAGTATTTACCCGGAGAAAATGAAAATATTAATTTGAAAAGATATATGCACCCTTCTGTTCATTGCAGCTTTATTTATAATAGCCAAGATTTGGAAACAACTCAAGTGTCCATTGATAAACGAATGGATAAAGATGTAGTATACACACACACACACACACACACTAGAATACTACTTATCCATAAAAAAGAATGAAATCTTGCCATTTGCAACAACATGGTTGGACCTAAAGGGTATTATGCTAAGTGAAAGAGTCTCTCAGATACCATATGATTTCACTTATATGTGGAACCAAAAACAAAAACAAAAACAAAAACAAAAAACAAATGAGCAAACAAATGAAAAGAGAAACAGACTCATAAATAAAGAGAACAGACTGGTGGCCACCAATGGAGAGGTATGGGGGGATGGGCAAAGTGGGTGAAGGGGATTAAAAGGTACAAACTTCCAGTTGTAAAATAAGTCAGGGAGATGAAAAGCACAGCATGGGGAAAACAGTAAGATTGCAATAACGTTGGATGGTGACTACATTTATTGTGTGAGCACTGAGTAATGTATTGAATCGTTGAGTCACTCTGTTGTGCAAAAACCAATATAACATTGTATGTCAATGTACTTAAATAATAATAATACTTAATTAATAATATTATACTTAAATAATAATAATATTATGGTGAAGTTCCAACCCCAGTATCTCAGAATGTGACCTCATTTGGAAATAGGGTCATTGCAGATGTGATTAGGTCCCTCGTCATACTGAAGTAGGATGGCCCCTTTATCAACATGACTGCTGTCCTTTAAGGAGAAAAGAGACACAGACACGGAGGGAAGGCGTCCCTGTGGAGGCAGAGGTTGGACCGATGCAGCTGCAAGCAAGGAACGCCTGAGGCCACCGGAAGCCAGAAGAGACAGGGGAGGACCTTCCGTGAGAGGCTTTGGGGGAAGCGTGGCCCGCTGATAAGGTGATTTTGGACTTCTGGCCTCCACGACAGTGAGACAGCAACTTTCAGTTTGCACTCATTTGTTACAGCAGCCCTAGAGAACTAATCCAGGCTCCTAGATCAGAGAGCAGAACGCAGAGGCAAGTCCCGGGCCAATGGCGGAGAAGCGCCAGTCCTCCGCTGGAGGAATCCATATTGTCTGCAAAACCAGCTTCCATGAGGCAGGTCCTTTGTGTGGGGGCGGTGGGGCCGGGAAGCCAGGAGGTGCTTGCAAGGTCGAGCCAACCCTTTGGGACTAGAGAGGGATAGGATGAGATCCGCAGGCCTTCTCAGAGAGGCCTTCCCTGACGCCCCCCTAAGTGCACCCCTCCCTCCCTCCCTTTCTCCCCTTACCTGCTGTGTCTTCCTGGCGCCAGCTGACACACGTTACCTTTACTTGTTTACTGTCTAACTTCCCAAGGACAGTTTCCACCACGAGAACGGGGACCACTGGTAAAATTTATCAGGTGTTCTCTCACATCCCCTGTATTTTGCTCAGGTGATTGTAAAAAAAAAATTCTTTTTTATGTGTCTGTGTTTTGCACGTAGTTTTTGTCCTTTTAATCAGCAAAGGGTATTAAAACCTATGAGCTTTAGGGGGCTGGTGGTGGGGACTAGAGCTTTCTCTCAAGTTTTGTTTACTGTTTGTGTCTCCTGTGTATACTCAATGCTCAAGGAATATTTTTGGAATGAGTGATTGAATAAATGATGTTATGGTTTTTTAATTCTCTGTGATTCACCTTCCCCCTTCCCCCGCACTGTATTAAGTAACTTCTTTTGGGAAAGTATTGCCTTTTTCAGCCATGCTGAAGAAAACCTAAGAAAAGGATCTGGCCAGGCCCGGGCCATACTAGAAGGGGCACGTCCCCCGTTCCCAATAGCCAGGTTCTATAGCATTCCTAGAATGTTCAGGATTCTAATAAGTGTCTCCTTATCATTTGCTCCAACATCAGGCCTCCTTTGGAGGGCACCATAAGAGAACACTGGCAGATTCCAGTAGATTTAAACAGGTTAATGTGACATTGCTAACTATAGTCCTATTCGTTCGTGAATTCTGGAAGGTCATCAAAGTTGTAAATGGGGATCTAGCAGCTGATCATTTATTTTAAGAAAACCTGCTGAAAAAAAAAAAAAAAAGAAAACCTGCCGAATATTCTCGGTAATAAAAAAAAAAAAAAAAAAAGAATATTCTTGGTAATAAAAAACAAAGAAACCTGAAACTCAGAGTAAGTGTAGCACGTGGGACTTTGCTAAGACCCTCAGGACTCCCAAGAGGATAGCCAGTCGGCATTATCTGAAATCCTAAAGTCCTCCATGTTGCTACCCTTAGAATGACTGTTCCTGAAAACAAGGATGCTAGCCCGCGAATGAACAAGTATCTTCAATTTGTGCTCAGCTGGACAGACCCCCTAGCCAATCGGGCTAACCCTGAAGTCACAGAAGGAACTTGTCCTGAATTTCCCTGAGAGCCGACAGCACAAAGAACTGTTGAAAAGGAGAATAAAATCCCCCAGGACTGGTGCACGCTCCCCACTGCCTTGCCCGGCAGCTTAAAGCCAAAGGCGGATACACACAATGTCAGCTGTTTCAGGGGAAAGGCTCCCAGATGATCTCAGGCTCAGCTTTGCTTACGTTCAGCCCAGATTGCCGGGGAGGACCCCCCTCCCCCGCCACCCACCGCCGCCAGTGGCATAAGACCAGCCTCCAGACAGGCCATCGCCGTCACACCGAGGTGGCCCTACCAGTTCGGCAATCATGGGATGGTCAGAAAAATGCACGTAATGCAAGATGAGGAACACAGATCAAGGCAACACAAGATTCCAACAACCTTATCTAACTGCAGGGACTTGAGAATTGGGTTTCTGCGCATGGAAACCAAGTGTATCCAGAGCCGTAAGATCAGATGACCCTGTGAGCCTCGCCGTCTCTGTTGCGATATGGGTTTCTTGCTTTTTTGTTTGTTTCTTGCTTATTAAAGAGTTAGAAGGATGACAACCGAGAATGTCAAAACTGGCAAGGATGATGTGACAAAATGCTAGTACCCAATTTTATTTAATTAGAAGCAGAACGCCTTAACACAGCGTTTGATATGCTCCAAACTCCAAAATCGTCAATCTGCTCAGCATTGCTCATCTCCTCTTTGAGCTTGCCAAATCCCTACGAAGAACAGAAATGGTTTCATTTTAATCCAAATCCATTTCCTTTTGTATAAAAGATTTTTTTGCAAAATTTGCTTCAGTCCTTAGAGCTAACGTGACAAGCCCCTGTATTTACGTAGCACTATTAACTTTTCCAAACTCAGCCCTTTTCTGTTATCTGTTTGGAACATAAGCCCCTAAGGGCACTGCTGTGTCCTTGGGAGTGTCGCCCAGCACACAGCAGGGGCCCTCCCGTGTTTCTGACCCCTTAGCTCTACATTCGCTTTCACAGCGAGGGTTAGATGTTTCTGGTAGGTTTTTGTCCTCATGAAATAAATAGTTTCACCTCAAGCCGATCCCCGTAAATTAATCAGATTATATACTTTACAAAGGTGCCCTTTGAAACGAAGTGAGCTGCATCGAGAAGCCCAGTTTTGAAAAGTCTTGCTCTTTCTTGCATCAGCACGGAAGTTCGAGAAATTTCATGAAGAATTCATAACTGTTCATGTTTCTTTTTTAAAAAGATTTTATTTATTTATTTGAGAGCGAGAGAGTGAGAGCGCCAGAGGGGGAGAGTCAGAGGGAGAAGCGGACTCTCGCTGAGCAGGGAGCCCGATGCAGGACCCCGGGATCATGACCTGAGCCGAAGGCAGATGCTTAACCCACCGAGCCCCCCAGGTGCCCCGTAATTGTTTACACTTCCTATCAGAGTCACGCATTTTGCCATGTCATTATTTAAGGAAACTTCATCGTATTGTAATACTTCCTCTTTTCTGGTCAAAGAAATTGTAAACATATCAGCAAAAAGGGAAGCGGGGTTCTATCTGAAACGCTAATATATTTAGAGAGAACAACCCCGAAGGCCTAAAATTTCTCGGTGACCCAGATGCATTTTGCTGTATGTGAGCCAGCTTGTACGTTTACTGCTTTGTAAAAGATCGGTCAATCTCATTCTCTCTCTCTTTCTGTCTCTCTCCGTCTATTGAGAAGGCTTTTTGCAGCGGTGTGCTACTTTCTTCCATGCTATTTGTCATACACATAAAAGCAAAGACAGGTTGGTGAGTGCGGAAACATAGAATAAAACCTATGTTTCCTATATATATATATATGGGTATATATATACATATATACACACATATGTATATCTATACATATATATGTATGCTGGGGCATGCATAACGAGCTCTTGTCTTCACATCTGTCCGCTAACTCGGGTCGGTCCTCAGTAGTTCAAGGAAGCTAACTCTCCTCCAAACAACAGTAGAAGTAGCCGCAGAAGAAAAGGGTCTGTGGAGCTCTTTTGAGCGCAGATGTTTTTATTTCCCTTATCATTTAAAAACATCACGAAGGCGAACCTCTTGGCTTGATTCACTTATTAAACTCATAGTAGGGTCAGTTAATGTTCAAGAAAAATTACCGACTTCAAACCCGTGGGATAAAACTCTTCCAGGGTATATACTTAACTCGAAATTGCCATCTTTGACAGTCTCATTAAAAAAGAAATTAAAAAATAAATTATATACATTCTTCTAATTGGGCGTAACCCTTCGTTAGAAGTTATCCATGGGCTAAAGGACACCAGCCTCTAATCTGCTTATCCCATTAACGTGGCAATCTCTTGTTGCTACCTATTGTTTTAGAAAAGCTTTTTAAATAAATGAATGCAAATACTCTACCGTCCTATAGTGCATGCCTTTCTATCCTAACCCCCGCATTGCCGGCCACTTCCATTCCAAAAATGCAGGGTCATAGCTGTATTAGCGGCTTGTGTTCAAGTGAGTTGCTTTAAATGGCTCTCTCCATACTCATTGACAGGTTCTGCTTCTCTTCTCCAGACCCTCAGGGAATCTTTCCAGGATGCTTCCTTTCTACCTTGCTACGTGGACTCACGCGCCCCCTCTTACTAATTCCGCTTGAGAGTCCCTTTGCTTCAGACCTAGCATTCACCCATCGGCCTGGTGCCTCTGCTAGAAGAAAGATACTTTACACTCTCTCTTTGGGCACTGGCCCTGGGCTCCTCATCCTGCAGCCTGGGGAGGACAGCCGATCCCAGCCTCGGGGGGACATTCAGACGGCTCGGACTTGGTGGTAAAGGTGAGCGGACCACCGTGACCATTGACTTCAAGGTTGACCGGTCAACCTTGGCTACCAAAGCATCTTCGCTACTCCCCTCACCACTCAGTTAATGGAATGATCGTCACAGGAAGGCAGAGGAATAAAGTAGTCCCTCGAGGGCATATGAGCTGAGTTTACTGATTGGAACTGTGCTGTGCCCAAATATTTGTTGTCACGGCAGATTTTGGTGTGATGATCCCTCCTGTGTACCTTTGTCCCCTTCAACAAATCTAAACTTCTCTTTAGGGAAACCCAGGCATAATCTCCTTCTCCGGTTACTTCATGGGGCAGTCGGGGTGGGGCGAGAAACCACAAAGCCCTAGCTCACAAATTCAAGCAATATTTATATTATGGGCTTGGTCTTTCGTGATGGAAGGGAAGTTGTGAGTAAATGGCACTTAGGTTAGACTTCCTGCCTCCAGCTGGGTGTCCCCCTGCGGTGAATACGAGGAACGGCTTGGATGTCGAGCCCACCACCATGGGCCCTGGTGACCCAGGAGTAGGAGGACGATCGGTGATGCAGCCATCAAGAGAAATGAAATCTTGCCATTTGCAACGACGTGGATGGAACTGGAGGGTATTATGCTAAGTGAAGTAAGTCAATCAGAGAAAGACAACTACCATATGATCTCCCTGATATGAAGAATTCGAGAGGCAGGGTGGGTGGTCATGGGGGGTGGGGGAGGGAAATGAAACAAGATGGGATCAGGAAGGAGACAAACCATAAGAGACTCCTAAACTCACAAAACAAACAGGGTGGCTGAGGGATAGGGGCGGGTGGGGATAGGGTGGCTGGGTTATGGACATTGGGGAGGGTACGTGCTATGGTAAGTGCTGTGAAATGTGTAAGCCTGAGGATTCACAGACACGTACCCTGGGGCAAATAATACATTATGTGTTCATTTAAAAAAAAATTAAAAAAAAAAAAGAAATCCGGTGGTCATCGTAGACCCTTCCTCTGCCCCATCTCACACCAGGTTATTTAGCAAGTCCTGAAGGGCTCACCTCTTAAATACCATTGGAATCCATCTTTCTTTCAGTGCCTCTGCCACTGATTTACTTCTGGAGATAGGCCTGTATTACTATAAACTCCCCTCTTGGAACCACTTTGGCTGAGTCCCAGAGGTTTTGGACCATTGTGTTTTCATTTGCGTGTGTTTTCATGTGTTTTTTTATTTCTCCTTTATTTCCTGGTTGACCTCTTCATTGTTTGGTAACATGTTATTTAACCTCCATGCATTTGTGCTCTTTCCAGATTTTTTCTGGTGGTTGACCTCTAGTTTCATAGCATCGCGGTCAGAAAAGGTGCATGGCATGATTTTAACCTTCTTGAATTTATTGAGGCCTGTTTTGTAGACTAAATGTGATCTATTCTGGAGAATATTCCATGTGCACTTGAAAAGAATGTGTATTCTGCTGTTTTAGGCTGGGAAATTCTGAATATATCTATTAAGTTTATCTGTTCCACTGTGTCATTCAAAGCCAATGTTTCCTTGTTGATTTTCTGTTCGGATGGTCTGTCCATTGAAGAAAATGGGGTGTTAAATTCCCCTAATATTACTGTATTCTTATCATTGAGTTCCTTTATGCTAGTTTTTTTTTTTTAAGATTTTATTCATTTATTTGACAGAGAGGAGAGAGATCACAAGTAGGCAGAGAGGCAGGCAGAGGGAGAGGGGGAAGCAGGCTCCCCACTGAGCAGAGAGCCCGATGTGGGGCTCGATCCCAGGACCCTGAGATCATGACCCAAGCCGAAGGCAGAGGCTTTAATCCGCTGAGCCACCCAGGCGCCCTCCTTTATGCTTGTTATTAACTGTTTTATGTATTCAGGTGCTCCCAAGTTGGGTGCATAAATATTTGCAATTGTATCTTCTTGTTGGATCGTCCTCTCTATGGTAATACAGTGTCCTTCTTTGTCTCTTGTTACAGTCTTTGTTTCAAAGTCAAGTTTGTCTGATATAAATATTGCTACTCCAGCTTTCTTTTTTTCTTTTTTTAAGATTTTATGTATTTATTTATTTTAGAGAGAGTGCATGCTGGTGTGGGAGAAGGAGCAGAAGGGGAGGGAGTGGGAGGGGGAAGAATCTCCGGCAGGCTCCTCAGCCAGTGGGGAGCCTGTCATGGGGCTCAGTCTCACAACCCTGAGATCCATGACCTGAGCTGAAACCAAGAATCGGACACTTAACTAATTGAGCCACCCAGCCACCCCTCCGGCTTTCTTTTGTCATCCATTTGTGTGATAAAATATTTCTCCATTCCCTCATTTTCAATCTCCATGCATCTTTAGGTCTAAAATGAGTCTCCTATAGGCAGCATATAGAAGGGCTTTGTTTTTTAATCTGGTCTGACACTCTATGTCATTGATTGGACTGTTTAGTTAATTTTTATTAAAAGTAATAATAATTATTATTTTAAAGATTTATTTACTCGAGAGAGAGAGCAAGTGAGAGAGAGAGAGAGCACAGCATGGGGAGGGGTGGAGGGAGAGAGAGAGGCAGATTCCCCACTGAACAGGGAGTTCGATGCGGGCCTCGATCCCAGGATCCTGGGACCGTAACCTGAGCTGAAGGAAGACACCTAACCAACTGAGCCACCCAGGTACCCCCCGTTATTATTTTTTAAGATTTTATTTTAAAGTAATCTGTACACTCAACATGGGCTCAAAATTACAGCCCTGAGATGAAGAGTCTCATGCTCTACTGACTGCTGTCCCCCAAAGTATTTTTTCAAATTTTCATTTAAATTCTAGTTAGTTAACATATAGTACAATATTTGTTTCAGGAATAGAATTTGGTGATTGATCACCTCAAAGTAACTATTGATAGACATGTATTTATTGCCATCTTATTACTTGCTTTATGTTTGTTTCTGAAGATTTTCTCTGATCGTTTCTTGTCTTTCTTTCATGGTTTGCTGGTTTTCTTTAGTAATATACGTGGATTTCTTTCTCTTTATTACTTGCATATTTATTAGTGGTTTTGATACATGGTTACCATTAGATGTATATAACATCTTCTGCAAATAGCATCTATATTAAGTTGATGATTTCAGTTTGAACCCATTCTTCACTTCTCTCCTCCCCATGTTTTAGGTATATGGTGTCATATTTTATACCCTTTTATTTTGTGAGTTCCTTGACTGACTTTTTACTGATTTACAGTATTTTTACTTCTGTGTTTCCTACCTTCACACTTATTTTTGGTCTTTTCTTGCCATTCAAAGAATCATCTTTTATATTTCTTGTAGGACTGGTTTAGTGGTCATGAACTGCTTTAGTTTTTGTTTTGTTTTGTCTGGTAAACTAGCTCTCCTTCCAGTCTTAATTAGAGCCTTGCTGGATAGAATATTCTTGGCTGTAGGCTCTTCCCATTCAGCACTTTAAACATATCACTACTTTCTGGTGTTTCTGCTGAAAACCCGCTGATGGCCTGATGGGGTTTCCTTTGTAGGTAACTGTCTTCTTTTGTCTCACTGCTTTTAATATTCTTTCTCTATCACTACATTTTGCCATTTTAATTACACTATGTCTTGGTGTTGGGGCACCTGGGTGGCTCAGTCCGTTAAGCAGCCGACTCTTGGTTTCAGCTCAGGTCATGATCTTAGGTTGTGAGATCGAGCCCCGTGTTGGGCTCCGTGCTTGGCATGGAGTCTGCTTGTCCCTCTCTCTCTCTGCTCTGCCCTTCTCCCCACTCACATGCACTCTCATTCTTTCTCTAAAATAGATAAATAAAATCTTCAAAAACAAACAAACAAATACTATGTCTTGGTGTGTGGATCTGCTTTTATTGATTTTTGTTGGGGGGTTCCTGGATCTGGGGGTTTCTGGATCTGGGGGACCCTGGATCTGGTCCCCAGAATAGGGAAGTTTTCAGTTAGTATTTCTTCAAATAAATTTTCTGCCCCCTTTTCTCTTTCTTCTACTTCTGGGACTCCTACAATACAAATGTTATGTTTGATGGTGTCACTGAGTCTCCTAAATCTATTCTCATATTGCATAATTCTTTTTTCTCTCTTTTGTTCAGCTGATTACTTTCCATTACTCTGTTTCCTGGGTCATTAATTTGTTCCTCTGCTTCCTCCAGGCTGCTGTTCATTCAATCAAGTGTATTCCTCATTTCATTTATTGAGAACTTTATCTCTGCTATGTTATTCCTTATCTCTGTGTTAAGGGTCTCACTCAGGACTTCCACTCTTTTCTCAATTCCAGTGAGTATCCTTATGGTCAACTGCTTTCAATTCTCCAGCAGGCAGGGGCACTTGGGTGACTCAGTCAGGTAAGTGTCCGACCCTTGGTTTCAGCTCAGGTCATGATCTCGGGGTCAAGGGATCGAGCCCTGTGTTGGGCTCCATGCTTAGCGGGGAGTTTGCTTGGGATTCTTTCCCTCTTCCTCTCCATCTGCCCCTCCCCACTGCATTCTCTCTCTCTCTCAAATAAATAAATAAAATCTTTGTTTGTGAAGTGAGACCTGTCGCTGCTGCCACGGGAACTGAGGCCTCGCAAAACTCCTGGGTAAGGAGATGCGGTGTTGGCAGGACTTTGGGCCGGTGTTCCGGGGGAGGGAGCCCACGGCGCTGGGACTGAGGCAAACGTGACTGGGAGTGGTGGTTCCACCAGAGTGCCAGGGGAGCGGGGTTTGGTGCAAGCAGGGTAGGTAGCGAGTGTCGCGCTGCACCCGTTTCCCGAAGGTGGCCCCGTGCTTATGCTGAGGTGTGGGGGAGGGAAATGGTGCCGGCCAGTTCCTTTGTTCCCAGAGGGGCCTCTCCGCGCATGAATGCTGCGTCTCTGGGATATGCTCTGAGATGAGCAAGTAACCTCCCCACCGTGTGCCCCCGGTGCTCCTCAGATTTATGTCTGCTGGCTGTTTGCTTGCCTTCTCTCGGAGTATCCCCAGTGTCCCCTGAGCTCTCCCCAAGTCAAGCATGCTGACCTCTAAAACTCTAGGCTTTAAACCCCACTGGTTATGAGAACTCACGAAACTCAGCCCCTCTTGCTTTCCAAGCCAATTGCTATGGTGGTTCGTTTTCCCCGTGAGCTCCCCTGTGTGCTGGTTTGTCTCTCGCTCTCCCCGAGACTGTGGCTCCCTCCCCACCGCAGCAGCCACGACCCGCTTCTCTCCCAAACCACGTCTCCACGCTTCCTACCTTCTTCGATGTGGCCTCTTTCCCACCTTTAGTTGTGGAGTTTGTTCTGCCAGTCTTTAGATAAATCTCTGGGGTATTTCAGATGATTTGATAGTATCTAGTCGTATTCGTGGGACGAGGCGAGCCTAGGGGCCTCCTACTCTGCCACCATCTTCCCTGAAAAATCCCCCCTCTGCCACTGATCGAATCCAGGTCCTCATCATTCATCACCTGAGCTGTTGAACAAGGATCCTTGCCTCCTTGTGTCCAGACTCACCACCTCGAAGCCAGTATCTCCTACCAAATTACTGATACGCTCAGATTTCACTCCACACCTTGTCGCGCATGCCAGCTTAGAACCTTTTAGAGACACCTGCTGCTTCCAGTTGAAGTTCAAGCATGCCGGCATGGCGAGCTGCCCTGCTGCTTGGCCCCATTCCCACATGCCCCTCATTCCAGCCACATCCCCCCGATTTCAGTTGCCTGATCACGTCACACGCTCGCCCCCTTCCTTTACCTCCTGGTGGCGGTGATGGTGGTGGGAGGGGCAGACAAGGAGCAAGGCGTGTAAGAGACGAGAAGAGGTAGGTGCCGTGAGCAGAAACGCAGCAGGGGAGCAGCACGGGAGAGCCCCAGGGGCTGTGGAGGCCATTCCAGTTTTCGAGGGAGTTGTCAGGGAGGGTGTCACGGAGGAGGGACATTTGAACAAAGACAAGGAAGGGAAGGAGCACGTTGAGTGAGTGTCTGGGGGTAAACCATTCAGGGATGAGTGAAGAGTGAGGACAAAGGCCCTGAGGCCAAATCTCCTGGAAGGAGGCCAGCGAGGCCTGAGCAGCATGGGTAAGGGGGAGAATGCAAAAGTCAAAGCGAGAGACCGGGGAGACCTCATGAAGCTTTACTCCCTATGAGACAGGGAGCCGCCGGCAGGTTGAGCCCGGGAATCACACGTTGCAAGGATCACGCAAGCTGCTGGGTGGTGAGGCAGGGATGAATGTGGCGAGCACCAGGGGGGTCGTGGTGGGGCTGGCGAGGCTGGGCTCTGGATGTAGCGGAAAGGCGGGTCTGATGGGATTTGCCGAAGGGTCGGATGTGGCATACAAGGGAAAGAAAGGTGACAAGCATGGCCTCCAGGAAGACTTGGACGAGCAAGTTTGGGTGTATAAGATCAGCGGTTCCCAGTTGGACTTGGGAAGTTGGGGGGATTCTTTAATGCTCCAGCACGTTCTCCTGCAAGCCTTCCCCCGCCTCTCCCCTCACTCAGAAGATGCACTCTGGTTCTCCCGCAACCCCGGGGAGTTTTTTGCTGTCAGGGCCCTTAGCACTCGGAACAAGCCTTGGAACCCAGATGTTTTAGATTAAGCATGTGTTGACTCAGACTAGAAAGCAAACCCATAACTTCTGGTAGCAAAGAAGTCACTGAAGTAGAGCTCGCTCTACTTCGGGCATAAATAACTAGAAGACTGGTCAAAATATATGCAATGACAGGTGCCCGGATATTGGGACGCTCGGCCACTGGGACACTCGGCCACGTAGCCTGTGGTCCCTGAGGCGAGGGAAACAAATAAGGTGAGCCCCGAATCACCTCAGCTTTCTGCCTTGAAGGCAGTTTTTACACTGCTGGGCAGGGAATGGGAACCCACGCACAACCTAAGCAGACATCACTGACCTTAAGAGACAAAGATTGAGGTGGGGGAGTTGGGAGGGGAGGTTAAGGTGATTTGCAGTTTGCAGGGCAGGAGAGGGACGAGGAAGAAGCTATGCAAAGAAAATGTTCCAGAAACGGGGGTTCCCTAGAGACTTTGCATGGAGACCAATCTGGGCGTGAATAAGGCGAAACAGCCTAGGGCCTGGAAAGAACAATGTGTGGGATTCTACAGGCTAACAGTTGCCCAAGCTCAGGCAGGGCTGGGCTGAGTTCCTGCCCTGCATGGTGGAGGGCCCGGTTGAACACCCGGGGTACTGAGTAAAGGCCCTGGAAGGGTCACTGCCTCAGTAGGAAGGCTGAGTTAGCCCGACAGGTAAGGCCTAAAACAAACAAATAATCATCAACCCTATCTGCAAATAACTGCAAAAAATAGACTTTAATACTCCATAAAGGGAGATGATAAAATACCATCACTCGAGAGCATTACATGTACAATGCCAGGAATTTAAAAGAGCACCAAAACCCATGAAATATTTAGGGGTGTATCCAGCTTGTGTAGGAACTGGCTCATATTCTCCCATCTCTTCTGAACCACTTAGAGACGTCACGTTGATCGCTCGAAATTGATCACAGTGTGGCTCTTTTACCCACAGAAATTGGCGCAGAACAAATTGGGGTTTTATGACACCAAAAGTTGCTTCACCAGCACACCACTGGATAAACATCTCAAAATATGGGATGACCTCCATAGTAAAACATTGCTAGGAGAAGTTAAAGGAGACCTAAATAAATGGAGAGAGAGAGAATTTGGTCCTGGGCTGGAAGATTCTGGGTTGTTGGGATGTCCGTTCCTCCCACGTGACCCTAGACATTCAGGGGAATCTTGATAAAAATCCCAACAGACAGGTTGATACCAACATCTCCGAGGAGACCCAAAGTCCTAGAATAACTGAAAGTTGGAAAAGAAGAAATGAGTTGGAAGACTTATACTACCAGGCTTTAATGTTGACGGCAAAGCTCTCCTTATGACGACAGTGTGGTATATGGTGTATAAGATACGGACCAAGGAAACAGAGTCTAGAAAGTCATCCAGATATAGACAGCGAATTGATGTTCTTGGCCCCTAGCCATTCTATGGCCACTTTATTGAGACTTCGTAATTGTTGTTGGGGATGTTTGTTAATCCTTATGTAAAAAAAAAAAATTCCGAGCAAAAGTTACCATGACGATGTTTCGCGGCATAGAAGTTTGGACTTCAGTCATACTGTGCTGGGAAGGACTCAGAACTATTTTACGAAATAATGTGTGCTTTGCCCACAAACATTCCCTTGGCCTTTCTTTGTGCATTAGACTCTTGGTCAGTCCAGTGGCCTACCTCTAATTAAAGTATGGTGGGGGCGTGCCTGGGGGGCTTGGTTGGTTAAGGGTCTGAGTGGATTTCGGCTCAGGTTATGATATTGGGGTCGTGAGTTTGGCTCTGCGTTGGACTCTGCCCTGGCGTGGAGCCTGCTTGGGAGTCTCTCCCTCTGCCCCTCCCCCACTAAGAAAATAAATTAAAATAAAATAAAGTATTGGGATATATTCCTAATCAGCAATATAAAATGATTCTCATTCTTTCTAAAGATATGTACTGAGGGGCGTCTGGGTGGCTCAGTCAGTTAACTGTCTGCCTTCGGCTCAGGTCATGATCCCAGGGTGCTGGGATCAAATCCCACATCGGGCTCTCTGCTTAGCAGGAAGCCTGCTTCTCCCTCTGCCTGCTGTTCGCCCTGCTTATGCTCTCTCTCTCTGTCAAATAAAGAAAGAAAATTAAAAAAAAAAAAAAAAGAGCCTATTTTATTTGCCTCTCTCCTTCCTCCTCCCATGTTCATCTGTTGTTTTTTTTTTTTTTAAGATTTATTTATTTATTTGAGAGAGAGAGAGAGCATAAGCAGGATGGGCAGAGGGAGAGGTAGAGAGAGAATCTCCAGCAGATGCCACACTGAGGGCGGGGCTCGGTGTGGGGCTCGATCTCAGGATCCTGAGATCGCGACCTGAACTGAAACTGAGTCCAATGCTTACCCAACTGCGCCACCTAGGCACCCCCATCTGTTTTGTTTCTTAAATTCCACATAAGAGGGAAATCATATGGTATCTGTTTTCCTCTGACTGACTTACTTCACTTAGCATAATTCTCTCTAGCTCCATCCACGTTGTTGCAAACGGCAAGATTTCATTCTTTTTTTATGGCTGCGAGTCCATTGTATATATGTATGACCACTCCTTTGTCCCTCGTCAGTCAATGGACATTTGGGCTCTTTCTGTAATTTGGCTATTGTTAACAATGCTGCTGTAATCTCCGCTGAGCAGAGAGCCCGATGTGGGGCTCCATCCCAGGACCCTGAGATCACGACCTGAGCCAAGGCAGAGGCTTAACTCACTGAGCCACTCAGGTGCCCTATGTTTTCTATTTCTTTCTATTTCAGTTTTGGTAGTTTATATGTTTCTAGGAATTTATCTACTTTATCTAGAAGAGATTGTGCAAATTGTTGGCATATAATTTTTCATAATATTCTCTTATAATTATTTATATTTTTGTGGTGTTGGTTTTGATCTCTCCTTTCTCATTCACGATTTTATTTATTTGGGTTCTTTGTCTTTTCTTTTTGATAAGTCTGGCTAGGGTCTTATCAATTTTATTAATTCTATCAAAGAACCAGCTCCTGGTATCATTGGTCCATTCTTCTGAGTTTTGTTTTGTTTCTATAGCATTGATTTCTGCTCTAATCTTTATTATTTCCCTTCTGCTGCTGGCTTAAGGCTTCACTTGTTGTTCTTTCTCTAGCTCCTTTAGGTGTTAGGATGGGTTGCATACTTGAGATTTTCCTTGCTTCTTGAGATAGGCCTGTATTGCTATATACTGTCTTCTTATGGCTGCTTTTGCTGCATTCCAAGAGTTTTGGACAGTCATGTTTCATTGTCATTTGTTTCCATGTAGTTTTAAATTTCTTCTTCAATTTCCTGGTTAACCCATTCATTCTTTAGTAGGATGATTTTTTTTTTTTTTTAAGATTTTTATTTATTTATTGGACAGAGGGAGACACAGTGAAAGACGGAACATAAGCAGGGGGAGTGGGAGAGGAAGAAGCAGGCTCCCCACTGAGCAGGGAGCTCAATGTGGGGCTCAATCCCAGGACCCTGGGATCATGACCTGACCGAAGGCAGACGCTTAACGACTGAGCAACCCAGGCGCCCCTAGTAGGATGATCTTTAACCTCTATGTATTTGTGGTCTTTCCAAATGTTTTCTTGTGGTTGACTTCAAGTTTTATATTGTTGTGGTTGGAAAATATGCATGGTATGATCTCAGTCTTTTATACTTGTGACCCAGCACATGATCTATTCTGGGGAATGTCCCATTTGTACTCAAAAAGAATGTGTATTCTGCTCCTTTAGGATGAAATGTTCTGAATATATCTGTTAAGTCCATCTGGCCCAGTGTGTCATTCAGAGCCATTGTTTCCTTGTTGATTTTCTGCTTTGAAGATCTGTCCATTGCTGTAAGTGGGGTGTTAAAGTCCCCCACTAATGGGGCACCTGGGTGGCTCAGTGGGTTAAAGCCTCTG
>CM052893.1:2300905-2326608 GCA_028534135.1 Potos flavus | reverse complement strand
TAAGCGAAATAAGTCAATCAGAGAAAGACAGCTATCATATGATCTCTCTGATATGAAGAATTTGAGAGGCAGGGTGGGTGGTCATGGGGGGTGGGGGAGGGAAATGAAACAAGATGGGATCAGGAAGGAGACAAATCATAAGAGACTCCTAAACTCACAAAACAAACTGAGGGTGGCTGGGGGGTCGGGGCGGGTAGGGATCGGGGGGCTGGGTTATGGACATTGGGGAGGGAATCTGCTATGGTAAGTGCTGTGAAATGTGTAAGCCTGATGATTCACAGACATGTACCCTGGGGCAAATAATACATTATGTGTTAATAAAAAAAGTAAATAAATAAATAAATAATAAAAGTAGGAAGAAAAATTTATTGAGACTACTTTTTTAATCTGGTATTGTGATAAATTTCTTTTGTAAAAGTTCCATTGATAGTTTAAAAGAATACACTGTATATATTCTTCGTTTGATTGGTTCAGAGTATTATATGTAATCAATATACGCATTAGATCAAATTTTAAAGTCTTATGTTCAGATATTCTGGGTAGTTGTTAATTTTTTTATTCTGCTAGAGCTGTCAGAAGCGTGTTAAAATCTTTTACCATTATAATGGATTGGTAAATTTCTCTGTAATCTGGTCAGTTTTTGAGGTGTCCACAGGGTTATGACTGTATATTATGAAGCATGTTGTGTTAATATATCTTTTGTCCTTCTTTGTTGTTATTAATGTTTTATGTTTTTAAATTTTATTGCATATTAAGATATCCATATTAGCTTTCTTTTTGTTAATATTTTTACTGTGTGGGGTGCCTGGCTGGCTCAGTCAGTAAAACATGTGACTCTTGGTTTCAGGGTTGTAAGCTCAAGCCCTATGTTGGGTGTAAAGAATACTTAAAAATAAAATCTTAAAAAATATATATTTTTAGTGTGAATCATTTTCTATTCCTTCATTTTTTATTTCTCTGTATTGTTTTGTTTTAGATGTCTCTTGTATGCAGTATAGAACTGATCTGGGTTTTTTATTCATTCTAATAATCTTTAAAATCTCCTTTAAAATCAACTTTTGTCATCTATGGTTGCAAAGGTTAATGATAATATTTGAATTTATGTTTAACACCCTTTTTTTTATTTCATGATTATCATCCTTTGCTCCCCCTCCCACTTTTCCTGCCTTGTCTTGCATTAAATTTTCTGTATTCCCCTTTCCTCTTCTGCTGACTTAGACATGATATTTTATTTATTTTAGTGGTTGTCCTGAAATGGTTAACATACATACTTAACTAACCATTTTCTAAGAACATCTAAAATTATTCGGTATTTTTGTCCTTTTTCCTGACATGACACTGATCTTTACATATCTTAACTTCCCATTGAATGATCTTCATCTCTTCCCATCCTTAACACCCCGTCACCCTGTAGCTTTTTTATTTTTTCTAGAGTTGTGTCTAGAGTTCTTTCTTTTAAAAAAATTTTTTTATTTATTTATTTGAGAGAGAGAAAGAGTGCAGGTGGAGGGAGGGGCAGGGGGAGAGGAAGACAAGCAGACTCCCTGCTGAGTGGGGAGCTCAATTCAAGGCTTGATCCCAGGACCCTGAGATCATGACCTGAGCCAAAATCAAGAGTCAGATGCTCAACAGACTGAACCACCCAGGTGCCCCTCCCCCCCTTCTTTTAAGATTTTATTTTTAAGTAATTTCTGCACCCAGCATATGGCTAGAACTCACAACCTAGAGGTCAAGAGTTGCACACCCCACCGACTGAGCCAGCAGGTGCCCTTAGAGTTCATCCCTTTAATAAATGCAAAAATGGCGGGGTTTGTGAGAAAATCAAATTCGCTGACTAGTTTATCGATTTCTGTGTTATCATGTTCAACCACTGTTTCCTTTTGTTTTTGCCAAAATACATCCTGCTAGCTATTTTCATGAGGGTCTCAGAGTTGAAATACCCCAATCACTGTATTTTCGAAAAAAAACGTCTTTAACTGCCCCTTACTGTTGAATAATAACTTCAAGAGGTATGAGATTTTCAGCTCTCAGCCATTTCCCTTGGCACCACAAAGACATTGCTTCCTTGTCTTCTGCCCATGAGAAGTTAGCTATGGGTCTAATTCTCATTCCTGGGAGGGTGATGCGTCTTTTTGTTTGGTTTTGTGTTGTTTTGTTTTGTTTTGTTTCTCGTGTGGCTTGTAAGTTTTCTATGTATCTTTGATGTCACACAATTTCACCGAGATGGGAGGATTCGTGTGTCTTCCGCTTGGCACTTTCTAGAACCCTCCCACCTCAGATGGTTAACTAGAAAATCCTGAGCCAGTACCTCCTGGGAACTGCTTCCCACCACAGGGCTCAGTCTTCCCGTTGTGGACGCAGGCAGGGGCCCATCGGCCCATCCTCTCTCTTATCTGCCCCCCACATTTTCATCCCCTGTCTCCATCCCGTTTTCTGGGAGAGGTCCTCAACCCCCTCTCCAATTCACTAATTTTCTCTTGAACTCCTTCCTGTCTAGAGCTTAGCTTACCTATTGGATTTTTATCTTGATGGCTCTATTTTTCTTTTTTTCTTTTTTAAGGATTTTATTTATTTGACAGAGAGAGAGAGACTGCGAGAGAGGGAACACAAGCTGGGGGAGAGGCAGAGGGAGAAGCAGGCTCCCCGCTGAGCAGGGAGCCCAATGTGGGGCTCAGTCCCAAGACCCCAAGATCATGACCTGAGCCGAAGGCAGACACTTAACGACTGAGCCACCTAGGTGCCTCTTGATCGCTCTATTTTTCATTTCCAAGGTTTCTAAGTTCTGCTTTTTGGTACCCATGCATTCTGACTCCATCCATGCTAGTATTTTTCTCATCACGTTCTTGCTCTTTTTAAAATAGAAGCTCTTCCTTCTTGTATCCTGAACATTCTAAACACATTAGACCTCTTCCCCGATGGGTCCATAAAATTAGTGTCAACAGGAATCAATTCATGTTTTTGTTTCATTTTGTTGGCTGCCTTTCTCAGCATTGGGTTTGGGTTGAGGAGATCATTTGGAGACCAAGCTTGCAGCCTCCGTCTGCCTCTGTTTCTCTTCTCCCCTCCACCCCCAGTGCCTTCCCCTTCCTGTCTAATGGGTTTGTTTTGATCACCTTCACTCTGCCCTTGGCTCCCTAGACCCCAATTCAGACCAGTCTACTAATGGAGCTTCAGAAATGCAAGCCACAGTGATAGTGAGGACAGCGCAGGTCCGGGTCCCAAGCCAGGTGATGGACTGCTCCCTTTCCTAGTCACGTGGCAAGATTCTATCTGTGTCCTCTCTCCCCTAAGTCCCCAGTTTGCTGAATGCTGTAGGCCAGGCAGACATAGTTTCTTTCCTTTTTTTTTTCATGAGTAGGAGGAGCCTGCCTCTGCCTCTGGCTTCAAGCAGGGAGCCTGGCTTCAGTCTCTGATCTCGGCATGGAACTCTTACTTTAATTTACTTTGGAAAAGCCAAATTCTGGCTAACATTGTTGGTTCCGGACCTAGAGCCCAGAAAGCTTGTGGGTTTCGCTTTGCTCACAGCTTTGTGTTTCTGTCCCAATCTGGGCCACGGAAGTGTTTATTTGGTTTTTCAGCTTGATAAATTTCGTTTGTCATTGCTATGTGTTTGGAGTAAAGACATGTCAAACAAAAAGCTTTCAGAACCGTCTGGACTAGGTCTGCACGCTGACTTCTCTAGTAAGTTCATGAGTCTGCAATGCATTCAGGTCAATCTTTGGTTCACTTTAAGGCGAGATCAGGACTCAAGTCTGTGACTACTCGTCGCGGCTAAAAGATGATTTTATCTTAACACCTGAGTATCTAATAATTAGCTTGTTTACCAAATGATCTAATCCAGTTGCCATCATATTGAAAATGTCAAACTTTCCACCCTCCAGTTAATTTTCTTAACTACGTATTCATGGAATAGCAAGCATTTCTTTTTTAAATGAAAGGGCAAGATGGGGAAAATGTCAACTCTCAGCCCCTCTCGCATTCTGGAATCTTCTAATGATTATTTCTACCAAGTAAATAAACCCAGGAGTAAATGAAATGTGGTTGACTGCTTATGCTTCCTGGAATTTCTTACGGCTCACTCAGAGTTGGAAGAAATTCCTTATATGACCACACTGCATTTTTTTCCTGTTGGTCTGCATCAAATTTGCGAAGATTAGGGACTACAAGGCTGAGACTTTAGGGAGTCGTGTGGCAAAGGTAAAAGCTCCCTTCAGAGGAAGTCGAGACACTCAGCTGGTTTATTGAAAGACCCTTCCTTTTCACGGAAAAGGTTCTGAAAACATTCTGTTGGGACCAGAGAGAGCAGAGCAGGTTGGTTCCCCCTTCATTCTGCTACAAATGGAGTCACTAAGGGTGGCTCTCCAAGAAAAAAAAATTATTTATTTTATTTTATTTAAAATCAGTTAATTAGCATGGAGCATATTATTAGTCTCCTAGTTTTGCTCATTACAGGAAGTGCCCTCCTTCACAGCGTTTGTTAAGGTCCCTGGTGTGAGCGCTCCCACCATCGCTAACCTCAGACCGGTGTGACATGGCTGAGTACACAATGGGGAGATGCCCGCAGTCGTGGTTCTGGGAGGACGGGAGGAAGCTTTAGCATCCACCGTCCCAATGTCAAAGCCAATGTTTTGCAGGGCTCCACTGGACCCTCGTTAGCATTCAGCACCGTTTTCTGCAGCAGTGTGGAAACTGGCCCCTGGCCTTTCTGTGAGCCACGCCTCCTCTCCTCCCTCCTGCCCAGGCTCATCCCGCTGCCAGCTCTTCCTCCTCCCCTCCGCCGCTGCCATTAGAGGCGATGGGCTCTCCTCCCCTTGGGGGGAGAGGGGGGTGTTTCCCTGCTCTCCCTACACTTCCCCCTCCACCCGGTGATCTCACCCAGTCCCGCAACTTTAAATATCATCCCCAAGGCTGTTAACTCCCGTATTTTTATCTCCAGCCCAGACCTTTCTTCTGAGCTCCAGGCTCACACATCCAACGGCCTCCTCAGCTATCTCACACTCAACTTGTCCAAAATTGAACTCGGGAGCCTCCTCCTCCCATCCTCCTTATCTAAATAAATGGAACTGCCATCTGTTCCTGTTCTAAAGTCACAAACCCAGAAGTCATCTTTGCAAACTTCCTCCTCTTTTTGCTCATAAGAGCTAACCTATTACCAAATGCCACCGATCCCACTTTCCACGCGATTCACAGATCTGTCCGTGGCTCTCCATCTCCAGAGCCCCCACCACCTCTCGACTGGAATACTGCAACTTGTTCCCCTCCTGGCCCCTTCTCCTGTGCTCCCCAGAGTGGCCCGGGGGCGGGGGGGGTCTTTTAAACATACCGTAAAACCATCACTGGCTTCTCCTCGCATCTAGCAGAAAATAAAACATCCTTACATGGCCTACGAGGTCCTGCCTGATCAGATTGCAGTTTAATTGTGGAACCTCATTTTTTCCCACATTCCTCTTCGTGGACCACACTCCGGCCACACAAGTTTAGGCTCTTAACACAAAACTCTTGCGTGTTCTTGTCTCAGGTCCTTGTAATTCTAAGTATCGATCAGATGTCTTATTTCACGTCTGTCTCTCCTGCTCGTCTGTTATGCTCACTGTATACCCAAGGCCTCACCCATGGTTGGTATTCAGTATTTGCTGAAAGAAGTAATAAATCAGGACACCTGGGTGGCTCAGTTGGTTAAGCATCTGCCTTCAGCTCAGGTCATGATCTCAGGGTCCTGGGATCGAGTCCCACATCGGGCTCCTTGCTCAGCGGGGAGTCTGCTTCTCCCTCTCCCTCTGCCCCTCCCACCTGCTCATGCTTTCTCTCTCTCTCTCTCTCTCAAATAAATAAATAAAATCTTGAAAAAAAAAAAGAATACATCAATGAATGAACGAAACATCAGGTTTTCAGGTAAATCTTTTCGGATGACACATTTGGACGTGGATCAAGGGGACATTAGAGTGGCCGTTGACAAGAAGCTTTCGGAATGCTGGGATGGGACAAAAATTCACAGTCGCTTTGAGTACGGGAGGGCACTTTCAGAGCAAGGTAGAGATGGAGTAGGGAAGCTGGAAAACAGCCGTGGGAAGGGATGAACTGCCCTGTGTGCGATTAAAATTTGAAACAAATGACCAAGCAATACAGTCACCAAGTAGCTTTATTCCTACACGGACAGGTGCCGAGGGTAGACCAGCTGGTCCACTGTCAGAGGGTTCTGGTAAACCCCCAAGCCTTTCTGCCTCATCTGTAACACAGGGACACCGCCGTCACATCTTTCTTGGGGTGTCCCTGAGCCGATGGATGGCAAACACAGTCAGTCCCCACATGTGCTCTACCTCGAATTTCCTAAACTTCTCTGAGCCCTGGTACTCTCATGTAAAACAATGGTTTCTACTTAACCTCTTTCAAGCCCCTCTGTGTGTAAAGACTCCGTGTTACTCTAAATAATATTAGTGTTCTAAGGCCATCCCAAGTCTCCGCAAATGCGTGGAGGAAGGGCTCTGCTCTGTGAGGGGTGGACGGCACACCGGGGCAGGAACAGGCTGTGTCTGGGGGCCACTGTGAGGGGACTGTCCGGCCTCCCCCAGGACACCCCACCCAGGACACCAAGTTCTAGAACCAGCTTTATATACGTGTTTTCAAAATAGCTATGGGTTTTTCTCCTTCTTTTCCAGAGTAGTACATGCTAGGAAATGTGTTCCAGTAGATTAGGGCTGTAGTCATACTCTTTGTTCTCTTTTTTTAAGTGTATTCATGCAAGTTATTTTTTAAAGATTTACTTATTTATTTATTTATTTATTTGAGAGAGAGAGACAGAGCACGAGCAGCAGAGGGAGAAGCAGACTCCCTGCTGAGCAGGGAACCTGACTTGGGACTCGATCCCTCGACCTCGAGATCATGACCTGAGCCGACTGAGCCACCCAGGCACCCCTATTTATCCATTTTAGTGGCTTTATTTTCTGTAGCAGTTTCAAGGTCATGGCAAAATTGAGCAAAACGTACAGATTTCTATGGGCACCGTGATGGCTCACTGGGGAGACTGTGTGACTCTTGATCCCAGGGTCCTGAGTTCAAGCACTCCGTTGGGCGTGGAGACCATTTTTAGAAAATTAAATAAATGGGGGCACCTGGGTGGCTCAGTCAGTTAAGCATGGGACTCCTGGTTTCGACTCAGGTCATGATCTCGGGGTCGTGGATCGAGCCCTGTGTTGGACTCCGTGCTCAGCAGGGAGTCTGCTTGAGATTCTTTCTCTCCTTCTGCCCTGCCCTACTCTCTCTCTCTCAAAATAATAAATAAATAAATCTTTAAAAATTTAAATAAGTACATAAATAAATAATAAAACTTAAACAAAAGTAAAAAGGTACAGATTTCCCATATGTTCCCCGAACTCCCCCCTCCCCGCACACACACAGCCTCCCCCACCAGAGTGGGACACTTGTTACAAGTGACGAGCCCACACAGACACGTCATTATCACCCAAAGTCCATAGTTGACATTAGGGTTCACTCCTGGTGTTGGACATTCTGTGAGTTTTGACAAAAACATAATGACATGTATCCACCGCTATATTATCACACAGAGTAGTGTTACTGACCTAGAAGCCCTCTGTGCCCCTCCCCCACCCCTGGCCGCCACTGATCTTCCACTGTCTTTGCCTTTTCCAGAATGTCACAGAGTTGGGGTCATACCATGTGTAGCCTTTTCAGATTGGCTTCTTTCACTTAGTAATGCACATTTCAGTTTCCCCCATGTCCCTCATGGCTTCATTTCTTTTTAGCGCTAAATGATAGCCCACTGTCTGGATGGACCCCAGCATATGGATCCATTCACCCCCAAAGGATATCTTGGCTGCTTCTAGTTTGGGCACTCTTGCAAAAAGCTCCAATACACATCCGTGTGTACGTTTTTGCATGGACATAAGTTCTCAACTCCTCTGAGTAAATACCAGGGAGCACAATTGCTGCATTTAATTCTGTAAGAAGCCGCCAAACTGTCTTACAAAGTAGCCGTGCCATTTTGCACCCCCACCAGCAATGAATGAGGCATCCTATCGTGCCACGTCCTCACCAGCATTTGGCATCATCGGTGATCTGGATTTTGGCCATTCTAATATGTGTGTGGCAGAGTTACTGTTTTAATTGCATTTCCTTGAAGACATAAGATATTTTTTTCATCAGCTTGTTTGCCATGTGTAGATCATCTTTAGTGAGATGTCTGTTAAGGGCTTTGGCCTATTTTTAATCCAGTTGTTCATTTTCTCATTGTTGAGTATTAGGCTTTTTCACTTTTTTCCGCCTTTTTTAGGGGGTGGGGGTGACTCTACCAGGACTCGAACCTGGAACTCACTTTTATTTTTATCCAAATGATGCTTGCACATAATTTTGAAAACAATCAAGTGATTTAAAAGGCTTATTATGAAAATGAGCATTTTTCTTAATCCGCCTTTGTTTCCTACACGTCAGTGGCAACGCTTTCAATGGATCCTTCTAACAATTACTTCCATATTTCTAAAAGGAGGCTTATCTTGCTTCTTTGTGATTTGTCAATTTCAGGTCTTTGCTATTAACTCCTCAATATTAATTTCCTCCATTAATTTCATCTTCGTGAAGAAACCTTTTCTGGAAACTCCTGATCCACTTCCATCGGGATGGGTTGCTCTGTAAGTTGTCATCTTGGGCTCTGCCTTTCCCATCTTCCGGAGGATTCCCTGAGCTTCCTCTGGGTTGAATCTTCTGTTTCAGGGACCGCATATCTTCCTCCTTGGGTTTATCTTCCTTTTTGGTGAAGAAAAATCGGGGAGTGCTTACATGTCTGAAAATATCCTTAATCTACCTTCACACTTAACTGACAATGTGTCTGGGTATAAAATTCTAGGTTTTAGGTTGTTTTCCCTCAGAATTTTGAAGACAGCTTTTCTTTTGAATTATTCTTCTCCTTTCATCTCTGTTTCATCCAAATAGCTTTTCCTGTTTGTATGTTTTCTGTTTTCATATTAGAGGTTTTCCTCCAATGTCTGGGGACTACTGGATGTCTGCTTATATGTTAGAAAAGCGTATGAAGAAACAGATTGGAATCCGTACGTGCATGTGGGACTTGTGAACCATGGGTCTCACTGCAGAGCCATGTAGCCAGGCCATGTCATTAGAAGATGTGCCCCTCCCTCACCCATAATGGGGTCATCAGATCTTTTCTCAAGGGCTGGACAGATTCTCCAGAGAAGACTTGTAATTTTCCGCTAAGGAGGCTGCCAGCAGACTAGAGAAGGATGAACAGAAGAGATGATACATGGACCAGCATTCCGTGAGCAAAATTTTATGCAGTTTCTCCGGTTTTAGTGTGGTACCCCCACCCTGAGCTATGTCTGGCATTCCCTAGTTCCGAAAATATTTTCTTGGGTAGCAGAGATAATAGGGACATCCAACCACTTTTTTTTTTTAACAGCTTTATTGAAATATAATTCACATACCATACAATTTCACCCATTTAAAGTGCAGTATTCCGGGGTACCCGGGTGCCTGCCAGATCAGCATCCAGGTCTTGGTTTTAGCTCAGGGCATGATCTCAGGGTCCTGGGATCCAGCCCCACATCCAACTCCATGCTCAGCATGCCGTCTGCTTGAGGATTCTCTCTCTCCTTCTGCCTCTACCCCTCTCTGCACTCTGTCTCTCTCTCTCTCTCTCTCTCAGATAAATAAATCTTTAAAAAATAGAAAAAAGAAGAAATGATTTTAATCTGATTTTCTGAACTACACAGAAATAGTATAAAAATTACCAATATCATAAAGCATCTATAAAAGTTCACTTAGAAAATGTATGCATACAACAAGCTCTAAATAATACGCGGTGTGGCTCTGGTTTTCATTTTAAAGATTTTTATTTTTTATTTATTTGACAGAAAGAGCGAGATCACAAGTAGTCAGAGAGGCAGGCAGAGAGAGGGGGAAGCAGGCTCCCTGCCGAGCAGAGAGCCTGATGCGGGGCTCGATCCCAGGACCCTGAGATCATGACCTGAGCCAAAGGCAGAGGCTGTAACCCACTGAGCCACCCAGGCGCCCCTGGTTTTCATTTTAGACAAAGATGACTGATGACAATATCCTTGGTCCTCCCTGACCTCCCGTTGCCCTGGCTCATTGTCACCCGCTGATCCTTTCCTGTGTCCCACACTGCCTTCCACACCCTCCCCCATCAGGAAGTCTTCCTGGAGTCAGGAAGCATTTTGTGGAGAATTCCCAATGTCTCAGGCCACCACTGCTCCCCTCAGTACACTCTTCATAGCACTCTCCACGTCGAGCCACACACATTCCCACTTTCCTCCTGATCTGTTCTATGTACAGCTGAGGCAGAGGGATCTGCTCACCTCCCAAGATCCAGGAGAAGTGACTTTGGCATCTGCCCCCTTCCTGGAGACAGCGTGTCTTCTGTTGCAGGAGATGATCTGGCCGATTACACAGACCCTGTCCCTGCGGTGACACCCCCACTCTGTCTCCGGTCACAGGTCATACATACATCGCATGCTTAAAAACATGACCCAGGGAATGACAGGACCAATTATGGCCTAGTGGTGCCCCTCAAAGACAGCTCCCCCCAATACAATACCCACTGATTCTGTTACTTCCTGGGTCTTGTTCTTAAGGACGCGACACACCATACATGACATGTCCCTATAACGTACCTTATGTTTGTCATTTGCTGAGCAAATCTTCTCACAGCTGCAATTAGGTGGAATGACACCCGTGTTCTATCCGAATGATAACGCATCCTAAATTAGAATAATCCAGGATAATTCGTGCCCACCGCCCAGCCGGCGATCATCATTCCACCGAGGCACCCATCCCCGTGGGGACTCACAGTCTGGGGTCTCAGCTGCCGCCCGTGGGTCAGCACGTGTCTGCGGGCTCAGCGTCTTAGGAAACCTTCCTTAGGAGACCCGGTTTACAGACCTGGGGAGGGCGTGGGAATTCCAAGTCCCATTCTAGACTCTTCTTCCAGCTTGCTGTGTGGCCTCCCGCGAGTCATTTCCCGTTCACGCAGTCATTTCTGCATTTCAACATGGAAATCGAGTCCTCAAGGTTTTCAAGGGTATCATGGGAAAGGGGCGAGTGCTGGTCAAAGAGAAAATGATCCGAAAGTACCAAGACCTCCTCGGTAGCACTGACGCCCTTGAGAACCTAGTGCTGTTGTTACAAAGAAGGAACGATGTCTGATTTTAACATTCACACATTCCAAACCACAGTCTTCCAAGCCTGTGTCCTGTAGCCAAGCCACTTGGTGGGAGCCAAGTCTAGGGGAAAGTTTCCAGAAAGCAGATTTTGGCAAAGGTTGCCTTCAAACTTGTAGGGAATACATTTCAGTCTTGGTGTGTGTGTGTGTGTGTGTGTGTGTGTGTGTGTGTGTGTGTGTGTTTAAAGAACATTCTCATTCCTTTTTGTCACAGAATTTCATGGACTGTGTTTGTTTTTCCTTTTCAGGTATAGGATATGGATTTTTCAAAGTCAGATGAGAGGAACAGACACATTTCTTTCCTTCCTTACAAAATTCTTCCAACTTGTAGGTGGAGCTAGGGCCTGAGATGATATTTTAGATACTTGTTTTTCTTACGTTATCATTAAATTACTTCAGGAGCGGAAAAAAAAAAAAAGAACAAGGTACGAAAATCCGCTTTTTTGACTGCTTTGCAAAGAGGCTAACACATGCGGAGTGAAAGGAATGATTACTGATTTTAATGATAGTTCTTGGACAAAGGGCTTGTGTGGCCCGGAGTCCTGGCGCCCAGAGAGGGCAGTGGGCCCTGGGTCTGTTTCAGATAGCTTCGTAAACCAAAAACAGCCACTGCAAGTGCATTGGTTTTAGAGGAATGTCCAAGAAAATTGCCCTCCTTCTGCTCATAACGTGTCATTACCGAAAAATAGAAGCCCGTACATTCCAATCTGATTTGCATTTAACCCTGGAAGCCTGTGCATGTTGCTATGAGGTAAGGGGCTGATTTCGAGCTCCAGAATCCTTTCGGTGCCTTAGATGCTATTTTAAAGCGGCTTTCCCTCTGGGTTTCTCGACTTTATCCCTCCTGCGTCACAGAATAAATGGGGATCTCTCTGATGAGGACTCCCAGTCCTAGTAAACAAGAACGGCGGGGCCTGGTGGCCATTTTAAAGGTCCAAGTTCAAATCTTGCAGGTTTGCACTTGAGTTAAAGTGCGCGTGTTTGGTTGGAGAAGTGGTGACTCTGCACAGCGAGATCTGGCCTACCCACGGCTAAGTTCTAGCTATGATTCATCCAACAAATACTTCCTATGGAATTCTTTACCTCGTAGATCCTCAGCAAAGGGTCCACATTCTAGAAAGCGCAGGAAAGCTTGATTTTCCAAGTTTCCTGCCCCCTAAAGATAGACACTTGCATTCCAGCACACAGACTAGAGTTCATACTTGACACATCTAAAATTTTCTGATATGCCTGTACCCCCAGGCCTTCCTTCTTCTCTTCACTTTCTTTTCTCCTGATTTTTCCAGGGAGATAATAATTTACAGATCTAAAGGCCTGTTCTTGGCACTGACGACCCATTAGAAATAGACTCACTGGAAGAAAATATATCCCTGGGCACCTGGGTGGCTCCGTCGGTGAAACGTCTGCTTTCAGCTCAGGTCATGATCCTGGGTCCTGGGATCGGGCCCCCATCAGGCTCCTTGCTCAGTGGGAAGCCTGCTTCTCCCTCTGCCTCTGACTGTAGATCCCTGCTGCTTGTGCTCTCTCTCTCTCTCTGTCAAAAAAATAAATAAAATCTTAAAAAAGAAAAGAAAATATAACCCTGTATTAAGGTATTAAGGCCTATACTGGTATTGGTCCAACCTTCATAATATTTTGTTTTTCTATAGCTTTTTACCTGTCTATAAAACTCTTTATGTACATGACCTCCTTTTATCTTTTATCCTCATAGCCATGGGTTAATGTGAATATTGTGCCTACTTTACAGATCCAAAAAAATGAGACCTGCTCCTTATCCCGACCTTTGCAGTGCTGAATGGTTACATCATCACGGCGGAAGTGCCTCTACTAGCCAAAAAGTAGAATCACATTCATACTCCAGATTTTGTTGCTGGTCTTATCCTATCGCGTTATGCTTAGTAACGCCGCTGCCATCAGGTAAAGAAATATGTACTGAAGTTCCCTCGAGATGCTGAACATTTATTTATTTTTATTTTTTTAAAGATTTATTTATTTATTTGAGAGAAAGGGAGAGAGTGGGGAGGGGCAGAGGGAGAGTCTCAAGCCGACTCCACACTCAGTCCAGAGCCCGACGCGGGGCACGATCCCGTGACCCCAAGATCATGACCTGAGCCAAAACCAAAAGTCAGAGGCTTAATCGACTGTACCACCCAGGCGCCCCCAGATGCTAAACGTTTAAATAGTCCCAACAGGTGAACTGATTTAAATAAATCAACTGCTTCCCCATTCCCTCCTGTACACCCACAAAGACAAATAACTAACTTTTCATGCCCCCTTGCTCCGAGAATTCCTTGAATTAGAATTATCCCTAATTATTATTAGAATTATCCCTTATTATTATTATTAGAATTATCCCTAATTATTATTATTATCATGCCCCTTGCTCCAAGAATTCCTTGAATTAGAATAATCCCTAATGGGGCCTGAAGTTGCCTCAATAGGACGCTCTCTTCTTTAAGTTCAGACTCCAATCACTTTCTTTCTAGGGGCTCTTAGTGCCAGTGGGGCTACAGGCAAATAATTCCCAGGAAAGGGATCTGTGTGTAAGACGGGATGGAGCTAATAATGACACCTGCTCCTTACCTACCCGACGCAAGTGTTGGGAAACAACCAGCTAATGTCTATTGTGTGCTCTGCATGCCTAGAAAGAAGAGAAAGTTTACGTGTAAAGGACCAATTTTACTGAGTCAGCACGAAATCATCGTCAATGTTATATATGCGCACTCGTTGCCTAAGACACTGACGAGCAGAATACGGCTCTCATGTTTGATGTTCTAGGGACGCGATGATGTTACAACACATTTGCAGAAGAGCCAGAGTTGGGAAGGTAAGATGTCCTCTTCTTTTTTTTTAATCCCTGTATGACTGACACTGATTTCAGGCTAACTTCTCCAGCTCGTCCTGCAATGGGGACGGCCCCCAAGATCCACAACGCATTCCTTCCATTCCATCATCGATCACGTGACGCCACCCCTGGGAAGGGCCAGGATGCCGTGGCGAGGGGTGACCCGGAGAGGAGAGAAAACATGTCCATTTCTACTGGGGGGTTGCCAAAATTTGAAAGGCCAAATATTGGGGATTTCTATGGCCATGCTTCTGGAAGGTATCTGCCTATCAGGCCTGTCCCCCAAAATAGTGTCCTGCCCCATGCCTAGCAGGACCACACCATGTGACTGTCCTGCAACCACCGTTTGAATCTGTTTAAAAGAATAATGCCAACCATGTGTATCAGCTTCTTATCACTGCAACAACCAATGGCCACACGCTTGGTGGCTCAAAACAGAAATCCATTCTCTCCTGGTTCTGAAGTCTAGGAGTCTAAAGTTGGTTGCACGAGGCTGAAGTGAAGGTATTGGCCAGCCAATGCTCCCTCCTGAGGTTTGGGGGAGAATGGGTTGCTCTCCTCTTCTTCTAGCTTCTGGATGCTGCGGGCATTCGTTGGCTTGGGGCGACATCACTCCGGTCTGTTTCTCTGGTCACACTCCTTCTCCTCTTTGGTCTGCCGTGCCTGCCTCTCATGAGGGTGCTCAGGACTACATCTAGGGTCACCTGGACCATCTCTCTGTCTCAAGATCCTTACCTTGACCACTTCAGTCAAGTCGCCTTTTGCCATACAAGGTAATATATTCACAGGTTCTAGGGATGAGGACATGGCTATCTTTTTTTTCAGGGGTGGGGGACAGGAGGGCCATTCGGCTGATGACAACACCCCTGTCTGAATCCCTGGATCTCCAGGCCAAGCCCAACTCATCTCAATTGAGTCTCTCTTTACTTTCCTTCAAGAAAGCAGAGTAATTCCTCTCTTCTTTCTCTAGGGGAGAGAATGATGGGAGAGAACTTCTATGTGCTCAATAATTTACAAACACGCTTCATGACAGGAGCGTGGGTAGCCATTTTATAGATGTCTTCTCGTCACCATTTTACAGATGAGACAACGGAGGTTCACTCAGAGAGGCCAAGTAACTTGTCCACAGACTCCCAGAGAGTAAATTGTAGAGGCAGAGTGGGAACATGGATATGTCTGGTTTCAAAGCCCACGTCCTGTCTACCCCACCAACATTCCTCAAATTCCATTCACACCGACACCTTGTAAAGGAAAAGCAATTCTCACAGACCCCAGTCAGAGAAACAACCAACTTAAAAAAACTAAAATTTTAGTCCACGAAAACACGAATTTACACATTCTCCAGTTCTCCCCAAATCCTGAGGAGACATGTGTGGGAAGCACTAGAAGAACCACGGTATCCCCGCTCTTGAGAACTCCTCTTTAAGGATCCTAATATTAAGACCCAGAACAGCCGCATTTCAACCATGTCGCTTGGCTGCTTAGGAAAGACTTTAATGAAACAAAGCATTAACTGCTGATAAGATTTTAATGCTCACAATCCCTCAGTATTCCGGGTGTAAGTTAATGATTCCCACCACAGCGACGCTTGAGGAACTTCAGTCACACGGAAGTAAGGGGCTGTGGCATTTTCTGAGCTTAATCTAAGTGAAAGTTTACCTAGATGTCCCAGGAAAGCTTTGTAGATTAGGAATGTCACCCTCGTTTTAGCACAAGCTAACAGCTTTAGTAACGTTGAAGCCTAATGCTTATCACACAGTTATTTGACTAAAATTCCTTCTGTGCTGGGGACTGCTCTAAGCACTTCACATGAATTAACGTATTTAATACTCACGAAACTCCTGTGAGGCAGGTCGTAGTCTTCCTTTTATAAGTGGTAAAACTAAGACACAGAAAGGTTAGGTAATTTCTTAAAGTCACACAGCGAGTAGAAGGTGCAAAAGTAGGATGACGCGGAAGTCGTCTCATTACAGGCGCCATGTTTTAACACAACTGAGGACGCTCGCTCTGTGCCTACACTCGTTTCCTGGGCCCTGGCCCAAAATATGAAGTGTTACAGAGAGCATGAGCACAGGCACGGTCCCTGTCCCCATCCTCCTTCGTCCATGGCAGTTTTGTCATTAGGCTTTTCCTTGAGATCTTCTGCTCACTCTTCAGTGTGAGTTACCCAAGGACACAGCTGAAGGTGAAAGGCCATTATCCTCACACTGGACACTAGAAATTCCAGTCTGCTTTACGGAACACCTATTCCCAACAGCTGGTACAGTGAAGGGAAATGTGGAACGTCCCCTCCACTCTCCCACACTGTCTCCACTTTAGTCCCTCAATCTGCTCTTTTGGGACCTTTTTCCTTCAAAGGTTTCCTTGGAGAAAGGTTGGAGTTACAGAAAGAGGCATCACGTGACTTGTCTTGACCTTCCCAGGAACAACAGATGGGCCTCCAGTTCCAACAGACCCCTTGAGTTCTTAAACATTTCTTCACTTTTCATGACCCATTGGTGTTCTTACAACGGATCGTTAAATCTCATGTATGGCTGTGGAATCCAGTTCTAGGAGATTGGCGACCTATGCGTAATTATGCTGTCTAAAGTATAGCGCTTTCTCGCACTCCTGAAGATCTCATCTTCTCTTTCTAGAATGCAACCTAGACTCAGACCCCGCTGTCAAATGTGCAAGAACTCCTTCTACCCAAAGAGATGAACTTGGTTTGTTTTCTTCTTTGCATTTCTGGGCGATATAGTCTTGTTCCCAGTCGGACGGAAGAGTCTACTCATGTGAGGTGGGAAACACCTTCTTCTCTGCGAAGATATTGATGGTCCTCAAAGGTCCCATCAACTGGCGCCTGGGTGGCTCAGTCGCCTTCAGCTAGGGTCATGGTCCCGCATCGGGCTTCCTTCTCAGCAGAGAGTCCGCTTCTCCCTGCCCCTCTCCCCTGCTCATGATCTCTCCTTCTCTCTCTCATATAAATAAATAAAATATTTAAAAACAAAAAGATCCCACCAATATTGGAAGCTGTGCAAGTGTCTTGACACTCGAGAAGCAAAAGAGACATAATTCGTCGTGGAAAATTATGATAAGATAGACATTTTACATAAAGTCAACTTCCTGAGGTTCTCAAACTATACCTCACTTACTCCAAGGAGAGCATTTCCATATTAGTTCCAAAACAAGGGATTTTTCTCATTTTTTAAAAATATGCCCTTTTTTAAAATTTTATTTATTGATTTGACAGAGAGAGAGGACACAAGCAGGGGGAGTGGGAAGGGGAGAAGCAGGCTCCCCAGTGAGCAGGGATCCCGACACAGGGCTCGATCCCAACACCCCGGCATCATGATCCGAGCCAAAGGCAGACGCTTAACAACAGAGCCACCCAGGCACCCCTGGATTTTTCTCATTTTTTAAGCCCTGATTTCCAGTTACACTCCTAAGACTCCCAACTCGGCCGTGATCAAGCCCATCTAAGATTTCGACAGAAGACACAGCCATGTTGACTCTCTGCCTGGACCTCATCTTTTGGTTCTGGACTCAATCCCAATGTTTGGACACTCCCAAGCAGAAAGGGAAATTCCCGGATGAGGAAGTCAATGAAAGATCCGTGTTCACACTGTCTACTCCTTTCCCATTCCTGTGCTTGTCGGGCCTTTCTCGGAGGTCACATTTGTATAATCAATTTCCCTAAACTGTAAGTTCTTCGGAGAAAAAAAAGCAATCCTTCCAATGCTTTGTTGTTCCTTCATTCCTCTTCGTCAGTGCCTTACGGACAATCCATGTGGCTGACCCACAGAGTGACCGCCAACCAGCCTCTCGTCAGATAGGCCTTCTACGATCGCCTCCTGGTTCCTCTGGGAAATGCTAGTCCTTATTTTATTGCTTAGTGTGGTTTTACTGAGAGGTCTTTTCTGCTTGAGGGGCAACTGACTGAGAAGCTTTTCCATCTTAGGAATCCAGGTGGAGAGAAGACCGTTCATCATACAGCTCCGGGAGGGTGAGATGGCCTCTGAACATGGCTGGTCCCATTTTGTCCTGTCTCTCCAAGATCCCAGCAGCCCTTGTACAGAATACCTAAATATTATGCATGTTGGTCATTCTGGCTACCCAGCCTTTAAATGACCTTCCCGTATTGGGGGAGCCCTAGAACAGAGGGAAGGCGGAACTCCTCCCCTGACTTTAGAAGCCAAAGAGGGGCGCCTGGGTGGCTCAGTCGGTTAAGCATCTGCCTTTGGCTCAGGTCCTGATCTCAGGGTCATGGGATCAAGCCCCAGGTGAGGTTCCCTGCTCAATGGGGCGTCTGCTTCTCCCTTTCCCACTGCCCCTCCACCACACTTGTGCACACGCTCTCTCTCAAATAATTAAATAAAATCTTAAAAAAAAAAAAAAAATAGAAGCCAAAGAGGGCAGAGTTTTTATCTTTGCCCCAGTAACTAGGAAACTATCACATCCTCTGGGCTCAGCCAGTCAGAGGCCCCATCTGGGACATGATGTGGTGGATCCGAGCGTCTAGTGCCAGCCAATCAGTGTTGGAGGTGGCAGAGCCCAGCAGCACTGTGACAAGTGTCCAGCAGCGACGGCACCAGTGGCCGCATCCCGAGCAGACCACCCTGTGTGACGATCTCGGCTGTGCTTTGCCTCCTGCGATCTTGTTCATTTCTAATCACCTGGTTCTCTAGCCCTCCCACCAATACCGCAAGCTGCACATACTCTTCCAATAAACTCGTCTTCCACTCAGGTCAATCAGAAGAGATTTTCGTGGATTGCAACCAAGAATTTTGACTGGTATGCCAACCTTTCCTTCGTGGACACGTGATCCAGTAACAACCGAGGATGGTGGCTCGAGTGGGCCAGTTCCTGCTCTTGGGTTGACCCTCCCGCCGAGCGTGAACGGCTTAACTTCCTCTCAGATCTGAAGGAGCTTATACGCTCTAAAGATGGACCCCAGAACCTTAGCAGACAAGGGCGAGGGGACCCCAAGCACACTGGGAGAAATGACTGGGGTAGGAGGACATATTCAGTAGCTTCTGTGTGGAAAGTTGGGTATGTTAAGAACAAATGGAAAAAACCTTGAATATTGATGATTCTTCTTTCTGAGAGAGCGAGAGCGAGCGAGCCAGGGGTAGGGATGGGCAGAGGGAGAGAGGGAATCTCAAGCAGGCTCCACACGTAACATGGAGCCCTATGTGGCGCTCAGTCTCACGACTCTGAGATCATGACCTGAACCGAAATCAGGAGTCAGCACTTAACTGACTGAGTCACCCAGGGATCTTGGATATTGATTCTTCTTTTAAAAGCACAGTTTACTGGGGTGCCTGGGTGGCTCAGTGGGTTAAAGCCTCTACCTTTGGCTCAGGTCATGATCTCAGGGTCCTGGGATCGAGCCCCTCATCGGGCTCTCTGCTCAGCAGGGAGCCTGCTTCCCCCTCTCCCTCTGCCTGCCTCTCTGCCTACTTGTGATCTCTTTCTCTCTGTCAAATAAATAAATAAAATCTTAAAAAAAAAAACCCATACAGTTTATTTACCGGTGCCTGGGTGGCTCAGTTGGCTGAGCATCTACCTTCGGCTCAGGTCATGATTCCGAGGTTCTGGGATCGAGTTCTGCACGGCTCCCTGCTTGGCGGGGAGTCTGCTTCTCCCTCTCCCTCTAACGCTCCCCCCTGCTCATGCTCTCTCTCTCTCGAATAAATAAATGAAATCTTTAAAAAACAACAATAAAAGTTTATTTTCTCACCCCAGATACAGAACTAATTCGTGTTCATTGTGAAAGATATGGGGAAAACAAAAATAGGAAGAAGGAAAAAAAATTGCCTGTCATTCTACCAGCCACCAGTAGCCACAAATGAAATTTCAGTGTGTTTCTTTTAATATTTCTTCCTAATATGGAAACTTCTCCATGGCTATACTCATTCTCATCTATTGCCCGCTAAAATTCTGGAAAGAGCAGAAACATTCCCATTACGTGCTGATACCTATCTCTCTATATACCCCCAGGCACTAAATACAAAACAGTAAACTCCACCTTTGGGCTAAAAGGAACATTTCTCAAAGTGTGTCCCATGGAACACTTACTCCTTCATTTGTCATCAGATCCTGTAGGTAGAATATAAAGAGTTTTTCTGGACCAGAGAAGATTGGGAAATACTGAGATCCTGACATACTGAGAAAACACATTTCTTTATTGCATGAATTTCCAGAGCTCTGAACACATCAGAGGCTCTCAAAGACAGAGGCATTTGCCAAGCATATTGGGCTCCAGGAATCCCCTTTGAAAATACTTTTCTCTGGACTAGGGTTCTAGGGAGGGCTGACCCAGAAAACTTAGGACTTTGTAATGTTTTATCTTCCTCCCACACCATGAGTGAAGACCCAGTTCAGAGTCAGTAGGGGAAAAGGAGAATATATCTCAGATATATAAAAAGCAAAATTTGGAAAATAAATGGCAGAATAGTTCCTGGGAAGAATTCTTCTTTGTGGATTAAGAACATGTCCGAGGGAGTGGGGTTTACAGACAAACATCACAATTCGTGCCTGAGAGAACTAAGATCAGAGCAGTGCAACCTTGTCCTGGGAAATATTACTGCGTAATGGCTTTATCCACATTTCGGTATAAAGTCCAATTAACTTACTAGAAAGCTGCATTTCCAGACTAAGGAGATTAACCTCGTGTTATTCAGTATCATTTTAGTACTTTCCCCCCTGAAAAAGGACAGGTCTTCATGACAAATATATTATTATTATTATTACTATTATTATTTTAATGACATTTAATGACATTTAAGGACAAATGAGAAAACAAGAAAACACGGAGGTGTAAGACAAGGAAAACATCCTCACAGGAACAAAGCATGGTGGACCCAAGAAACTTCGGCCAGAAATCCTATTCTTGCTCAATCACTTTCCCAGCTCTACTAATGTCTGCTCAGACTCCACGTAGAATGTGCCAGAGAATCTGGGGGTTCGGCCTCAGAGTAAGAATGAAAACATGGTTTCTTCCCTTAAGCCAACACGTCTGAATGCCCATTTGCCAGGTGCAGAAATTGAGGTGTTTTTTTTAAAGATTTTTTAATTTATTTATTTGACAGAGAGAGAGCTCACAAGTAGGCAGAGAGGCAGGCAGAGAGAGGGGGAAGCAGGCTCCCCGCTGAGCAGAGAGCCTGATGTGGGGCTCGATCCCAGGACCCCGAGATCATGACCTGAGCCGAAGGCAGAGGCTTTAACCCACTGAGCCACCCAGGTGCCCCCAGAAATTGAGTTTTAAGGAAATTTTAAAAAGCCCTGAAACAGGGTGATGTCTCCTAACACACACTTTATGTAACACCTTGGGGTCTGCTCTGTGAACTTGCTTTGAGCCAAAACCCAGCCGCAAGCCTCCCGCAACACTCCTGAGCTTGGTGTTTGTGGTTTTGGAAATAAACTACGTGTTTAGGAAAGTCTGGGAATTACCAGAGTTCAAAAGTACCTTCTTTCTGTGAAGGAGCCTAAAGGATCTTCTAGGACAACTTCCTGATTCTTTGCCTGAAGCTTTCGTGGTGCTTCTGTTCGCGGAGGGGCCCAGCAGACCCCCCAGTACGGAGTTGGAGGGCGAGAGCTCAGTGACCCTCCAGGGAGAAGTGGGATCTGAGAAGGTCAGAGCTGGGAAGGACCTTGATGATCAAGTCTGCTAGCCCAACCCCCTCTATTTACAGATCCCAAAACAGGACGCCTGAAACCCACCCAGAATCCGGAGAGTGAATGTGCTCTCCCCCTCCTTCTACTTGTGCGCAAGTTTCCCATGGCCTCCGGCCGCAGCCTCTATACCAGTAACATCGAGAGGATTTACGAGGCCACGCGATCCTCTGGGTTTCTACGCAGACCTAAACAGGAAACCCACACAAGGAAATGCTCTTTCTGTTTGCAGGCTGGATTCCCAGGATGCTTTCACCAGAGTGCCCTGGCAGAAACAAAACCAGGGTCTGGCCCCACAAATGCCCTTGGATCCGAGGCCGGGGGTGCCCTCCCCATCCCGGCTCACCCCACCCCTCCTCCGGGACCGCGCTCATTTAAGGAGAACACGACTCGCTTCTCTCAGACCTTGATGTCAGGTGGCTCCATTGGTCTGGGTGCCAAGCGGGGGTCGGTCCGGAGACACCCAGCGACATCAGTTAACTTGGGGAAGTCAGGCACCCCGCTCCCACCCCGCGCCCCCCATTCTGTCTGCAGGTTGCATTTTGCCTCGGGGCTGAAAAACTACGTGCATTTCCCAGCCCAGGGGCAGCCAGCTGCTTCTGGGTCCTTCTGAGTCGTCATTGCACTGCAGCCTCAACCCAGTGTTCGGCCCCATCTCCTCTCCCCGGGTCATCGGTCCATCTGCCCTCGTGTCCAGCCCTTCCCGCCCAGGATGGCATTTTTCATTCTTTGCAGTTCTCGTGGAAGATCTGGAACTTCGGAGGCTGCTGCTCGGGGCTGGACAGGAAGGAAGTGTGTGTTGCTGGCTCACAGAGCAGAACAGCGGCACCGGTGACCCCGCTCCCCCTCCTCAAGCCTCCCCCACTCCCCACCCCCAGGGCTGACACCAAAAATAGACTCTGTTCTCCCTGGTTGCCCCCCCCCACCTCCCCTGGGAGAGAAGACACAGGCTTCTGGGGAGCCACGCTGTTATCAGGACTCTTTCAGGAATTACCAGATGTTGGGAGAGGATAATGTGTCACTTCCTCTAACAAATCGTCTGGGCATCTGTGCATTTCCTTTCGAGCCAGCTCTTTAGGAGAACGCGATGCAGTGATGTCGAAGGGCAGATCACTCTGGCCTCCGCTCTTGGGGGTCCTGGGAGGCCCTCCAAACACTTGGGTTCCCATCCTCCCTTAAGAAACTGTTTCTGGGGGCGCCTGGGTGGCTTGGTTGGTTGAGCATCTGCCTCCTACTCAGGTCATGATCCCGGGGGGTCCTGAGACCCAGCCCCCAGGTGGGGCTCCCTGCTGAGCGGGGAGCCTGCTTCCCCCCCCCCCCCCCGCCTGCCTCTCTGCCTACTTGTGATCTCTCTCTCTCTGTCAAATAAATAAATAAATAAAGTCTTTAAAAAAAAAGAAAAAAGAAAATGAAGTGACCACAGAGAAAACAATGAAAGATGTAGCAATATCTCTTTGCTGATACTGGGCTAATTTGTAGCACCTCCAGAATATGGTTTAAGGACTAAGAATATACTCATAGGATAGTTTTCAGATTAAAGACAATGTACAATGTGGGCCCAAATATGTAAAATGTATGTGTCTGTTAGTTCATATATAGGAAAAATATTGGAAAATTACATATGAAAATTTAACAGGGATCATCCCCTACCCCCCCAACCCGGCAATGGATTATGGATAGTTTTTATTTACCCCTTAAGGTTTTCTGTTGACCTCCCCAACTTTTCCATAATGAATAGGTATTTTTATAACCAAAAAAAATTTTTTCAATACAGTGACGAGCTTGTTGGGTCAAACAGTCCTTTAAACAAATGTGTAAGGCCCTCTGCAGAGGCTAGCTCTCCAAGAATTTATGTCACACAGATAATTAGCACCACCTGTTACACTTGGGCTAAAAGGGGGTCTGAACGACAGCGAATAAGGGGGCTGTGAGACTCATCAGCTCCAGGTCAGACCCACACAGCAGGGAGAGGCCCCCTCCACCCCCGCCCCGCCCGCGGCACCTGCCGCCTCGGCTGCTGGGCGCCCCGCGAGCGCGGATCTGGGGTGCTGGGCGTTCTCAGCATCCGTGGGACCGCGGCCCCTCCGTGGGCTCTCGGTTTTTACGCCCCGATTTCCAGCTGGGGATAAGCTAGAGGCAAACACAAAGCCCAACAAAAACACTGAAAGAGCCCTTAAAAGCCTGGAAAGGAAGAAAGGACAATGAAACGTGATGTAAGAGCCGCTGAACGGCGGTGACTCAGCGCTCCTGCCCCATCAACAGCAGCTGCAGCCCGCAGAGGCTCTCCGAACAGCACCCCCGCCCACCCGCGCGCACGCACACACGCGCGCACACGCACGCGCGCGCACACGCACACGCGCGCACACACACGCACACGCGCGCACGCGCGCGCGCTGTGCAAACATCCCAGCGCCTGGAGCGGAGCAAACATCCCAGCCCTTGCACCGCGCGGCAGACGAGTTCCCTGCAGCCGCCGCCTGGGCAGAACGCTAACGCGCGTTTGTTGCACGTTAATTCCGCTTTCTATTAACATCTTTTGTCCGGACTCCATCCCGAAGGAGCTGGACGCGTGTCCCTAGCAGCAGAGTCAGCAAACTGGAACCAGTCCCTGCCTGCAAGCCCGGCTCTCCCTCCTTCCGCCTCGGACACAGCCCAGGGTGAAATCTGGTTAGTGGGGTCGGCTGGAGAGCCGGCTTCTGCAGGAGGCTGGGCTGGGAGGGGCTGGGAGGGGGTGCGTGTTCGATCCCCACCCTTTGTGAGTCAGGGAGGGCGCTGGGAGATTTGCACAGACTACGGATGGGAGTGGGAATCTGTCCCAGGGGATTTTTGACTCAGGCGGTGACTCCGTCTGCAAACGTCTCATCTTATTAAAAGTTGCATTTTTAGACTCAGCCTTTACCACAGTTGAGAGTCGGTTGAAATGACCCCTCCCATGGAGTCGGCTTGGGCTGGCCCCAGTCCTCCCAGCGGGCTCAGCTACCACAGGACCCGCCCCAAGGAACTCTGCCCATGAGGCTGGTCCTGGGCCAGCCGCTCCCATCCAGCCCCAAATCCACATTGCACCAGCAGGGCTCTCCAGATTCGATCCAAAAGCAGCTTTATTTGTCACCCACGGCTCCTTCAAAATGTATCCCACAGGGAACGCTCTCTCCTGCCTTTCCATGAAAAACCCCATGAACTCCAGAATTTTTTCTGCTGGCTCTGAGGTATGAGCTCATCCTATGGACAGACCTTCAAATCACAAAACACAATCTTGTTTCAGCAATTAGGTGTCTGGGCCAAAAATCCAGCAGAGTGACATTGTAATGTTCATTCCAAGGTGGGGCTTCCCAGCACTTCCTGCGCCCCGCTCGGTGGGAAGGAGCAGGGGTCAGGGGACTGTGTGGCCCATAGTTGAATGGACTCTCTTTCCTGGGTCTGCTTGTTGGTTTGTTTTAGTCTCATTTAGGCCCCCGGATGCCAACCTCAGGCCATTGGCCGTTCCCCCCACGCAGATCCCCCCCCCCCCAGCTCCCTACCAGGCTTCCCTCATCCCCTCACCTCTCAGGCCAACTCTTGGATCAAATTCAAGATGTCCGCTGGCCTGCTCTCTCCATCCCGAGTCCCACGCAGGCTGGTCCCCGCTCTCTGCGGGGTGCAGTTCTTGCTCAAATGAAGTTCTGTTTTCTCCTTTCTCTACCTCTTCCCACTGCCTCGCCTGTTGCTGGAGTTCTCTGAGCCATTCCGCAAGCGCAGGTCTCGGAGTGGGTCTTCTCTTGCAAGACCTGAGGGGCCCCGGCCCCACCCCTCTTGGGGAGGCCAGTGCAGTCATGGCTTCCCTAACAAATCCCCTCCTCTCCTTTTTCTCAAACCTTCTCTATCCGTTCATGGGTGAGGGTTTCTAAGGGCTGTGAAAGCCAGTTTCTGGACTTTTCCTTTGAAAATCTGCATATGGTCTGTGTGACAAATACACGTGCCTCAAACGAATATACTGTTCAACCGGCCACCTGTGTGGGGCAC
>CM052893.1:2258013-2300405 GCA_028534135.1 Potos flavus | reverse complement strand
ATGGTTCATCACCCCTCTGATTTCCCCGAATTCACCCTTCCTTTCCCTCTCACAATGTCTCCATGTTTTTCCTTATGCTCCACACGTAAGTGAGACCATATGATAATTGACTCTCTCTGCCTGACTTATTTCACTCAGCATAATCTCTTTCAGTCCCATCCATGTTGATACAAAAGTTGGGTATTCATCTTTTCTGATGGAAGCATAATATTCCATTGTATCTATGGACCATATCTTCTTTATCCATTCGTCTGTTGAAGGGCATCTTGGCTCTTTCCACAGTTTGGCGATTGTGGCCATTGCTGCTATGAACATTGGGGTGCATGTGGCCCTTCTTTTTACTACATCTGTATCTGTGGGGTAAATACCCAGTAGTGCAATTGCAGGGTCATAGGGTAGCTCTATTTTTAATTTCTTGAGGAATCTCCACACTGTTCTCCAAAGTGGCTGCACCAACTCGCATTCCCACCAACAGCAAAAGAGGGTTCCCCTTTCTCCACATCCTCTCCAACATTTGTTGTTCACTGTCTTGTTGATTTTGGCCATTCTAACTGGTGTGAGGTGGTATCTCAGCGTGGTTTTGATTTGAATCTATTGCAAACACCCTTTAGAGTTATTTTTCCAGTCATCTAAAAATTCAATGCAAAACCTTTCTCGGGTGGATGGGGGATGGGGGAAACAGGTGATGGGGATTAAGGAGTGCACCTGTCGTGATGAGCACCAGGCAATGGATGGAAGTGATGAGTCACTACAGTGTACACCTGATACTGATATTACATGGTATACTAACTAATTGGAATTTAAATAAAAATTAAAAAAAAAAAAAAACATCTTTCTCTGAGTACCTATGTGACAAAAACTATTATCCATTTTGAATATATTCCTTTCTAATAGGATTTTCTATCAAAGGAACTTTCTAACCACATGTATGAGCTTTGTTTTAGAGAATTGACTGAGACATTCAGGGGTTGCTAGATGCCGCAAACAGCACATTTGGTGGAACCCGGTTTAGCATGTGGCTGTCTGTTCATTTATTTATCTTAAAGATCGTTTGATTAATTGATTTGTCAGGGAGAGAGAGAGAGCACAAGCAGGGGGAGCTGCAGGCAGAGGAAGAAGCAGTCTCCCCACTGAGCAAGGAGCGTGATGTGGGCCTCGATCCCAGGACCCTGAGATCAAGACCTGAGTCAAAGAGAGATGTTTTAACTAACAGCCACCCAGGCATCTCTGTCTGTTTAAAACCTCCCCTGGACTTCATCAAGATCAAAAGCTTTTGCACAGCAAAGGAAACAGTCAACAGAACCAAAAGACAACCAACAGAATGGGAGAAGATATTTGCAAATGACGTATCAGATAAAATCTATAAAGAACTCATCAAACTCAACACCCAAAGAATAAATAATCCAACCAAGAAATAGGCAGACGACATGAACAGACACTTCTGCAAAGAAGACATCCAAATGGCCAACAGACATATGAAAAAGTGCTCAACATCACTCGGCATTAGGGAAATACAAATCAAAACCACAGTGAGATACCACCTCACACCAGTCAGAATGGCTAAAATTAACCAGTCAGGAAACGGCAGGTGTTAGCGAGGATGCGGAGAAAGGGGAACCCTCCTACACTGTTGGTGGGAATGCAAGCTGGTGTAGCCACTCTGGAAAACCGATCCTTCAAAAAGTTGAAAATAGACCTACCCTACGACCCAGCAATCGCACTACTGGGTATTTACCCTAAAGATACAAATGCAGTGATCCGAAGGGGCACGTGTACCAGAATGTTTATAGCAGCAATGTCCACAATAGCCAAACTATGGAAAGAACCTAGATGTCCATCAACAGATGAATGGATAAAGAAGAGTGGTATATATACACAATGGAATACTATGCAGCCATCAAAAAACGAAATCCTGCCATTCGCAACAACGTGGATAGAACTAGAGGGTATTATGCTAAGTGAAATAAGTAAATCGGAGAAAGACAATTATCATATGATCTCACTGATATGAGGAATTTGAGAGACGGGGAGGGGTCGGGGGTAGGGAGGGAAAAAATGAAACAGGATGGGACCGGCGAGGGAGAAAAACCATAAGAGACTCTTAATCTCAGGAAACAAACTGAGGGTTGCTGGGGGGTAGGGGCGGGTGGGGATAGGGTGCCTGGGTTATGGGCACTGGGGAGGGTATGTGCTATGGGGAGTGCTGTGAAGTGTGCAAGCTTGATGATTCACAGACCTGTACCCCTGAAGCAAATAATACATTATATGTTAATTTAAAAAAATAAATAAATAAATAAAATAAAACCTACCCTGGAAGGTAAGCTCTTGAACACACACAATGTTTTCCTTCTTTGGTGATGAGGAAATTGAACGAAAGGCCTTACGTCTCTGTAAGTACTTTGGTTCCCCTTTCCCTCGTCCTTAAGCACCCAAATTACACTCTAGCAAAACTGGGCTCCTGGATGAATCTAACTTATGGCAAATTTCCTGCTAACCACACCCTGGGTGAGACCGCCGTGGGTAGGGAAGGCCCAAGGTTTTAGTTCTCACTCCCGCAGAGCCACACGGCCGGGCTGCCTGCACTCCAACTGCTCGCTCACGGTGCCCAAAATGTGAAAAGAAAATAAGGAGCTAGAAGGGAGTTGTCCTTGTGGGACAAGAATGTCAGCTGGCGCCGGTTCATCACATTTTTCCAGCTATTTTGACATGTGTTATATAAGGGAGCCGATTCTAAGACAAAACAAAAAACGAAAGCCTTCTGACTATGGAAGTGCAAACAGAGTAAATTAGATCTGACTTTTCCTTTTAACTTTTTATTTACATAGGATGGGTTTGTTGAAGCAATTGTTTTTTACATCCGTGAAGCCACAAGTCTGGTGTGATAGTCCCCTTACTCACTATCTGTTGCTCATTTTTATTTCTGCAAACTTCCACGAGTTTAAAATATGTTTTCAATTTGCTGAAAATACTTACGAATCCTTTGCACACATGCGTATGTACAATAAATCACTTTTATAGGACCAATCAAATCCGGCATTCTTTTATAGCTCACGGTGGTTCAGAGTTTCAAGGCTGTGGCCTTGTTTTGAGGTTCAGCTTGAGGCTCGCAAAATAGATGGGTCAAAGGTAAAGGTTCTGTTTACGGGTTTTTGACCAGACACATCTAGATTTAGTTCGGAGTGACACAGAGGAAGTGACTCATACCCATTCTGGCTCATCCCCATTTCTATCAGGACTAAGGAAGAAAATGCACCCGGTGGGGGCACCTGGGTGGCTCAGTGGGTTAAAGCCTCTGCCTTTGGCTCAGGTCATGATCTCAGGGTCCTGGGATGAAGTCCCGCATCGGACTCTCTGCTCAGCGGGGAGGCTGCTTCCCCCTCTCTCTCTGCCTGCCTCTCTGCCTACTTGTGATCTCTCTCTCTCTGTCAAATAAATAAAATGCACCCGGTATAGAAATAACAAAGGTGACATTGATCTTGTCATTGTTGGTGGCATGCTTCTGATATCAAGTCACCATTAAAATACTCATGAGGTCCAAATGAGACTTGCATTTCTAACCTCTCCTGAACTCTAGGGTCGTACATATCATTTCTACTTGAGTGCCTGACAGTCTTAAACATAACATGTAGGAGAAAGAACTCTCAGTTCTACACCCCTGAAACTTGCTACCCCCCACCCCGTCAGCCCCATTTCGGTTCACAACATCATTACGCGTCTGGCTGGTCGTTCTGAGAGTTTTGACAAATGTGCACAGTCTTTAATGTACACATGTTGACGAATATACACCAGCACAAATAAGACATGGGATTGTTCCATTTTCCTAAAATACGCCCCTAGACTTTGTAGTAGTTGTCTCTCCTCCTGCTTCCAGCCTTGGAAACTGCTCATCCATTTGCTGTCCCTCTGGTCTTTTCCAGAATGTTATGTAAACAAAATCGCACAGTTTTTGTCTTCTTTCTGGTTCCATCACTTATCATCATGTATTTGAGATTCATTCATGTTGGAGCGTGTTTCAATAGTTCACTCCTTCTCATTGCTGAGTAGTAGTCCTCGGGATGGAATACCGTATTCCGTGGAGTAGTCGTGGTATGGATTACCGTATTCCGTGGAGTCCTATTCCGTGACACCAGGGCTGGTCTAGCCATTCACCCACTGAAGGGCGTTTACGTTGTTTCCAGTTTTTGGTGACGATAAACAGAACTGTTAGGAACGTTGACTTATGTGCTTTTGAGTGAACATAAATTTTCATTTCTCTCTGGGTAAATAGGAGTGGCACTGCTAAGTTGTATGGTAAGTATATTTTTAACTTTATAGGAAACTGCCAAACTGTTTTCCAGAGTGGCTGTACCATTTTACATTCCCACCGGCAGTGTGTCAGGGATCCGGTTTCTTTTATTTTTCAAATAAAAATAAAGTGTGTAATGATATCTGTTGTGGTTTTAACTTGCATTTCCTTAATGGCTAATGACGTCAAACATCTTTTTGTGTGCTTGTTTGCCATTCATATACCTGCTTTAGTGAAGAGTCCAAGTCCTTTGCTCTTTTCCAGTTGGATTGTTTGTTTTCTGACTGTTGAGTTTAAAAGGTTTTTGTTAATAGTATGAATAGAAGTGTTTTTTTTTTAAATGTGGTTTGCAAATATATTCTCCCAGTCTATACCTTGCCTTTTAAAAAATATTTTATTTTTTAGAACAGTTTTTGGTTCATAGCAACACTGAGCAGAAGGTACACAGATTTCTCATATGCCCTCTGCGTGCCCTCCCCGCCCCTGCACGCACACAGCCTCCCCCACCAGAGTGGGACACTCGTTACAAGTGACAAACCTACACAGATACATCATTATCACCTAAAGTCCATAGTTGACATTAAGGTTCACTCCGGGTGTTGGACATTCTGTGAGTTTGACAAATACATAATGACATGTATCCACCACTGTATTATCACACGGAGTAGTGTTACTGCCCTAGAACCCCTCCGTGCCCCTCCCCCACCGCTGGCCGCCACTGATCTTCCACTTTCTTTGCCTTTTCCAGAATGTCACAGAGTTGGGGTCATACCATGTGTAGCCTTTTCAGATTGGCTTCTTTCGCTTAGTGATGTGCAAATTTCAGGTTCCCCCATGTCCCTTCATGGCTTCATTTCTTTTTAGCGCTAAATGATAGCCCATTGTCTGGATGGACCCCAGCATATGGATCCATTCACCTGCCGAAGGACATCTCGGTTGCTTCCAAGTTTTGGCAATTAAACTTGCTCTAAGTTTATAACGGCACTTTCCTCGTCAGAGGTTTGCAGGCTGGCGGGGCTGGCGGTCAAAGTCCTCTCCCGCCACAATGGCCAGGGGTTTGTTGACATGTGACCAAAGCAAGGCCAATCAGACACATAGAGCAGAAGTTTTTAATTTTAATGAAGTCCGGCTTATTAATTCTTTGGTGCTGTATGTAAAAATCATTGCCATACCCAAGGTCATCTAGGTTTTCTCCTGTATTATCTTCCAGGAATTTTATAGTTTTGTGTTTCAGTTTTAGGTCTGTGATCCATTGTGAGTTAATTTTTGTGAAGAGTGTGAGGTCTGTGTCTAGACTCATTATTTTGCATGTGGATGTGTAATTGTTTCAGTAGCATTTGCTGGAAAGACTTTCTCCATTGGGTTTTGCTTGGTCCTTTGTCAAAGGTAAGTTGCCTAGATAGATAGATAGATAGATAGATAGATAGATAGATCCATTTCTTGGCCTTCTGTTCTGTGGATCTCTTTGTCTAATTTCTTGTCAATACCACACTGTCGGGATTACTGAAGCTTTATAGTCAGTGTTGAAGTTGGGTAGTATCTGTCCTTCAACTTTGTTGTTTTTCAGTATGGTGTCAGCCATTCTTGATATTTTGTCCTCCATATAAACTTAGAGTTTGTTTGTTGATATCCACAAAATACCTTGCTCAGATTTTGGTTAGGATTATATTGAATTTAAAGAGCAAGTTGGGAGGAATTGATCTCTTGAGTTTTCCAATCCATTAACGTGGAATATCTCTCCACTTATTTAGTTCTTTGATATCCTTTGTTGGAATTTTGTAGTTTTCCTTATAGAGTTCTTACTCATATTTTGTTAGATCTATACCAAAGTATTTTGTTTATTGGGGTGCTAAAGTAAAGGGTATTGTGTTTTTAATTTTGAATTCCACTTGATCATGGCTGGTATATAGGAAAGTGACCAATTTTGTATATTAACCTTATATCCTGCAAACTTGCTATAGTCACTTATTAGTTCCAGTTTTCAGGTTGATTCTTTTGGATTTTCTACATCAGACAATCATGTCACCTGCAAACAAAGATAGTTTTATGTCTTCCTTTCCAACAGGTTCACCTTTTATCTCCTTTTCGTGTCTTAATACAATAGCTAGAACTTCTAGTACGATGTTGAAAAGGAATAGTGAGAGGGTACATTTTTGCCTGGCTCTTGATCTTAATAGAAAAGCTTTGAGCTTTTCACCCTAAGTGCTATCTGGTGCTATCTGTAGGTTTTGTAGATATTCCTCATCAAGTTGAGGAAGTTCCCCTATATTCTTAACTTACTCAGAGTATTTATTATGACTGGGTATTGGATTTTGTCAAATGTTTTCGTGCATCTATGGATATGATCATGGGAATTTTCTTCTTTAGCCTTTTGATGTGATAGCTTACATTAATTGATTCTCAAACGTTGAACCAGTTTTGCATAGCTCAGATAAAGCCCACTTGGTCGTGGTGTATAATGTTTTTTATGCATTGTTGAATTCTATTTACTAATATTTTGTTGAGGATTTTTACATCTATGTTCATGAGAGATATTGGTCTGTAGTTTTCTTTTCTTGTGATGACTTTGTCTGTTTTGGTATTTAAAAAGTGCTAGGCTCAGGGGCGCCTGGGTGGCTCAGTGGGTTAAAGCCTCTGCCTTCAGCTCAGGTCATGATCTCAGGGTCCTGGGATCGAGCCCCGCATTGGGCTCTCTGCTCAGCGGGGAGCCTGCTTCCCCCTCACTCTCTGCCTGTCTCTCTGCCTACTTGTGATCTCTCTCTCTCTCTCTCTGTCAAATAAATAAATAAATAATCTTAAAAAAGAAAAAGTGCTAGCCTCGGAGTATGAGTTAGGAAGCATTCCCTCTGCTCATATCTTCTGAAAGAGATTATAGAGAATTAGTACAATTTCTTCCTTAAATGTTTGGTAGAATTCACCAGTGAGTCCATCTGGGCCTGGTGCTTTCTATTTTAGAAAGTTATTGAGTATTTTTTTTTTAAAGATTTTATTTATTTATTTGACAGAGAGAGATCACAAGTAGGCAGAGAGGCAGGCAGAGGGAGAGGGGGAAGCAGGCTCCCTGCTGAGCAGAGAGCCCAATGTGGGGCTCGATCCCAGGACCCTGAGATCATGACCTGAGCCGAAGGCAGAAGCTTAACCCACTGAGCCACCCAGGTGCCCCAGAAAGTTATTAAGTATTGATTCAAATTCTTTAAAAGGTCTATTCAGATGTTTGTTTCTTCTTGTGTGAGTTTTGGCAGATGGTACCCTTCAGGGAATGGGACCATTTAATCTAGATTTGTAAAATTTGTGAGCACAGAGTTGTTCATAGTATTTCTTCATTATCTTTTTAAGAGATCTGCTTATGTTAGATTTAATTTGCTCTTCTTTTTCTAGGTTCTCAAGGTAGAAGCTTCAATTGTGATTTTAGATCTTTCGCCTTTTCCAATATATGCATGCAATGCTACAAATTTCCTTCTAAGAACTGCTTTCTATTGAGAGATCCTCAAGTTCAGAGAGTCCTTCCTCAGCTATGTCCAGTCTACTAAGAAGTCTATCGAAGGCATTCTTTCTTTCCTTTTTTTTTTTTTTAAAAGATTTTATTTATTTGACAGAGACACAGCGAGAGAGGGAACACAAGCAGGGGAGTGGGAGAGAGAGAAGCAGGCCTCCTGCCAAGGAGGGAGCCCAATGCGGAGCTCGATCCCAGAACCCTGGGATCAGGACCTGAGCCGAAGGCAGCCGGTTAACGACTGAGCCACCCAGGTGCCCCTCAAAGGCATTCTTTCTTTGTATTACTCTGGTTTTCTTTAATTTCTAGCATTTTTTTTGGGTGCTTTGTTAGAATTTGCATATCTCTGCTTGCTTTGCACAGCCATCATTGCATACTGTCTACTTCCTCCATTAGATCCTTAGCATATTTCATCCTAGTTGCTTTAAATCCCAAGGGGATAATTCCAACAACCCTGCCATATCTGAGTCTAGTTCTGATGCTTGCTCTGTCTCTTCCAACTGTGTTTTCTGCCTTATATTATCCTGTGTAATTTTATCTTGATGGGTGGACCTGATGTACTGGGGAGTACCACAAATAGGCTTTTTTTCTTTTTTTTAAAGATTTTATTTATTTAAGGGGCACCCGGGTGGCTCGATCTGCTAAGCATCTGCCCTCAGCTCAGGTCATGATCTCAGGGTCCTGGGATTGAGCCCCCCATCAGGCTTCCTGATCAGTGGAGAGCCTACTTCTCCCTCTCCCTCTGCCCCTCCTCCCTGCTTTCGCTCTCTCTTGCTTTATCTCAAATAAATAAATAAATAATCTTTAAAAAAAAGATTTTCTCTCCCTCTGAATGGGTCGCCCTGAAGTTTTTCCCTCCAAACTGTTCACCTTGAGTCTCCAGTACTTTGTCAATTAGAGTTCAATTTCCTCTGGAGGTACTTGTTTACGGGCTTCCGCTCAGGTAAGGTGTGATCCTCTGCATTCACCAATCTGTCGCGCCAATTTTTGTGGGCAGCGGTTTGTCTTGTGACCTTACTCTTCTTATGAATCTGTTAAAAAACAAATTTTCACCAGTAAATGTGAAGATCCAACTGTCCTTATTCAATAGTTCATGAGTTGGGAATCCCACCTAGCAAGTAGAAAGAAAGTCCAAGAACTGTACAAAATGGCAGGTTTTTATAGGCAGAAGGGAACTGGATTAGGAAATTGAGAGCAGATTATTTCAGGTAAGCTCCCCACCTTCCCTTCGGAGAAGGCAGGGGGTCTCATCATGCAGATGACCTCACTAGTGCCTCCAGGAAGCTCCAGACAGGTTTGAGATTCCACTCCTTGGAGAGGCTGAAACTGCTGTTAGGATACGTATTAAGTCTTGGTGGGGCTTAGCACAAGTGACTCCATTTTGGGCCTGTTGTTTCTTTTTAACAGATCTAAGAACGGCAGTTGACTTTTTAGTTTGTTCAGCTCTGTGCTTGTTGTTAGGATGGAATTTCCAAGCTTCTTACTGGAAATTACTGGACTGGTGGTGCCCTGTCTTTTAATCCTCTACACAGTATTTCTTGGAGAGCAGAAATTCTTAATATTAATGAAGTCCATATCTTCTTTTATGGATCAAGTTTTTATGTGCTATAGCTAAGAAATCTATGCCTGACTCAAGGTCACAAAGATTTTCTTCTGTTTTCTTCCAGAAGAGGGCTGTTTTTAAGGTGTAAATCAGATCACACCGCTGCCTTGCTTAAAAGTCTCCAAGGATTTTCCCTCGTATTTAATATAAAAGTCTAAATTCCTATTCCTGATCTACAAAGTGCTGCATGGTCTTGCCTCAAGCTTCTTCTTTGACCTCTGCCTCCTACCCCTTTCTCCTTCATTCACTCCACTCCACCCACATTTGCTTTCTTACTATCCTTCATACCCTCCTTGGAGCCCTTGTTCTTGCTGTCACCTCCGTCTGGATAATTCCCCTTGTTAATAGGGGCCGAGAGGTGCAAAAGCACCTGCCTCTGGGGATCCCAAATAGAAAAGTTTTGGCAACTGGCTGCTGATAAAATCCAAAGGCAGAGAGACGAGTAAGGAATTTATTTCAGGGAGGCCAACAGTAGAAAGATAGCAGACTAGTGTCTCAAAGACTGTCTCCAACGTGCTGAAGATTCTTCTAGGTTTATATAAGGAAAGTGTGGGACAAAGGTCGGTGGGTCCATGCAGGTGAGCACCAAAGGTCAGGTCGATCATTGTCTTGGGGTCAGTCGCAAGAGGTCTTGCAGGCTTGGGGCAGCCCCTATTGCTGGAGGGGATAGTTTCAGTTCCCATGGGGGGATGTTTTGCCTGCAGGGTCTTTTGCCTAAAGTTAAGAGATAAGCTGAAAAGAAGAATTTAATCAAGTAGAAGGTACAGACTGAGGTCAAAATGGAGGTGGCTGATGTCCTCTTTCACTCTCTTAGATCGTCGCATGGGTCGCTTCTCAACGCTTAGGACTCTGCTCAAATACCACCTCCTTGGGGAGGCTCCCTTCCACCAGTCTGTCTAAAATAGGACCCCTCTTTCACTTGTGATCCTGTTCTCTCCCTTGACTTTCTTCATAGCACTTATTGCTATCTGCAGTTACTTCATTTATTTGATTGCTTGTTTTCTTGCCTACCTGTGCCCCTAAAATGTAAGTTCTTTAAGGGCAAAGGATCCTCTTTTTGTTTACTAGTATATTTGCTGAGTCATGAACAATATCCGATACAGAACATTTACTTAGTAAATATATGTTGAAAAAAATGAATTGCATCTTCCTGAAGACTGTAAAATATGGGGAGACTCAAAATATGAACCTTGGCATAAAGGAGAAGAGTGAGATAAGAACTGAGTGGGGTTTGTTTTGAAGAAAAAAAGAATGGAAATTTTCAGCAGGGCTCTGGAGAGAGGAAGTCTGTTGGGCAGGGACACAGTCAGTTCCAAAGAACGGTGACCTGTGCTTGATTCCCACATGTAAACAGTGTCCAAGAAGAGACTTGCAGCAGCTGAAGCCCACTGCCTTCCTCTTAGGGCTAGATTTCTCTCAGGACCTTGAGCTTAGTGCAATTTTAGGGACCCTTCTGAGCTTCATATTTTTGCCTCCGGCTTAATTATTGACAGGGACAATATCTTTTGATCCATAATTAATCGTTCAATTAGTATTAGCGTAAGGATAGATATATAGCTCAATGGATAAAACTGAGGGTACACAAATAAACTCTTACATTTATGGTCAGTTGATTTCCCAAGAGTGCCAAGACAACTCAGTGGGGAAGGAATAGACTTCTCAACAAACAGTATAAGGACAATGGGATATTCACATGCAAGAGAATGAGTTGGATCCCCACCTCACACCATTCACTAAATGGATCATATCCAAATGGACTTAACACTATACAACTTTTAGAAGAAAGCACAGTGGTAAATCCTTATGACCTTGGGTTAGCCAGTGGTTTCTTAGACACAATACAATGGAGTCTTATCTGAACATAAAACGAGAATGATTGGGGTGCCTGGGTGGCTCAGTCAGTTAGGTGTCTGCCTTCAGCTCAGGTCATGATCCCAGGATCCTGGGATCAGCCCTGAGTGGGCTCGCTGCTCAGCGGGGAGTCTACTTCTTCCTCTGCCCCTGCCTCCCGACTTGTGCACACTCTCTCTTTCTCTTTCAGATAAATAAAATCTTAAAAAAACAAAGGGGGAATGATTCGCACTACATACTGGTATGTACTACAACATGGATGAGTCTGGAAAGCATGCTATATGAATGGAGTCAGCCAAAAAAGACAGCACATTTTGTCACTCCGTGTCCAAGATAGGCAGGTCCATATAGAAAGGAAGTAGATCAGTGGTTGCCCAGGGCTGGGGGAAACAGGAAAGGGGGTTAGGGAGGGGATACCTAAGGATTTCTTTCTGAGGGGAGTGCAATTTCTAAAATTATCGATGATTGCATATTCCTGTGAAGTTGCTAAAACCATTGAATTGTACACTTTACATAGGTGATGAGTATGGTATGCAGATGATACCTCATAGAGCTAATGTTAAGTGATTTTAATTAGAAATGCATGCCTGATGGGGCGCTCGGGGGGCACAGTCGGTTAAGTGTCGGACTCTTGGTTTCCGCCCGGGTCATGATCTCAGGGTCTTGGGATCAAGCCCCATGTCCAGCTCCGCACTCAGTTCAGAGTCTGCTTGAGATCCTCTCTCCCTCTCCCTCTGCTCCAACCCCCACTCTCTCTCTCTTTCTCAAATAAATAAACAAATCTTACACAAACACATAAACATAGAAATTCAAATTCAAACATAGTGCTATAGGATTCAGGAAAGCAGAACAAGTCGCCATGCCCAAAATATTGGAGAAGAGTTCAGAGGAGATGATGGACAAGTAGGACCTTGCTAGACTACGAAAGAAGAATGAGGGGGTCTTGGGAAGGGGGTGGGGAGGGTGTCCAGGCTCAGAGAGCAGTGTATGTGAAGGCACAAAATCCCAGGAGAGCCTGGAGCGTTCAGGGAACAGTACATTCATTTGGCAAGAGGATGCGTAGACTGGGAGAGTGAAGAGATTAGTCAGAATGATAAGCAAAGCTAGGCTGATGAAACCAACCGGGGATAAAATCCTAGCTTTACCCTACAGGCAAAGGGGAGCCAGGCAAACGAGCCAATTAGCTTCTGAGAAGGAAGGTAACTCTGCAGACGGTGGTGCACGAGGGGGCTGAGCAAGGAGAGGCGGGAGGCAGGGAAGCTAGTCCGGAGGCTCCTGCCAGAGATGACAAGGGAGGGAGCACTGGGAACGGTGCTGACCTGAGACAGGCTGACCGGATGTGTGGGGTGGTTGCTCCACAGGGAGGCATCTTAGATGACGGGAGTGTCTAACCTCAGGGGCGGAATGGCTAGAGGCTCAGTTCCCTGCCACCGCGGTGTAGGCGACAAGGCGGGTGTGACCAGAGGACGCCATGTTTGATGTGGAACGTGCTATGCCTGCACGACGTCTAGATGGAGTGTCGGGGGGTTGGGCACAGGTGCCTGGAGCTCGGGAGAAGGAGCTCAGCCCCAAGACACAGATTTGGGAGCCTGCCTGCCTGCGTGCCTTCCTTCCTTTCAGATTTTATTTATTTATTTATTTGAGAGAGAGAGAGAGAGAGAGAGAGAGCATGAGCAGGGGGAGAGGCAAAGGGAGAGGGAGAAGCAGACTCCCTGCTGAGCAGGGCGCCTGACACAGGACTCGATCGCAGCACCCTGGGATCACGACCCGAGCCGAAGGCAGATGCTTAACCTACCAAGCCACCCAGGTGCCCCCAGACTTGGGAGTCTTAAGTCTATTGGTGGACGCTGAAGTCTCAAAGCAGAGCATCACGCAAGGGAAATATATTGACTAAAAACAGGCGGGAGTATGTATTGACTCTAAACAGGGGCCCAAATGGGAGACCCACTTGAAGACACTGCCGATGAGGGGAGCTGGTGAAAGGAGCAGAGGAGGGACCGTTGGGGCAGGAGGAGGCCGGCAGGGAGAGGCGTGGGGAAATCTGAGGAAGGGCTGGGAGCCATCCCTAAGGAGAGAAAAGGGGGCGAAGTTGGTGGTAAGGAGGCTGAGAACAAGAGGAAAGATGGGTACGGAAATGCTCCAGACCGGGTGGCTGGGAGCAGGACCGTGGCCACCGCGGCTGGGGGGCTGCTGGGGTGGGGTGGGCAGGGAGCTCGAGCCCGTCGGCTAGCTCTGTAACCTGTCGGTCTTTTTAAAATCGCGTTTTGCAATATGTGTTATATTACAGAGATCTTCGATAATAAACAAGCAGTTGCCTTCTTTAAAGTGTTTGAGAATGTCTTTGAAAGTTTACAGCTGGAAAAAAAAACGTTTATTTCGTTAGAATGAGAATTAGAATGCAAACATTGAAATACGTCCAAGTATGTTTGTTGTGGTGGTGAATAGTCATCGAATTGTTTCTGCACTCCTTTTCCTGCTTTTTCTTCCTGAAAATCCCTCTGCCCTCGGGGGACCGGCTTTTATTACCCTGAATTATGCACAGCCTGGAAGCAGGTGCTACCCATGGAGGTATTTTGTCTCGTGCAGCAAGTCACGTGGGAATAAGCCACACCAGCTGACAGGTGCCAGCCCTGTCTCACGGGCTTCCTGAAGGTCGTGTGACCGACTTGCTTGTGAAAAGGTGTCATTTCCAGGAGACTGGTTAATTACAGTGTTGATGGAGCATCATTTGGGATGAAGCAAAAAGCATGGCTCTTTGTGGGCCAGCCGAGGCTCAAGGAGAGATTGGCTGTGTGACCCTGGCCAAGTCATTGTTGTGCCCTCGGTTTGGTCTCATCGTCATTATCATCTGTAAAATGAAGTGGCTGGGTAGGAATCAATGATCCTGGGCCTTCCCTGGGGGTTCTCGTTAAATATATAAATTCCAGGCCGTACCCCAGCCCCCCTGGACTAGCATTTGGCGACAGATCGTGGGAAGTGCTAGTGTAACAGGAGCTCTCTGAAGCCCCTCCAGCTCTGATTGCGTCTGGGGGGAAATGGGCGCTGGCGCACGGAGGGAGAGACTCGCAAAGCACTGAGGAGCGTGTCCTAAATGACGGCGTTGTGCTTTGAAAACACAGTGATGTCACTCAGGATTCTCCCTGCAAAGAGAAGGCTGTTCTTTTGGTTATTTCCGTCCATTCAGAGCGGTGTCACTCATCAGGGTCTCCCGAAAGCTCTGTTCCGAATAGCATCATTAGGCACCCACTAGAGAACCACGAAGCCGCTGAAATAGGCATCGTGTCCTCTCTGTCAAAGCTCCCCATCGGGGGGGACAAACACGTGGGAGGGCAGACAGACAGGGCTGCACGACACGGTCAAACATCGACGGAGACCTTACCCAGCAAATCAACGTAATTTGAAATACTGCCATTCTGAACGGGGATTAGGACTGGTTCTTAGGTTCCGGGTTAAGCTGGCTGGAGCCGTCCAAGGGCCCCGATTCACTACCCTCCGCAGAGACTGGTAGGTTCCTCCTCTCCGGTCACCCTCTCTCCACATTTCGGATTTTAAACGGGCTCGTAAACGTTGATTGAGCTTGTTCTATTTTCTAAGAGTTACACACTGGGGATACAAAAAATTGCCATTTGGGTGCTTGACAATGACAAGAATTGGGAAGATGCCAGAACTTGTCACCAATATCGGGAACCTTTCTTGTGAATCAAAGAGATCCAAGCTCCAAATAAGCATGTAAATGTTTGGATCACTGTCTAAAGTCAACTTGGCCTCCAAGCCTCACCCAGGATTAGTTAAAAGCCCGAGCTAGCTTATTCCATGGGAATTGCCTTAATTGTCTTATGGTAAATTAATTGGATTTTTTTTTTTCTGGGTCAGATGAGCTGATCTCATTTTGACTGGAAGCTGTTTTCTCCTTCTCTTTCTATTTGTGGGAAGCAGCAGGCCTAAGTAGATCAGCAGCACTGTGGCTTGTGTACATATGGATAGCTAATGTTTCTTTTTCAGGCATTTTTCGGTAGGAAAATTCTGGATGCGATTCTGCCCGCAGAGTCCAAGGCAAACCTTCCGTGAGTCTGTGTTCAACTTCTCTGACTTTGGAGGTCATCTCTTAGAAATAGCTGGGTCTCCGGCACATTGGTCCCTCTGAAGATCTGTTATGAAAAGAGTCAGTGAGCCAGGGGCAGAGAAAGTGGACCGCGAATCCTCAAAACGTTTCCCAAGGACCGAAAGACTACAACAGCCAACATCTTTATGCCATTTAATTGTGCTCATAGCAAGAAGCTGCCTACTGAAGATTGGATGCATTTGGTCAAGGACATAATAAAAATTTTTTCCATATGTTGGCTGAACCTTTATGGACCTATAATTTGATTTTCTGAGGTGTAATTTGATTTCACTTGCTGCCTTAATTCTAGATTTGCCTTACAGCAAGCAATAAATTGGGTCTTACCCCAGCCTTGTCCAAAAGGCTTTCCTAGTCCCTCCAACTTGCATGAGATACCTCTTCGCAGAGCTCCCGAAATACCCTTCCCATTTCAATATTGCTGCTATTTCCTTATTCTTTCATAACCGTAATTATCTTTATTTGTCTGACTCCACTACTAAACTGTGAGCTTCTTGAGGATAGCAATATTAAATTGTTGATCTCCCCCTTGCTTGGCACAAGGCAGATGTTTAACAACCCCTATCTATTTATTTATTTAGATTGTATTTATTTGGGAGAGAGACAGGGACAGAGAGAGTATGAATGGGGGGAGGGGCAGAGGCAGAGGGACAAGCAGACTCCCGGCTGAGCAGGGAGCCTGACACAGGGCTCGATCCCAGGACCCTGAGATCATGACCTGAGCCGAAGGCAGAGGCTTAACCCACTGAGCCACTCAGGCGCCCCTAACAAATGCTTTTTAAATACGTGGTTGAATACATGGGTGCATGTATGTGTGAACGAATAATGGTGCAAGGATAAACACATCACAGCACAGCGGGATTTAGTGGTCCTGTGGTGGTGACAGAAATCCCCGTCTATGAGGGGCAATCAAGGATTAGCTATGGAAGTCAAAAGTGATTTAGATCCCATATGGTTAAGATGGTTAGAAAGTGAGATTCTGGGGGGCGCCTGGGTGTCTCAGTCAGTTGGTTAGGCAGCCGACTCTTGATTTCAGCTCAGGTCTTAATCTCAGGGTTGTGAGTTCAGGTCCTGCATTGGGTTCCACGCTGCTTGTGGGGCCTACTTAAAAAAGTGCAATTCTGTGTCATGAATTCTATTTTGGGGAGATGAGTTCTGGAGAAGATAGGGTCAAGGGAGGATAGGTTAGGACATAGAGGCAAATTGAGGGGTGTCAGGCCAAGCAGGGAGAACATTGGGCCTTTGGCCCTGTGCGATTGAGACCTGGGGAAGCATGGGCATAAGGGGGAGGGTTGGGAGTCTGGGACTTGGGGAGCCTTCTAGATGAGAGAATTTGGTTCCCAGGCATTCGTCACGTCGTTGGAAAAGAAATGATGAAGGGTTGGGACCTTTGGCATTGGTCTAGAAGCCCTGCACTGGGGCCCAGGGGGCTGTCACAACTGTCACCAGGCAGATAGAGCCCTGGTGATTCATTCTGCAGGAGGAGGACAAGTGTCCACCGTCACCTGCCACAGTGAACACAGCAATTTTAGTCACTGGACTCCATGAAAAAGGAATTTCTAAACCCTGAAATTAATTCCTTGCTTTATTAATTTCCTTTTTTAAATTTATTTTTTAATTTTTTAAAAAAGATTTTATTTATTGGACACAGAGAGACAGCGAGGGGATACAAGCAGGGGGAGTGGGAGAGGGAGAAACAGGATCCCCACTGAGCAGGGAGCCCAATGCGGGGCTCGATCCCAGGACCTTGGGACCATGAGCTGAGCCGAAGGCAGACGCCTAACGACTGAGCCACCCGGGTGCCCCTGCTTTATTTATTTTCTAATGCTGAACTTTGGTCGTCTCCTTCATTTTGCCGCTTGTGTTAAGAATCTACACACACACACACACACACACACACGCACACACACATACACCGTTCCTGCAAGCTCACTGCTTACAATTGAAACACTGATTCGGACACTGAGAGTGAACCCAGGGAGCAGGCATGTGACCCCGGGAACAAAGTCTGCATATGTTATGGTCGGATCAGAACCGGAGAAGGAAGAATGAGGTTTATTTCTTGCAAAGGAGGTGGTTCCCGTGGATGAAAATAATGCTCCAGGGAGTCCCACGAAAACGGCAGGGATTTGATCCAAAAGGTAAATTATCAGGACAAGTTAAAGCAGAGTAGAATTATCGAGCCTCGACGGGGCCTGCCCGTGCATGGCTAAGGTATAATTTAACACAGACCGACGTATGTTTTCTTCTTACGGAGCACGTGGTGTCTGTGCTTGATGATCGTCTGCGTTTCTGTTTTAGATAAAAATTGGGAGCTTCCCTTGGCTGACGCTGTACCCCATTCCGAGCCAGCGGACCTCGGAGCGGGAGCGTGGAAGGAGGTCAGCTTCTGTCCACGGTGGCTGATGGGCTGCTCTCGGGCCGTGGTGACCTCAGATCTTGAATCATTCCTGCCGCTTTTCCTAATAAATATCTCACCCCGTGCGTGTTTCCGGGCACTGGGCGATCCGGCTTGCTCTCTTCCACTTACTGAATGCCGCTCAGAAACCACACTGGGTTAGCTGCAGACAGCCTTGGCTATGACGCAGGGAAAATGGCCTTATTTCCTTACATTTTTAATGCCAGGGCTTGGGCTGGTAAGAAGAGGATTAGGCCAGACCAATGTTATTTCCTTTTGTGCTAACAGGGCAGGATATATGGCCGTGGGTGGTGGAGAGTGGAGGGTGGGGGACAGGGGAGTGGCCCCCGTGGACGTGAATAAGGCAGTCGATTCTAGATTCTACGTCCCACGATACCCTAAGCCAGAAGCTGAGAGGCTGGTAATACGATTATTAGCCCATTGAAAATTCCTAAACAACGCTTATCAGTGACTCCTTATCGACTCAAGGACGTCCTCAGGGGTAAGTTCTTTATCAGCAATTCAGACAAAGATATTGAAAGCATTCACTAAATTTGGAGAGGGCCCCTATTTGCAGGGAGGGGATGCCACCAACTTGAATCTTAGCAACAGAAAGCGGCATGACTTTGAAAAACCAGAAATTTTGTCTATGAAAACCAAAATTGGCTCTTCATCTCAGCAGAGACAAAATGCATGTTAAAATCCTTGGGAGTCAGGGAGGTCGACTCAAGGGGGCCATGAGACCAGAGTCACAAACGCAGGACAAAACGCTCCCACGTCAGGCCATCGACTAAATGAGTTAGCGACGACGTGGTACCGTAATTAAAACAATTCGCTGTGATCGAGGCCAAATGAAAGGGAGTATGCCACACCAACACCAGAGATCATCTCTTTGTGGCATTTAGGATTCTTAGTACTTGGAGTTCATTTGTTATGATCCCACTTTAAAAAGACCAAACGGGCTCCTGGGGGGTTCAGTCGTTAAGCGTCTGCCTTCGGCTCAGGTCAAGATCTCAGGGTCCTGGGATCGAGCCCCGCATCGGGCTCCCTGCTCAGTGGGGAGCCTGCTTCTCCCTCTCCCACTCCCCCTGCTTGTGTTCCTGCTCTCGCTCTCTCTCTCTGTGTCATATAAATAAATAGAATCTTTAAAAATAAAAAAATTAAAAAATTAAAAAAAATCAAAAGACCAAACGGTCTAGACAAAGACCCTCATGGTGATGGCAGATGGGACACATAGACGGATAAGGAGAGCGGGACCTCCTCTCAGCGGAGATGCTGCTGGGGCCCTGCCTTCGGTGGCCACGACTCGAGATAGCACGGCTAGATCTTCGGTGTGATTTTCGACTCTCCCTCCTGCGGGGTCAGATTTTTTACAACTCAGCTTTCCTGAATCATGAAAAAATAGGTAAGCTGCCGGGCTAAAATTAGCCGCTAATTATTTGCAAAGCGCTTCCCTATCAGGTTCCCCCCGTGCTTGCCCTACTTTGCTTTGTCCCCGGCTCTAGATACCATTCGTCTTTTTAAACAACGGCGGAAGGACAGCATCACTTTCTGGGCCTGAGATGCAGGCTTCTTTGGTACTGATTCTGGCCAATTCCTGCTCTTCGCTAAAACGCTAACCTGTAAAGAAGAGAGGGAGCAAACCCCAGGTTCTCAGCCCACGTTTCTGGCAGTTAGATGCTCCCAGAAGCAGCGTCTGGTGCTGGTCTGGGTGAGGGCGGCCTCTTCCAGTGTCCTCAGTGCCCTGTGCGTCCCTCCGTCTGTTTATTATACTTTCATAGTGCTTTCGACATGTCTGTTTGTGCCCTAGGTCAGTGCCCCTCAAATTTCACTGTACATTCAGATCACTGGGGATCCTGTTAAAACCCAGATCCTGGGGGCACCTGGATGGCTCAGTGGGTTAAAGCCTCTGCCTTCGGCTCAGGTCATGATCTCAGGGTCCTGGGATCGAGTCCTGCATCGGGCTCTCTGCTCAGCGGGGAGCCTGCTTCCCCCTCTCTCTCTGCCTGCCTCTCTGCCTACTTGTGATCTCTCTCAAATAAATAAATAAAATCTTAAAAAAAAAAAAAAAAACGTATTCTGGTTCAGGAGGCTCGGGGTGGGGCCAGAGAGTCTCATTCCTGGCAGAAGTCTGTGCTGTTCGTCCTGCGGAATGCACCAGCAACTCCTTGAGAGCTGGGCAAAGGTCTTTCAGTCTTTTTTTTTTTTTTTAAAAGATTTATTTATTTATTTGCGCGCGAGAGAGCACGTGCATGTGCTCCCTTCGTTCATGGACGCGCGAGGTTCTCGGGATAGATACCTAGACCCATCCTGAGTTTGATTTCGATGGCAGTCAGGTGCCCCACAGAAACGCGAGTGCTTTCTACCTCTTTGAGGACAGGAGGATTTGGCCTTCAGATGGCTTTTGTCTAAGGAGTCAAAGGCTGATGAATGATTGATAAATGCTGCCGACAGTCGTAAAGTTGTTTGGTTTTTTCTTGTTGTCGTCAAGCTGAAACAGAGAATGTAACCAATGTCCCTTCCGAGACTGATGTAGCTTCATTCTTTACATAAAGTCTAAATTTAGAAATTATGACCCTGCAATTTGTTGCGAGGAACTAGGCCTGGAGTTTGAAGAAATAGCTAATATACTAGTTTAGAACCTGAGGAGTGTTTTCTGAAAATGGGATGGGCGGACCCCTGTCTACCGTCCTGAGGGAAAATACTCCTATTGTTAATTAGGGACAATAATTTGGCCAGGACTGGGGTTCATAAAGCAGTAAAGGGGCTAAAGAATTCTGGTAGCAGCGCTCTTCTGGGCTTTTCCAACTTTGTAGCTGCTCAGTGGTTCGGACGGGTTATGCCACAACCTGTGTGTGTCTACAACGCACAAAAGACGTCCCCACGGCGGTGGGGCCACACGGCTGGAGAAAGCAATGTGTCTGATTAAAACCCGAGTCATGCTTTGATAATTCCATTGACAAAAGATTTACAATGGACTCCGTCCCAGAATCTAATTTCCCCATTATCTGTAACTGCGGATACCGAAATCTTCCTTGGAACCCGCCGCTGCCAACGAGTTCTGTGAGGTAATAATTATAAAAGGACGTGAATTTTCTAAGTGTCTGGAGGTAATTTTTGTGTAAAAGATTATTTATGACTTTACAAGGCTGCTTGTAGAGGGATCCATTTTCTGATCGGATTTCTGATTTCTAATCCGATTCCAGTTGCTGGTGTATTCTTATTGGTCTCCAGTTGTTGTGATTAAACCAGAGATAGACGATACTTTCCTTTCTAATTTGAGCAAATTCCCTGGAGATATGACCCAATCTAAATTTCCTGCACAAGGAGGCTTGGCAGGCCTACTGTGAACATTGGTGTCCAAGCACTCCTAGATTAAGATGTAAGCTGGTGCATATGTAAAAATACACAGTATTCAGGAGGCCAGCACTCGGTTCCAGACATCTGAGGGATTAGCACGAAGATTAGTAACCTGATCCGTGTGTACATTAAGGCACACGCATTGTTGGGAAGCTGGGTTAGGGTTATGAGAGTCGTTTCTTTTTCACGTGCCTGTGTTCACTTAGAGAAGGTGCTTCTGTGTTACTTGATGCAACCAGAGCTCATCTAATCGTTGGAAAAGATCCACTGAGGGTGTATCATATGTCAGGGGCTACGGCAGATGCTGAGGACGCGGACATGAGTGTGAGCAGGTCCCATCCTGGCATGATCCATGGTCTACCTGGGGAGATAGATGCATGAGCAAACGTTGGCCTTTAGGGTGAGAGCTTTTAAGATGCCATGTCCTGTTTATATGAACAGTGACTAACCCAGAACTCAACCCAGTAAATACTCCAATGAAGGATGCATATCCTCTAAGACGGGAACGTTCTAAAAGGGTACCGTGGGGACCCAAAGGGAATACTTATCAACCCAGCCTGGGGTGGCAGGAGGGGTGGGGGAGGCCAAAATCAGGGAAGTGTTCATAGAGGAAAAAATATATTGCTGGTGTGGTAGGCTGAGTAACGGGTCCCCAAAGATGTCTGTGTCCTATCTCCAGCACATGTGAATATGTAAGCAGCAAAAGGGACTTTGGCATATGGGACGGACTCGGTTAAAGACCTCGAGACGGGGGTGGGGGGATTATGTAGGTGGGCCCCATGTAGTCACGGGGTCCTTATGGGTGAGATGCAAGGGGGTCCGGGTCCAAAGGAGATGGGAGAGAAGCCCGGTGGGTTCTGCCTTGAGCTTCCAGAAAAATCCAGCCTTGCCGATCCCCTTGACTGAAGACTAGTGAGACTGACGTCAGACTTCTAACCTCTGAAACTGTGAGATAATAAATTGTATTGTTTCAAGCTACCGGGTTGGTGGTAATCTGTCACGGCAGCAGTAGGAGACCAAGACACGGGTTCACGCATTCCCAGTGATTTCCTTACACACGTAGAGACTGACCCGGGGCTGTGGTCTCTCAGCCCGACCCCCTTTCTTCCAGGGAGTTCGACCCTACCTCGGTCACTGACTGCGTTCTCCACAGTCTCCCCGTGACATTACTCACGACTGCAGGTCCTCGTAACTTTCACTTTCCAAGCTCCCACTCTGACCACCACTTCCTGTTTTTCCAGCACTCTCTCTAGAGCCCGAGGCCCGGGATCCTCCGGTCCCGCTGAATCCTCCCATCCCTCGGCCCCACCACCTGCTCACTGTCCTTCACCCCCGATGTCCCCGCTTCCCTCCTAACCCGATTTAGACTTCTTGGGCGAGCACCGTAAACATTCCCTTGCCTCTCTCTTGCTCTGCCCTTTATTCGCTTGCCAAAATTCCACCCCTGCTTGTATCCGATTTTCTGCCTACACCTTGTCTGCACTGGGACAGCTGAGTGTGACCGAAGAAAACATACAACCGTGCTGTTGGGTCTAACTTCACCCTCTTCCCGTCTCCCCAGATAACACGTCCCCTCCCTCTCCTCACCTCTACCCTGCTTCCGATCTCAGGAAATGGACAGCGAAGGCTCGCGCGTGCTCCCAGCACCACCTCCTGCTCTCCTCCCGGCACGGGCTCTTCCACTCCCCGCTGGGGCTCCCGGTGGACTGTGTGCGCTCCTGTCACAAGCCAACCCCTCCGTTCCTGCACCAGCTCCCGCCCTCTGTCCCCTGCTCAAGAACAGGGCCCCTGACGTTACTTCCCTCTTCTCCAATGCACTTATTTCTCATCTTGGATTTGGGGCCATCCCTGTGTTAGAGCAAAACTCCTTTTGTTCTCTGTTTTCTCTCCTTCCGATCCTCTTGAGCCCGCTCCAGTCAGGCTTTCTATCCACTGCCTCGCTGAGATAACTCTGGTGGAAGGGCTCAGCGACTCGGGGCTGCCGAACCCAGTGGTCAGGCCCCATCGGAGTTCACGTTCCAGAAGCGCTTGACGCAATGATCACACCTTCTTTCCTGAAATGCTGTTTTACTGTGGTTTCCGGGACACTCTTTCTCGGTTCTCCTCCTGCTCAGCTGGCGACTCCCTGTTACCAGGTGTCTCCCCAACCTCTAGACACCTGGAGACCCGGGGTTCAGTCCTTAGAACTCTTCTCCGGCTACACAGGAGGGTAGGGGATCTCATCCAGGGATCTCACCCAGACTCACGCTTTTCGTATGCACACAGCTCCCGAATTTGTATCTCCCATTTTTAAAAAAGATTTATTTATTTATTTGAGAGAGAGAGAAAGAGAGAGAGCACGAGCAGGGAGGGGTAGAGGGAGAAGGAGAGAATCTCAAGCAGGCTCCACGCCGAGCATGGAACCCAACACAGGGCTCGATCCCACGACCCCGAGATCATGACCGGAGCCACAATCAAGAGTCAGACGCTCAACTGACTGAGCCACCTAGGTGCCCCCGTATCTCCCTTTTGAACCCCAGCTTTTAACATCTAGCTGCTGCCTCAACATCCCTCCTTGGATGGCTAAGAGTCATATCAAAAATAATAAGTCCGAGGCTGAGCTCCTGCTCGCGGCCTCTGCTCCGGCGACAGACCACTACACTTGCTCCCCTGGTGGGTTTCCAGGCCTCGGGAAATGGCCACTCCATCCCTCCAGAGACTCCAGCCTCTCAGGCTTGACTCTCCTCTTCTACTCACACCCCCTGTCTAATCCATCAGCAAATTCGGTCGGCTGTATCTTCACGATACGCTCAGGATGCAAGCACTAACCGTCTCTACATCTGCTACAACTAGAGTTCAAATCCTCTCACCCCACTCTCCTGGGTTATTGCGTTGGCCTCAGTGTTGATCTCCTTGTTTCCACCCTGACTCCCTGTCCCAGCAAGAAGGATCGATGTTGGGTGCCTGGGTGGCTCAGTGGGTTAAAGCCTCTGCCTTCAGCTCAGGTCATGATCCCGGGGTCCTGGGATCGAGCCCCGCATCAGGCTCTCTGCTCAGCGGGGAGCCTGCTTCCCCCTCTTACTCTGCCTGCCTCTCTGCCTACTTCTGATCTCTCTGTCAAATAAATAAATAAAATCTTAAAAAAAAAAAAAAGGATCAATGTTCAACATAGAAGCCGTTTAACAAACATTGATTTATTTACTTATTTTAAAAATTTTATTCATTTATTTGAGAGAGAGAAAGAGAGAGAGCAGGCAAGCAGGGGCAGAGGGAGAAGCAGGCTCCCAGCTGAGCAGGAAGCCCGAGGTGGGGCTCAATCCCAGGACCCTGGGATCATGCCCTGACGCTTAACCGGCTGAGCCACCCAGGCATCCCTTAACAAATATTTATTAATGGAACATGTGCTCTGTGTGAAATGTGAGAGCCTTTTACGTGTCTGGTGTATCTCTAGATGCCAAAGCTCTCAATGGCCAAAAGGCTGAAAATGGTCTTCCCCTTTGACCTCTGGGCACACCAGTCTCCTTGCTGACCCTCAAAGAGGCCAAGCACGCCTCTACCCCCAGGACTTGTATTGGGGGGTTCGCTCTGCCTGGAATGAAAACTCCCCCTTCCCCCATATCTCATGGCTTGCTTTCTCACTTCTTTCAGGGCTCATGGAGTCAGAGAGAACTTTAGAAAATAGCACTGTCCTACCTGTAAGCCCAGCACTCCCTTCCCCCCATCCTCCCCTGTCGTCTTCCGCACGACATTCATTTATGCTCTGACAATATTATTGTATATTTACTTGTGGATCCATTTATGGCTTGACTCCCTCCACTAGAATATGAACTCCATGAAAGCAGGAATTGGAGTGACTTTGTTCAGTGCTATATTCTCAGTGATTAGAATACTTTCTGGCATGTGGTAGATACTCCCCAAATACTCGAGGAGGAATGAATAGGTTTGGCAGATAAAATACGGGATGCCCAGTTACTCTTGACTTTCAAATGAATGACACATGAATTGTTTAGTAGCAGTGTATTCCATGGACTATTTGGACATACTTACACTAAAAATTTATTTGTTGTTGGGGCGCCTGGGTGGCTCAGTGAGTTAAAGCCTCTGCCTTTGGCTCGGGTCACAATCTCAGGGTCCTGGGATCGAGCCCCGCATCAGGCTCTGTGCTCAGCGGGGACCCTGCTTTTCCCTCTCCCTCCACTGCTCCCCCTGCTTGTACACATACTCTCTCTCTCTCTCTGTCAAATAAATAAATAAAATTTTTAAAAAATATTATTTGTCGTTTATTGGAAACTTGAATTTATTTTTGTGTCCTGTATTTCTCTTTACTACATATTTCTAAATATTTCTAAATATTTCTCTTTACTAAATCTGGCAATCCTATGAACAAATGAATACTTGATAAAGGTCTTGAAGAATTCTGGAGGAAGACAAAGGGTAAGAAAACACATTCTGACAAAAGAGTGAATTTGCAAAATGCACAGGTGTGACGGCAATAAGAGCACTCATCCAGAGAAGAACAAGTTAGAAAGACTGGCCGATTCTCAACTCCGCCAGAATGACTTTGTCGGACAATAGACTTTGAAAGGGTCAGTTTCAACACTTGGACAGACCATAAGTCTCATCTTTACAGAGGGGTGATATTAAAAGTTTATAGGAAATTTAGAAGACAGAATCTTCGTTTCTCCACTACACCTCTGTTACGGGGAAGGAAATACAAAATACCATGAGAACATCGGCGGGTGGGGGAAAATATGTTTTGCTGTTTCAACCTTGGGATTACGCGAAGCCCCACCCACAGCTACCTTATTATTAACACCGCTGATATTCTTAGGCCTCATGTCTCTGGGCAAATCCTCCTCCCTTATAATGGAGGAAGTTATGTGCCAATTAGACCTTTTTGCCCGAGAGAGATGTGGCCTTACACAGTGATGCTACCATATGGCGTCTGTTGGCCTCTTCAAGATGGAGGCACTCATTCACCCAGCTGTCAGGGGTGTTGACGGCTGGCTGCTCTGGTCTGAATGATTTTCTGTGAATTGCCTTTGGCCAAAGAGAGCCACTTTGCCCAAGTCATACCCTTGACCTGGGTGGCCCCCGACCCAGCCCAGAACTCGCTATGGGAACTGCTGAGGCCTTCCCCGAGATGACAGAGCAGTTCAAGTCCTCCCTCTCTCAGTCCTTTTTCCCTCTCTCCTTTCCATGTTGATCTCATGATATTCCTCCCTTTATAAATCCAATGTACCCTAATTTCCGACTCAGAGCCTGCTTCTTGGGCAGCTTGACCTAGGATGGTTGGTTTCGGGAATGATCTGAAGAAGCCAACTCTAAAATGGATGTGGGGCTGGGTTACGCACAAATCCCCAGACGCTGGTTCTTCCCCCTCAGCTCACACCTAAGGACCTGGAGGGTCTCTCTGACCCGTTGACGGGGAGGGAAAGGTCATGCTAAACTCGCAGGGTCTGCTTGGAGTTTGGATGCAAGACAAAAAGGGACCCTGAAAGACAACGAAGGACATCCTACCAGTTGGCAGATTTCTGGACAATGCTCGCAGCCATCTACTCCCAGTGATTAGTTTCCCTGACAATGTTAGAAGACTGGAGGCAGAGACATTTGTAGAAGAGACATGTTGATGGACTGACGGGCATGGCCTGGAGTGTAAAGGCTTCTGAATCCTACTGTTCATGCCCAGCAGAGAACATCCACCACGGAAGAGGTTCCAGAACCAAGGAGAAGTAATGACAACGGATAGTCATCAGCTACACCAGGGATGGCTCAACGGGTACATGGACAGATAGCCGTGGTGGCAGGGATAGAGGCTACGCATGAGCTCAGGAGTGTGGACTCGCACTCACCAGGGCTGGTCTGGAACTGCCAAATGTCCAACCTGCCAACAACGTGAGCCCACTCTGAGTCCCCAGTGCGGTACCATCTCTCACTTGGTGGCAAGTTAACTACACCAGACCCCTTCTACGATGGAAGGGGTGGCCAGTAATCTTGACGGGAATCAATACATCCATATGCCCTATCAATCCGAGGACCCACCTTGCAACAAAAGGAGTGTCAAAGTGGACACACGACCGTGGGATCAACCGGACCTTGCCAGCCTGCTAGAGGGGTGGGATGGTCTTTGAAGGGGCAGCCGAGGCTCAGGCTTGGAGACGCTAGCCAGCCAGGATGGGGTATCATCCGCCAGGTTGCAGAACTTACCCCAAAGCAGCTAGCGCTGTGTAGTGCTGTGTCCCCAGAGGGAAGAGTACGTGGGTCTGGGAAACAATGAGACAGTAGGAGTGGCTGTGTTGTCATCACCGTCATGACTCATGGGAACATGTGCTTTCTGTCCTGGCGACTCTGGACTCTGTGGTCTTAGAGGTCTTGTACCTAGAGGTGAAACCACATCCATTAGGAGACACGGCAACTGTTCCATTAAACGTTACGCTATAGCTGCTGTCCAGTCACTTCAGGCTCCTTATTGTGAGAGACAAGAAAAGAAAAAGGAATCATCATCCTGGAATGTGGCGTATTGGGGACACAGCAGGGGTCGTGGACTGTGGTCGTCGGGAGGAGGTGGGGCTGCTGATCCACATGGGGGAAAATATGCTTGGCAACCACATCGCCTCCGGGAGAATTTCCTTGTACGCCTTTTCCCAATGTTGATGGGAACATAAGTAATAGCTCGGAGGACCACAGGGGAAGAGAGGGAAAAATGAATGCGAAGAAATCGGAGAGGGAGACAAACCAGAGAGACTCTGGACTCCGGGAAACAAACTGAGGGTTGCAGAAGGAAGGGGGGTGGGGGGATGGGGTAACCGGGTGATGGGCATTAAGGAGGGCACGTGTCATGATGAGCACTGGGTGTTCTATGCAACTGATGAATCGTTGAACGCTACATCAAAAACTAATGATGTACTATATATTGGCTAACTGAACATAATAATAATAATAATAATAATAATAATAATAGATACCACAGTCACAGCCTGAAAAGGCCATGGCAACCAGGGTTTCAGACTTATCAGGGATGAGAGTCTAGGGCCCCTACAAAGTAAGCCACCAAGACCAACAGAGCTGCTACCCAAGGATGAGGGGACTCTAAAACAGGTGGTAGAAAAGGAATATGATCTGTTGGCACCCGAGGATCCATTGCTCCGGTGACAGAAGTTGCAGTTTTTCCTCTTTTAAATTTTCCAGGAAAAGAACCAATCTCAGTCCTGTTTGCAGAACTTACTTTACGAAGAAACGAATGCAGGCGGTTAGTAGTTAATCCTGGCATATACTGTCCACATCTTCCCTTCGGGACTGAGATACCATTTCTCCAGCTGTTGGGAGTGTTGGCAACTGAAGGCTCTCAGCTGAGTCACTCTCCAGAAATGCTCTTAGTCCCTCGTCCAAGAACGTACCTCCCTGGGGCCAGTTTCCAACCAAAGACCGATGGATGCAGGATACGAATGTCTAACCCCTTTGCGTCAAGGTGGGACAAGACGGGCTCTGCACAGCTCCCTTTTAGCTGCAACCTAGCAACCTAGTTCCTAGAAGGAACTGCATCCCAGTTCAGTTCCTTCCTCTGCTTCCTTGGCTCTCCATTGGTGCTGATCCCAAAGACGCTCCCCAATGAACTTCCTGCACACCAATCTGTTTCAAAGTCCGTATGCCAGGGGATGTGACCTAAGGAAACATTGTTGCAAATTTAGTATAATTTATGGCCAGGCAGAGTTAAATAATATGAGGAACAAGCGGGGGAAAGAGTCATTATCTGATAATTCACAAAGGAAATGGCACAGAGGCACTGGGTGAATAGTGCTGAGAGATAAGGAGAGTGTTGCTGGGTTGAGCTTTCCAGATGGGGGCAAGGCTCCCTGTTGAGATTGTTTCCAGAAAAGAATCAGAGGGACCGTAGGTGAAATGGAAGGTTCGGGCCAAGAGGATTATATGAGGCAATGCTCTAGGAGAGGACCTATCAGAGACATCTCATGTGTCCCACATCCTCCTGGCCCACCTTTTTATTCTAGCCATTGACGTGACTGATGTCATGTGGGGTTAAGTGGGGGTGGCTTGCGTCCTGGTCAGTGAGAATGTCCTCGGTAATGTGCAGGTGCACCCTGAAATATACCTCTCGATTTTGTTAACAGCATCACAAGTCGTGAAAAGGACAGCGACAGACTCAGATTAATCGAATATCCACCTAAAACGTTCAAGGAAAGCCAGAAAGTGTCCACGGTGGTACTTAAAAAAGGCGCTTGTCTTCTGTACCTCAGGCCCAGGATTTAATTACAAGGCTGCAGAGCTACAACAGATAGTAAATGCCAGAGTCAGAGCCCTACTAGGGATGAGTGTTCCCTGGGACATGGACACTGGTTTGGATGAACTAGAGAAGCTTGAGCCTCCTAACTGCCCTGAACTCTCCAGGTTGGCGGAAGTCACTCGCTGTGCCATGCTGGAGGAGAGGAGCCTCTTCTCCCCTAGAGAGACTTCAGAGAACTTACTTGAGGCTCCTGACTCCTAGATGAATGTCCTCCACCAGATCTCCCCTGTTGACCTTTGTTACCTCAAGATCTGGCTCGTGGGTACTGGCAGGAAATGGGAAGGCATAGCTAGAGGCGGAACTTGAGGGAGTTGGGCTAAGGAGGGCAGGATCTAAATTGGGGGTGGTGGGGGGGGAGAGTTCATTGACCTGAGAATGTTCTATGATTAGGAGTTTCATCCAAATCAGTTCTAATATGTACTAGGATTTTCCCATAAACACCGAACATATTGATGATCTGCAGTAAATCAGGTCAAGATGCTGGAACTATCTTTCAGAGTCTTGAGAAGGGGGTTAGACAGCTCAAGGAGATGGAAATATAGGAATGGATTTATTATATGATGTAGAGAACCCATCCCTGAGCACGCGGTCCATGGAACATTCCCTCCCCTGAAGCAATAAGGATGTGCTAATGAGGGGCCCCGGCTTGTCTGAGAAGCCCGGTGATGGTTATCCTCCACGGGGCAGAATTAACTATAGAAGATTCTGCCACGGAACTGGGCTCTCCAGGAGGAATGGAGGTGAGAAGATTCTAGAACAGCAGAGCCCAGGCATAGCACTTGACAGACAAGGGCAGGGTGGATATCACAGAACCGGGCAGTAAGATTGCAACCCGAAACAGTTGCCTCCTCTCACCGAGTTTTGTGGCACTGGCTAATAAATAGACCGCTGCGATGCTAGAGAGGCAAGATAGATGGGCAGCTGACTGAGATGCTTCTTCACTTACATAACCAGCAAAACTCAAGAGCTCGGTGAGCAGAAGGCTAACATCAACTGCAGGAGGGGAAAATCACGACCCGTCATCCAGTTTCCAGATCCGAGCTAGTTCTCGCTCACTGAGGCCCCTGACTGAAGGGAAGACCAGGGCCACTTGAGAAAGGGGCCTACGATGCCACTACAGGAATAGACATCATTTCCCCTAATTCTTCCCACATTCTTCCGTGACCTGTGATCATGTGCCAGCAGTATAGAGAAGGAAAAGGGAAATTGCCAGGCAATTGGTGGGAGGGGGGAGGCTATTGGATATAAGGGACTCAAAATACCATTACAATCCCCTAGTCACGGTAGAAACTTATGGAAGCCAGGTGATAAATGGAATCCTGATAAGCCTATCTGACAGTGCGTCCAGTGAGTCTGCGGACACACCTGTGGTTACTGTCCCAGTCCCCAAGTGCATAATTTGGATGCATTACCTAACAGCAAGCAGAATCCTTACACTGAAATTCCGATCGTTGGGAGTACGAGCTATTACGGCAGGAAGGGACGTGTGGACGTCCTTAAAACTGCCCCCTTCCAGCCAAGATAGTAAATCAGAAACAATTACGTATCCCAAGGAGAACTGTTTAGATAAGTGACAGGATGCAAAGGTAGTGGCTTCCATCGTATCCGCGTTCAACCCACCTGCACGGCCCTTGTGGAGACCAGATGGACTAAGGCAGGTGGTGACCGCAGCTTCCCAGTAGCTCCTGTTCTGCCAGATGTCGCATCCTTACTGCGGTGTATTACACACTGGCTGGCTCTTGGAGGGCAGCTCTGGATGCCGCCAACGTGCTCTTTCGAACCGCCATCGGTAAAGGAAGAGCAAGACCAGTTTGCCTTCACGAGGCAGCCACTGTCTTGCCACAGGGCTGTGTTCACTCTTTTTCCTTCCGTGACTACACGGCCCACAGGGACCTAGACCATTTCGATCATCCATGGACGCGGGCTATCATGCTGATCTGTTAGATTAATGACGTCATGCTCATTTTGATTGGGAGAACAGGAATTAATGCAGATTTTGAATGCCCTAGTCAGATACGTGTGTGTCAAAGGGTGGGAGATCGTCTACACCGCAAGGACTCATGGGTGGAAATAGATGCGATTGTAGACGAGCTCCAATGATTTACAGCCACTGTCCACCGAGGTTATGAAACTACTAAGGAGATTGGGTCCTGTTATTATTGTATTTCACCTGTAACAGACAATATATGGGAAAGGTCCCGAGAGGGTGGTCTACAATAGCCTTTCATGTATTTACCGAGATGCCTCTTGATTTTTAGGGTTGGCCCTACTGCTTCTCCAGTTAAGGAACAAATGAGTGAGAGGCAGCAGAAAAACCTCAGAAATACACATCTGTTGTTGTGCTGGGCGTAATTTTCTAGTTGTTGGAAATGGCATGGTTTCCTTAGATGTGGACAAACAGCCGCTGTTATTGTTGAGACACAAACATGGGGGGAAAAAAACGCATAAAACAATAGGAAGGGGTGTGCGATCAGGTGTGAGCGCTGGCACCACACCGCAGGTCCGAAGAGGATGCCTGAGTCAGCACTGGGGTGGCAGGGTCCCTGGGAAGCAGGAAAGTGTGGAGGGGAGGGGGGAACCGAGAACAGGTGAGCGTGGGAAAGAGGGAGAAGCAGGATCTATAAAAAGTAGACGCGAGAAAGAATAGAACAAAAGAATTGATGAGTCTGTGACATTTATAGGAAGAATGGCAAAGCTGAGTGATACCAAAAGACTGAGCTGCCTCAAAACATTATGAATGCCTTTCCCAAAACAAAATCAATTGTTTCTGGGGAAAGGCCCCCCCAAAATTCTCCTGAAATTTTGTTTTCATGAGTGACTTTTATCACCTCGCTTTTAGAACAAGTATTCTAGACATCTCGTAAAATACAAATTCGCGGGGAAAAAGAATGCAACCCACAATTGTACCCTTCAGAGATTAATTGCCTCAAAATGTTGATGTTTACCGTCCAAAGCTTTTGTGTGCGTGTATTCTGCTTTAATAAAAATGGGATCGTGCTGCGTAAGACAATTTCTTTTCAAAAGGCATGGCTTTCATCTGGGAGAAGAACAGTAGTCCTCCCCTCAAATCACATTCAATTTCTAAAAGGAAGTCAATGGACGACAGAAAATCCCTTCTGGGATTATTTTTTATTTGAATCCTCCGCATCCTATTTTCTTCTTCTGGAATGTACTGTATCACTGCCGTGCGAAGCTGGGGCTGGGTCAGGCTCCGCCTGGCTCTTTCCCGCTGCCGAGCTCCGCGGTCCCATCACGTGTTGCTACCAGTGGCTTGTTACAGCTGACCCACGTATTTAATTTATTTTTATGGAGCCTTTTTCTGGAACAAGAAAAAAAAAGCATTGGGGGCTATCTTCCACAAGACATGAGGAGGAAGCGGTGTCAGTCTTGGAGCATGCCGGTGCTCCCACCGGGACCCAATGGCAGGGGGTCTGTGGCTCAGGGCCAGTGTCTGCACTGTGGTCCTATTTAAGACTGGCCTGGGGCCCGGGAGCAAATGGGGTGTATATAATGACTCGATGTCATCTTGCCTTTGCATTAACTGCGAGATTCTGAGCAAGTTACTTAAGTTCTCTGAGCCTTGGCTCCCTTTCATCGGCTAATGGAAATAATACTCCTGCTGGGCTAAAGTGGGAGGCACCGAGTAAGACTCTATGGGCAGAGAGCAGGCATTTCCTCCCTATGGGCAGAAACAACAAACCACTCGTTCTGCAAACTTGTGCCCTACAAGTAAGAGGGTTTATGGGAAAAAAAAACAGGACTGGGACAGGTGGCTCAAGAACCTATATAACTTTGTCGCCAAAGCACTGACGATAACGATCCCCACCCTAATAAAATGCCCTCGAGTTGCACTTCTCCCCAAAATGAGATGCTAAGTAGGGGCGCCTGGGTGGGCTCAGTCAGTTAGGCTTCTGACTCGTGATTTTGGCTCAGGTCATGATCTCAGAGTCATGAGATCGAGCCCCGTATCAGGCTCCACGCTCAGTGCAGCGACTCTTTGAGACTCTCTCCCTCTACCCCTCCCTGGGCTTGTGCGCACTCTCCCTCTCGAAAATAAATAAATAAAACTTTGTAAAAAATAGTAAGTATAAGATTTGCCTTTAAGGAGACGGGACGGCTGCTTGATGGAGGAGGCTATGACTAAGAGTGGATGCTGCCAAGTTATGGCGATGACGGCAAATTGCAATCAGATCCAGGAAAGCTTCCCGGTGAGCCCGTCCCAGACAGAGCCAAGAGGAGGACAGCGGGGTGAATGGGCACCTTGTTCAGCACCGGATTACTTCATGACTTCCAGTGGTTTTTAAACGCTCACTAAATAGTGTGCATTGAAATGTAGAATATTAACGTGTGTGCCCTGAGCTGCAAAATATCGACATGAAAATCACATACGAATCTCAGTTATGTCGATATCCGCCTATTTACCATTCATATATGAGCTAATTCGCATTATATACTTAGACACCGGAGCAAAATAGACTGGCTCATCACAAATGCTCCTGGATGATTGTGAAATCGTTGTCATCATCATTAGCCTCATACTCATCATCAAAATGATCGTCATATATGTGAATCCTCACTAGTCGGGAATTCAGAAGAGAGAAGAAAGTTAATGCACAGAACCAGCATACAAGGGACCATAAGGAAAAACCACCCTAAAACAAGATTCTGACCCCAACCAGAGGCTTCGTGTATGTTCCTGCTAAAATAGAAACTGGTTCTAGGAGGTTGGCAGTTTTGAATTTCAGCCGAGAGTGACAAGTGAGAGTAGAACCAGATGCCTTTGGCGATATCCATACGGAGGTTTGGAATTCAGCATTTCTCACAGAATCTTCTGGTGGCAAAATAGTATGGGTGGGTTTACTTAGTGTCCAAAACGGAGAACACAATGGGGCTCTCTGAGTTTATTTTTATCAATCATCTCCTAAGATGGGATTGTGTAAGGGGAAACCGAGTCTAATCCCTCTGTTCTACATATTTTCAGATTCAACATTTATTGCAAAAGGTCCTGGAAAAATAGAACTGACGGAAATTTGGGGGAGGAGGCAATAATGATATTAAGATCTAAAAAACAATTACTTCACTTAGAGCTTTCTTCAAATATTAATAAGAGCCTCAATCTCACAATCTACTTAGTGCCACATTAGTCTGACTCTGCCTACACAAATCCCCGTCCCAGGCTGTGTTGGAGAAAGGGGACGGCCCAAATGGTGGAAAGAATCAGGGCTTGGTGGTGCTTGGTTTCTAGAAACTGTCAGTAAATGGTATAACACAACAGTATGAACTTAGACATTCAAGAATCAGGAAATTCCAGAGTTGAGGTCATTATACTGATTCAGCTATATAGCGCATTTAATATGGTTTATAATAGGCCCTGAAAATAGCAACCATTAATGCGTTATGCTATCATATACCACTGGAAGGAAAAATGGGAAGACTCACTTAAGGCTGAAGAGATGATGAGTCTTGCTATGAAAATCTTCGGAATATCTTATGCTTTGATCATATATATTCCTTACCCATATGCTTCATTACTATCATTTTTTCTGGGTTTAGATAGAAGGCATACCAAAAGAAAAAGCGATTGTTTTGCTGAAGTCAAATCCCTAAATTATAATTTTTTGGATCAGGAAGCCTTAAGTCAAAGTTCTTGCAAAAACCCATAAAATGTTGTGCTTGTTCTTAAATACATTATTTAAATCTTCATGACTTTAGATTGGCTTGATTTTTCCCCCCTTCCTCCACTGGGAATACATTCCTGCCAAGTTGGAAGTTTGTAACAATCATTTTTGAATGACACAAATGCCAAGAAATCTCAACTGTCTGTCTGCAATAGGAAAAAATTGTATTTCTTTCACCATTGTTTTACTGCAAGCTCATGAAGCTATTTTTATAAAACTATTTTTTTTTCACGGGGGAAGAAAGTTCAGTACAAATATGTTGACTTAAAACCCAAACTAGATTTTTCTAGGAAGGTCTTCAGTAGATGAGTGACTATATTATAGTTTTAAATAATATTACTCTAAAATATTTTTGGTTTTGATTTTCACTGACTTGAATGATCTGGGCAAGGTGACTGGTCTTTCCAAACTTCCTTTTCACAAAGTAAAACTGACTGTAGTTTATGTAATAGACTACAGTGACTATTGTTATTTGTTGGCCTGGCAAGATTTCCCAACACCTTTCTTGGGTTAGTATTTCCTGCCCTAGGAGTCCTTCCTTGGGATATCTTGATTTGCAGCCTAACAAGGAATAGCATTGCCTCTGAAGTCAGGTGCTACGGGCATATGAAGGCATGGGTGGGTAGGTAGGAGGATGGGATGTGGCCATCTTCTCCATCGTCAGCTGAAGCCCGTCTGTAGTAGAAGAGAATTTGTATTTCTTTCTTTTTCTTTTTTTTTTTTTTTTAGTTTTATTTATTTGAGAGAGAGAGAGAGAGAGAGTGCATGAGTGGGTGGGTGGGAGAGAGAGAGAGAGGGAGAAGCTGCCTTCTTGCTGAGCAGAGAGCCTGATGCGGGGCTCGATCCCAGGACCCCGAGATCATGACCTGAGCTGAAGGCAGATGCTTAATGGACTGAGTCCCCCAGGTGCCCTGAGAATTTGTATTTCTAACAAGTTCCCAAGTGATGCTCATGCTGCTGGTCCAGAGATCACATTTTCAGAAATGCTAGCGAAGGGTTAACACAGACCTTTATACAACCACAGCTCCTAAGTAAGGGGCAGCCTCATTAAGCAATGAACCCCCATCTTTGAAAGTATTCAGGAAACAGCTGGATGAAAATTTTTTAGGAATGCTGCGGGAGAGGGATTTTTTTCATTGTGTGAGAAGTTATATCACAGTGATATTTTATGATTTTTAAAAATTTCTTCTAGGTGGGAGCAAAGGATTAAAAGAACGCTCCATATGGTTCATCCAAATAACAGAGAAACACAGGAAAACTGAGTATATTCTTGCCACAAAATCAGACTTGTTCAGTAAAGTAAGTACTGTTGTGTATTTCCGTATTGACTTTGGGAACAATACACTGCTATTGTTTATGCTATTCTGTAGTAAACCAGCAAATACACATTTAGCCCCTATTCAAGTTTGCTAATAAAGCAGATTTATTATGTCCTCATTCCCAAAACCCATGGAACAATTCTACAAATTATATAACATGATATATTACATTATATACAGTATATACATGATATATACATGGTAGACACATGATTATATACATGATATATACATGATTAGATACGTGGTAGATACATGATTATATACGTGATACATACATAGTAGATACATGATTATATACATGATAGATACATGATTTATATACATGATAACTATAGCCAGAGCTTATTTTGGAATATATTAAAAATTCTAACTTGAGGAGGCAATTGATTTTTACCAACTCTGGGAGGGCAGTCCTGTCACCATTACCAATAGTTAAACCTAATGGTTGGTCTGCCAGAAATATCATGTGGGGGGGGGGGAAGCCTTTGTTTCCTTTTAAAATTTTTGTAAAAGAACAGTGTACTGAACAAATGTGATAATGAAAATCTTCTAGCTTTATTAGGGATGGTTACATTTTCATTGTGTTGCAACCACCTTTCAGGATGATTTCTTTATTTCTAGCATGGGAATTGTCCATTTTTGAGTACTATACTCAGGCTTACATGCAGCTGGGTGAACCAGCATGGACGTACCTATTGTGGGGCAATGTCTTTGATGTGCTGTTGTTAAATGTGTTATCACCTCTGAGTGACCATTTCTTAGAAATCATTCTTTTTTTTTTTAAATTTGATTTATTTATTAGAGAGAGAGAGAGAGATGACAAGTAGGCACAGAGGCAGGCAGAGAGAGAGGGGGAGGAAGCAGGCTCCCCGCTGAGCAGAGAGCCCGATGCGGGGCTCGATCCCAGGACCCCGAGATCGTGACCTGAGCCGAAGGCAGAGGCTTTAACCCACTGAGCCACCCAGGCGCCCCAGAAATCATTCTTAAAGGAATGAGCATCAGTAGTAATTCTTTGATAAAGAAATGTGACACAACAGGTTACTGTCTTTGTGTTTCGAGACTCCAAAAGTTTAACCAGGCTATATTAGTCTTAAGATACTTTTTAAAAAGAAACTAATGAAAATGAAATAAATATCAATATGCACGCTTTTGAAATTGTACAGTTACCTACTAGTTTTGCCACTTTGGCCAAATCTCCAGCTTCCTCGAGCTCCCACAAGCTCAGTTTTCTCATCTGGAAAATGCAGAGTTTGGATTGGAAGTTTTCTGTATTCCTTTTAAAGCTAACATTCCACAGTCTTGTGGGGGTGGGGTTCCGTAATGATTCATCAAAGATATTAAGATTCATTAAAGATATGCTCTTTAAACATATCTCAGTTTATAGAAGTTCCTAGAATTCAGGAGCTGGATCTGTTCCATATCTTTCTTTAGGAAATGGAGACACAAGAGAAAATGAGCAGTATGGGACTAAACTTCACAGGGAGTGGTTACTTCAGAAAAGGAGAAAATCTGAAACTCTGGAGCAGGGCGGAAATCTGTGTATCAGAACTGTGGGCGTTTTGGAGAAGTAGTCGGGGAAGACTGGTGTGACCCGTTATTTATGGAGGTCCTCCTGGCTCCAAAAGCAGCAGATCGCTGTGGTTTTTCCATGGGATTTCACCACATGCTCTGTGGCAGCTACATTATTAACTCTTTTATATATGGGGAAATGGAAATAATATAAGACCGTCATTTTAGCAGTTTTATGCAATGAGTCAGTGTTAAAACACAGATTTAAAAGCTTGATTTTTTTTTAAAGATTTTATTTATTTATTTGACAGAGAGAGAGAGAGAGAGAGAGATCATGAGCAGGGAGAGAAGCAGGCAGAGGGAAAAGCAAGCTTTCCACTGGGAGAAGCAGGACTTGATCCCAGGACCTGAGATCATGACCTGAGCCAAAGGCAGATGCTTAACTGACTAAGCCACCCAGGCCCCCAGATACTGGAAAATTCAAGTAGAGGGCCCATGTTAGCTGACTTTCCTTTTTTATCAACATGAAAACTAACTTTAAAGGAAATAATTGTGGGAGAACGTTGCATCCTCACTATTTACAAAAGAAACCATTCAAAGCACTCTGTCAGCTCACTTCCAACTGCTGTTGAAAATCAAAAAACAAACTCAGAATCACAAATGAAATTTGGTACACTTAAATATAAACCAGCATAAGTGCAATTAAAATGACAGGTAAACCGTGTGTCGGTAAATGTAAGATAGAGAAGGTTTTGTGCAGAGAGTCTATATACATTAAGTCTGGGTTTCCTGGTTTGAAAGGGATTAACTAAACTCAATAGAAGTAATGCCAAAGAAAACATACATTTCATCTGTGGAGACAGAGAAAATGCTTAAATTTCTCTTGGTGATGGCATATGGCTGGAGGATAATCAAGGAACATATCCTTGCAGGGATCTGTTCTTACATATTCACTTAATGATATAAAACACCCAGTCTTTACCGTTCTGTTGAGCCTCCTGGCGTAATTCACAGCAGATAAAAGAAACACATCCTTTGGCAACTTTTGGCTCACTAGCTAGAGAATCTGCTGTTTGATATATTTAATAAAACAGTGAAGCTTGATACTGAATTTCTACGGAGCAGAAATATCCCAAGAATGCTCAGAGAAAAAATAAATAAGAATATGATTCTAGTAGAGGAATTGAGACAAACGTGAAGACAGAGGGACATCAAAGTAGAAATAAATTAGACTAGTTTCATATTCTAAACATTTTAAATTACTGGGAATTTATTTTATGTTGGCATCAATTCGGAAGATCATACATCTGCAAGTCTACAATATAACATAAAAAAAGAGTTGTTTATATCTTAAAATGGATTATTAAAGGATGCTCGGCTATGTTATATTGTTACATTTATAAATGGATTCGTACAATAATTGTGGCTATAGGAACTGCCTTGATAAAGCCTAGAGTTTGGGCACGATGCGTTTACAAGGCTAGAGGAAAGGAAGCGAGGACCCGGAGGAGTGGAGGGAGATTCAACAGACCGGTGTCTGTAGCATATGGGATGGGCAGCAAAATAGAACTTAGAATGGGGCTCTGTAGGCTTCCTTCCACACTCTGTATCACTTATCCAGGATCTTCATATGGCTTCACGTGTCTGCCCACAGAATACAGTTGCATTAGCGATATGCTCTTACTTTCTGTATTCTTGATGCTCTAGCGCTGGCGGCCTTGCGGACCTGGGGAACTCCTCCACTCGTTTTCTTTGACCACACTTCAGTCTGGGACACTATCCTGTCCTAATCATCATAGGGCCAGGTACTGGACAACTGGACATTCTCTCTAGAGCCCAAAGCCTGCCAAAAATCATTCAGACTCTTCGGTCATATGTTTGTAGAGCTTGCTTACCTTGCTTCTCCCATTCCTTTCTGTGTAAAGCACAGTAAAATCTCCTGCCCACGGCCCCCCTCTCCCTGCTTGATCATCTTGCTTTGGTACTTGACTGTGTGGACCTGCACGGCGTGGGATGGTGTGGCATGTCTCCTATTCCGAGGGGACTGTGAGTATAATAAAAAAATTTTAAAAATTCTTCCTTCATTGCAATCATTTTCATGTTTCATTTTCATATCTGCTCAAAATAAGCCCCAGGGACCTTTGTAGAACAATTGTGTTATGCAAATATACTGAGTTTTTCAACTCTCCACGTAGACTGTTGCAACTTAACCGATTTCTCCGAGGTTGCTTGTTAACCTTTTATGTCCTACAGTCCCCAGGACACCTTACCCTCACTAGCTTCACTCAGTATTAATGATGCTTTGGCTATGAAGTTACAGTGGACTGTTCTGATGGCCCCGCAAAATTTCCTATTCTTTTGGAAAATGAGAAATTTTTCCTTTCTCCCCAGATTAGTCTTTGGTTAGATGCCACACCTTTCTCTGTCCAATGGATGAGCAGGCAATCAAACTAGGTCAACTAGATACTGTTTCTTGACTTTTGGTTCTTGCATCATTTGACACAAGGATCAAAAATGTTGGAGCCTGGGTGCCTGGGTGGCTCAGTTGGTTAAGTGTCTGTCTTCGGCTCAGGTCATGATTTCAGGGTCCTGGGATCGAGCCCCACACCAGGCTCCCTGCTCAGTGGAGAGTCTGCTTCTCCTTCTACCTCTGCCTCTTCCCACCACTTGTGCTTGTGTTCTCTCTCTCTCTCTCCCCCCAACCCTCCCTCTCCCTCAAATAAATAAATAAAATCTTTAAAAAAAAAAAAGTTGGAGGGGTGCTTGGGTGGCTCAATCAGTTAAGCGTCTGCCTTTGGTTCAGGTCCTGATCCCTGGGTCCCGGGATCGAGCCCCGCATCGGGCTTCCTGCTCAGCGGGGAGCCTGCTTCTCCCTCTCCCCTCTGCTTGTGCTCTCTCTCTCTCTCTCTCAAATAAATAAATAAAATCTTAAAAAAATAAAAAGTTGGAGCTAATTTGCCATGTCATTAGCACCTAGAAGGAATGCCCTGTTCTTGCCAACTGGATCTTATATAGCCTAGTGATTCTGCCTTTCCTTTGATCTTGTGCGCCATCTTGGAAGCTTCTAGCAAACCCCTTCCAGCATTGGTTTCTGTTACTTGCAACCATAAAATCCCAACCTATACTCATGGATACAGGGAATAGAACACTTCATGCAAACATGACTCTTCAGGTAAATTCACAGAGATTCCTGAAAGTTCAGGACGTGTTAAGAGAGTTTATGCGTGAAAGTATTTTGTAAAATGTTAAGTGGTAAATATCGCTGGCCTCTAGTCCCTCTGCTCTTCTTCCTCACCCACCCCTTACTCTAAACCAAAGGCCAGGCTTTGGCACAGACATATGGGTTGAAGGATAATTTATTGGCCAGTCTGTGTCTGTGGAGAGAAACAATGTGCTGAGCTGAAATGTTTGGTATATGCGGACGGGTTCCTTCCGGACTCCTTCATCTGGAAAGCCGAAGAAGGGAGATGGAGCCTGAATCTCCCCCGTGAGTGTAGAGACTCACCCAGGACTTTCCCATCCCTCATGAAAGGGTGAGGTTGCTGGTGTGATAAACACTCCCCATCTCCTTTCACAGGCCTTTTCCCCTACCCATTCTGTGACTTTCCGAGAGGTCCTGTGATTCTGCCCTGATCTAAGGAACCTGAGGTAGACAAATTTAGGCTCTGAGGAAAACCATCTCTTTTGCTGTCTGTCCCTTTGGATCTTTTGCTTCACATCTGGCGGGTATGACCTGTCCACCCAGAGGATATGACCTGTCCACCCTTTTCCACTCAGAAAAGATCTGAGACTCAAGTCCAGGTTTCCAGTAGAAAAACACGAGGTAGGCCTTTGGGCCTATTTAGGTTAGAGGCTACTGAGATTTAATTTGAGTTCTCTGCTAGGAATTGGGACCAAAGCACCAGTCAATGATAAGGTAACTTGTTGTGTTTTTTGAGCATGGGTTTGTCTTGGGAATCTCACGAACAGGGTGGAATTTGGGAATTTGGGCAGTCCTGACATTCTAGTCAAAGCTCCTCCTTAATGTCTCATACTCGGGTCAGTCAGTACACGTTATCTGTTGTTTCCAGCAGTCGTCCATTCTAGATGCTTAGTCTCCGTGCCCTATGGTTTGGCCTCTTGACATCTGAAGCATCATCTCTTATATCCTTAACATCATACCATCATACCCATGTAATTTTTTAAGAAGATTTTATTTATTTATTTGAGAGAGAGAGAGCAACAGAAAGCATGAGCAGGGAGGAGAGGGAGAAGCAGGTTCCCAGCTGAGCAGGGAGCCTGATGTAAGATTCGATCCCAGGACCCAGGGATCATGACCCAGGCCGAAGGCAGACTTAACCTTAACCTTAACTGAGCGCCCAGGTACCCCTCCCCCATGTAATTTTTATGATCTACGTGTGGGCAGGGAAATGGCCACAGCTGTTCCTAGTTCCCCATATCCATGCCCTTTATCATGCATCTTCTTGCATTCCGAGATGAAGTCCATTTTCCTACC
>CM052893.1:2234889-2257513 GCA_028534135.1 Potos flavus | reverse complement strand
TTCCCGCTGAGCAGGGAGCCTGATGTGGGACTCGATCCCAGGACCCTGGGACCATGACCTGAGCTGAAGGCAGATGCTTAACCGACTGAGCCACCCAGGCATCCCCAAATAAATAAAATCTTAAAAAAAAAAAAAAGAAGAAGTGATAAATTCGGATGCTCAGACATCGACTTCTAAGCCATGGTCGTGCCTTTCGTATCTTCCCACTGTTACTGCAGGACCTCAGGAAGTTCCTTACCCTTGAGTTTTGGTTTCACGATCAGTAAGATGGGCAGGTTGGTCCTCCCTCCTGAGATCTGGTGTAAGCTAATCACATATTCCTTCCAAAGACTGGAGAACTCAAAATAAATTACATATACATGTAAAGTACTACCATATGAAGAGAATAAATCTCTTAAGCAGAAAATCTAAGTAAATACATCACCCAAGGCATGAATATCCCCAGACAAAAGTATTGTTGAAGAAATAATCAGGTTAGAACACGAATGATCAAGCTGAATTAATCGTAAGATATTAACTTCTGTAGACACCTGTAACATGTCTATACAGAAAGCGAAGAGAAATAGGAGTTTTTCAAACTTTCGAGAGAATAGATGTAAGTGAGTGGTACTAATAGGGCATCTAGCATAATTAACCGCTCAGAGCCAAGTTTCCAGACAAATAGACTTGCTGAATCATCTACTGGATTTTAATTTTTTCTGAAATAAAATGAATAAGTTGTCCATGCCACCAAATTTCATGATGTATATTTGAGGATTATGTGTATTTCACATCCATAATTATTTACATTCTCGCGATTCTTTAAAATGTTAATCGTGAAAACGTACAACCCTAAAACGTACGGTCTTAACCATTTCTAAGTGTACAGTTCAGTAGTATTAAGTATACTCACCTTGCATTCTGGTGGGTTCTAAAGGATGAATGATGGATGAAATGTCACAAAGGTGGGAGCATCAGAAAAATATTTTAAAGACCCTGCATACATGCAAGCTTAAGGCCTTGAACTGTTGCATCAAAAATGTGGCCAAACTGTGACTCTTATTTTGTAGGAGGATTGTCCCTGGGAATGTTTACGCAGAGGCTGTGTGACTCCTGAATTGGGTAAGATAATGATTTTTCCAGCTCAGAAATGTCAACGCTTGCTGCTTGGAATCCTGTTCGTGTGTTCCCTGATCACGGATCCCCCCCGAGTCTATGCCTGCAAGCTGCAGGGCCCACTGTGTGAGGCTGGATGAACCCATAAGCGCTCAGAATCCCGACTGTGGTTCCCTTTTCCCCACATGGCGTTGTTAGAGTAGACACCACTAGGGAGCTGGTGAATCTTCTCTTCATTCTGTCACCACGGCTTCAGCATAGCCCAACTGGGTCCCGGTTCCAGCCCTGCCACCACTTTTCACATGTGTTTCCTTATCTGGAGATAATAATGCCGCCTAGTTTGGGGGGGCGGGGAGGAGTGCGGATGCCGTGAGGGCCAAAGAAAGGATTGTTTGGGATGGACTGTTTGGGATGGACTCCTCATAAAATGTTTGCTCTGATTTTTCCATTCCTCACTGCCCTGTGGAGTGTCCCAGGCATAGACCTTTTCTTCCCTCTTCTCCCTGTCACCAATTGTTGGAAAAAATGACACGCTTGGCATTCTCTTCCTTCAGCCCTGTCCCCACTGGGTGAGGGAGTTCCTCGAAATCTACATGCATGGGCTAGTCAGGGCTAACTTCATGCTCTTTGTCCCAACTCACAAGTTTCACAGGACCGTACATGAAATCATGCATTTCTTCCCCCCAAGACTGGTTATGCCTAATACATATTTTAAAAATCTATGTTTATTTATGACGATGATGATTTAAGAGAAAAGAAGGGAGTGGGAAGGTAAGGGAGAGAGAAGTGAAAGACAGAAGAGAGAAGGCCAGGAAAGAGAAAGGGTGCAAGAGGTGGGGAGGGAAGGAAGGCAGAGAAAAAGGGGGAAAGATGTAGATAAACGGAAATTGCCAGGAAATTTACATTGGTAGAACTTGAAGTGAGGGGAGGGTAGAAATAAGGAGCAGCGAGAAAGAGCTTTGGAGAAAATGGTTTGTATTCTCAAACCTCATGGAGACGGAAGCGTGGTTGGCATACAGTCAGTGCTCAACGTATGTGTGATGAATGGGAGCGTGTAGAAGGGACTGAGGCAGTAGCTTCAGTCTAAAGTGTCACTGAGGCACACGCTTGCCCCCTGATCGTTCTTCGGGCTGAGGATGTTATACCCTGGCTATCTCTTCTAATGACTTTCCTTTAAAAGGCCAATTTGCTTGTAAAGAAGAAATCATTGTTCGGACTTTAGCTCAAAGTAGTAAGTATCCTTACGCTGGTGGTCAGGTCAATCCCAACTTTAGATCGTATCCGGCCTGTGAAAGATGTTCCCCAACTTCGCCCTAAGCCAAAGCAGTGGTCAGACTATTGAAGGTGTTAGGCGTCGTGGTAGGATAGCGAGGGAGATAGCTTCAGGCAGGTGGCCTCGGTCCATGGCTGTTTCAGTCCTGACCGTAGGCCAGCACTGATCGCCCTCAGGCTCCACTCCATAGAAGACCTGACTAGGGCAAGTCTGGCCTTCCGGTGCACACCGACAGTTCTGACCATTAGGTAGCAAGATCGTGATATAGGTCCTTGCTTCTGCATGTGGGCTCTAGTGGACCCAAAGTAACATTTAGCTCCCAGACACCTCAGAGAGCTTCTACCCGACCCCTAGTCTATCTGGTCAGCCCATGTGTCATGCCCAACTTGGCATCTTGGGTTTGGGTTTCCGTTCCAAATCTCTGCTGAAACTGGAGTCTATTGCTTCTTGGACAAGACCCGGAACCTCTCACGGGCTCCTGCCTCTGTCTCCTCTTCTCACCTGTTTTTCTAGCCAATGCCACCCTAACCTAGAAGGACCACTATCATCTATAGTCTTGGCATCCATCTGATGACCATCACTGCTTCCTCTAAGACATGGCTCCACCAATCCTGTCCTCATGGAATCAGCCACTTCAATGTTAATTCACCTACACAAGATTTCGTTTAGCCACGCTCAGATTTGGTTATCGGTTCTGCTGTCCATTCCCAGGGGGGGCCTGATTCTTCTGTCCCGGCATGCTTTCCACAGCACTGAAGTTGGCTTTTTCTTTCCTCCCTATTTGGAAAAATCTCCTCTGTCTTCTCTGTTGTGTGAGTAATCCAAAGCTTACCAAAAGGTATACTCTCATTCATTTTCTCAGGGAAATGTCTCTGCTTCTTCACCTCCTACCTGCTAACCTTCCTCTTCAACTAAAAGGACACTAACAATATGGTGATACCTTTGTTTGCAATTTATGTCTTTGGGGGATTTGTACAGTGAAGGTCGAACATCATCCACTTACACTATGTGCTCTGTTCCTGGTGCATTTGGAGGCTTGGTAAATGACTATTGATGAATGAATACTAAAACAGCTTAATAATGGCTTAAAAAAAACTGGGAACAGTTGCTCTAGTATCCTGGTTAATGGTTAGCTACCGCTTTTGCGAGACAGTTAATTCCAATCTAAGTGTGAAGTACTAATGAGGACAAAGTAGTTATTGTTTTTCAGAGACATTTTTATTATCCGTTATTCTTTTTTAAACAATTTTTACTTCTTTATTTTTATTTGAGAAAGACATAGCAGACTCCTTACTGAGCTTGAAGTCTGACCCGGGACTCGATCCTTCGACCCTGAGATCATGACCTGAGCCGAAATCAGGAATCAGCTGCCCAATCAACTAAGCCATCCAGGCGCCCGTATGATCTGCTGTTCTTAAAACTACCTATTTTATTTTATTTTTTATTTTTTAAGTTTTAATTCCATGGTAGTTGTCCTAAGTGTTGTATTAGTTTCAGGTGTACAATATGGCGATTCATCACTTCCATCCATCAGTTGGTGCTCGTCACCACAGGTGCACTGCTTAATCCCCAACACCTGTTCTACCCCTTCCCCCACCGCCCTTATTCCGCCCAGTTCCCTCTGGTAACCAGCAGTTTGTTCTCTAGAGTTAAGTGTCTGTTTCTTGATTTGTCTTTTATTTTTCTTTGTTTGTTTGTTTGTTTCATTTCTTAAATTCCACGGATGAGTGAAATCATGTGGCATTTGTCTTTCTCTGACTTATTTCACTTAGCATGATACTCTTTAGCTCCAACCATTTGTTGCAACTGGGAAGAGTTCATTTTTTTTTAACGACTGAGTAGTATTCCACTGTGTATATACATACCGCATCTTTAACCATTCATCTCTCAATTGACACTTGGGCTGCTTCCATAATTTGGCTATTGTAGATAACGCTGCTATAAACACGGGGGTGCATATATCTTTTAGAATTAGTGTTTTCATAATTTGGGAGTAAATACCCAGTAGAGGAATTACTGGATCATATGATAATTTTATTTTTAATTTTTTGAGGACCTTCCATACTGTTTTCCACGGTGGCTGCACCAGTTTGCATTCCCATCATTCATGCACAAATGTTCCTTTTTCTCCACATCCTCGCCGACACCTGTTGTTTCTTGTGTTGTTGATTTTAGCCATTCTGACAGGTGTGAGGTGATCTCTTACTGTAGTTTTGATTCGCTTTTCCCCGATGGTCAGGGATGTCGAGCATCTTTTCATGTGTCTGTTGGCCATCTGGATGTCTTCTTTGGAGAAGACAAAGCAGTAGTTTATTGCTGCCCAATTTATTGTTATGTAGAGAGATTATCTGCTCCACAGTGATACATGGTACCCTGCACTGGGCTCGTCATTAAATAAATCATGATCTCCCAGGCAGGGTGGACAAAAGGGTGTGGATGATTCAGAGAAAATTCAGCTCCCTTGCTGAGATTATAAACCAGTAACGATCAATTGTTTGTATAGGGTAGTGTTATCATTATGAGAAAGAGAATTTCAAAGACCAAGAATATCTAATGTTACAATAGAGTAAAAGACTTAATTTGGCTCTTCTAACATCAGTCCCTCATATTCTCTAGCTTTTTCCCTGACCTATGCCAAGCTAGCATCTGAAGAAGTGGTTGGAATGAGTCCAAGTTTTAATACTTAGGAAGATTTTTATATTGTTTCTTATAGTCTGCATGGACTTATGCTTGTATTTGATGACGTTGGGGGCTTTTTTATTTGAGGAAAACCCCTCTTGATATGTCAGATTTCATTTTCCTGAATTTTCATTTCCTTTATTCTCATGAATGCCTGGGGTGCTCCAGATATCATTCTATTTGCGGATGTATGTCTTAATACTTTTTATTATTATTATTGTTACATGTTTTTATCCTGAGGAATATCGCTGACAGCGCCTTATTTCATTTGGCTTGTAAGTGCTGATGCTGCTACCCTCTGGGTCAGAGAGAGGTCACAGTCTGTTCTAAAACATAATCACGGGCTCTACCATATGAGTGTGGGTTTAATTAGTCCCCCGTACTGGTGTGAAAGCACTGAATCTTCTTGCTGAATGGAGCCTGGAGAGTGCATCTGTTCTGGGCCCTTTACCTTCTGGCAGGTGGATTCCAAACTATTCAAGAGAAATGGCTATTGAAATTGGCTTGAAATGATCGTTTTTTTAAGATCTTCAGAGATTACAAATCCACTATTTTTCTTTGTGTCTGATTTTGGGGTCTGCCATCCTGATAATGAAGAGTTTCTCTGTTTGTCTACATGAAATAAATTCCATTTTAATAAAACTATTCTCTCTAGTTTAGCTCTTCTTTATGTGGGAAATAATTGGCCAAAATTCCTGCAAGAGAATGTCTTCTATGCTTTAAGGTTATAATGAAGTCATTTTAGTTTTCCCTTTTTTTGGTTAGACAATAGAGCTTAATCTAATTATTCATCGGGTAACTGATACTAGTTTCTCTTAGCTTTCTATGAGGTAGTTAGCAAAGCATTTCAGTGCTCGGACTTTCTAATAATCTCCCCCTGGGTAATCCTGCCCTTCCTGTCTATCAGCTCTATAACCCTGGGAAAGCTACTTAAGTTCTCTAGTCCTTAGTCATATGGAAATATTATGGACTGAATTTTGTGTCTCCGCCCCCCCATTCATACATTCAAATCCTAACTCCCAATGTGATGGTCTTAGGGGGTGGGGCTAATGGGAGGGGATTAGGTCACCAGGTAGAGCCCCCTGGCGGGGATCAGTACCCTCATACAGGACATGACACGTGAGAGAGATGTTGCTTCCTCTCTCTCTCCTCGGCTCTCCACCATGTAAAGATGCCCGTGAGATGATATCCATTTGCAAACCAGGAAGGGTGCTTCACCCAGAACTGGATCTGCCAGCATCTTGGTCTTGGATCTTCTGGCCCCCAGAACTGTGAGAAACAAATGTTTGTTGTTTAACACCTTCCTCCCCCGCCTCAGCCTCCCCCCGCCCCAGTCCGCGGTAATTTGCTATAGCAGCCTCAGCTGAGGGAAATAATTATGTAGTTCCTGCCCTATCGAGGTAAGAGGATTCCATGAATGTAGGACCTCAGTTTGGTGTTGACCTAGAAGACGCTCAGTGTTAGCTGTCATTGCTGCTGCTTGATTTCCATGGCATGGCAGAGGACACTGGTATCCCGTCTTGTTTCCCCAAACTTGATTACTGAAATTCTTTTTTCTCTCATTTAAAAATTTTGTAGACAAACCATCTACCTTTCTCGAAGAAGAGTGTCTTTGTTACTTTATGCTTTAGGAATTTGGGGAGTTGTAATGTTAGGATGATAGGATTCTTTTTTTTAAATTTAAATTCAATTAGCCAACATATATGCCATCATTAGTTTCAGATGTAGAGTTCAGTAATTCATTAGTTGTGTATCACACTCAGGGCTCACACATCAGGTGCCCTCCTTAATGCTCATCGCCCAATTACCCAATCCCCCCCACCCACATCCCCTCCAGCAACCCTCAGTTTGTTTCCTATAGTTAAGAGTCTCTCATGGATGGTTTGTCTCCCTCTCTGATGACTTCCCATTCAGTTTTCCCTCCCTTCCCCTGTGATCCTCTGCACTGTTTCTTATATTCCACATATAAGAATGAATATATGAATATTCATATATTAATGAATATATGAATGAAACCATATAATTGTCTTTCTCTGATTTATTTTGCTTAGCATAATACCCTCCAGTTCCTTCCACGTCAGTGTAAATGGTAAGTATTTATCCTTTCTTATGGCGGAGTAATTTTCCATTGTATATATGAACCACATCTTCTTTATCCATTCATCTGTTGATGGACATCTACGCTCTTTCCATAGTTTGGCTATTGTGGACATTGCTGTTATAAACACTGGGGTGCAGGAGCTCCTTCAGATCATTACATTTGCATCTTTGGGGTAAATATCTACTAGTGCAATTGCTGGGTCATAGGCTAGCTCTTCTTTTAACTTCTTGAGGAAACTCCATACTGTTTTCCAGAGTGGCTGCACCAGCTTGCATTCCCACCAACAGTGTAGGAGGGTTCCCCTTTCTCTGCATCCTTGCCAACAGCTGTTGTTCCTGACTCATTAATTTTAGCCATTCTGACTGGTGTGAGGTGGTATCTCATTGTGGTTTTGATCTGTATTTCCTTGATGGCTAGGGATGTTGAGCACTTTTTCATGTGTCTCTTGGCCGTTTGGATGTCTTCTTTGGAGAAAGTCTGTTCACTCACGTCTTCTGCCCATTTCTTGACTGGATTATTTGTTTTTTGGGTGTTGAGTTTGATAAGTTCTCTATAGGTCTAGGATACTAGCCCTTTATCTGATATGATGGGATTCTAAAGACCACTGCCTCAGGGCACTTGTCGTACCTGTCGTCAAGCTCCGGGAGGAGTGACAGCTCTACTCTCGGCTCCGGCTCCGATAGTGCTTCTCAGTAGGCAGCTCAGCAGGGAGGCTCTTTCCTTAGGGAAATGCCTTTTCATTTCCCTCTTGGTCAAGAAGAGACAGTGCCCCCCCCCCTCCCCCCCGGTTCTCTGAGGGGGTTACACACTAGAGACAAGGCCCGGGAGAAGGTAGCATACAGCCCCTGGTACTAGGTGCTGATGAATCAGATAAAAAAAATATAAATGTGGGAGTTATCAACATTTATATTTTATTCCAGTTACTACTTTATTTAGCACGACCAATTACCTCAAAACATAGCAGCTGAACACAATCATCTTATTCGATTCATGCATCCTGGGCATCTGAAATTGGAAAAGGTATAGTGAAGATGGGTTGTGTGCTCCACAATGACTGGAACCCCGGTTGGGAAGACTTGAGGTCTTGGTTGGGGTGATTGACAGCTGGGGGCTGGAATCCTCCAGAGACATCTTGAAGTTGATGCTGCCTAGAACTGTTGACTTAGTGTCTGCATGGGTTTCTTTTATGGCTTGCGCTCCCTCATCGCATGGCAGCCCTGGGGACAGCTGGACTTCTTATAATAGTTGAACTTCTTACATGGCCACGCAGGGTTCTCATGATGGTATTCCCGTGGGCCAGGTGACGCTACGTGGCTTCTTATAGCCAGCCAGGGAAGTGAAATGGTCACTTCCTCTACCTCCTACTTGTTACAAGGGAACCACTAAGATTGGGCTAGATTCAAGGTGAAGGGATGCAGACCCAACCTCTCGATGAGAAGAGTGTTGAAGAATTTGTGACATGTTTTTTCTAACTTCTTATATAGCATTTAAATTCTTTTTTTTTTGTTTGTTTGTTTTTTAAGAGAGAGACAGCAAGACAAGGAAGACAAGGGGAGAGGGAGGGAGAGGGAGAAGCACTGAGCAGGAAGCAGATGCTGGAATCATGACCTGAGCTGAAGGCTTAAAGACTGAGCCACCCAGCAGCCCCTATAGTATTTAAATTCTTAAGCCTACTTGAGATCACCTAAGGGAATGGGTGTAGTTAGAAGAGACCAGAAGGCTCAAGGACTGGTCCCTGGGGCATCTCATTTTTAGAAATCAGAAAGACAAAGGAGGACCTGCCAAAGAAGACTGAGAAGGAGTGGTAGGTGAGGTAGGAGAAAATCAAGAGAGCTAGAAGCAGAGTGAAGAGAAGTGTTTCCGTTAAGGGGGGTAATCAGTGCTGTTGAGTACTGCTAAAAGGTCACATGAAAAGTAGACTTAGGATCAATGATGCTTTGGTAACATGGAAGTCACTGCTAACCTAGGCAGAACAATTTCCACGTGTGGTAACTGGATTCTCCAATTCTCACTTCTTCAGCTGCCGGCCCCTGGGTCTCAGCCATGTCACTTCCAGTGTCAGCTCAGGCCTGAGAGGGACACACTGGCTTCGTGGGCTTGGGTTTTGTCATCACACATGACAAAAGTCTTGGAGTCTTGCCAAATGTTTCCTGCTGATGGAATTTATAAGAGAAGACCACCTCTCTTCTTAATGTTCAAATTTCCTAAATAGGTCCAATAGTGGACACTATCTGTACTATAATGTTTGACCCAAAGCATATTTCTGAAAATTTCATTTATGGTGGAGCTTGTTTATGTAGAGTTTTCATGAGAAGTTTAAGCAAGAGATTTAAAGATAGGCAAGATCCATTGATGAGCAAGTGGGACATTAGTCTGTGAACCTAATTAAACTTGCCCTAGATGAGCAGGGTTTTTTTGGTTGGTTTTTTAACATTTTTGAGGGATTAAAAAACAAAATAAATCTGAAAAGAGAGGAGTGAAAATTGCTCCTATGTTAAAACTAGGTACTTCAAAACCACTTAATGTTTGTTCAGAGATAAAACATTTGTTTTATCTTTTTTTTTTTTTTTTTAAATAGTTTGGGTAAAACCTTGTTCTCCCTTGTTTCTTTCCTCAGTCCTGCTATCATCTGTGAAATCATTTCCCAAGATTATGGTTCCCCTGGTTTAAATACACAGGTGATTTCTGGTTTCCTGGCTGGACCCTGACACATCATATTGGTTTCCCTCTTTTGCCTGGATGTCAATTTTAAGGCCCAAATATGTGAACTAACAACTCTATTTCCCTGTTTCTTGGTTACAATAGAATTCTGCAGACTTTCAGACCTCACTTGTGTAGTCGTTAAAACCCTGGGTCCTGGGGCTCCCTGGCTGGCTCAGTTGGCAAAGGATGTGATTCTTGATCTTGGGGTTATAAGTTCGAGCCCCATGTTGGGTGTAGAGATTGCTTAAAAGTAAATAAATAAAAAACCAATCAATCAATCAATCAATCCATGGGTCTTGGTATGAGCTGGGTAGTCCTGGTGTTGACCTACAGCTCCTTGGTCACTTGCTAGCTATGGATCTAAGTTCCCTAGACCTTGTTTTCTCATCTATGACATGGAGATGGTAATTTTTCTACTTCCTATGCTTATAATGATTGAATAGAATAATGTGTCCAAAGGACTCAGGACGGTATTTACCCACTGCCAGTGTTCTGTAAAGGAAGCAACCATCAATTATAAAGTCTGCCTTTTTCATAATGTAAGCCTTTGCAGTTGGCGTTACCCATGTTGGGAGCCAGATGTGAAGTGAGGACAAGCTGGGGTTTCGGCCTCAGAGAGTGATAAAGCAGGTCGATCATTTGCAGGGTCAGGATGTGCTGGGTGGAAAGGGGATGTGATGTGGCACACACCTTGCTTTGGGCCCTGTTTTCTGTCGTCCATCATTCTGGAGTAAGATACAGCAAGGTAAGGGTGGGGTTGGTGGTTACAAATATTCGCTGGTGCATGGATTTTCTTGCTCTTGGGTTAGAATCAGAGGAGTAGATAGAGGAAAAGAGCTTGCACTAGAGCCTGGGCTTAGTGACTCCTGTCCTGCCCTATTCTTTTCACTCTCCTGTCTTCTAGTCTCATTCTGTCCCCTTTCTTTCCTGAACGGGCCGAATAATTCCCGGCACCTTCACAGAAAACTTCTGATGATGATTTCAAAAAGATTGTGTTTGTGGTGGCATATATCTCATCTGCAGGCCCTCGAGCAGAATTTCACAGAGCCCTCCTCGAGGCTCCTTTCCCAGAGAACACCATGCCACTCTGGCTTCCCAGGAACACTTCAAGCGCTGTGGGGCTGCTGGGGCTGCGCCTTTCTTTGGCTTAAGACCGGTTTCATTAACAAGCATGTTCACACTTCAACCGGAACATTTAAAATAACACCCGCACAATGTGTTTAGTGTGTAGTTAATTATTAAGTCTCTGAGCTTGAATTATTCAAGCCAAATTGATTGAGTTCAACCTTCTTCCTTCTCTTTGTGCCTTTTTTTTTTTTTAAATAAAAATAAGTCCTCCCCTTGACTCTCTAAATAATGTGGAAAAGGTTATTAAGCAACCATCAATACCCTGGACTGTGGGTGGTACCCAAGTGCTAACAGAATAGGTAGAGAGAGGACCGGCAGCTTTACTATTCTGTTAAAAAACGTGTATCTGTGTCTCACATACTTCCGCTGTTAATTAGCATTCACGGAGACCTCACATATTCAGGGTCTCTCTTTTCAACTCTTCCTTATAGTTATTTTCAAGTTGGATGGGTAGGTATCTTGGAGTCAGATCTATGGTGGAAAAGCAGAAGAAAAGGCTTCTTTCTTGCTACCCCACCTCCAGGTCAAGTGGGATTGTTAAAATGTCTTGGCCTCACTATTAGCAACCCTGTTGTCGAAGACCATTTGTTGACCTGAAGAGATGTTTATAGTATATTGCTAGGTGAAAAGAGGAGGCTATAAACCTCTTTAATTTTGTATCATTTTTGTTAAAATGCGTGGGAAGAAGGCTTGCGTAACAAACACCAAAACATTGATTATTATCTGTGTTAGGATTAAACATTTCGTTTTTCTTTTATTACGTGTATCATTAGACAACACACACATAGAAAGACGTCATGCCTAGAAATGATTCATCTTTTGTCTAAGAGTCACTCATGTGTCAACAGCACATGGGAAATAATGCTGTCTTTATTTAAGCCAGGCCAGGGTAGACGTCACAAGCGTATATTTCACGGGAAATTCATAGTGTTTTGTGAATCACAGCAACTTGAATAATTTCCGTTAGCCTTCATTTCTTAGACTTCATTTCTAGCTGTTCCTCAGCTTCCATATTATTAAGAGGTAAGAAGATGCGATTGTGGGCATTAACAGAAAACGTAATTGGCCCACGGGCATCGGCAGAGAATATAAAATAATCGTATTTGGGAGGAAAATTATAAAGGAGATGGCAATTTTGAGAGGAAATGACAGAAACGCAGTCACCCGGTTTGGTGATATATTTCACCGCGAGGCCTTCCATGAGAAATTAGTAAACAGAGCTCTCTTAAAACCAAGACTGAAAACACCTGGAAGGCCCTAAACGCTTAAATGCGGCGGGGCCGTGGCAGCTGGATGACTTGGCGCTGCTGCCTGGCGTCCGCGGTGGCACTGGGCACACGTGCGTGGGCGCGCGCGTGTGTGCGTGGGCGCGCACACGGGGGCCAGGGTTCGATGCCCGCGGAGCCGGGTCCGGACTCCCCGCGTCCGCTGAACCCCTGTAGGTGGTAGCCCTGGCGGGGGGCGAACGGGCAGCAGCTGGAGTGGTTCCGGAGGAGGAAAGCCAGCGGAGCGCGCAGGGAGACTTTCGGGAGGCGAGATGGGAACGGTGCCCTTGGCGCACACTCCCCCGACCGGGACGGTAGCGCCCACCAGTGTGTCGCTGCATTTGTCCTGGGAATGACACACGAAGTGGTGTAATTAGACACCCGGAGAACTGCTAGTCGGTTGAGCTCGGGCACCGCATTTGGGGGGCGGGCGGTGCGCAGGTAAGGGGCGGTGAGCGGCACGGTCCTCCCCAGGTCTGGGGGGAGCCCGACGCGGGCAGCTCCTGGAGGACCGGCTCCCCTCCCCCCAAACCCAGAGCAAACTTGCGGCGCAGGTGGTGCTCCGAGCGCGCCGGGCGAGGCCAGGTGGCGGTCCGCACGGGAGGCCTCGGCGGGTCCTCCCGCATCCCTGCGTTCCACGTCGCGGCGGCCGCGGCTCTGCCGGCTCCCGCCCTCACGCCGTGGGGCCGGTGCAGCCGCCCGCCACCGGCCCGCGCCCCGCCGGGGCCTCCGCTCTGCGGCGCGCGGCTGCGGGACGGACCGTCGCTGGGCCCGCGGACTCGGACTCGAGCGGGGGCGGTACGCGCGCGCGCCCGCGGCCGGGCCGCCATATTGGATCCGGGCGCGCCTCCCGCGGGCGCGCGCGCGGCGGGGGCTGGGGGAGCCTCGCGGAGCCTCGCGGAGCCCAGGGCGCGAGCGCGCCAGGCCGGCAAGGCGGGGGAGGGGTGGGACGGAGAGGAAGGGAGTGGCTGCGAGCCGGGCTGCCGCAGCCTGCGCTCGCCTCGGCGGCGGCACCGACCCCTCCTCCTGCGCCTCGTCGGGGAAAGATGCCCTTAGCCCCGGGGCGTGAAGAAGGGGGAGAAGGAGCCGCCTGCGTCCTCTGAAGCCGGACCCCCCCCATCCCCCCCCCCCCCCCGCGCCAGGGCGTCGGGAGCCTGGGGCGGCCGAGCGGGGAGAGCGGCTGTCCGCCCGGCGCGGCGCAGGCCCCCGGCCGGCGACCCCCGCCATGGGGCGGGCGCGGGCGGCCGAGTAGCCGCAGCCCCGCGGAGCCGGGGCGAGCGCCGCCGCAGCCCGCGCTCCCGGCCCGGCCGCGCCGCGCGTCAGGCCCCGGCAGACGCTGCGAGGGAGATGAGGAGTTTCGTCCGGAATCCGCGGGGGAGACGACTCGCCGCGGAGCCGTGAGGAGGAGGACGCCGGGAGGAGAAACGAAGAGCGTCCTCCGGGCGGGACCGGGCGGGCGACGAGCCGAGGGGCTGCCTCGGGGACCTCGCCCCCTCCCCGGCGGCCGCCGCCGCCGCCGCCGGGGCGCTCTCCCAGCGGCGGGCGGCCGCCTTTGCAGCAGCGCCGAGCTTTTCCCTCCCCCATGTCCCTTCTGGGGCTTTCCTCCCTTTTCCGTCTTCCTCCTTCCCGGGAAGTGGATTGCTGATGCGGATCGGACCCGATTCATTCATGAGGCAGCCGGATTCGTTGCGGGATTGTGTTGCACGAGCTGAATTTTGAATGAAGGAGAAGAGTTGTATTTTGTTGTTTTCTTCTTCTTCTTCTTCTTCTTCTTTTTAAAGGAGTCCTGACTCTTTGGTTCGCCGTACACTTAATTATTATTTTATTTAAACATACGACTTAATTGTGTTATTCTTTTGAAGATGTATTAGAGATCTATTTTATGGTAACTTGCCCTCTCGATACATGCATCTGCGCGGGACCGAAGACGCTTCGGTGACGGGAGCTTCCTGGCGTGTCGGGTGTCCTTCAGCACCGGCCGCGCACCACCGTGCTGTGCGGGACGAGGGGGTTATTTTTAAAACCGCACCTTTTAAAATTTAGGATCAGATACTCGTAGTGCAAACCGTAATACTCGCTGAAGGGAAAAGCGGCGGACCCCGAAGCAAACATGTCCGGGGAAGTGCGTTTGAGGCAGTTGGAGCAGTTCATTTTGGACGGGCCCGCCCAGACCAATGGGCAATGCTTCAGTGTGGAGACGCTGCTGGATATACTCATCTGCCTTTATGATGAATGCAACAATTCTCCGCTGCGACGAGAGAAGAACATTCTTGAATACCTGGAATGGGGTGAGTCTGTATTTTTCAGGAAGCTCCCTGTAGGTGGGCATTGGCATTTAATTGTTGCAGGGGAGTTACCGTGAGTAAGCCGTCGACTCTGTCATCAGTGCGTAGACAGGCAGATAGACGGTCCGTGTACCGTGTATTTATAACAGAGACTTAAATACGTAATGGGTATGGTACGTACATTTAAGTGTATGTGCAGTGAAGGTATAGATACCAGTTATTCAGGATTTTTTTTTTTTTTTTTTTTTTGGCTGCTAAGTTTTTGGTAGATATTTTCCCAAGAGTAAAACCGTGCGACTCAATTATGGCCTTGATTTAATGGAATTTAGGAGGAAGAACTTAGGTTTAGAGGTCAATAGTGAGAGATTTTGAATAATTCTGTGATGAGCAAAATGGATTATTGCTCACAGTTGCCTAACGCATGGCGGAATAACACACATTCAGTTGAAAGGTATTTATTGGTGGACACATTCCTTCCCAGACTTTGGAAATCACTCTTGAAATGGGAGGAGATCGTGAAATGTCTTCGCTCAGCAGGAACTGGAAGGTGGTGGTGGCGGGGGTTTTATTTCATCTCCATATGGTACAAGCAAAGGAAACTACTAAACATGGATTTTCCAAAAATTGTCATGTTTTTAAGATAGCATGACATAATAGTTAAAAAATTTTGTGATAGTAGTTGGTGGAGAATGTTTGGGAACAGCTCCCACTTGAGGGTTAGATGGCCTATAAATTTAATGCAGATCTAAACCGGTTAGATTTTTGTCTCCATTTCCCTAAATAGAGATGTGATTTCGAAGACCCGCTGTAGTGCCATAGATCAGAGATGAGCCCAAACGCTCCATGTGACCTTCAAGCTTGAAGGCTTGGCTTAAGTTCTGCTTCCCGTGTTACACGCAATCACATTCCAACATCGATGGGCTCTCTTGTTGGAACAACAGACATCACCACCCACACATGTGTTGGTACATTAGCTTTTGAGGGGTACTAGCTAAAGAAGTGTTTTGTACCTTTGGAATATAAATAATTTTAGTTTGTTGGAAAGTGTTCGTCCTAAAATGTCTTTGTTCCCAAGTAAAGCTTTATTTTCTCGAAGTAAAAGTGGAGTGGCGACTATTTCGTTCATTTATTTTTTTGATTTGAAATTTATTAAAAATTAGTTGGTCAGGTAGATAACCCATTCAAGATGGCCTATATAATAACTTTATCCAACTTGCCAGTATCAGAAGTTTTCTAGCAACTTGATGTCATAAGGTGTTTAAAAAATGTGTATGTGTGTGTATTTATAAATGTGAACAGGATGATTTTTACAAACAGACTGCCAGGCTCACCTAGGAATGTAAGAATTCTAAACCATCTTCTCTCTTAAGAGTGAGACAATTTTGATTGACTTTGGTACTGGTTTCGTATGTCTTTTATTTTTATGCATAGAGCAAAATATTTTGTAAAACGTATGTCGTTTTGCATCCCATGTTTCCTAAATTCAGAGGGTTTTTTTTTTTTTTTTGGTTTTTTTTTTTTTTGTTTGTTTGTTTAGTGTTTCTTTTGAAAATTTAGAGGAAAGGTTTAGGTACTTCTAGAATTTCAGTTCTTGAATTAGGTACCATAGGGACACTCTTGTCTATGATGATGATTGTCATTTAATAACTGTTCTTTCTCATTACAAAATGATGGGAGAACTCAATGTATGTACCAGTAACAAACATAATTTTAAAATTATAATAAGAGAGAAAATCATATCCTCAATTGCCTTTTGGTTATTAAGAGTTTACACAGTAGTTTTATGCAAGAAGGTATTTTGCTGTTTTGCCAGAATAATTTGTATTTTTCACCAAAGATGTTTTCTTGGATTTTGTTTCTTATATCTCTATTAAAAAATCTTGCTTATGCATATGTAGTTTAAGCCAAATAAGCCAAAACTCAAGTATTTGGCCAAATATACTTTATTTTTCTTAATATATTTTGAGTAATTTCAAACCAGGGACTTTGCACAGTTTAAAGTAAGTTAAGTTTTAGTGGCATCCTTAGCATTTTGCCTTCTTAGAAGTCTGACAGGACATAACAAAAATGTACAGTCTCAGGTAAACTCATTGTTTTTCTCAGTAGTAGAGTAAGAGTCTAGAATTTTTAAGGAAATTGTACGCTGTGGGGCTAGGCAGTGTCTAGTCAGGCATTTTTAAGTGTGAGGTCTCAAAAGTGAGAGTTAACAAACATAGAAGTTTGGGTAAGGACTAAGAAAAAGTTAATGGAAAAGCTGTCAAATATGTATCTGAGTACTGTATTTATTATTTTTAAGTTATTTGAGAATTTAGATTAAGAATGCCAGTCTGTTCTCTCCTTTTAAGTATTGAAGTAGATCAGCTATTGTTTCTGTCAGATTTGATTACTGCATTTTGGGGACATGTCCTATGTTTTTTTTTTTAAGATTTTATTTATTTATTTGACAGAGAGAAAGAGATCACAAGTAGGCCGAGAGGCAGGCAGAGGGAGAGGGGGAAGCAGGCTCCCTGCTGGGCAGAGAGCCCAATGCGGGGCTCAATCCCAGGACCCTGAGATCATGACCTGAGCCGAAGGCAGAGGCTTAACCCACCGAGCCACCTAGGCGCCCTTCCTATGTTATTCTTATCATCTAACATTATATAAAGAACAGATGAAGTTTCCAGATAGTGAAATAACCTCAATTTAATTTCTTAAACATTACTTTTTTTGGTTGGTGTTGGAAATTTATAGGGATTGTTTGTTGGGCTTAAATATGAAAATTATGATTTGCATTAAAGGATACAATTTTTAGTTTGAGTTTTAAAAGACCCAATATTCGCAACAGTAGAGCAGTATTAGTTAAATACTCTGTATTACATGCTGTATATTTGTGTTTGGCTGTTTGCATTAATGAATGTGTCATCTAGTTATGCCTTATTTTTATGCTGATGATAGGCTACTTTAAAAAATGGAGTCAGCCAAGGTTCTGTCTGCCTTGCTTCCTTTCCATCAGTTTCACTTTATTCCTAGTTATGGTCCATTTCACTTTTACATTGGTACAGTCAATGTTTTGTTCATTACAGTATCGTGACAAAAAAACTGATATTTCACTCAGATATGGTTTTTTTTTGGTCAGGAGAAGGGCATCATTCCTTGTCGGCTGATGGCTTGAGGGAGGAAATAAGAGTTTTAGAGAGGAAGAAGAAATTAAGGCGGTGAGCAATAGAGCAAGGGGATAAGAGTACCTTAAGGCCATGGGCCACTTAGATTTAATAATATATGTTTTCCTGTTACAGCCAGTAAGATTTGAAAGACTTTTGTGTCCTTGCTTTCTAACTGATATGATAATGGTTTGTATGTTTGTTTATAAAGTAATAGTTTTGATGTCAGTAGTATAATTCTAGCCTAAGTTACAGTAGAGTTGTGGAGGTAAAAATGACGTTTATATTATAAACTAATTTGCTAACAGTGACTAAATGAGTGCATTATTCATTGAATTGGCTGCCCTCTACTTTGAAATGGGAAATTGGAATTTTAGGGAATTCTTTACCAACTTAAAGAATAGGTGTAGGATAATGTTAATACAAAAGAAGGAAGCAAGGCTATCTGTATGTGTATAACTTTTTTGATGGTTTCTGAATCTTGTACTTTGTAATATTTCACTTAAAATTATCCTTAATAGTAATTTGTAGGTTGTTTAGTGTATGCACACACACATTCATCTAAGTGATTAATAATAAACTGGTTACTAGAGCACTTCACTGGGTACTGTGGTTTAAACTTTTCATTGGGGTAGTTTTAAAGCTCATTCACATTTTTTCAGGTGTGGGTCAATTAAGTGAGGTGATGATGGCTTGATTAGAATTATCTGAATCTTTTCTAGGACACTTGGTTCTTCTGTGGCTCCTTACTAGCTTTATGTTAGTAGAATTTGTCATACCAAACTATCAAAGTGTTCGTTTCATACAGATGATTAAGTTTATTTTTAAGTCCTCAGGATTGTCATAAATGTCATTGGAAATACAGATTGGGCACTTGTTTCCTTTATACTAGTCATCCAGTATTCTAGTCTTTTCTAAGAATGGTAGTGAGGAAGTAGAATTTTTTGACCTAACACAATGCTGGTACATGGTAGAAGCAAGTTCAATAAGTAGTGGCTATTATTTTTGCATTTCTCTCTCTTGTTTCTGTTTTTAATAGAAGTAGAGCTAACACAGTATTATATTATTTTCAGGTGTGCAATACAGTGATTCAGCAATTCTGTACATTACTCAGCACTCATCAAGATAAAAGTACTCTTAATACCTTCCATCCCCGCATCCAACTCCCCTCTGACAACCACCAGTTTGTTCTGTGTTGAAGAGTCTGTTTTGTTGGTTGGTTTCTTTTGCCTTTGTTTTCTTAAATTCCATATAGGAATGAAATCATTTGGTATTGTGTGTGTGTGTATGTCTCTCTCTTTTAAGAATATATCGCTCTGTGAGTGAGAATGGGGATGTTAGGATTAACAGTTTAAGAATTTTAGGGATTTATTTTTCATATGGATATGTAGGGCATACCTTAGTATAGCAGTGTAAAAACAAATAGCATAATGTTGGCCATTTTATGAAATATTTCCTAATTCCTGGGACTTGATTGATATTACAGAGTAAGCCCAGGCTATTTTAGGGTAAAGGAACTGAACTTGGTACAAATCAATATTTTATTGTACTACTTTTCAGTGGCAGTCAAAAAATAGCTTTGAAATCTTTTCTCCTTTGGCACACTTATTGCCAGTATGTTGTATAGAGTAGCCCATTGTGTTTCATCCTGTTGGTTTTGATAGATTTTAAAATCAACTTACTAAGTCCAACCAGCATTTAAAAAATTAAATAGACCAGAATAGAAAATATCAAAGACATCATGTTTAGAAAGAATAAGTACTTTCATGCAAAACTCTTGTGGCTTCCTGTATTTCTACTGTAGATTTGCATCCGAAAAGTTTGAAACTCTAGCGTAGATGAAGCTAAAATATGTTGTTTGACAGCAAAAAGATTAGAGACCTAGTTCCTTTTTTTTCCCCCCAAAACTGCACAGGATAAAATTAGGGACAGACTTAAGAATTTAAAGAAGAGGAATTTAGGGAGGAGCAAGAAACTTGGAAGGAGGGACGGAGAATGGGAGAAAAGAGCATGGAATATAGTGTTTTCCTGGGTTGCTACTTAAGTCTGCACTGTGAATGGGTATGTTTAATTTACAATAACTTAGTGAACAGAGAAATTGATTTTACTTTTTTGTATTGTCTTTTGAGTCTTTGATGGTTCATTTCCTTTTCCTTTGACATTTTTCCTTTTCTGACTTTGGGCTCTTGCATGTTGGCTCATTGATTGTCAGAGTTGGAAGTTCGTTGAACATGAGGGATGATCATATGACTTGTAGATACTGGTATTAGTTTTTTGGTTGTATCTTCCCGTTACTCCAGATGAACTCTAGAGTGGATGCAAGTGAGAAGGATTTGCTGCTTCCATGGATTTTCTGATCCCTTCTTACTCATGCAACTACCAGTGGGAGTGACTTCAAGTTTTCAGAAGCTATGGCCAAGAATTGCTTGTCTGCTTTCGCTGTATGTTAATGAGTCAAGAATTTCTTTTTTGTTTTTGTTTTTGAATTTTTGAATAATTTTTGTTTTTGAATGACCCACACTGTCAGGATAAGTCATCCCAGATATAGGAATGGCTATTTTTTGTTATCACTGCATACAAAACTCCTTTGTAGATCAAGAGGATTTCTTTCTCTTCCCCTCTGATGCCCATCAGAGCACCAGGGTCACTCTTCCCAGCTATTTGCTTCATTCTTTCTTCCTAGTGTCCACTTCTTTTTTCAGCTAGCACATGGGGAATGGCTAACCTTATATTGGCTAACCCCCTTTCTAGTGCTTCTTTATCTGCTGCTATAGGAAAGCAGCACTTTAGCTCTTGTGGTAACAGAAGGTATGAAGATCTGGCCTCCCTACTCTCCCATCTTGCTGTTTGACCCTTAATTTTTCCCTCCTATGAACTGTTTGCTTCTATTTTGAAATTAGGGCTTCTTCACTCTAGCCCCATCCCTAGTTTCAAAATGTGTTCTGGAAATCCAGGGGATATTAGTAGGTGCTTTGTGGCAAGGGAGGGAAGGGAGATGTTTATGTGGCTAAATAAATTTGGGGAAACTATTTTAAACAAAATTAAACATCAGAAATACTGCCAGTTATCCTAGAATTTATACAGTGGTATGATTATAGAACCATCTTTTTAAAGATTATCTGAAAGATGTATGGCAACCAGTGTTCCATGGAACACCCTTTGGGAAATGCACTTTTAGTATGAGGTCATGGTGTTCCTTGTATGAGGATTAGAAAGAGATAATTTTGGGATACTGTGTGGTTTGAGAGAGAATCCGAATCTGAATTCTTTTACTTAGTGGTTGTGAACTTTTAATTGTCTATTGTGTGATAGTCATGTGAACTGAGAGAGAAACTTGATTGTGGTTGTGTAGCACAAGTGTGATGGTGATGAACAATTACATCTAGGAAAAGCACCTTATAAAGTAGAGTGAAATTACATATAAAATAATGAACCAGTTCTGTCAGCTACTACAGTCCTTGAAATTACTGAGAAGACTATTTATGACCTTTTCTTGGTCTAATTAAACTTGCTTTTCAAGTATAGGCACTCACAATAAATACAGAAATTCTCACTTTATTTTTTGTAGCTTTAGTGACTATAATTGTTAACATGTTGCAAAAGTGTTTATCTGAAATAGTTTTATTCATTACTTTGTGATATTTAAGAGGAAAAGATCAAGGACTTGGGCAATTTCAGAATTCATTACAGTACCAAGTATTGTTTTTTCTAAGGTTATAATGTTTTAACTAAGCTATTGGTTTCAGACTTTTGAACTAGTGTGGAATTTCCTTATTACCTATAACATATGTATGAAGTTACGGGTTTCAAGTGCCAGTACCTACTTATATGTGGTGTAAAGAAACTAGAAAATACAATCCTTTTATTAAAGAGAAAAACATATATACAGGCATACCTTGGAGATACTGAGGGTTTGGTTCTAGACCACTGCAATAAAGCAAATGTCCTAATAAACTGATTCAAGTAATTTTTTTGGTTTCCCAGTGCATATAAAGGTTATGTTTACATTACTGTGGTCTATTAAATGTGAAATAGTATTATATTTAAAAAAAGGACATACCTTAATTAAAAAATACTTTATTGTTTAAAAATGGTAGCCATCATCTGAGTTTTCAGCGAGTTGCAATCTTTTTGCCGCTGGAGGGTCTTGCCTCCATGTTGGTGGCTGCTGACTGGTCAAGGTGGTGCGTGCTAAAGGTTGGGGTGGCCGTGGCGATTTCTTAAAACAACAAATGAGTTTGCCTTATCAATGGATTCCTCCTTTCATGAAGGATTTCTCTGTAGCATGTGATACTGTTTGATAGTATTGGAGCCATGGAAGAATTTCTTTCAGAATTGGAGTCAGTTCTCTCAAACCCTACCGCTGCCTTATCAACTTAGCTTATGGGATATTCTAAACCTTTGTTGTCATTTCAACGATCTTCACAGCCTCTTCAGCAGAAGTACATTCCGTCTAAGAAACCACTTTCTTTGCACATCCATGAGAAGCAAGTTCATCCGTTCAGGTTTCATCCTGAGATTGCAGCAGTTGAGTCCCATCTTCAGGCTCCGCTCCTGATTCTAGCTCTCCGGCTCTTTCCTCCCATCTGCAGTGCCCTCCTCCTCTGAAGTCTTGAGCCCCTCGGAGTCATCCCTGACGGTTGCAGTCAACTTCCTCCAAACCCCTGTGAATGTTGATATTTTGACGACTTCCCAGGAATCACAAATGTTCCTAATGGCACCTAGAGTAGATGAAATAAAAAGGCGAATCCTTTCCAGAAGGTTTTCTATTTACTTTGCCCAGATCCATCAGAGGAATCGCTATCTGTGGCAGCTGTAGCCTAATGAAATGTATTTCTTCAATAATAAGACTTGAAAGTGGAAATTACTTCGTGATCCATGGGCTTAGAATGGATGTTGTGTTCACAGACATGAAAACAACACTAATCTCATTGTCCGTCTCCATCAGAGCTCTC
>CM052893.1:2209789-2234389 GCA_028534135.1 Potos flavus | reverse complement strand
GTTTTGCTCTCTTCTCATTCATGCGTTCCCTGGAGTAGCACATATAATTTACTGCAAGAGCTTTTCCTTTGCGTTCATAAGTTTGCTGTTTGGTACAAGAGGCCTGGCTTTTGGCCTGTCTTGGCTTTCAACAGGACTTCCTCACCCAGCTAAATCATTCCTAGTTATGATTTAAAGTGAGAGGCAGCTTTTCCTTTCACTTGAACACTTAGAGGCCATTGTAGAGTTATTGACTGGCCTAATATCAGTATTGTCGCATCTCAGCGATAGGGAGGCCCAGGGAAAGGCCCAGAGGCTGGGCAATGACTTGTTGGTGGAGCAGTCAGAACACACACATTTATCAGTTGAGTTCTCCATCTTCTGCAGGCATGGTTCGCAGTGCCCCTAAACAGTTACAACAGTAACATCACAGATTACCCGTTCCTGGATCACCACGACAAATATAATAATAATGAAAAGTTTCAAATACTGCAAGAATTACCGAAATGTGACACAGACGCAAAGCAAATGCTTTTGGAACAATGGTGCTGATAGACTTGCTTGATATAATGTTGCCATATACCTTCAATTTCTAAAAAAAAAAAAAGAAAAAGACTACGAAGCACAATAAAATAACACATCATCTGATGTTCACTACCTCATCTTGTAGGCATTTCATCATCTCGCGTGGTCACAAGAAGGCTACGTACTGTACAGTGAGATATTTTGAGAGATTCTGTTCATAGTCATATAACTTTATTACAGCATATTTTTATAATGGTTATATTTAATTATTATTGTTAATCTCTTACTATGCCTCATTTATAAATTAAGCTTTTTCATAGGTATATACGTATAGGAAAAAATGTAGCATATATAGGGTTCAGTACTATCTGCAGTGTCCCCGGGGTGGGGTGTGTGTCCTGGAACAAGGGGGGACGATGGTAATTGGTGCCGTTTCAGCCTGATGTGAGCAACTCTCTGATTACCATAAACTTCTCTGGATATCAGGGTGGCAGATAATAAGACTGGAGGATAATTCAGTTTGATTATTTAAAGACAAATTGCTTATAGGGGGACAAATTAATTAGCTTTTCTTCTCTCCCCTCTGATACACATTTATTTTTCCCTTCTTCCCCATCAGCACTGTTTTTCTCTCCCCCAATCTAATTATGCTTGAAAGTACTTCTTAATGTGGATGAAAACAGTCTTTTAAGAATACATGTGAATTAGTTCAGTCATGTGCAGTCATTTAACTTTCCGTTTTATTTCAAATTGCTTAAACATCACTGTAGGCTTAATCAGTGAAAAAAACTCCACCTATTCTGTTTGCTCTATTCATAGTGATAAAGCTTAATTAAATTTACTTAGAGTTTCCATGGTGAAGATCTACAAGTGGAATACCTCAACCTGAAATATTCCTTTCTAAACGAATATACTGGTAAAGAGCAAGGGCTTTGGATTCAGACTGACTCCTTTGATTGTTGGCTGGATGATTTAAACAAGTTACTGAACCTCTCCCTGTTTTATCATCTGGGAAAAAATGGACATAATAGTAATAGCTTATTTTGCAAAAGGTTGAAAGTTGATTTAGGTTTATTCCTTTTCTGGTGATTTATATATTTTTTTTTTCTGGTTTTCTTTTTTTTAAGTTTTATATATTCATTTGAGAGAGAGCACGAGCATGAGCAGGGGAAAGGGGCAGAAGGAGAGGGAGAAGCAGATTCCCTGCTGAACAGGGAACCCGACATGGGGCTTGATCCCAGGACCCTGGGACCATGACCTGAGCAGAAGGCAGACACTTAACTGACTGAGCCACCCATTTGCCCCTTTTATCTGGTTTTCTAAGTTTTTGTTTAGCATTATGATAAAGGAAGAACTAAAACACTGTTGTTTTGGTAAAGTTTAATTGTATTGTATAGCTGTATTAATAACACTAGGATGTATTTCATCAGTAACAAATATTTATCTCTTACTGATAATATTTTATTTAAATGGTATTGGCATTGGAGATGTCTTTCGTTATGTGACTATGCCAACAGCATCTTATTCCTTCTTTTAAGACAAGATATTTTGCATTGAACATCTTGTTATTAACTGAACTATTTTTCTTTTTTCTTCTTTTTTTTTTAACTGAACTATTTTTCAACAGATATCAAGCTAGTACCAATTCTTTGCATACCAACAGCAAATATTATTACATGGCTAGTTATGTTTCATTTTTATATTTATATAGCTCCAATCTGCAAGTGAGTGGTAGAGTTCTAGACCTAGACTCAGAAGGTGAAAATAACCACGAGAGGTCATTGATGTATATTGTTCACTTAGGGCTTTTTGTGGATTAAAGGTTATGCAGCATCCATAAGTATATGTTGTGGTCTAGCAGTAAGTATGAAGAAAATGAACAGTGTACACTAGTGTTTTCTAAACTATATTTCAAGGGATATAAATGAATATTCTGAAGATTAACAGTTCAGTGAATATGTAAGATTGCAAAATAGTTTTATTGCACCTTTGACAAAACTCATTGTCAGAGTAAAAGTTTTTTAAAAGTTGTGCTGTACAGAAAGCTTTTTAATGTTGTTTTACCTAGAATTTGCCTCAGTCATTTGTCTTTTGAACCCTTTTTATGAGGAACATTAACAGTTTGGGAAATGCCAGTGTATGCTAGACTCAGTAGGTGCCCTCGGAGCCTTCAAACTGGTCATGTGACAGAAGGTTGTTACTAAAATCTTCTATCACATGGTGTTTTGCATATGTTGCAGTTTACATCAGATTCCAGAGGTGGAGGATTGAATGACTTGCCTTTATCCTTTCTCTGCTTAACATTTTTTAGCACTGTCCTTTGCAGCAGTCTTTATTAGGTGAGCGTGGAGTTCTGCACTGGGTGGATAGATACGTGTTTATATTAAGACCCCATACATGCCTTTGAGTTCATATGTGCAGTTACTGATTTGCAAAGATGCTCCTGCTCAACCTAGTCATTTCTATTTTCAGAAGAGCTTGATCATTTTTTAGTCCAGCTACCTCTCTAATGGTTGCATTGGTCCAGAATTAGAGAGATTGTCGTGACTGTCGGGAAATAGAAGAAAGCTAAGCAGACTTTATGAGGGTTTGGTGAAAGCAACATAGTTGTTCTACCACAGCCAGGATCCCCTCCTTAAATATCCGGTGTACTGGGAGTGGCTAATGCCCCAAGTTGCTTTATTAACAGCAGTTAAGCATTTACATCTGTCCTAAGATTTAAAAAATACTTGTTTAAAAAGATTAGGAAAAGCTTGCAATGACTAAAGCCCCACTTTAAGATTGTATTGCTAGCTAGGTATGGCTTTGCCCTGACCAAAAATTGTAACTAAGAAGCATTTAAAAACAGACTGAAAGCTCAGGGATGTAGTCAAGCTGACATGCTGGTATGATACCATAAAGCTTCTCCATTCTCCATACTTATAAAGATTTTCCTAGAGTTTATGGTTAAAACCACAGTAGTGTTTGCAAGTCTAGTGTGATTTCTATTTCTGCCTTTTTGCTGCATGCCTTTGTAGTGTGTCACCCATTTCTCACTGATGCATGCTAAGTTAACAGTTTTCCCCAGGAGTCCTTGCTGTGATGCATTGCATGAGGTTATGATTAAGTATGATCATTTTTGTTTCTTTAGCCTGTGTTCCTGTTGTAATCTCAATTAAGTATGGGTTGTCCTGACTTTATTCAACCTCTGCATCTATCTGGCTCAGTTGACTTGCCTGTATTAAACATATCTAAATGGATCCCCTCCCTAGATCTTACTCACCTTATTAATCATGCTTTTGTTTCTCCATTAAATGCTAAGTAATCTGTAACCTCATTATTACATGTGTCCCTAACCTGAAAATATTGTGAATCCTACCCAGGGCTTTTATTTATTTTTTATTTTTTTAAAGATTTTATTTATTTATTTGAGAAAGAGTGATTGAGAGACAGAACAAGCAGGGGTAGGAGCAGAGAGAGAGGGAGAAGCAGACTCCCCTGCTGAGCAGGGTGTTTGATGCCGGGCTTGATCCCAGGACCCCGAGATCATGACCTGAGCCAAAGGCAGATGCTTAACTAAGCCACTCAGGTGCCCCAGGGCTTTTGTTTAATAGATGGATTTTTAAAAAACACAATATGATCCTTTGATCATGTCAACCTCCTGCTTAATATTCTACAATGACTACTAATAGTTTTCGGAATGACATTTAAACTCTTTAGCGTGGCATACAGAATTTTTAATGATACGATCTTTGTCTATTTTCCTAATCTTTTTCATCACTTGAAAAAAATAACACAAATTTGAAACAATGTCAGACTTACAGAAAAATTGCAAGTGCAGTACAGTGTTTTTCCCTCTGAACCATTTGAGAGTAAATTGCCTATTGATTTCCTATTATTCCCAAGTATGTTTGTGTGTATTTTCTATATTTTTTTTTTGCATAACCACGATGCAACTATTAAAATCAAGAAATTGACATTGACATGTTACTATCATCTCATTCAAGTTTTTTCAGTCGTGCTGATAATATTTTTATAGAAAAAGTTCAGAAAGCACATGTTGCATTTGGATGTCATGCCTTTTAGTATTCAGTCTGGATTAAGTCTTTAGACCGAGACTTCTGAAGATTATTGGCCAGTATTTTGTAGCATTTGTAGTAACACTAAATTTGGGTTTGTTTTCTCATGATGATCGACCGTTTTTGGCAAGAATATCCCAGAAGTGATTCCATGCGGCCCTTTTATGTGGATGTCCTTTTCATCTAGTTCGGCCTTCAGGATCCTCCTCTGGCCCACCATGGTTTCTGTCCCCACCTGTGCCTACTTTGATCTTCCCCACCTGATGGCGTGTGTGTGTGTGTGTGTGTGTGTGTGTGTGTGTGTGTATAATTTTCTTTATATTTCCCATTGTCACCTTTAAAAAATTTATTTTTTCTTAAAGATTTTTTTATCTGTCAGGGGGGAGAGAGAGCGCGCATGAGCAGGAGGAGGGGCAGAGGGAGAAGCAGGCTTCCCACCAAGCAAGGAGCCCGATAAGGAACTTGATCCCAGGGCCCTGGGATCATGACCTGAGCCAAAGGCAGAGACTTAACTGACCAAGGCACCGGGTGCCCCTCATCTTTAAAAAATTTTTAAAAATTCTTCGCAAAATTCATATATAGTGAAATTTACTCTTTTTGGTGTATATTCTGTGGGTTTTGAGAAATGTAGAGCTCTAGCACAGTCAAGTTGCAGAGTATTTCCATGATGCTCCCTGCCCCCCCATTCTCTCGTGTTGCCCTCTTGTACCACATTCACCTTTTGCTGCAGCTGTAATGAAGTGTTGTCTCTTCTACTGATTAAGGCACATCTTTGACTATTCATTCCATGACTTTTCTCTCATTGGTTAATTTGTTTGGAAACTCGTTTTCTATACCACCCCCCCCCCAGCCTAGTATACATGACACATGGTAGGCATTTGGTAATGTTGATTGAATGAATTAATGCCATTATACTTGCTGTAGACAAGACTGAAAGCAATAGATTTTATTTTTAAAAAATTTTTATTATTATTTTTTTAATAGATTTGATTTTAAATCAGTGCATGAAAATCATATTTTTGTATGTCAGGGACTTCTTTTCTCATTGATTTATGTTGTTTTATTTCAAAAGTGATTTCTTTTAAGTAGCAGTTTATAATCCCCTCCCTTAGCAGTTGACAATCTGTAAACAAGTATTTCATGAAGTAAAGGTAAGGAAAAGAGGGTGCTACTTATCTTAAGGAATAAGATAAAATCAAATTTTTAATTTTTCAAGTTAAAAATTTTTTTACATCAAGTATGTAATGTTTAATCTTATCTGCACAGTATCTTATAAAAACTTTAAAGTCTGGCGTTTATGAGTTGAACGCACAAATATAATTTCATTCCCTCCTAAAACTATAGTAAAAGAATTTTTTAAAAAGTAGTAAACCTTCACAGATGAAAAAAACAGGAGAGGTACTGTAGCAGTGAAATTACGGAAGCTGAAAAGTGGGCAGACGAGCGATAACTGACATAGCAGATTTGAGAAAATTGAATCCTCAGTAAGAGTGAAAGCTGAGGGCTTACCCAGTTTACTCGGCAGAATCCTCAAAAGTCTTAGAAATTGGTGTCTTCAGGAACCTCTGAAAGTTGAGGTGTGGGTGGGACTAAAATACGGAGGAGTGACCGAAACTTCTGTAACCAATAGGAACTCTCAGGCCCTTCCCTACTCCGTGCCACTGGGCTACTATAGTCTTTGCTCCCCAGAGATGGGGTGGTTATTCTCAGTAAAACTGAGATTCTCTGGGTTGAGTGATATTAGATGTAGTTTAGGGTGGGCATTTCATACTGAAAATAAGATTAAATAAATGTTTATTTACTTCTCCTTGGCTCCCAGAATGCTGGCAACAGGCCTTCATTACAAAGACAGATTTTTTTTTTTTTTTTTTAAGATTTTATTTATTTATTTGACAGAGAGAGATCACAAGCAGTCAGAGAGGCAGGCAGAGAGAGAGAGGGGAAGCAGGCTCCCTGCTGAGCAGAGAGCCCGATGCGGGGCTCGATCCCAGGACCCTGAGATCATGACCTGAGCCGAAGGCAGAGGCTTAACCCACCGAGCCACCCAGGCGTCCCACAAAGACAGATTTTAAGGGGCACCTGGGTGGCTCAGTCGGTTAAGTGTCTGAATCTTGATTTCAGCTCAGGTCTTGATCTCAGGGTCGTGAGTTCAGGGCCCTCTTTGGGCTCCACGCTGGGTGTGGAATCTACTTAAGAACAAAACAAAAAGTTTAGCAAAGTCTTCTCAGACATCAGGGATCCTTCAGTAGAGGGCTGAGGCCGTCACACTACAGTGAAAGTCATTGTTCAGTGGGCTTCACCAGGGGTTCAGAGCTTCAGATTGTCTTTTCATTTTCTCATTCTTAATATGGGATGAATAGAAAAACATGAATAGGAAACCAAAGATTGCCAGTTATCCCAGGAAAGCCTCTACTGCATAAGGCATAGCTGCAAACAAGCAAAAAGACAAACAAGCAAAAAAGCAACTTATGCGAAATAGACTCTGTAGGGAAAGCATAACTTCAAAAACAAAACTATGCGTATTCTCAGAGATTAGAGATAATCCTGAAATAAATCAGCATGTCATAAAAAGGAAAAAAAGAATGAAAAAAGTTCTTTGACATTAAAAATGTGATAGCTAGAATTAAGACCTCAGCACAAGAGTTGGAAACTAAAGCAGGAAAAGTTTCTCAAAACAGAGCAAAAACTACAAAGAGAAAAGAGGAGCTAGAACATTGTAGGCCAATTTGGGAGTTCTGAATAATAATCTGAATTATAGGAATTTCAATAGGGTGAGCAGAGGGGAGAAGTTCATCAATGAAATAATTCAAGAAAATGTTTTAGAACTAAAGGTTATGAGTTTCTCTATAGAGGGGCCCCACCCAGCACAATGGATGGAAATAAACTCACATCAAGGTTCACAGTCAGTACACTGTGGAATTTTCAGAACTTGGGACAAACAACAGACCCAGAAAGTTTCCAAAGAGAAAGAAAACAAAGGATCAGCAGTCAGAAAGGCTTTGGACTTCTCAGCAGCAAAGACTGGAAGCTAAAAGACAATGTTAATGTTTGAAGAAAAATGATTTCCAGACTGGATTTTTGTACCCAAATTCTTAGTCAAGTGTGAAAATGGGATAAGGACATTTTTAGACATGCAGGTTTTTTTAAAAAAAAATTTACTTTCGGCAATCTGTGGGCTCCCAATAGGGTAAGCAGCCCCCCATCCAGGCTTACGTAGGTCCGAGGAGTTGCTCCATAGTTGGGACTTGTGCGAAAGCCAGGAAGATCCTAGGTTGATGAGGAGGTCACCCTAGCCTGGACGAAACAGGAGAATAAACTAAGATGAGGAAATGTAGGCTATAGGAAGCAGGAGGTCCAATACAGGGGAGAGAAGAAGGGACTTTTAGGATGATGGTGAAGGGAGAATGCAGAATGGCAGCTTTGCGCCCAACACCGAGGTCAATCAATCCAGACAGGAGAGACTTCTACACTTATGTGAATGGACATCTTGAGAGGAGATTTGGAAGTCTGGAGAGTCTGGGGTTGCTTAGAAAATTAAGCAAATGAGAAAGCAATTATTAAGAAAATAAAAATTTGTATAGGAAAGAAATAATTTATATAGTTAGTAATAGAAGCACTGAATATCAATCTAACCAAAATTATGCTATAACTATGTATGGGAAGGGAAACTTTTATTTAGTGAGGGTGGTGGTGCTTATTAGGGCTTGATGTTTTACTTTCTCTCTCTCTTTTTTAAAGATTTTATTTATTTATTTGACAGAGAGAGAGAGATCACAAGTAGGCAGAGGCAGACAGGGGGAGGGGGGAAGCAGGCTCCCCGCTGAGCAGAGAGCCCGATGCGGGGCTCGATCCCAGGACCCTGAGATCATAACCTGAGCTGAAGGCAGAGGTTTTAACCCACTGAGCCACCCAGGCTCCCCTACTTTCTCTTTTTTTAAGAAGATTTTATTTATTTGAGTGTGAGAGTGTGTGTGTGTGTGCCAGTGCATGCGTTCAGGGAGAGGGGCATGGGGGGAAGGAGGGGGAGAGAATGTCAAGCTGACTCTGTGCTGAGTGTGAAGCAATGTTAGGGCTCGATCCCACGGCCCTGAGATCAGGACCTGAGCCAAAACCAAGAGTCCGAGGCTTAATTGATTGAGCCACCCAGGTGCCCCTGATGTTTTTCTTAAAGTGACAATTGAATCTGTGTTCATGAATAGTAAAAACGGCAACTTAAAAAATAGCTTTAGTATTTGCAGAGTTAAAAAGTTAAAAAGTATTTAAGAGTTAAAAGAGTTACCTTACTCTTTCCTCATGACCTTATTTTCAAACTTTTCTAAGTCCTGTAACTGGGGAGCTCAAAACCGGATTCAGTAAATAAGAGATTTAGAATTCATCAGAATATTCTTTGAGCAGATCAGTCTTTTTTTCTTCTTTAGTGATAATTCTCATAGATGGCAATTTGTAAATAGTCTTTGTCTATCTGGGGAGGGTGGTTTATTCCTGAAAGGACTGTGTAGGATAAATTCTGTGTATTTACATTAATGATACACAGGTCCTTCAAATGTTACCCAAGCATACACATAGTACTCATTGTTTGTGGAATTGGACACAGACCAGGAGAACTCTAACATAGCAGTAAAGACAAAATAAATCACACAAGTGATATGAATGGTGGATATAATGATCATTTCTGTCAACTGGTAAGCTACTAGGTACGGTGGGAGGGGCCATGAGAACTCTCGTCAGACACACAGCTGTAGGGCAGCTCTGTTTTAGCAGCGCTCGGCTGCTCTTGAGTCTTCTGAAATCCAAGTTGGTCCTTGCAAGTGAAAAAAAAGCCTCACATTAAATGAGTCTTATAATAAATTTCACCTGTTCACAGAGAAAGTATTTCTGAAATCTAAATGAGCTGTCCTTTTCATTTCTGTTTTAGTGCCGAGTTAAGAGATTTTGTTTCAGGGGGTTGCTGAGACATAGGCCTAACTGGGAAACTGGTCTGATTTCTGACTGCTCCTGGGTCAAGTTTTCAGAGGATGACTTTATTTTTAATGTGAACATTAGGATGCATATTGAAAAGCATACCCCCAAATAAATCATTATTGAATTATTACTAGGTCTGAATGTTAGTGTTGCTCTCAGATTTGTATGTTAAAATCCTAACCCCCAAAGATGATGATGGTCTTAGAAGGTGATACCCTCAGGAATGGGACTAGAGCCTTTATGAAAGAGGACAGAGTGAAATGGTGCCAGCTAGCCACCAGGAGGACCTTCACTGGAATGCATCTGTGCTGGGGCCTTGATTGTGGACTGTTTCACCGTTGCAGAACTGTGAGAAATACATTTCTGTTGTGTATAAGCCATCCAGTTTGTGGTAGTTTAGTACAGCAGCCCAAAGGACCAAAACAATTACATCATACTCTGTTTCCTTGTATTAGATATTCTTCTGCTTCCGTTGTTCAAGGTTATTTTGACTGTTTTCCAGTTTGTTGGTCACTTATTTTGTGGGGATTGTATATTTAAAAAGTTCCGAGAAAAAAAAAAAGAACACAAAGTTCTGAGGGTGCCTGGCTGGCTCAGGCAGTAGAGCATGTGACTCTTGATCTTGGGGTTGTGAGTTCGAGCCCCACGTTCACATTGGGCGTAGAGATTACTTAAAACAGTCTTAAGGGGCACCTGGGTGGCTCAGTTAAAGGTTAAGTGTCCGATTCTTGGTATCAGCTTAGGTCATGATCTCAGAGTTGTGGAGTCTGCTTGAGATTCTCTCCCTCACTGTCCCCCCACTTCCACTCGTATTTTCTCTCTCTAAATAAATAAAATCTTTTTTTTTTTTTTTTAAAGATTTTTATTTATTTATTTGACAGAGAGAGATCACAAGTAGGCAGAGAGGCAGGCAGAGAGATAGGAGGAAGCAGGCTCCCCGCGGAGCAGAGAGCCCGATGTGGGGCTCGATCCCAGGACCCTGAGATCATGACCTGAGCTGAAGAGAGAGGCTTTATCCCACTGAGCCACCCAGGTGCCCCTAAATAAATAAAATCTTAAAAAAGTAATAAAAAAAGTTCTACACTTACTCTTGCATTTTACCTAAAAGGGAAAAAGAAAACATTAAAAATAGTAAAGCCACTTGTAAGATAATTATATCTTAAAGTCGTGATCATTTTTTAGTTTCTAGATTTAATGCCTTTACTTAAAATGAAAAGAATTTAAAGTAGATACTAAGCAGAGTGCTTGGATCACAACATCCATAGTTTAAAATAGTTACTTGGGGTCAGGATAAGATATTTATGGTAGTCTAGCATATTTTGTTTTTAGTTAGGTATGTCCCCGAAAAATACAACCTCAGCCATCCCATTTAAAGAGACAAGTAAAAGGAAATGATGTAATATAACTAGTATTTGCAAATGATAAAGGAATTTTCTCCCCAGCTGTGGTGATACTTCCTTTGCAGCAGTGTCTGACTTCGTTTCAGTTCTAAAATAGATGAAGATAACTTTTGTAAGAGTATGTAGTTTTACAGTAGGAACTGTTTGGATTTTAAACAGCTTTAATTGTTAAATGTTTATTAGTGCTAAGATTTTTCAGATAGAGCAGTTTTAACTTTTTTCCCCCTGAAATTGCATGTGGCTCAAATTGTATTTGAGTCCAAATTACTTGTTTTGAAGATCCATAAAGCTTTATGAAGAAATACCGAGGAAATGCTTTGTTCGGTTTACTGTCCTTTCACTTTATTTAACTGCTTCAGGTGATTTATATTTCTTCTTTAGCGTTGTTCGTTTCTGAAGGTCCCCAGCCTCCAGAATGTGAAGACTTGTACATGATCCTATATGATATCCTAGCAGATTGGATATGGAGTTTTGTAGATAACCAGTGTATTTTGCTCAATTTAGACTGATTTTCTTGCTTAGGCTATATAGCACTAACATACAAATGTCCCTAGTCTATACACATATTTAGCTAAATTAGTAAAACTAAAAAGCGATTTTCTTTAGGTTATTATTACAGAAAAATGATACAAGGGGGGTGTCTGTGTGGCTCAGTTGATTGAGCATCTGACTTTTAATCTCAGCTCAGGTCTTGATCTCAGGGTGGTGAGTTCAAGTTCTGCTCAGCGTGGAGCCCACTTTAAAAAAAAAAAGATACGAGGCGAGTGAGGGCAATTATAATGGTTGAATTTCTGGTACTATTTGGTCATAATTTAACTTTGGTTATTTTGTGTACGTGTATGCGTGTTGGATGTAATCTAAATGCTCCCTGTTTCCTCTGCCTTGGAAATATGTATGAATTTGGAATTGTGATTTAACTCTGGGGAGTTATAGCAGAAGAAATATAAATCACGTGATGGAGTTAAAGTGAAAGTCCTGTGAAAGGGCAGTAAATGAACTAATGATCCATTTGGAATTAATTTTCGTGTATGGTATGATGTAGAGGTCTAACATTCCTTTGTGTGTAGAAATCCAATTATCCTGGTATAATTTGTTGAACAGATTATTGTTTCCCCATTGAATAGATTTAGCATCCTTTTCAAATATCAACTAGTCACAGATGTATGGGTTATTTCTGGACTCTTAGTTCTATTCCCCTGATCTGTATGTTGATCTTTATGCCAGTGCCATATACCCAATTTATTACTGTAGCTTTGTACCATATTATGAAATTGGAAAGTTTAAGTTCTCTCACTTTGTTCTTCTTTTTCAAGAGGGTTTTTTTTTTTTTTTAAAGATTTATTTATTTATTTGACAGAGGGAATACAAACGGGGGGAGTGGGAGAGGGAGAGGCAGGCTTCCCGCCCAGCAGGGAGTCTGATGGGGGGCTCAATGTGGGCTTGATCCCAGGACCTTGGGATCATGAACAGAGCCAAAGGCAGATGCCTAACTACTGAGCCACCCAGGCGCCCCTTCTTTCTCAAGAGTTTTTGACTATTCTAGGCTCCTTGCAGTTCGATGTGAATTTAAGGATTGGCTTTTCTGCAGAAAAGACTATTGGAGTTTTGATAGGGCTCCTCTTCTTATTAACAAAACTTGATTGACTGTTCTAGCTTTCTTTGCTGTTAGTTGTAGCTACATGACTAGTTCTGGTCAGTTGATGTAAGCAGAAGTGATGTGTGTTATTTATCAGAAGTTTTATTAAAAGAGGGGGGCTTCCCCTACTTTATTTCCTTCTGCACAGAACACTTTCTTTCCTTCTGCCCAGCTCTGATGTCTTCAGAGCTTGGACCATGGGGATTGGGGCATGAGGGCCATGCTTGCTCCAAAGATAGCAAAGCAGTGAACTGAAAACATCCTGGATTCCTGACATCTTTGTCAAGCTCCCTTGCCAGTCTTGGACTGTTTAGCTTCAGACTTAATTTACTTGAAAAAGAAATACATTTTTATTTTGTTTGAGCTATGTTTGAGTTTTTTGTTAGGTAGAGCTGAACTGAATCTCAACTTACACACTTTTCCTGCTGTATTAATTTGTTATGTCTTTGTGTGCAGTGTGTGAAGGGAGTGCTGGGACTGTGACTAATGTAAAAATTTTGTACTGTATATATGTCTTTAGTGAATTTAACTGTGGAATCACTTTTCCTTAATATAGAATATTAAAATGTTGGCTCATAGTAAGTCTTTAGTAGATATTAGGTATCATTATCACCAGTATTGTATAATCTTAACCTCTTTTTCTATATTGTAGGTTTTCTTTTATTATTATTATTTTTTATTATGTTCCGTTAGCTGCCATATAGTACATTTGTTTTTGATGTAGTATTCAATGATTCATTAGTTGCGTATAACACCCAGTCTGTATTGTATAATTTTCATAATTCCCATTTTCCAGGTCTGCTCAATACTTCACTACATAGATAGATACGGTTATTTATTGGGCATTACAGTGTTTTTCTCAATATTTAAGTTGTTTCCAATTTTCTTTAGCTATTATAAATGCTGTTGTAGACTGATCTAAGTTTAAATGTGATTTTATTATAAGCTAGGGCCATTTTTCAAAGCAGCTTTTACAATGAAATAGTGATGAAAATGTGAAATAGGTCTTTTTAAAAAATGACTTCATCATAATAACCTAGCATATCAATCTCATGGCTATTGAGGATGCAGACTTCTTTCACAATAAATCATATTAGTCACAGATTATATGACCTGTGCTGATAGAATATTCATTTTAAGTTCTGTGAGCTGGCGGATTCAGCTTGGTTGACTTCTCTTTTTGTGATAATTTTTAGAAATTGTAAACAATAAGGATTAAAAGGTGATTGAAAATATACCAGTTTCAAAAACTATATACCAAAGTCCTTAATTTACAACACATATTTTAAATAATATATGTTTGTCCTTATTTGACTAATATATTAACTTCCCTGCCAGAGCAGGGACTATGTCTATTTTGGTTATCACTTCATCCCCAATACCTAGCACAAGTACTTGGTGTATTGTAGTTACTTAGATATTTATTCAATAAATGAAAGAATTGGTGAATGCACAATGGAATAAATAGGCAATAAAATTAAAATTATTTTAATAGAGTCAAAATCTCAACATTGAGTCAATTGTTATGATGAAGAGAAAACTTCTGGAACTCGTACTTTAAAGCAATTCTGTAGAAATCAAGAAAGAAATAGAATTTGACAAAGAGGGCAACCTAAATAGCAAAATGTTTAAGTCTATAGACTTTTGGTTTTGTTTGAGTGATAGTGACATCCAGGTAGAATGTTCAGGAGGCAGAAATAAGGACCAGAGGTCAAAGAGTGTTCATTAATGGTAATGGCAGTAACAAATCTAAACAGTTATGGAATGCTTGCTTCATGCTAGATAATTGTATTGGGTGTGGAAGGTAGAAAGAAATATCATCATAATAATATTAAAATGTTTTTAACCCCCAATCCTCTCTATAAGTCGAGTTTTAACAAATTTAGAATTTTGATTTTAGTTTTCATTTGAAAGTAGTCAAGATTATGACCAAATTATCTTAAAATCTTTTGAATTTTGTATCTTCTCGGTAATAGAAGAAGATATGAATTCAGTGAATTTTATTGGTGGTTCATTTGCTATTAAAAATATATATATATATTTTTTAAGATTTTATTTATTTATTTGAGAGAGAGTGAGCATGAGAGGGGAGAAGGTCAGAGGGAGAAGCAAACTCCCCACGGAGCTGGGAGCCCAACGCAGGACTTGATCCCGGGACTCCAGGGGAGTCCCAAGGTAGTTGCTTAACCAACTGAGCCATCCAGGCACCCTTCTACTAAAAATATTTTCAAAATACTTGTTTTACTGCCATTCTATAAAAAATAATTGGGATAATATCATAATAATTATGATACCTATCTCACTTTTATGTCCCTTAGGATAAAAATATGGAAACGCTTGTATATCTATAAAAATAGAGGCTATGTTTAGTGATATGTAGTTATCATTTGAAATTTAAAACATCATCTTAGACTTTATATTTCTTCTTTTAAACAGTGATATTTTCTTTTCTTTTCTTTTTTTTTAAGACCTTATTTATTTATTTGACAGAGAGAGAGAAATCACAAGTAGGCAGAGAGGCAGGCAGAGAGAGAGGGGGAAGCAGGCTCCCCGCCGAGCAGAGAGCCCGATGCGGGGCTTGATCCCAGGACCTTGAGATCACGACCCGAGCTGAAGGCAGAGGCTCCAACCCACTGAGCCACCCAGGCGCCCTAACAGCGATATTTTCAAAACTGTTTTAACAGGCCTGTTATAGACCTCAGGCCTTTACGTTTGTTTAAGCTGTCTTTCCTTTAAAATGAACTTGAAAGGAATTTTGTGAACATTTGTACTTTATTTCTTGAATTTATGATTCTGTAGCAGAAACAGGTCAAATTTCTAATGGTACAAGTCCTGATTTTAGTGGTTGGAGTAAAAAGAAACAATTTAAATGCTAGTACAATAGCAAGAAAAGGTTGTTGATTAAGCAACCAAAATGGGTGGGGGGGTCGATGGTGTGCTTTTGGCTATACATAACTGAAAACCCAATGCAAACTTGTTTAAGTAATAAGGAATATTTTAGCTAAGCTATCAAGAGTAGAGGTAGGGTAAGCTTCTTGGTTTGGCGGCTCAACAGTGTTATCAAATATCCAGGTTCTTGTAGTCCCCCTGCTGCCATAGTGTAGTCTTCTCTTAACACTAATTTTCTCCAAGGTTGTAGGATGGCACTGGAGCAATATCCTTGTTCAGGTGGGGGGGAGAGAGAGAGAGAGAGAGTGAGAGAGAGAGAGAGAGAGAGACATGGCTTCCTGTAGCCTTCTCAAGAGGAACAAGACTTTACTTTTCAAAGAAACGCCCACAAAGCCTCCTCTCCAATCTTGATGGTCAGAATTAGGTCTTGTGTCTATTCTTGAACTAGTCGTTACATTGGTGGGATTATTAAGGTAAGTAGGCTGTGTGAGGGAAGTTTAAATGATAATTGGATTCTATTTAGGAAGAGGGAATGGATTCTGGGTAAAATATAAACAGTCTCCACTACATTTGACTTTGTAGTTTGCAATTTATTCATAGCATTTTCTTTAGGGATTATTAATGCTACGGTAAAGTTTTATGGTGTTCTTTTCCTTTTCCCTGACCAACTCAAAGTAATGCCTTCTCTAATGTGTGGTTTTAATTTAATGATTCTGAGTCAGTGATTGTGTGGAAGAGAGAAAAGGATGCGTTACAGATATCTATAATTAAATTTTAATTTTAAAATTGCAGACAGTCATTAAAATAATAGTTTTCTCAGCCATGTCATCTTCTGTTGACTTACTCTCTTTGAATGCCTATAAAATTCGTTTATGGTGCTCGTTTGGCAGCCAGTATGAATTATCTTGGATTATTAATTATCTTTTTATATATGTCACCCTAAGGATCATCTCTTACTGTGTCTCTAACACGAATTCCAGTACGTATTTATTGATAGTGATATCTGCAGAAGGTGTGGTTAGGAGGTCTGTTTAAAGTTAATTCAATGAATATTTATTGTGTATAATAAATATTATGTGTATAATGGGGTGTGGGAATTATTATGTGTATAATGGAGTGTGGGAACAATAAAGATGAACAGCATGTGGTTCCTGACCTCAAGGAATTAAGGAGAATGTAAGTGCATTAGCGGAGGCACGAGAGAGAGAGAGAGAGAGAGAGAGAGAGAGAACGAGGAGATAAGGAGAATGGGGAATGGAGAAGGGTCAGTCATAGAGGTGACATTGGAGCTGACCCTTAAGAGGTGTTTCGTGAATCAGAGGAGGAGGGCATTGTAGATGGCAGAAAGGAACAGTGCAATGAGTACAAGAGAAGCGAGGCAGGAAAGCTCAAACGCATGTGCTTGGAGCAGCGTGAGAGAATAGTGGGAAATAAACTTGAAATGGTGAGTTGGGGCCATTTCAGAAGGCTTATTACATAAGTTGAATTTGACTCTGGACAGTAGAAAGCTATTGAATATTTGTTTTTAAAGCAAGGAGGTTTGGAAATTGCTATCTACCAGAACATAAGTAGCCTTAAGATTCGTAGTCTTTTGTTCCAATAGAATGTTTTTGGAATATACTAATTAATTCATGTTAACAGATGTTTATGCATACCTCCTATATGGTGGGTACCAGTTTCTGGAGATACAACAATGACCAGGACAGGCGGGGTTTCTGCTGTCATGGAGCTTACATCATAATTTGGGGGGGAGGGTGGTCAGGAAATAAATATGAAAATAAATAAGATTATTTTAGACATGAGTAAGAGCTATAAAGAAAATAAAAGTATGCCAGGACAGAGTTGTGGGTGGTAATTTAGATTGGTTGGTCATGGGACAGAGCCCATGTTTTTGGCCTGGGCAACAGATGAGTAACAGCAGCCTAATATTTATTGAGTATTTATAGCGTGCCAGGCAGCGTCTAAGCAATTTTCATGGATTATCTTACTTAATCATCACCAACCTTGCAAGCAGGCCTTTCTAAGAATAGCAGCCTCAGGCCTCTGACGCTACCTCTTTCTAGCACAATATGACATCGTAATTTTGGAGGGTGGGAGAGCGACCATCGGGGAGAGTGTACTGAGATTGCCAGGAATATTGTGTTCATATGATATGCATGGTGATAAATTTAATCAGCCAGTGTGTTTTGATTATTTTTTTCCTCTTTGGCTGCATCCAGCTGCCCAGTTGCAGGTGGAATTGCAGTTTTAACTCGGGTGTACCAAAATAATTTGACTTGTGCAAAAATGGGGTTGCTCCTTTTCACTTCAGTCTGAGACCGATACAGTGATTTCTTGGATTTCATTCTCGGTTGATAATCTCATGGTATGTTCGAAATGATTCTCTCCCTAGTGACAGGAGCATGCAGGACTCACAGAGGGTAGGATTTGAATGGAATAACCCGACTGTCCTCAAGAAAAGCAAACCACCAGATCCTGACAGCTTTTCATTGTGATTTTTTTGGGGGGTCCTTCTACCTGGTTTGGTTTTAGGCCAGTTATTTCAGGGCCGGAGGGTGGAATTCGACTCTGTTACTTCAGGGACAGGTGAATGGAACCAAGAATGCAGATTTTGGATTGCTTTTTGTAGATGTATGTGGTTATTGAACAGTTATATGTAAAGTCAAAAGATGTGTTTCTTAAGATAGGGTATACATCCAAGTAATTTGCATGGCTTTTTCATGATATGTATGAATATCTCTGGAGATTATAATTCAGTTAACTCATGTTGGAGACCAGGGTATGTGAATTTTAAAAATGCTTCCCTGTCGATTCTTCTTTTTTCTTTTTTAAATTAATTAGTTAATTATTTGTTTATTTACTTTTTTTTTTTTCCCTCTTCCCTCTTGATTCTAATGTTTGTGTCTGATTAAGAGACCCAGTTTCAAGCTGGAAAATGTCAGCTTAATACTGATAAGTTTTGGGCCCTCCATTAATAAATCTGTGTAGGCAATTTGTTTTGCTCCCTGTTTTATACAAGAAATCAGAAGAATTTTGTCGTTTTGGGCCATGTGCCTGGTTGGGAGGACTGGAGAGGACTGTTTGGACTATGTTTCTCTACCTAGAGTCACAGATGCGAGGGAATCTTTTTGTTGGCCTGTCTAAAAGTGGATTTCTAAAGGTTGGGAGAACTTCGATTTCTAATGAGAAACTCAACTAGTTATTGCTTTAAAGTTTAGGCTTTGGGGACTTAGTATTTCTTTGGGAATCATAGATTGAGAAAACTAATATACCAGCCTCAGTGCTGTTTCGTTCTGGCACTCACTCTCCTGGGTGTGATGGTGAGTAGAAGGATTGATCATTCCCTGTTGGACCTCAGATTGGAAGTTTACAGACTTAGGTGTGGTTGGCTGGGAAATTGACCAGTACTTGTAACATTTTCTCTGTGATATTCTAAATTTCAAATTAATTATTTGCAAATAAATTTCCAGACTATGACAAGTTCGTAAGTTGTGAACTGGTTGAACTTTAGTTTTTCATTTCAAGGAGAATAAAATGCAGAAAAGTGAATCAGTAATTTTTGTAGGAAATAAAAATCTTTGTAATATTTTTAGTTACAAAATATTAAGATGTACTATTAAATACCCATTAAGCCACACCATCATAGCTAATGTGGCAAAAGAAGGCATTAATTTCTATACATTAATTTCCTGTTATAGAAGAAATAGTTTATGGGTTGTTCGTTAGTTACATAAAGCAATGTAGTGAAGCATTTTGAAAGTAAATAGCACAAACTTGTAGCACAAACATTTTCATCACAAATAGAATCTTCCTAGTTGGTTCTTCCATACATTTTCTCGTATCTTTTAATGCAGAAAGAGTGGTAAATGAGTAAGATAGAATTTGTATAAGCTATTATTAGATATTGTAGTAAAGTGTTTCACAATGATTTATGAAACCTTATTTTTATGGTAGGTTAAATACTTTTTGCTCATTTATATTTCTCTTGTTTATGTGTATATAGAAACCCTGTATAAAAACTTTCTATATCGGGGCACCCGGATGGCTCAGTGGGTTAAAACCTCTGCCTTTGGTTCAGGTCATGATCTCAGGGTCCTGGGATCGAGCCTTGCATCAGGCTCTCTGCTCAGCGGGGAGCCTGCTTCCCCCTCTCTCTCTGCCTGCCTCTCTGCCTACTTGTGATCTCTTTCTCTCTGTCAAATAAATAAATAAAATCTTAAAAAAAAACTTTCTGTATCATCTAATATCAACAGATTTACAACTGTTTGCTTGTAAAAAAAAAAATAGTCATGGGACCAATTTATATGCATCTTTTCAGGACATTGCTGTTGCATTAGTATGTGGGTCATGCTGCTTAGACACTCCCATTCTGCCACTAAAATAGAATAACGGAAATTTTTCTTTAATTTGCAGGAAAGATTAAGTCAGTGGGTAGGATTTTTCTCAATTTAAAGTTTTTCCGCTTGTGACTTAAAGAATAGATATTATTTTTAAAAGTTGCAGTAAAAGAGTACATAACAGAATTTACCTTTATCATCGTGTTTATGTGTACAGTTTAGGGTCATCAAGTGCATTCATGTTGTTATGCAGCCGTCTCTACCATCTGTTCCCAGAGCTTTTTCCATCTTCCCAAGCTCCAACTGTTCCCATAAAAATAACTCCCCATTACTATCTCCCCCTAGCACCTGGCAACCACCATTCTACTTTCTGTCTATGAGTTTCACTCTTCTAAATCCCTCCTAGGAGTGGAATCCTACTACGTGTCCTTTTTTGACTGGCTGAGTTCACTGGCTCTACGCTTGAATAAATGCAAGAACCATTAGCAAAAAGTGAGGTAGAGTTCTGCCTTTCTGCTGTTTGCATTTTACCTGCTCCTAAGCAGACAGTATTACTATTTTAAATACTTTTTTTTTTTTTACCATTTATTATTTGTATTTTTAAAATAACTGTATTAAGCAACATGTTTGATAACTGCAGATAGTAGCAGAGAACGCATTGCTGCTGCAGGATTGCATTTGAGATATTCTGTTGCCTTTTCTGCTGAGCTTCTATCAAAATTTTTGTATCACACATGTAGTTGTAGATATGTAAACATTGGAAGTGATTCTGCTGGTTTCTATACAGATATTTTGGGGTGTTATTTAAACAGCTGTTTAATTTTAGTTTACGCTTATAAGAAGTGCAGCATAGGAGCCATAAAAATAGTTATTTTTAGAAAATCGCTATTCCTACTCTAAGAATATCAATATTGCATTCCTAGGCAATATTTACTCATTCACTTTTAATCTTTCCTTTACTTTTAATCATTAGAACTCTTTCTGACTGACTGCTCTGGTTTTATCCAGAACCAGGTGGGTTTTCTCACTCTCCTTTTTATATTAAGGGACATGTTGTGCCCAGGGTGATTTCTGAGTTTGCGGCAGGACCAGAGCAGAAGTTCAGGTCTCCTGAGGCTCTGGGCAGTGTTGTGTCCCACTCTTGTTCCCCGCCTCAGGCTTTGTTCTCCAACTCCTAGTTGTTTGAGTTGGAGAATTTGCAAAAGCACTAAATCTGGGTGGTGGGTGGAGGGGCTGAGAGGTGAAATTGCTGCCTGGTGCTCAGGGCAGGGCCTCCGGCTCCCGCTACCCCCGGCTCAGTGCAGGCGTGGGGTACTTGCCGCAGGAGACTCACCAGCTGGAGATGGGCAAGCCCGTGCCCTCGGGGCTGCTTCTCAGGAGCTCAGGTCTTCTGGGCCTTAGGATCCAGCTCTTACTCAGAATCACAGAGGCTGGGACCAGGCTTGTGGCCCTTGGCTGGCTGACTGTCTCTGTCCCACAGTTTGGGGAGCAGCCTGGTGGTGTCTTCAAGAGCTATGTTCTGAGAAGTTGTGGAGGTCCCTAGGCATGCCGGGGGTGGGAAGTAGGGACAAAAAGGGAAGCTGAGGGGCCAGGGCTCTGAACCTACCTACCCCTACCTGGTTCTGGGTAAAACCAGAGCCGCCAGTCAGAAAAAAGCGTTCTAAGGACTTTTAAAAAATTGAGAGAAGATGGCAGAGAATAGGGGACCCTCATTTCATTTGATCCCTTGAGATCAGCTGGATATCTATGAGATCATTCTGAACATCTGTGACTTCAGCCTGAGATCTAAGAAAAGAATTGCTGCAATTCTACAAATGGAAAAGTGACCACTTTTTGCAAGGAGTTTTAAAAAATTAAAAAAAAATATATTTTTTAACTGTAGTATTAAAGGGGTTTTGATAGGACACTAGACTGACTTTACTAGTTTCATTTGGCTTAGATTTTCCTGAGCTCAGCATTCTCCACTCTCACGAGTGCCATGCTGTTTGAGGGTATGGAGGCCTGGCATTTGGGAGTGTGGCGAGTGGGAAGGCAGCAGACTGGGTACTGTATCTGGATTGTGGGACGGGCCCTACACAGCTGCTCATGGAGCCTTGGCCACAGGAGCAAGTCTGTCCCTGGGCCCCCAGAAGCAGTTCTGCCTGGAGAGACAGCTCCGACGCCCCGAATCACACTGTGCTGGGCTCCCTGGCTGGCAAGCTCACCTAAGTGTGGGGAGAAGAGGGACAGGGCTAAGAACATGGTCTCTATTTCCAGCCAGGACAGTCCCTTTTCACAGACTGCAGATGATCGCCATTAGAAAACAGATACTCCGGGATGGAGTCCGTTTTTAAGGTATCATCATTCACTTACACCCAAGAATTAATATCAGATTAACATTTTTGTTAAAATAAAACTTGTCAGTTTCACTTTTTAAAGACGTCTGTTGACATCTTGAAGCTCAGGATTCTGGTAATCTAGTGCAGTAGTCTTCTAACAGGAATCCGTACCCAGGGTGTGTGAAGACCTCCTAGCGGGTGTGTGGGTGCAGGCGGTTTCATGGGGACCGCGTTCCAAATTCTCAACTTCCCTAAGTATTCTCTTCTAAAATCCATCTATTTGAGAACACTGCAGTCTGCTGATTTTCTTTTTCCACTCCCATTTCAGAATTGCCCATCTCCCGCTTTTTTTTTAAAGATTTTTTTATTTATTTATTTGACAGAGAGAGAGAGAGAGAGAGCACAAGTAGGCAGAGCAGCAGGCAGAGGGAGAGGGAGAAGCAGGCTCCCCACCGAGCAGGGAGCCGGACGTGGGACTCGATCCCAGGGCCCCGAGATCACGACCCGAGCCAAAGGCAGCCGCTCAACTGACTGAGCCACCCAGGCGCCCCTACGCGCTTTATAAATTAAAGGCATACTCCTTACCTTGAGTCTTGAGTCTTGCTGTGGTGCATTGCTTTGTACTGTGAAAATCTCCTGGGTGCAAAACAAAAGAGACTGAGAATGCATGGCTCCTGAGGGAGGGCAAAACAAAAAGAGTTTCTATAAAAAGTGTGTGCTTTATTTCATTAGTTTATAAACTAGTGGCAAAGTTCTGTCGCCCATCATCTTTCTCAGAACTCTGAAACAATTTGTTAATACTGGGTTATGTAATGACACCTTCCTTTGAATTAAAAATTAGAGTCCTACTTTTTTAACAGAAAATAAGTCTTATTTTTGCTGATTGGTGTGACAGTGAGGACTGACTTTGTCAGGTAGATTATACTGTGGACATTTCCCATAAATGTTTCATAAATTTGAGGTTTTGTTGGAATATTCTTTAAAGCATATATGCAATGTGAAATACATTGGAAATTACATCATTTACAACCATTAAATCTCTAATTAAATATTTGAGCTGTGATTTAAAACTGTCAAGGGAATATACTGTTTTTCAAAACCTTCGTGAGACGGTATGTGAACAGAAATATTTCATGACTGCTGTGAGAATGTCGTAGAAAAAGGCTAGGTTTTAGAGTCACTCTGAGTGGCCCAGCTTTGAATCCTATCCCTGGGAATATGGGCTTTAGAAGGTGACTTAAACCCATTTAAGGGTTTTATCTGGTTTATTTATTCCTAGTTTTCTAAGAGGTTTAAAGCTTTTTTAGTTATTTTATTTTATTTTATTATTTTTTTTAAATATTTTATTTATTTGACAGAGAGAAATACAGCGAGAGAGGGAACACAAGCAGGGGGAGTGGGAGAGGGAGAAGCAGGCTCCCCGCAGAGCAGGGAGCCTGATGCGGGGCTCGATCCCAGGACCGTGGGATCATGACCTGAGCCAAAGGCAGACGCCTAACGACTGAGCCACCCAGGCGCCCCTTAGTTATTTTAATATAAATGTATGACACATTTAATGATTTTGTTTAATATAATTGTATTGAATTTTATCATTTTTTGCATTCATAGAGATAATCATACGATTTTTTATCTTTATTTTGTTAATGTGGTGATTAACATTGACATTTGGATATTGAGCCAATCTTGGATTCCTGGATTAAACCCAACTTACTTTTGATGTATAACATATATTTCTGGATTTGACTTCCTAGTGCTTTGATTATAATTTTTTTGCATTGTATACACAAGGGAGATTAGCCTATAGTTTTATTTTTCTATAATATGAATAAGGTTTTGGTATCAAGATTATGCTGGCCTCCTAAAACAAGTTGAAAAGCATTCCCTCATGTAATGCTGGTGTCATTTCTACTTTAGGTATTTGAAAGTCTGGCAGAATTCAGTATCTATTTCGTCTGGGGTTTTCTTTCTGGAAACATTTTTAAGTAGGAATTCAGTTTCTTTATTAAATACAGAATTATTCAAATTTTCTATTCTTGTGAGAAGTTGAGTTTTCCTAGGAATTTGCCCATTTAATCTTACTTTTAAATTTTTTTAGATAAATTCACTCAAAACAATGAACTGCAGTTTAGTCTCTTAAGATCAGTAATGTATACATTTTTTCATTTCTAATATTGCTTATTTATGTCTTCCCTCTTCTTGATTTCTTTTTAGAGATGTGTCAGTCTTGAGAAAAAAACCCAATATTTTGTAATGTTGATTTTATCTATTTCTGTTTTATTAATACCTACTCTCATCTATATTATTTTCTTTCATTTACTTATATTCTTTTTTCCATCTTTTAAAGTTCTGTGACTAACTCATTAATTCTTATCATTTTTCTTTTTCTAATATGAGTTTTAAGGCTTTAGATTTCTACTTACCACTATGGTTACACCCTACATGTTTTGTATGCTGTCTTTTCATTATGGTTTCCTTTTAGATGTTTTCTAATTTTCT